>OV702299.1:457043693-457660881 GCA_916181665.1 Avena sativa | reverse complement strand
TGAGGTATTACTTATGTCTTTTCATCTGTTTATGCATGTTGGATGATTCTTTGAGGATGAACTGCGGGAGTCTGGATTCTGAAGGAAAAGGAGGTGTTTTGATGCAATTTCGCGAAGATCAAAAAAATACCAAAAAATATGGGAAAACTATATTTTCCCAGAAGAAGAAGGAAGCCAGAAGGGGAGGCGTACCAGGGCCACAGAGGCCCACACCCTCCTAGGCACGGGTCCCCCCTGGGCCGAACCTAGGGTAGTTGTGGCCCACCTGCCCGGCCTCCGACTATGCCCTCTCACCTATATCTTCCTCACGAAACCCTAATACCAGGGGAGTGACCACAAATAGATTTCCGCTGCCTCTGTGGGGCAGAAAACACTGAGAGAGAAAGAGCTCTCCGACAGACAGATTTCTGCCGGGGAAATCCCTTCCCAAAGAGGGAGATCGTTGCCATCACCACCATCGTCAAGCTAGACTTCATCGGGATCATAATCATCATCATCATCCACACCATCTCCACCAGCACCATCATCATTACTCCATCCCGTTGTAACAATCTTGTTGAGTACTTTCTTAGTTCATTAGGGGAAACTTTCCTGGTGTTGATTACTATTGTAGTTGATGCTTGTGAGTGGAACCATTGGATTATTGTTTATGTCCAGATTGTTATCCATTACCATATCATCTTTGATCTTGATCCATATGATGTCTTGTGAGTAGTTCGTTTAGTTCTTGAGGACATGGGAGAAGTCATGTTGTTAGTAGTGGATTTGTGTTGAGTTATTATTCAATGGTTTAGTATTTAAGTTGTGGTGCTATTCTTCTAGTGGTGTCATGTGGACATCGTCTACATGATACTTCACCATTTACGGGCCTATGGGAATGCATTATGTATTTGGCTACTAATTGTGGGGTTGCCGGAGTGACAGAAACCTAAACCCCCGTTAGGACACCTTTGCACAAGGGAGTGTAGGATCTCAGAGTTTAAGGTTGTGGTTAGGTTTATACCTTAATTGCTTTTCTGTAGTTGTGGATGCTTGCAGGGGGTTTAATCACAAGTATGTATTAGTCCAAGTAAGGTTGGTATGTTAGCACAGGTTCACCCACACAACACTTACAACACCAAAGAAAGGTACTCAGCTATTTGAAGCGAAATCACTTGACAGAATTCCCATGTGTCCTCGAGAACGTTTGGTCATTATAAGTATTTCCATCGGCTTGTCCTTTGCTAAGAAAGGATTGGGCCACTTGCTCGTTGTCTTTGTTACTTGCACCTTGTTTTGTTGCTTTATCAGAAAACCACTAAATAACTATTTGCTAAGTATTTACAGAGAGTTCCTGCTCCATACCACTAGTCAAAACCTTCTACTCCTCGTTGAGATCGACACTCCTATTTATCGAAAGTACTGCGATACACCCCCTATACTTGTGTGTCATCAGTGTTGTAGCTAACTCTTAACTAAGAGCAAACTTCTCTTCTCTCACCTCTTCTCTCTCATCCAACTAAGCATGAATATACTATTTCAATTCTTATAGCCTGTTGACTGGACCTTATTATACTTGCTCTGATAGTGGTCCGATTTGGTCACATAGAGACGCTATCTTCATTAATCCAGGATGTAATTTTTATAGTTCAAACAATGTAGAATGGATTTAAAGAATTTCAACAAGTTATACATTGAGATCTTTTTAGCTACATAGATGGTCTAAACTTGGGACCTTGGGGTAGGCTTGAATGCAGTGCTAGTCCCTTATTTTCAACTCAATTGCTACTTATACTCACACCACTCAGTTTCAGTCTCATAGACTCACAATATGAAGAGGGCCACAATGTTCTAAGTTGAAGACCAATGCACAAAATACTCCTACGAATAGATCATACCAAATTACTAGGTCTGAACAAGGTATAAAAGGGTTGTACATGCATAATTTCTGCCACGTTAGATGATTTCGAAATCATCAATATACAAAATTTAGCTTTGAAATGGGTACAAAGTTATAGTCAGTTCACACTATTTAGAGAAGTTAAATGTAAAATTCAGATGAACAACACTATGAATTATGAAGCTTTAAATTAGTGCTATTCATGCATGTTATGAGTTAGATGATTTTTGAAATAAAATATATACATGAGTCAATGGCTAACTATCTATCCCAAAAGAGCATTTATCTCCCAACAACTGGAAGGGCGAACCTAAAACACGAGAAGCACAAAAGCAAGCGAGAGTGGAATAGGGTATTTGAGACAGAATACTAGTTGACACTTTGTCTGCTGATATCAAAGGATGAAGCAATAGTTGACACTTCACTCCCTCTAGATTATCATTTTACTTACGCCTAAGCTCTAGAGTCTTGTACTCCAGATATCTCACACAACTTAAATGCTAGTTTATACTCTAAGAAACATCCACCTAGTTCAGTATACATTTTATGATAACATGGAAAATGATATAACAAACACATTATAACATATCGGGGAAATAGGTAAATAGAGGGAATAATGTGAAATTGTTTGTTCGCTTAGATTTATGGTGAAATCCAATATAAAAACTATTTCCTTAGGAAACCCAAATTGAATAATAGAAATAGTTTTTGTAATAAAATGTAGTTTCAGTAAAGTCTTATTATGATAAGTATTAGATCTATAAGCCACTTGTACATTAATATAAATATGATTTTTTATGATGTTAATGGTTTTAGTTATACTTGATTTTTTCCATTATATATTGTGCCAAATAGTGTATTAATGAACACTACATTTAACGAGTAGCTATGTTATGAAAAATTTTAAAAGTTCAGTACAAATAGACAAAAATACATTTTATTCTAGTTAGGCTCATAAAATGCTCAGTTTTCACGCAGAGTTAAAAAGTGTAAATCTAGATTGTGTAGGCATGTAGATTTGTAACAATGAAAAGGAACAAAATTTTACTATTAGTTATAATTTATAAGTTGGTAATTTAATGAAAAATCCGGTTAACATCTGAGACTATGGACAATCTATTTTTCTCATTTAACTTTAGACAGAACTTTTTGTGAAAAATTGGAGAAGAATGGAACACCGATCTACCTCTCTTAGAGATGTTAATAGAAGCTAAAGCCAGATCACATAATCCTTTCTTGAAAATTTCCATGATTGTTGGATGTTGGAGTATCTAGATCCAAAGAAACATGATCATTTTTTATAGTCATTAGAGAGGTTTGGAGCATTGCTATCAATCCTTTGTTTACTCGGTTGACCTGATTAGACATAGAATTAATCCTAGTTTAAAGGAGTCCTTGCAAGTTTGGCTAGATACATTGTAATTTTCTTTCTAGTTCTCTTACCATGTAAATATGTGTTCCTGAAAATTTAATAGAAATGACATAGTGAGGACTTCTCGCACTATTTGTGTAAAAAAACTAAATCACGGCAGGATTTGGTGGGTGACCTTCAATCATTCGCAGTGTGTTTCTGTCCCCAACTACATGTTCACTGCAAAGACCTATAGATTACATTTTAGTGTTTTTTTAACACAATGAGTTTCAAACTAACGACGATTTAGTGTTATAGACTAATACGAAAAAAGCACAAATTTCTAAACAACTGAATTGGGGGTGAATGTGAATTGATAAGTTGTGTTTCTTTTGCTTGTTTTATTTGAAGAAATTGCAACGGTTCTGGTCCGATGGCTAGTTACAAGAAGATTTTTTTACCGCACCAAACTATCTTTGTGCTCGATGTTTTGATGTGCCCGTACTCAATGGTGTTCCACACTTCCGCCTTCAGAATTCTACCTAGTTGTTGATTCAATCTGGTTTCTGTTTCGAGGCAAACTGCATTGAGTGCATACCTTGGTGTTTATGTATTCTGATTTTGGTCACTGATTGGTGGGTACAAGTTCAGAGATGGACTATGATTTGCCCATAAGATTGTGCTGGTGTTCGTACCAATGACATAATTAGTCATTCAAGATTTACCGTCAAAGCAATGTGCTGATAGATTACAAAAAATTAAGGAATTTACAGTTTAGATTGCGTTCCTTTCAGATAAGAATCGAAGTCTGTCCCAATTTGGGAGTAAAGGATTCGTACCGTAAATGCTGCCCAGGCCGACTAGCATGCCCGCAAACTTTTGATAGGTGCAAAGAATCATCTACACTAGGTACACGAATCAACGAATCAATGTCACACCCTACGATCTACGCACACACCATCACATTCGGCTCTGCGCGTCACAACAACGCCGACGCCGCCGTGCCGGCAGCGGCGGCCATGGACTCGCGCCAGCCGATGAGGATCGCGGTGGCGACATAGTGCGTGAGCGCGCCGACGAGGACGAGCACGTGGAAGATCTGGTGGCTGTGCCCGACGCAGTCGAACATCCCGGGGCGCCACCTCTCCGGCACGCGCGCAACGTAGAACCCGGCGCCCGTCGCGTAGACGAGCCCCATGGCGAGCTCGAGCGAGAGCGCCAGGTAGCACTCGGGGTGTCCCCAGTTGAGCCAGAGCGCGTGCATCGCCGGCACGACCCCCGAGAGGCCCATGGACACGAAGAGCCCCGCGCGGATGTGCCGGAGCCGCGGCGAGGACCGCGCCGGCGCCAGGAGCGCGGCGACGACGAGCGCGCCGAGGAGCGTGATGGCTGAGAGGTAGAGGAGCTGCGCGACGGGGCTGCCGAGGAAGGTGTAGTAGACGGGCGGGAAGAAGGAGGAGACGATCATGACGGCGATCCCCGCGTAGTCGAGCTGCCAGAAGAGCCGGCTGAAGCTGCGCGAGTGGGACGCCAGCAGGTGCGCCGCCGCGCTCACGGACAGGCACGTCATGGCGCCGTACACGAATACCGTCCGCGGCCACCGCGCCACCGCGTGCCCGCCAGCGACGCCTGAGACCAGCGCGCTCTGGACCGCCAGGCTCTGCTCGGACGGTGAAAATTCAGAGACGACAGTAGTACAACAGTGCGCAAGAAATAATAATAATACAGGATTTGTTCTACGCGAGAGACAAGGAAGTGTGTCGGTTGGTGACCACTCTGAAGACTCGAGCGAGCTGTAATTAGGTGTGGCGCGACATGTTTAATTCTCTGGATGGTCCAACACAAAATTTCCTGCCTGCTAGTGGTACGATTTCGTCAGACCGAGACGCTATCCTCATTAATCCAGGACCAGAAAATTCAGTTCGTTACACCCGACAGGGAGCTGCCCTCCAGCTCAGTGTCGATGCAGAGCATGCCCAACTGTATGCAAGGTACAGTACACAGCTAACGTTGATACTAAATGAAAAATATGATGCAGGCCAGTTAATCCCATGATCTGTGTGCTTTTATAATACTACTGACACTACTAGGATTTTATAGTGTCACTGAGTATTACTATAATACTACTGACACCTGAGAAAAGATTAGTCTAAGGTAGTACACAGCTAACGGCGATGCTATATGAAATACTGTATTATGGTATAGGCTAGTTAATCGCATGATCAGTGTGCTCTAATAATACTATACTGACACTGGGGTTTTATAGTGGCTGTGAGTCGGGACGAGCTGCAAGCAGGCAGGTTTGAAAATTTCTCTCAGTTTCAGTTGCTAAAAACAAATTGTTGGCAGGTAGGCTAGAAGAATCCTCCTCAGTTTCAGTTGCTAAAAACAATTGTTGGCAGGCAGGCAGTCAGGCTAGAAGAATTCTCCCCAGTTATAGTGGCTACAGGTAGTCAAAAACCTTGGGGCAGGCTTGAAGAATTCTCTCCGGTTTCAGCTGCTAAAAACAATTGTTGGCAGGCAGGCAGGCAGGCTAGAAGAATTCTCCTCAATTTTAGTGGCTACAGGTAGTCGCACAACTCAGCTGGAACATGGTATAATCTTGTTTGAATAAAGTAAAAAAGTTTTCTGAACGTGCAGCGACCTGGTAAAAAGATTAGTCTAAGGCGAGGAAGATTTTTCTCCTTCTTACCGAAGTGTTGTTGGCCGCCCACGAGGACGCGTTGGCCGACGTCATGACCATGGTCATGATCCCGCTAGCCGGAGCTGCGGCGGCCGGCCACTCCATCTCGCCGGCGACGGCGAGGCCCAGGAAGAGGAAGAAGCCTCCCAGGTGGCTGCAGGAACAAACAACGTTAAGAAACAGAGTCAGATCGATGAGAAAGAATGCAGACGGTGAGATCAACTGGAGAAGGTGCCGACGACGACGTACGTCCAGACGTTGAGGGTCTCGTTGTGCCAGGCGAAGACGCTGCGGAGTGCGTCGCGGACGGACCACTCGCAGCGGTAGTGTCCCCGGATGAACTCGTTGTCCCGGAGGTAGTCCGGCAGCTCCTCGAACCGCGACAGCCGCGGCAGCTTGCCCCACCCGGCGGCGGCATCCTTCCCGACCTCCGCCAGCCGCGACAGCACCACGACGTCGTCTCCGTCGTCCAGGTCGGCGGCGTGCCCGCAGCATCCCCTGCCGCCTCCGCGGTGGCGCCGCGTCGTGGTCGTCATGGTCGTGGTCGCCATGTGGATGTGATCCCTGCGTCTGTCTGTGCCGGGCGTGGCGTGGGGGTGGTGCGGGCGTAGGACTCTGGGACGGCTCCACGGGCAGCACGCACGGCACGGCACGGGACGGGGATGGTCAGAGCCCATATGGCGCGCGCTTATATAGACACAGGACAAAGGAGAGACGGGTCGTCCTGCCGTGTGTGGGTGTGTCTGTGCAGACGCTAGTCTAATTCCGAGTCGAAGAGCAGTAGCCGCCTCCACCGTGGGGCCCACACCCCGGATCCTAATCGCAGTTGGCAAACCAGATTCCTTTTATCTGAACCGGATCAGAAGCCTTCTACAACTGGGATTAGAGCATCCCACTCGCTTTTCCAGTACGCCGATCTCAAAGCCTTTTTTAATTTGGACGGCAAAAATCGTCTAGTCGTATTTTTAGTACCCGGTTTCGTCTTAATTTAGACCAACTTTAGTTCGAATTTTTCAGGCCATTTTCAGCATCCCAGTAACTCCCTGGGAACACCGGATAAAATGAATTCAGCGGAAAAAACGGCAAGTGGACCCACCCAGTCATCTTTTAGCCTCGGAATCCCACGGAGGACCGCCGGACATTAACTGCCTCGTCGCTTCGGCCACGCTCCCGTCCTCGCCGCCTGGCTCGGCCTATAAAAGTCGGACCCCTCACCAGACCTCTTCACACTCTCTCACACCTCCCCAGCTCTCCCAACTCCGGTGAAACCCACACACTTTCCCCACCTCCCCATGGTTGAGCGTTTTCCTGGCGACCCCGCGGCCCGCACACTGCAGCCGTAGGAGGCCCGGATGCTCCACGACGCGGAATATATGGCCCCATCGCGCCCATGGAGGACCCGAACCTCGTCGAGGATCCGGATAACCTCCATTTTTGGGAGTAGTTCTTCGCAGACCGGCGGCTCGAGGAGCTCGCTCGCCACGAGGTACCGTCGGGGTCGCCGCCGAAGAGGAACAGCGCGGCGTCACGCCACTGCTGGTGGAGCGCTCCCGGACGGACGCTCGCCGCCGTGCTGGAGAACATCCACGCCGGCAACAATCCCTGGCTCGGCTTCCCCTGCAATCCGACGCCGGCGTCAAGGGCGAGGCGCCATCCTCATGCCAACTGGTTGCCGAGGAGGATGGCCAACCTCTCCTCCTCCTCCTTCGTAGCATCGACCTCCCGCTCCTCCGGGTCCATGTCGGCGACGTCGTCGCCACTCCGGCCGATCAAGCGCGAGCCGGAGACACCGGTCCGCTCGCCGCAGAGGACAAGGGCACACAACATCGACATCAACAAGTCGCGCGCGCCCTCGCCGCCCACTGGGCGTCTCCGCCTTCGCCAGCCAAAGCCGGAGCCGGCCGAATGGGCGGTGCCCGTCGACGAGGATGCCTTCGCCATGAAGATGGCGATGGAGTTGTCCCTCCGTGGCGTCGCGCCCCCGCCGCCGGATCGTCGCCGGATATTCTCGCGTGGTCCAGGTCGGACTGGGAGGAGACCGAGCGGCTCCGCTTCCAGCGCCGGCAGGAGCAGGCCGAGCGCCAGGCTTGGTCTGGCCGCGTGCTCGCCTACCAGGGCGCGCTGCTCGTCGTCCTTGACGATGACGAAGAGGCCGGCCCCTCCTACCAGCCCTGGAGGAGCGACAATGACGTTCAGGGCAGCTCTCCCCCCCCCCCCCCCGCCGCAGCCGCCGAGCGACGACGACGGCAAGACCGACCCTGACTACATCTGCTTCTACAGCAACTTCGGCATCGGCGGCGGCGGTATGTTTCTTTAGTTAATATTAGCCTAAATCTAGTTTAAATTCGGGTGTTCGCCCGAATTGTATGTAATATATATGTAGTCGCCCTAAATTAATAAAACCGCTTATATTTATCCAAAGTTTGCCGAAATTTGTTGAATTTTAACCAAACACGAAAATTCGGTCCGAAAACGTGAGCGGGAAACTCGGTTTTTCCAGGACGAAATCGAGTTTGGCCTGGCCCAAAATAGTTAAAAAATTCATGATGGGATGCTCTTAGATCATAGTAGAAAACAGTTTCGATGATCTCTGAACAAAAAACTTGTGTACATACTACTAGAAAAGACTTTCTTTTTCTGACCAATAATAAATGCGATGATCGTTGACATGCTCCGACGACGACAACGGGGAGAAATAAATTCCGCGGATTGATGGATGGGTGGAGGGACGGCTGGGATGGTTGGGAGGTAGAGGTAGGCGAGCTGTCGGGCGGGAAAATGCAGCGCGCGGATGGCGCGAGGAACGTGTGGCTCCTCGCATGGCGGCTCACGTTTCCCTCCACGTGGGACCGTTGACGTTTGACCCGGCCTGGGCACCGTGCGACCCGAAGGAGATCGAAAGTTCCAAAATGAAGTAAACAAAATTAGCACGGAAATATTTCCTGTTCGAGGTTTCGTGTGGCGAAGCGGCGCCTCTTTTTTTTGTTTTGTTTTGTTTTGTTTTGTTTTGTTTTGGGGGATTAGTACAGTATATTGTGGTTGCTGGCTGTAGCCTGTAGGTGTGGTCGCGTTTAATGAGGCGGGCCTGCACTGCAGCTGCGGTGCAGGTTGGGCAACCGGTTGCCCGTCTACTAGTACACATTGGTGCACGAGACAGCGAAAGGGACAAAGCGGAAGAGGAAAGCGCGAGCGAGGACGCGTCTCCAGGCTCCGCACCACACGCCGTGACGCCCGGCCTGCGATTCACGGAACAGTAGCCACCCCTGCAGCCGTGAGCAACGCACGTATACCTGCCTACGTGTGCCGTGACGGACGGCAAATCGTCGTAGCCCGGGGGAACAGAAGCTAGCTGATATCACAACTGAAAGATGTGCAACGGTTAAGACCAAGAGGTTCGTATATACTCCGTCCGTTTTAAAATATAAAATGTTTTAGCTGTGTGAAACAAATATATCTAGACTACTTTTAGTACATAGGTTTACTTAAATTTTAACTGAATCTATACACTAAAACAAGTCTAGATAAATTTTTTTCACAAACCTAAAACATCAACGGTACATGGACACTGATTATCTGATGCACCAAGATCCTTCTACTTGCAGACCAAGTCAAAGGGCAAGCAGGAGGATCAGCTGTTCGCGGCATGTGTCCTGTTTAATTGGCCTGAACCACGATAGTCTGACCTGGTCAACTGGAGTCAGCACGGAGGCGACTTGGAGCCGATTCAATCTAGCTGAGCTTGCAAGGCCACCTGTGCACTGAAATCCTCGCTCTCGCCAGAGCACCCCTGGGCAAAGCCCAAGCGGGGGAGGCACGGCCGGGGCAGTTTTAGAGCGGGTTTCTCTTTTTTTTTTCAAAAAAAAAAAATCCGGGTGGTGAATGGATCCAGGTGGCATCGTCCTCCCGGCGGTCGATGGCAAGGAGGTGCTGGTGGCCCATGCAGTGACGGGTGCAAGAATCTGCCATCAACGGCGGTGCCCATGGGTGTCATACATCACATTTGAGGTGTTGCGGAGACGTTTCTCGTTCCATATGGTCTCCGGAGGAAATACGAGATTCAGGCTTCGCGAATCAGATGATGTTTCCTACGTCGTCACCTCCATGAGGACATCATCTTTGGATACATAGATCGGCTAGAGGGACAAGTGGATGGCTTTGGTGCTAGGCGCCAGTCAAGGTGGAGCGTGTTAGGTTGATCTCTTCTCGATCGAGCCCAACGGCTCGTCAGGCCCTTTGACCGCACCCAACCATATCTGGTTGGTGGGCTCCTGTCGCCAGCGCCATATAAAGAGGTGGGGGGATAGCAGGATGGGTCACGAGGTTCGACTATGCGCCACACACCCCACCAACAACCCTATCGATCTAGGCTTAGCGTTGTGCCGACGGGAAGCTCGTCGCCGCTCTCGCTCACCGCTGACACCACCGTGCCCACTCACTCCCTCGCTCACGCCGTCGCCCCTTCGCCATGGCCAACGTCTTGAGCTCGTCGAGCCAGAACTAAGGTACGATCTCTCTCTAACTCTCTGTATCTAGTTGATCTGAACCCAAGTTTTTAATAGACAGAAGCATCTACCGAAATATCTACATCTAGTCGATCTAAAGCAATGCAAACAGAGCGATGATGCATATACCATGTCAATGACAGCAAGTCTCAATGGCTTGGTGCAATGGGGTCTCAACGTTGGGCGTGACTTGATGATTTCGCGCGTAGGGCGAGAGAGCTATTTGGCATCCTGGCCTTGATGATAGGCCTGGCAAGATCAATGTCTTGATCCCCTATCCTGAAGATGGGTTCATGGAACACATGCGGTGGTGACTTTTGGTGTGTGCGCATGTATTGTGCGTTTTTGGTCCCTAGCACGTTGATGGACGACTTCACGAGGCCTTCGGTTTTAAATGATGTGCCTAGAGTGAGGTCAGGGCACATGGACAGTCTCATCAAATTTGTAGGTGCTGCTAGGATGATAGCTTCAAGTTGATCTTTGTCTTGATCTCAGGGGCGAAGGACCCCTTTGGGCAAGGTAAGGCACCTGCCCTACCTTAATTTCTGCAAAAAATCGCTTATATATACACTTCTATTCGACATACATACAATTCCCTGCAAAGTACGATGAATTCTGAAGAAAAAATTACTTTCTCCGACCCATATTAGTTGACTTAAATTTGTCTAGATTTGAATGAATCTAGACACTATTTAATATATAGATTCATTTAAATTTTGACAAATCCACATCAAGTAATATGGTTCGGAGGGAGTACTAGAAAATGGCTACGTAAGAGGGGATTCGGCCGTACTGGACCTTTGCTGGGCCGTGCACTAAGCAGCAGTAGCCCCTTGATCCGTGTGTGCGCGTGTGGTTGGTGCCCCTCCGTGTCTTGGCCCCTGTGCAGTATCCGAAGCCAACAAGTCTAGGACTCGAGCGACGAGCAGGCAGGTGCGCCGCCGTCTTCTACTGATCAACTCCCCGCCAGCAAATCTGCCCGCCAATCCGTCCGCCCTCTCCCTGATCCTCCTCCAACCTTCTCATCTTCTCAAATTCTCAATTCTCGGTCTCATGGTGCACGGTTTTACCCAGCTAGGGCTTCTTCTCATCTCAATTATAATTTCTAATCCTCCTTCAAAATATAGGTTACGCTTCTTTTCATTAATGGCCTCTAGGCTCGACGTATTTGTGGTAGAGATGGACAAGAAGGGGAAGAAACTTGCAGTTTCAAAGGGAACATGTATAATTTCTGATTTTATGGTCAATTGAACTATTGAATCAAATTTGAATTTGTGGTCAATTGATTATTCTATTACCATTGTAAAATCGATACAATTTTGATTTTTTGCATCAATTTTTTTGATGCTTTAGAGTTTGCCCGACCTTAATTTTTTTTCGTCCTTCGCCACTGCTTGATCTTATAATGCTTTGTTGAATAATCTAATTAAAATGTGTGCATTATTTTGACGCAGGGACTGGACCTTCATTTCGGGGGAAAAAACTAGCAAATGGAGGAGGGCCTTCAATTAGCGCCTCGCATATTGGACCGAAAACCGATAATCACTAAGGCGCCGCGTTTAATTAGAAAAGTATCATTCACGAGTTTGTTTTGTATAGTGCAAGATAGAGGGAGTGGAGTTTTAAAATTTATATATTTTTTTTAATGTTTTAATATACCGAGAACACTGAAACTCGGGAGTCAAAAGGACTTTCCGAGGTTCGTGCTCATGGGCACCAATGATCCCGCTTTTAGAAAAAGTCAGAATTCCTATTTCAAAGTTACAAAAAATTCTAAAAATAAATAAGGGATATAGGCAGTGATGTATACTAAAAAAGTACAAAATATCAATTGAAGATAATATGTATTTTGAGCTACAAAATTGATAAAAGTGTAAATCTGAGTATAGTGATTTCAAATCTTGAAAGTAAATCAAACTTTGTTATTTTTATGTAGCTCGTAATACAAAATATTAGGAATTGAGATTATATACATTTTTTTGGAATGCATCATTAACTAGTTTTAGGATTTTGTTTCATGGTTTTTTGAAATTTATAATTATAAATTTTAATTTTCTAATATACCGAGAGCAGTGGGTCTCGGGAGTCAAAAGGACTTTATGAGGATAGAGACATAGAGTAACTATTAACCGGATCTTTTAGATTTATGCACCTTTTCCAATATAGCAAAGATTTCACGAGCGCAAGATATATATATGGATACAAATTTACACCCACATACTAGACATATGTAAGTACTTGTGTATTTTGTTTTTCAGAATTTTTAGTTATCAAAATATGGTTTTAAAAAATTAAACAAAGAGCTCTCAGGAGTAAATATCCGGTTTACCCGCCTATTCTATAGGTAAGTACTTGTGTCATTTTAATGGTCGATTTTTTTTGCCGAGAATTAAATAAGTAAATTAGTAGTGGCGATTCAAGATTTACCCGCATATTATATAAGTTATATCAAACTCGGAAAATATTTATGCTCCAAATTAATTGAATTGACCACTTTAAAAAATAGGTATGCATTAAAAAACTTGGAAGAATATATCACCTTTAAAGTGTTTATTAGGTTTGGTTTTTATTGATTTTAAGCGTACAAGGATACAATGTTAGGCAAGTGGGCACGATGACTACTAGAAAATCCATAGAATATGCCTCATGTCCACATAATGCGTCCAAAAAGCTTGAGGGGTATTATGTTCTAATGCGACTTAATTGAAAAGTGTTTAATCAGAGCTAGTGGCAATAAAAAATATACATTAATCTTCCATTATTTTTGTATTTTAATTTCACTTCGAGTAACACATGGTTAGTATGTTCGTTATATTGACTCTATGAATATATGATGCTATTGCAGAGCAGACATGCTATTGAACTGAATGATGACTAAGCAAATGTTCTTCACCATTGATGATCGTTCGACCTTCTACCAGTTAAGACTATATGAGTAGAATCTGTAGAGTATGGTCGGCATATGAAAAACTAATTCAGATTGTTTATTTGGATTTATTTGCAAGAGATTGATTTTTGGATGATTCAATTGACATGTGGAGAGCTCCGAGGAAACTTAAGGGACACCTACTATTTATGGATGAGTTAAGTTAATATTTTAGCAAATTGGTATCCATAATCATCACTTAATTATAGTGAACGTTTTTACTTGTTTACGTTTCTATGTAACCAATCGACACAAAAAATAGTGTTGCTAAAAATTAAGATAACATTATTTGTTCTGAAATCGAACATCCACTAACGCCGTCTGTCCAAGTTCAAAGTCTCGAACCGTGTTATGTTGTGGATGTTTACAGGTATTTCAAAAGCTACTTTTAGCCTCTTAAAAACCTTTTTCTAGCTAAACCCGATTTCCCGCAAGATGCAATGGGGGTTTTACAGAATAACATTTCGGAGTTGATATTATTTTTGACTTTGCGTTGCAATGTGTGTCTTAGCGCTCGCTTTAGTATATTTAAATATCTTTTGGAGGGTCCATGAGGTCTAGAGTCTAACAAGTATCTTAAGATAGGTGTGTGGAGTATTGATTTCCTCGCTTAGTTGTAACGAGATAGCTATAGAATTATCACGTGTGTCCAATATATTTACAACTTGTTTTGCCTTGATTCTCCAATCACGTTGGTATCTATATATCAGATTGTTTGTTCTATCATGGTCAAATGTACTCCGGTTAGGTTCTATAATCAATCAAGAATGCCTATTAGTTCTGCGTGGTATCAAAACTGTAACATACGGATTACAGACTGGGACCGGTGACGTTTGACCGGCCTGGGCACTGTGTGATCGAATTGAAGGAAATCGAAAGGTCCAAAAGAAAAGAAATTAATACTAGATCCCTTGCAATTGCAAATCTTGTTGTCTCCGTTTGGGAAAAGAAATGTGAAGCCAGGTGAGCTGGACAGATTTTGAGGATTTCGTGTGGCGAACCGGCGCCTTCTTTTTGTTCCGTTTTGAGATTGTGGTAGCTAGCTGTAGCTGTGCTAGAGTTTAATTAGGCGGGCATGCGGTGTGGGTTGGGCAACCGGTCGACGGATTTAGAGTCTAACAAGTATCTCGCTGGATCGGGGAGCGAGACAGCGACGGAAGGGACGACGCGGAGGTGGGCCGGGGGAGACGAAGAAGAAAGCAGGAGGAGGACGCGTCACCACGCTCCGCACCGCACGACGTGACGGCCGGCCGTGACGCGCGAATGCTGCTGAGAGCTCCCATGGATGCACGAGAGAAAAGGAGGAACGGAGCCCCGCAAGAAAAAAGTACCGAGGAACGGAGTGGATTCTTCGGTGTTTATCTGAAGTGAACGATGTGACGGGCAACGGCCGATGCTGCTTACGCTCACAGCATCTTCACTCCTTGAGCGAACCCGGACACAAAATTAGATAATTTTTTGGTCGGACATAACTAGTTTTCGGCATAGTTACGTCCAGTTTTCCACTCGCGTACCTAGGCCGAGTTCTCAAGTTCGGCTAAAATTCATTAAATATGGACAAATTTCATTAAGTTGGCCAAATATAGGTGGATTACAACAAATTTAAACTAAACTACTACATAATAAACTTAAAAAAGTCGCCGTCGTGGCCTTCGCCGTTCTACATGCCAAAGTTGATGTAGGACGCCATGTAGCCGGGATCGGCGCGGCCGTCATCCTCGCTGCCGTTGTCGTCGTCGTCGCTCGGCGGCTGGTTCTGGCGGGAGCTCCCCTGGCCTGGGTCGCCGAACATCCACGGCTGGTAGGACGGGCCTTCGTCCTCGTCGTCATCGAGGACGTAGAGCGAGGCGCCCTGGTAGAGTGGGCCGTCTGCTCCTCGGCCTACTGCTGCAGGCCGAGGATGCACTGCCGCTCCGCCTGCTCCTAGTCCTTCCTGGACCATTCCAGGATATCCGACGAGGAGGGCTCCAGCGGTGGCGGCAGCGGCGCCGTGTCGCGGAGCGACTGCTCCAGCGCCATCCTCAAGGCGTCGTCTTCCAGCGGCGCCGAGTCTTCAGTCTTGGGGCGGCTGAGACGCAGGCGGCCGAGTGGCGACCCCGTCGTCCGCGGCTCGCCGATGACGATGCCGCGCGAGCGCGTCCGCGGCGGCGAGCACACAAGCGAGTCCGCCTCGCGCTTGACTGGCGGCGTGCGCAGCGGCGCCGAGCCGGAGGAGTGGGATGCCGAGGCGGAGGAGGACGAGCTCATGCTGGCCATCCTCCTTGGCATCCAGTTCGGCGGAGGACGCTGGCCCGACCTGGCCATTAGCGTCGGTGTGCATGGAGAGCCGAGCCACGGCGTGTTCCCGCGGTTGATGTGCTCCATCACCGCCGCGAGCGTCTGGCCTGGCGCGCTCCACCAACGCCGGCGGCCAGCCGAGTTGTTGCGCTTTGGCGGCGACTCTTCGGCGGCCCCTCACGGCGGGCGAGCTCTTGTTCGCGCCGGTCCGCGAAGAACTGCTCCTAGTGCAGGAGGTTGTCGGCGCTCTCGGCGTCGGAGGGGTCGTCCAGGCCGCCGATGTACTCTTGTATATCGTACGGCAGCTCCTCCGGCATAGGCGCCGGCCGGATAGGGATGCCGCCGGCGCTTAGCTTCCACCCCGGAGTCATCCGCGTGTCCGGCGGCGCCATATAGCCGGCGTCGTACAACATGCGCGCCTCCCAAGCCTGGAGGGTGCGCCGGCCGAAGCCGTTCGCCGCCGCGCCATCGCCGGGGTACTGCTCGGCCATTGCTGGGAATGGAAGCTGTGAGAGAGGGTTCACCGGAGTTTGGGCTTGTAGGCTGGGGAGCTGTGAGAGAGGGTACGGCGAGGGGTACGGCTTATAAAGGCCAAGGTAGGCGGCGAGGGCGGGAGGGATGTAGCGGCGAGGGCGGGAAAAGGGGAAACAGCGGGAAGTTAGTGACCGCCGGTCCATCGTGGTAGCCGAGGCGGCGACGGTGGCGCCGTAATTCGGCGACGCGTGCCGACGCGACGGGCAGTTAATGTCTGGCAGTCGCCGTGTGGATACGCGATTGGCCAATTTTCGGCGTCTGAACCAAATTCCGGTATTCGAATAGGCGTACTGGGTAGGCGAGTGGAGATGCTGTCATCCCGCGCGTTTGGGCTAGGAAATTAGTCGGTTCGGGCCCCGGATTCATCTGCATGTAAACTCTTTGTTCTAATGTTTCATGTCCTCGTTGGTTGTGACAATGAAAAACAATTCTGGCACGTCACTTACTTATTGATCCCCAAAGTAGTCAAGGAGAGTGTCATGATGGCGTTCCAGACACAGTTGAGGTGCCACAACTCTCAAATGTGGCGACTTGGAATGGGTCCCTAAAAGACTTTGGTCCAGTGTACAATGTTGAATCTGGAAAAATCAAGTCCCTTAATGAAAGACTTTGGTCTAGTGTACAATGTTGAATGTTGAAAATTAATAAACGTTAAGCCTAATACAAATTATACATAATGGGATTAGAACGTGTTTTGTCGTAATGAGACGGTTAGTTTCAGGAGAGAATGGTTCATGTTAATTGGTAGAGATGCTATTTAATCATTGGTAATGCGATTTTGAAATCAGTTTATGGAAGAGCAAAAAAATGCATGTTGGGTCTTTGAAATGGTTCGAATCATTTCGATAATAATCCGTTTGATCTGTTTTACCGAGAAGGTCTACGGTTCGAATCCGTATAGCCCTAATATGTCTTTTAAAAAAAAAAAATTGGATAGATATCCTAGGTTTTCTTTAGTACAATTTTCCTTTTCTCATTAGTGCTTGTTTCTATATTGGATCTTTGTAGGCTGGTCACCCTTTGAGTAGTGGAACTCATCATGTTAGGCTTGTTCAACTCTATTGTCCTCCTTCCACTGCCATTAATTGATGGCGGCTCGGTAATTAAGATTGATACATCACACCAACACTTTAGCGGCCACGCATGAGAAATTAGGCAATCATCAGAACCAAGATAAACAAAAGTGAAATCATATTGATAATATGTGTCGTAATTAGAGAACTTATTAACCAATTCTATGTCACAGAATGAGGTTTGAAATGGAGATTGTAGACCCCATCTCATCTATCGAGCTCTTTTCTCTCAAGAGGTAGATTGACGGTGAGATGCAATGTGGTTGAGGCGATTCCAGAATGGACCTAAAATGTAGCATTCCAACTTTCGGATCTTCACTCTGATCATTCTGCTATGCTTCGGTGAGTCTATGTTTGTCTGATGAGTTCATTTGCTTTAAGAAATTTGTTGGGTTTGGAGTAGTGGAGGCTGGCGGCAAATGGAATGAACAGATCCTCACGCACTAATGCCCGAATTTATATCTGAAGTCTCTATTGATTTCTCCTCCAAAAGGTTTGATTTTTTTGATTGTACTCTATCCTAATAGCATAAAAAAAGCGAGACTCTAGGGTTTCGCTGACGATTTTGGAGTTCGGTCAAGATGGTTACTTCTTCGTCGAGTTCTTCGAACAAAGCAGGAGGATCGGGCATCAAGAAACCAGAGAAGCTTGATGAAAAGGTTGTAGAGGCTTGGAATAGAGGATGGAGAGTTTATACTCTAAAGTAATTAATCAAAATGGTGATTCACAAATTTCACAAAATATTTATACTCTAAAGTAATGAATATTCTTGAATTTATCACTTTATAAAAAAAGGCACGCATTGAAAATCTTGGAAGACTATAACACTTCCAAAATATTCAGGGGTTTGGATTTCAAAGATTTTCAAGCATTCAATGATGTAATGTTAGGAAAGCAGGCATGCTGACTACTAGAAAATCCATAAAGTATATCATGTGCCAATGCGACATAGTAATTGAAAAGGTTTAACCAAAAGGATTGGAAATATATAATATAATATACATTAATCTACCATGATTTGTGTATTCTTCTTGTACCTTAAGTAAGGGACATGAAAGATCGGTTTTATGAACTCAATAAGTATATAATGATATTGGCGAACACACATGTACAAAAATGAAGACCGATTAAACAATTGTTTTTCCCAGTTAATTCTCATTCTATTTTGTGCGAGAATTTTTATATTAATTTGATTGCAATAGAGACATTATTTAATGATTCTAGATGACATGTGGAGAACTTCGATGAAACTTAATAGCCAGATATTGTTTAAGAACAAATTAGTTGATATGGGTGAGTTTTTTAATTCATGGTCACCACTTAATTATATTGAACAGTTTTACTTGTATAAAAATCAATGTAACAAATTTAGGCAAACAAGAATGCTTTTAAAAAATTAAGATAACATTAATTGTTCTAAAATCAAATATCCACTAACACGGATATTCCAAACTCGAAGCCATGAACCGGGTTCTGTTGTGGAAGTTTGTAGGTCTTTCAAAAGCTAATTTAATCTGGCCTCTTAAAAAACTTCTGCTAAACGCACTTTCCATCAAGGTAATGTGTTTTGGAAAATAACATTTCATAGTTGAGCCGGGTTTGTTGTGGAAGTTTGTAGGATTTTCAAAAGCCAATTTCATAATAGTATTATTTTGACTTATGTTGCAATGTGTATATTTTGTATATTTAAATATATTCCCTCTGTTTCATATTACTCCGCGCGTTACTGTTCATCACGCAAAACAAGGCAGTCCATTTCTCTCTTATTTTTTATCAAAAAAATTCTATAATTTTTGGAATAGGTAGAGTAAACATGGAGCTACACATACCAAAAAACCGAGGAGCAAAAATGTAAAAAATAAGAGAGAAATCGCTTACCTCGTTTCGCGTGCACTGTAGCACCGCGCACACTAAGTTGGAACAGAGGGAGTATTATCTAGGGTCTTGAGGGTAAGAATCTAACAAGTGTCTTAAGGTAGGTGTGCGAGTATTTATTTCCTAGATAGCTATAGAATTACCATGTGTCCAAGATATTTACAACTTGTTGTGACTCGATTCTCCAATCCCGTTGGTATCTATTCTTTTCGTTTCAAAATATAAGATGTTTTAGTTTTTTTAGAAACACATGTATCTAGATGCCTTTTAGTGCGTAGGTTCACTCATTTTACTCCGAACTTACACATTAAAAGAAGTCTAAATACATGTATTTAAAAAAATAAAACGTCATATATATTTTGAGAGTATATATCATGTGTTTGTTCTACCACGGTGACCAGGCCAGCCCCCAAGCAGTTCTCAGCATAGAATTGCTCTCGGTTTAGCCTAAGCGGCGTAGCTATTTTTTCTTTTATCTCATTAAACTTTGAAAAATCATAACTAAATCATTCTAATTCGGAAAAATACAAATAATATATCAAAATTTGTAGAAAAATAAGATCTATCTATCTACACTCAAATACACATTTGTAAATAAAAATTAAGTGAAATATAAAACATTAAATATAGTTTAAAACGGACATAAGAAATTCAAAAACAATCCAAACAATGCGAAACCTTCCGTGATGTCATATTATGTGACATATTATGCAAAACGATTATTCAAAAAAGAATTGTGAAGCCAGGTGACCTAGCTGGACAGATTTTGAGGATTTCGTGTGGTGAAACCGTCGCCCTTTTGTTTTCTTCCGTTTTGAGATTTGTGGTAGCTAGTTGTAGCTGTGCTAGGTAATCAGGCGGGCGTGCGGTGCGGGTTGGGCAACCGGTCGCCCGTCCAGTACTGGATCGGGGAACGAGCGAGACAGCGACGGGGGACGAAGAAGAAAGCAGGAGGACTACGCGCGCGTCTGCACGCTCCGCACCGCAGACGGAGAAAGTAAAGTTGATATTCGGTAAGTTGAACTCTTTGCTTCTCTTGAAAGTTTTTTATTAGATGAAAATGGATCACTCCCTCAGCCCCATTTTATTAAAATGAGACCAGCCGAGTTCAAACACTACAGAAATACAACTCCACACAGCTAAGATAAACCGACAACGAAAACTAAAGGTAGCTAGAGCAGAGTTTAAAACCAGCACAAAAGCAACTACGATAGGGCAGGAGACAACAACCCAGGCACAGCCTAGTAGGAACACTGAAGACGCAGAATCACCCAATAACCACATGCACTGAATCTTCATCCTTAGTGTGACCAATGATCCATGCAGACCAAGTCAAAGCGGCGCGGTGATCGGCCTGTCATGCGTTGGAACTGGATACGTACACCACCGCTCTACAAGGTACTAGGGGCGAGTTTAAATGTTCCGATGGTGATGATTCTGTAACTGCTCTCATGCATGGATCAGTCATCACGGCCGGCCGGCGCGACGGTCCGGGGTTATGCAAGCCTCACGAGAGCAGCACGTACGTACGTGATGACCGATGCTACATGTAAACAACTATGTTTGTCATTCGGCGGACAAGGAACATGTTTCATGCCAGCGTTGGTTGTCACCACAAAAACTAAATATTGCTACAGATGGTGTGGTTGGTTTGCGCTTTGTCGTTTGAGATGATGATACGTGCGTTTTCAGCGTTCAGCGAGCTTCCGGCTTGGCACCAAGGGTGGGATATGCAGAGGTCAGAGCTGGGTATGCACAAGGTTATTCTTCGGTCTAATTACCCTAGGATTCTGCCGCTATGGAACGAACAGTAATCTTAGAGGCAGCGTACCTACATATGTGTGTGCCCCGTCAGCTTCGCCCCCTGGCATTTAGCTTCCATGATCAACAAGCCTTTTCTTGGCACCCCTGAGCAACACACCACCTAGTGGCACGTCGACTACACCCATGCATGATTCCGTCCCTAGCTAGTTAGTTCTCTTCATCTTTCCGTAGTTTTCATGTCAAGTCGTCGAAACCTTGGAATTGTAGAAATAACAGTTTGCATTTCATTTCGGTTGAGCACAAGTGGATGATGTTTTATCTGCCTTGACGACTCAGTCCACGGCTCCATAATGCGGCTATACCTGCGCGCGGGTGGATAGGGTAGGTCCTGTAGGTTATTAATTTGTGGCGTGCTAGCCCTTACATTGTGGATAGTTAACCAAACAACGTATCCCAATAATTCGCAAATTTGAGTGTTATTACACCCTTCCAATTCCCTATGTGTCAAATGTTGAGGCGAGCTACTCGCGCATGAGAGAGGAGGCAATCATCAAAACAAAGATAAACAAAAGTGAAATCATATTGATAATACGGTAACTCGCCGTTATTAGAAAAATTATTAACTCATTCTATATGTCCTAGAATGGGGTTTGAATGGAGGTTGTGGAGCCCAACTCATGTACGGAGCTCTTTACTCCCAGGATGTAGATTGACAATGAGATGTAGTGTGGTTGAGAGGAATTCTAGAATAGATCTAAATGTAGCCTTCGAACTTTCGGATATGCACTACGATCATTCTTCTATGCTTCCTTGAGTCTATGTTTTTTATCGCTGGTAAAAACAATTCTAGAACCTTGGGGAGATTGTCCTAGTCAGGCATGCTATATCTAAAAGGTGAATGACCTTATGACGTACTACTATTGGAAGAGAGAGAGTCTGCCCGGTAGTTATAAAATATGTTACTTTAACCCTTTCGGTGATGGACTTTCACTCGCTAAGAATAATTTACACAAGAGCTGTATCCACAATCATCTCTTAGTTATATTGAACTTTTGTACTTGTTTACAATCAACCTAAAAATTTTAAGAAACAAAAATGTTGCTACAAAATAAGATAACACTATCTCTCCTAAAGTTAAATATCCACAAACACAATCTTGCCGAACTCCATGTTTTGTTCTCCTTGTTTCTCTTTCAAAAGGTAATTTTGGTCTCATAATTAAGAACCTTTTTTTCTAAGGGAATTTCCACCAATGTATAATGAGTTTTACAAAATATAGTTTATTATTAGTGGATTTTATTTTGACTTATGTTGAAATCTGTGTTTGTTTTTCGGGATGTCACTTTAGTAGCATTAAATATCTTTTTCAAGGGTCTTCGAGGGTAAGAATCTAACAAGAATCTTAAGATAGATATGTAGAGTACGTTGCTGGCTTAGTTGCAACTAGATAGAAAATTACCATGTTCTTGTGATATTTACAACTGTTTGTTCTTGACCACCCAACCCCCTCGTAGGCCTTGCCCAAGGTATATATATACACCATTTGTTTGTTATGTCATGGTCAAATGTGCTCATGCAGTTCTAGTAGGTTCTATAATCACTTATGATTCCGTTGTCTAAATTCTTACACGGAAGAAAAATTTGAAAGCGATAAACTATTTTACTATTGGCCTTCCTTGTTGCACATTATTGGTCTATCAACATAAATGGAAAAGGCAGAATTACTTTCGTGAATACACCTCTCAAATTGTTCGCGGCTAGCCTAACATGTCATAATTTATATATTCACTGGCTTATCTAGAAAGCGTGGTAGTTTGTGGACAGTCCTAGCTAGTTCAATGCTTCCACCGTATACTATTTTTTTTTCTATCTTTCATTATGTACGGATAGAGGATTCTTGTTTCGGGATCTCAATCTTGGCCTAGAAAAAAAATCAGTTTCGTATATGCGTACCAAGTCAAAGGCAAGCCGGTGATCAGCTATTCACATCATGGTGTGTATGTAGGAGTCAGGCTCACCCTCGCGGTGATCAGCCTGTCACACGTTGGAAACCACCTCCAGAAGGTACGACGAATATAAATGCGGATGTATCGTCACGACACGGGGTATTGGTGATGCTACATGTAAACTTTGTTGTCATTCGGAGAAGAACATGTGTTACATGCCCTCATTGATCGTGACCATGAAAAACAATTCTACCACGTGGCTTATGTATGAGCAGCGTGCATGGTCCAAAATTTCCTCACCTGAAGACCAGGATGCAGCAGACAAGCTGGCAATGCATAAGGTTAGACGACCCAATTAGATATTTTCTCTATGGAACGACATGAGTTTGGGTTATAATTAAGGGAAGGGGCTAGACGACCTGAGGTTGCACCTATTGTGTGCCTCATCTGCTTTGCCCCCGGGGACCTAGCTTGTGTGGTCTACAAGTACAACCCTTCTGTCGACCTCGTCACACAGGGCACCTCATACGAGGAGACAATAGTATTTTTCATCCATTAGTAACTCTTCTTGGAACTCCTGGGAGACATCACCTAGTGGCATCATTGACTACACCCAAGATTCAAATTATAGGGAGTTGTCTTCATTTTTTCACAGTTTTCATGTTTGGTCGTCTAGCATATCTTGAACTTGTAACAACAGTACTTTGCATATCATTTCAGTTGAGAACCTAATGGATGATGTATTCCGTCTTGATATTGATACTCTATCGATGATACTACCTGCAAGTGCAATTCGTGGGGATTATTGTTTCTAGTGTGTATATTATTGATCCCAAAGGAGTCAAGGAGAGTGTTAATATGTCGTATTAAGCACACTTGAGGTGCCACTGTTCTAAAATGTGTTTACTTGGAATGGTTCCCTAGAATACTTCGGTTTACTACACAATGTTGAATGCGGGGAGTGAATAAATGGTAAGACTACTACAAAATATAATAAATGATTAGGACATGTTTTCCTATAAGGAGGCGGTTGGTCGCAAGGGAGAATGGTTTATGGTAATATATGTAGAGATGTTATTTGATCATGTAGTGTGATTTTACCCTTTACACCTAACTCGTCATATGAGGCTTGTTCGATTTGATTGTCCTCCTTCCATTGCCATTATTTGAGGGTCGGTTCAGTAACTAAGATTAATAGATCAAGCCAACACATTAGATGTTGTGGCTACTTGTGACATCGATATGCCCTATGGGTACCCGATGTTAGCATGCTTGGTCCAGCCCGACCGAAGGCCCACTCGATGACCTGCCAGGGTCCAGGACGCCCAAGACGTTTCGGCTGCACGAAGCACATATGGACACGGACTCCAAAGCGCACAAGACAGGGATACCTCAAGACTAGAGTTTGAATACAACTTGTAACCTACTCGTATTGGCACCCGAGACCTAGCCTCCCCATATATAAAGGCTAGGAGGGTCCAACGAGGAGGACACGACTACATACACGACCTACAGACGCCATAACCCCCGATAGACTAGACCACAACAGATCTACAGAAAACTCGACTCATACTTCCGCACACGCATCCACGCCAGATCGAATCTGCGCACCCTGTAACCTTCGGTTCCGCCGTAATCAAAGAGCAGACAAGCAGGAGTAGGGTTTTCCCTCCCGGGGCCTGAACCTGGGTAAATCTCGTGTCCCCTGGTTGCTTGTCTGTTAACCGTGCCACGATCTCCAGCATCCCCATCTTCTCCAAAACCCAAGTCCATAACAATGGCATTGACGAGATTAAACCTCGTCAATTGGCGCCGTCTGTGGGAATTGGGGCTGCTGATTGTGCGGTCGTGACGGTTCCGACCCGATCGATCTACAACTCCGCGGCAACGGAGAATCACCTCCTCTTCGGCGCTTTCGACTTCACCGCCCACTCGCCGGATACCATGAAGGATTTCGAGCCCGTAGGCGACGGACTCAAAATCTTGTTCGGGAGCTTCTACTTCCAGGTGGGACAAACTGGCACCCTCCGCCTCCCTGAACGGGTGCCCGTGCCGTCAATCAGGCCCGCTTCGTGGGCTCCACACCCCGTGCTACGCACGTCACCATCAACAGATGAGTTCCACAGCAGCAGCAGCTGCAACTCCGATCTATGCGATCCACCTTCGGATGAAGGGACCTACGGTTCCGGATCCGAAAGCTGCGGCAGCAGCCAACCAATCTGCAGGCGCTATCCGTGCACCGCCCGACGATCCGTTGCGAAATTTGGCTGCGGTGACCCGCTGCATCTTTCGGATACGGTGACCTGACGCGATCTTCGATTGCCGCATCGGCTTCAGCGACCACGACTCGGGGGCTGCGCCCACTTGTCCACACGACTCGCGACCATCGACATCTTGCGGTTTTCGACTGCGATGACCCGATGCGATCTTCGATTGCGGCGAGCGGTCGCATCGGCTTCAGTGACCGCGAATCGGGGGCTCTTGCGACTCCGGTCATCCTCTACGATCTTCGGCTCCAACGACTCGGGGGCTCCCTCCACTTCGGTAACCAGCCGCGGCCTTCGGCTCCAGCAACCCGCTGCGGCCTTCGACTCCGGTGAATCTGGGGCTTCCTCGACATCGGCGACCCGATGCGGCTTTCGGCTGCGATGAACCGATACATCCTTCGGATGCGCGACCCGATGCGGTCTTCGACCGTGGCAATCTTCAGATGTGGAGCTCGCTACTACGATCAACTTTGGAAACCCGTTGTCGCTATGATTGTGGTCTGCCGCGTTGACCACGTCCGCGTGCGACCCGCTACCGCGTTGACTCCATCCACGACAACTAACAAAGCTAAGTTTCCCTCTACTTAGAGCTGATTTCTTTTTTAACTCGCACTCGAAACACTCGGGGGATGCGCCCTCTTCGAGTAACCTAATGTGCCATCGGCTCCACGCACTCGAGCACCTCGAACGCGACAGCCCGAGTAGCTGATTCTGCCTGATCGTCGAATCCTTGAACTCCGAGTGCCTCGGCAAGGTACTGAGACTAAGGGTAATCAGGCTAACGAAAAGGCCTAGCATACAGTGCAAAAGTGTCGACTCGATCGGCACCAGAATCTTACTAAGCAAGCCAAAAGGCAAATATTCCTTACAAGATACAAGTACTTCACAATTCTTTACGTTTTATGCAGCTTACAAAGACGTGATGCTGGCCACGCACCCGACTGATGCGACACTGGTCGCGCACCCGACAGAAGCAACGGTGTCGACTTCATCCGGAACGTCGAGTCCTTCCGGCTAAACGTCGCGCACTCCACTACATCGACTCTTGGCTCCTTATGCATGAGACGCTGACTCGATGCACTTCCGGGTCAGTGATTTGTCCTCGCATGAGTCTCCACTCGAGTCTGCGACTCGACTAGACACTCGGGGGCTACTCCTATCAGGAGCGCTAGTCGCGCACCCGATGTACTTCCGGGTCAGCGGTACGCCCGCGAGATTGTCCACTGCGTCTACAAGATACAAGACTCGAGTCTCTGCCCGAGTCTACGACTTCGCCAGACACTCGGAGGCTACTCCAAACTAGAGCGATGGTCGCGCACACACAAGATCTTCGAGTCCTACGCCGAGTCTACGACTCCACTACGGACTCGGGGGCTACTCCCATAGGGAGGATTGATTCAAGCATCCGAAAAAAAAATTGTGTCCTACGGACCTGAAGCAAACAATGGCTGAATTAAAGTCTCTCCTCGAGTCTACGACTCGAACAGACACTCGGGGGCTACTCCCATAGGGAGCGCTGGTCGCGCACCCTATAGTCCATTGTGTTGACTACGTCCATGATGTCGATTCCTTTACAACAGCCGAACAAATTCAGCTGACCCGATGAACTTCCGGGTGAAGTGCTTCGCACTCGACACAACTTTCGACTCCGACATCCAAATACAAGGTTTAAGACAACTAAGTCTCCACCCGAATCTATGTTTCGGATGGACACTTGGGGGCTACTGACATGGATATGCCCTACGGGTACCCGATGTTAGCATACTTGGTCCAGCCCGACGGAAGGCCCACTCGATGACCTGCCAGGGTCCAGGACGCCCAAGACGTTTCGGCTGCACGAAGCACATATGGACACGGACTCCAAAGCGCACAAGACAAAGATACCTCAAGACTAGAGTTTGAATACAACTTGTAACCTACTCGTATTGGCACCCGAGACCTAGCCTCCCCATATATAAAGGCTAGGAGGGTCCAACGAGGAGGACACGACTACATACACGACCTACAGACGCCATAACCCCTGATAGACTAGACCACAACAGATCTACAGAAAACTCGACTCATACTTTCGCACACGCATCCACGCCAGATCGAATCTGCGCACCCTGTAACCTTCGGTTCCGCCGTAATCAAAGAGCAGACAAGCAGGAATAGGGTTTTCCCTCCGGGGGCCTGAACCTGGGTAAATCTCGTGTCCCCTGGTTGCTTGTCTGTTAACCGTGCCACGATCTCCAGCATCCCCATCTTCTCCAAAACCCAAGTCCATAACAATGGGCATTGTCGAGATGAAACCTCGTCAACTTGTGCTCATCATATCGTCGTTGATCATCCCTAATAAAAGCACCTCCCATATGAAGTTCGCATATTCGCTAAACAATACTATGTGGTAAACCTTGTAGGTCGCCGCCCGAGCCCTTAAATTATACAACATCCATAGAGTACACCATGGATTGTCAACCAAACGACCGAGAATCCTAATAGTTCACACAATTGGGCGTTAGAAATACTACATTCTACCAATCCTCTACATCTCTAAAGTTGAGGGGAACTACTCACGCATGAGAGTGGAGGCATTGCACATGAGAACAAAGACAAACAAAAATGACATCATACGAGTAATATTGTAAATTTTCGTCACAATAAAATGAATGATTAACCAATTATCTATCAAAAATGAGGTTTGCAATCATCTTATGATGTAGATAGAGGGCGAGGGTGTCCAGGATGGATCTAAATTAAGCCTTCCCCTTCAGTTCTTCACGCCCATCTTTCTTCTATGCTTCGTTGAATCTATGTCTGTTTCATGGCTTCCTCAGCTTTCAACAAATTTGTTGGGTGCCTGTCTTTCTATATGGAGTCTTTGTTTACTTTGTCTCTAAAAGGAAGTTGTTCAAAACTTTCTTCACTACCCGTCTTGGCTTTATATTTCCTAAAATTTAATAATATATGCAAGTATATCCAACAATAGTAGTTAGTGAGTCAAAAATGTCCAATAGTATCAGAAAAAATCAGCTTTGATCAATACAAAACAATGAGAAAAATATGCTTTCATTTTAAAGGATCCATGGTCTAGCCTTCTCTTGTGTTAATGCTCCGCCGATGGCAAGAACCTACAAGGAAACACCAGCGGTCTACATCACCAACTGCTTCAAGTTTCTATGATTATTTTGCCTCTTTCATGGTTTTGTCACAACGGCACACTTCCTATAGCAAGCTCACACTATAACATGCCCCCGCCTACAGCAACACACAAATGTGTATCTAAATGATCATATAGGCGTTGCAAGCACCGTTACCAATAGATTTAGTATGTGTTGCGTTTTTTGGCGTTGCAAGGATATAATGCAACGCATAGATACACGTTGGTAACCAAAGGGTAATGCGTTGCAAAGTTGCAACAAATGTCGAGGAACAATTGTATCCGTTGGAGTAGCACGAATACATATTGAATTATTTTATTCAAAATTTAATATTTTTTTAAAGATGCAGTGGCTTGATCTATGGTGGTATTTTTCTAATAGAAAATTTTAATAGACTTCACGATATGTACGACAACACACACAAATCACAGAATATTAATTGTTTATAAGAAACAATTCAACATTTATTAATGAAATCACTATTCCATACATGAAAAGTATCTCAAGAATACATAGATTACATTCTTTCTTCAAAATACAATATTCTAACTATTCCTATATATATTCCTTCTGATGTCCTGCTATCTAATGTATAATCCAAATATAGCCATCCTCGCTGGTCATGTAGGCCTGCAATTTTTTTTCCAAGTTTAGAACCAGCGTAGCAAAAAATGCAACTTGATATCATGCATGCTCTTTATCTAACTCAGTCACAACTTCCAGAATGTATCCCTTCTTTTAGCTTCAACTCTTGCTCCATGCGCTGCAGGTGGATCAGCACATAGCAAGCGGGACAGTTAAGCTGAGTTAATGGGACACTAAATATTAATTAAGCATACTGCTAATTATTCTATCTATAAACTATAATATAATTAGTCATTGAGTTTCAAATGACATGTGATATTAGGGTCTACACGACATAAACAACCTGAGTCTCACCGTTAGTTACTAGTTAGTTACTAGTTGCTGTTGGCATTCTAGAAGATTAGTAGTGCGTGTGAAGTGAGAAGAGACAGACCAACCTGACATGATATTTTGTTCTGCATATTCAAGTTTTGCCAACGTAACATGTAGTAAGCGGTTGAATTCATCTTAAAACTTTGGAGTATCACGTCATACCTTCTTATCTACTTGACCTGGCATTGTAGTGTTTTGACAGTTAGGTCTGAACAACAGGTGTGCATGAGAAAATGCCAGTACAAACATTACCTCTCTTTGCCTGACTTGATAACTGTTGCAAAGATGTTGCTGTAGACAAAATACCGCTACATGGTGGTGAACTTGTTATGAAATTTATCCAATTTGCAATACATAACCACAAGGTCCACAATGTTGGAAAAAGTAAAACAGAAAAGGTGATTGTGTTGAGCTAGCACCGAAACCTATCATACCTATATATGCGATTCTAAATTTATCAGAACCTGATGCAATAAGAAAATAAGTCCCTTATTGTTAAATGGTAGTGATGTAAAGGACAAGTGCGTGTCTTCTTTTTTCAGAACTAGCCATCCCGATGATCTCAAATCGTCAAATTAGTAAAACAAAATTATGAACTTTGAATTAACACTGAGAATCTTACCAGGGAACATCACAATGAAAAGAGGAAGTTGACATGTTACCCGCACAAAAATGTATTTCCTCCGACCCATATTAGTTGACTCAAATTTTTCTAGATTTGGATGAATCTAGACACTATTTAGTATATAGGCTTATCCAAATTTTGATAAATCCAAGTTAAGTAATATGGGTCGAAGGGAGTATTATTATTATTTCTTTGGAAGCATTCATGCACGTATTATGAAAATCATATACTACACAAATCTATATGTACAGTCAAGACATACTACGAACTGCTCTTGCTCACGATCGACCGATCAAACAAATCTGTGATTCCCCACATCCTTTGTTATGATTCGTATGAATAAGATTGTCAGGTATGAGTTAAGTCAGGAGATAAACGAACCTCCCTGAACCAATGGTTGCATCTGTGGACAGAGGACCCGAGTCATAGTGGCAGTCTCAGCCGCGATACATGGACATGTAGGCGGCGGCCAAGGCCTGGCGGTTTTCAGAACCCCATCTAACCGCCGGGCCCCTGATCTCCGCGGCGGTGTCTTGTCCCTGCACGGCCTAAGGAAGTAGAGTTAGGCGAGAGAGACTGCTGCGACTAGGATGGCGAGCGTGAAGAGGCGACCGTGGCGCTGGGCGTCGTATGGCGTGCGGAAGGGTAGCCGAAAAGGAAAGGATGTGGATGAATTCATTTGTGGCGGCTGCTCCTAGGGTTAAGGTGGACTAGAGCCTGGAGGAGAATGGGGATCAGGAGACTTTTTCTACGGGGTATCAGGAATTGGGATGGGTTTGTCATGGGAGGGGCAAGGCTTAGAAATAATTTAGTCATGGGAAGTGGGGACATGGCGATGTGGACTGTAGATACACATATTGGCACCGTAGCAACATATGTGGCGATTCAAGATTTACCCGTCTATTCTATAAGTTATATCAAACTAAGAAAATATTTATGATCCAAATTAATTGAATTGATCACTTTAAAGAACAGGTATGCATTAAAAACTTGGAAGAATATATCACCTTTAAAATGTTTTGAAGGTTTGGTTTTCAGAGATTTTAAGCGTACAAGTATGCAATGTTAGGCAAGCGGGCATGATGACTACTAGAAAATCCATAGAATATGCCTCCTGTCAACATATGTGGTCATTAATTTGTGGCGTGCTAGCCCTTACATTATTACAACACACATAGAGTACAGTGTGGATAGTTAACCAAACAACGTATCCCAATAATTCGCAAATTTGAGTGTTATTACACCCTTCCAATTCCCTATGTGTCAAATGTTGAGGCGAGCTACTCGCGCATGAGAGAGGAGGCAATCATCAAAACAAAGATAAACAAAAGTGAAATCATATTGATAATACCGTAACTCGCCGTTATTAGAAAAATTATTAACTCATTCTATATGTCCTAGAATGGGGTTTGAATGGAGGTTGTGGAGCCCAACTCATGTACGGAGCTCTTTACTCCCAGGATGTAGATTGACAATGAGATGCAGTGTGGTTGCGAGGAATTCTAGAATAGATCTAAATGTAGCCTTCGAACTTTCAGATATGCACTACGATCATTCTTCTATGCTTCCTTGAGTCTATGTTTTTTTATCGCTGGTTAAAACAATTCTAGAACCTTGGGGCGATTGTCCTAGTCAGGCAGGCTATAGCTGAAAGGTGGATGACCTTATGACGTACTACTATTGGAAGAGAGAGAGTCTGCCGGTAGTTATAAAATATGTTACTTTAACCCTTTCGGTGATGGACTTTCACTCGCTAAGAATAATTTACACAAGAGTTGTATCCACAATCATCACTTAGTTATATTGAACTTTTATACTTGTTTACAATCAACCTAAAAAATTTAAGAAACAAAAATGTTGCTACAAAATAAGATAACACTATCTCTTCTAAAGTTAAATATCCACAAACACAATCTTGCCGAACTCCATGTTTTGTTCTCCTTGTTTCTCTTTCAAAAGGTAATGCTGGTCTCATAATTAAGAACCTTTTTTCTAAGGGAATTTCCACCAATGAATACTGAATTTTATAAAATATAGTTTATTGTTGATTTTATTTTGACTTATGTTGAAATGTGTGTTTGTTTGTTGGGATGTCACTTTAATAACATTAAATATCTTTTTCAAGGGTCTTCGAGGGTAAGAATCTAACAAGTATCTTAAGATAGGTATGTAGAGTACGTTGGTGGCTTGGTTGCAACTAGATAGAAAATTACCATGTTCTTGTGATATTTACAACTAGTTTTCCCTTCACCACCCCCACCCCCTCGTAGGCCTTTCCCAAGGTATATATATACACCATTTGTTTGTTATGTCATGGTCAAATGTGCTCTTGCAGTTCTAGTAGGTTCTATAATCGCTAATGACGGTGTATTCCGTTGTCTAAATTCTTACATGGAAGAAAATTTTGAAGGCGATACACTATTTTACTATTGGTCTTCCTTGTTGCACATTATTGGTCTATCAACATAAATGGAACAAGCGCACTTAGTTTCGCAAATACACCTCTCAAATTGTTCGCGGCTAGCCTAACATGTCATAATTTATATATTCATTGGCTTATCTAGAAAGCATGGTAGTTTGTGGACAGTCCTAGCTAGTGCAATGCTTCCACATACTATTTTTTTCTATCTTTCAGTATGTACGGATAGAGGATTCTTGTTTCGGGATCTCAATCTCCTCCTAGAAAAAAATCAGTTTCGTATATGCGTACCAAGTCAAAGGCAAGCCGGCGATCAGCTATTCACGTCATGGTGTGTATGTACAAAAATTGCCTTCCCGTGATTTCCGCACCGCAATCTCTGCCCTGCCTCCCATGTCATCTCGTAGATGTGTTTCCGTAAAAAACGTCTGTAGCTGTAGCATCTCTCATGTACAAAAATGCTAGACTTACGGACTGATTGCTACAAAAACTGTTTACAGGATGACATGGAAGAGCCCGACTGGTTCAAAAAATTGCCTTCCCATGATTTCCGCACCGCAATCTCTGCCCCGCCTCCCATGTCATCCCATAGATGTGTTTCCGTAAAAAATGTCCGTAGCTGTAGCATCTCTCATGTACAAAAATGCTAGACTTACAGACTGGTTGCTACAAAAACTGTTTACGGGATGACATGGAAGAGCCCGATTGGTTCAAAAAATTGCCTTCCCGTGATTTCTGCACCGCAATCTCTGCCCCGCCTCCCACGTCATCCCATAGATGTGTTTCCATAAAAAACGTCCGTAGTTGTAGCATCTCTCATGTACAAAAATGCTAGACTTACGGACTAGTTGCTACAAAAACTGTTTACGGGATGACATGGAAGAGCCCGACTGGTTCAAAAAAATTGCCTTCCCGTGATTTCTGCACCGCAATCTCTGCCAGAGCAGCGATTCTGGCGTGCACGCGAGGTCGCGTGCACCCATCAGCCGTCGGTGTTGCATGCAGGCTTCATGGGGATAGGTGTCACAATGTCGGACTAGAAGTGCCAAAGGGCCTTGTTATTTTCTCTACCGTATAGATACATGACACTTTATGAGCTTGTGTTAGGAATCTCTGTTGTTGCATGCGTAGGCATTAAAGGAGTGCACCACCCATCCTCTATTCTACCACCAGCAAATGGATTTTAGTTTAACTCCAATGTTTTAAAGCTTCATAACTTTTGAACCATAATTCCAATTTACAAACCATTCAAAGATTTGGGTTCCTATATATCAAAGCTTCAAAACAAGACCGATATTGAACATATTTTGAAAGATTTAAAATTCGAAATGTGAAACATGGTGAAACTTTGTAAAACTATATGAAACACATGATACAATGTTAGAATTGTTTCATGTCTACTTCAAGTGTTTGTGTAATTTAGTTTTCTTAAAGGTTAATATTTTTGGGAACCACACATATTACATAAGTGTATTTTGATATGTGGACATCGAATTTGTTTCAAATGCATAGCAAGAGTTCCTCTATGTTTATTTTGGGTTTAAAAATTATTAAATTTCATGTCATATTTAGTATTTGTTGATTTCAAATACAACAAGAAATGTAAGACAATTCTGCACTACTGTTTTGTATTTGTTATATCGCACACAATAATTTTTTCTTAGGTGTTGGTTGTTCTAATCATGACGGGAGGGATTTTCTTAAAAGTAGTCTACAAGTTGATTGATGACCACTTAAATTATGGGCCATAACATCGTAAAGTTATTTTGCCTAGATGATGGTGATTTTATAGAATGGATTTTCTACCATGCATGGGAGATATAATGCATGTATCCACCTTTTGTTTCGTGTTTAGAGGTTGGTGTCGTAGTTTTTTTTGTCAAAAATTCTCATGTTTAAGAATGTTACATAATGCTTCTTCAAGTTTATTTTACTTATGTCAAATACATGTGTGAATAAATTGTATTCGAAGGAACCACGATCAAAAACAGAAATGGCTACATAATAGGGTACTATGTGTAAAAGAACATATTGTTATGAACTAAAACATATTGTTTCTCTTTTTAAATTTTTTATGAAACTTAGACAAATCGAGATGATCTTTGTTATGTTTTGGATAGTGCGACAAGAAAATTCACTAGTGCTTAATTATGTTATGCAAAATCATTCATACAAATTTAGATTTTCAAGCGAACAAAAACGTTTTACATTTTATGAATGTTAGTTTTCATGAAATTACAAACTCGTGTAACACTTTGTGTATTTTAGGATCATGGAAAAACAAACATGTAGCATCTAATTTGGAGATTTATTGCTTTTAGAGTGCAGGAAGATGTTTCATAGTGTTTCATAATATTTCCTCTCTAGTTTTAATAGTATTTTTCATATTCATAATGCATCATAATGTTTCAGTGTGTGTTAGTGCTCTTCGGATGTATATTGTGTGAATCAATTTTATTGTTAGCATGTACAATGCTTCATGTTGTGTGCTTACTTACTTATTTGACAATCTAGGGCATCAACACTACGTAAGCTTGCCAAATGGAGATTGGACAAGGAATGTTTACCATATAAAAGTAAAAATAAAAGTGGACACTATCTGATTCCCTTTACTTCTGGTACAAACTAAAAGTTCAGCTTAAACAATATATAACTGAGGAGATTTAGTACTCCACTATTGAGACATATTGTAGAACCTCGCCTTGCTCTGATCTACCATGAAGATAAAAACAACAATGCATTTTGTATGAAGCCAAATTCCTGTAAAATAAGCAGTACGCAGAGTCTAATCACCAACCTATACTCATCTAGGTGTGGTTTAGAGTGCGAAACTGTGAACTAAAATTTTAAAATTCAGAAACAAGGCTGAGAAACCTATACTAGTAAGATTTTTGAGTTATGTCAAATAATTTTCCTTGCCTAGTAATAAATTCCCTCTGAATAACAAACGATGCTGAATCAATATCACATAAAAAAATAGAGTGCAAAATCTTAGATCGAACCATGAAAGAGAATCAATAACACAACTTCTAGATCTGCAATGGAGTGAAAGCAACAACAATGGTTTTTTTTGCATGTGCTGGCCTTAGCTTGGAGCCTTGGATTAACCATCGCCTTATTCTTGTTACTTCCCTCCGTTCCTAGGCGATGAATCCGTGGTGGCCGGAATCTCTCCTGTCAGCGGGGACGGATCAGGAGCAGGAGCACATGTTGTTCTGCATGTGGAGCAGAACCTCATTCGTTTAGGCGGAGCTATGCCAAGAAACAAAAAACAAAAAAAATCTTCAGCGGCATGGCTTGTATTACTTCCAGATACTGGAATCGAAGGACCAAATGAGGGGTTGGTGTGGTCTGGATGCATATTTAGAAGAAGATGAGACATAGATCAGATCTGCAAGACTGTAACTCATTTTTGTTCCAATAGAAGAATCTTCTACGGAGTCAAAGCAAGGCATTTCTCTTTAAAAAAATCAAACAAGACATGCTTTGGTAACTGAAATTAAGATAACTCCCAAGAAAATATCAACAAACAAAAATCAGATCGTAACCAACAGGCAGACAACAACAGCGAACTAAACCAGATGGTTACTCGGAGGCAAACATGGAACTTCCTTTCAGACAAACACTGCCGGCGCATCCTGGCTAAGGGGGAGGGGAGCATGAGGGCATTTTGGTTGCTTTGGAAGTTCGGATGGGCCTCCCGACTCCGGAGTCTAGAGGTTGAAGATGAAGAGTGAGAGGGGAAATGGAGAGAGAAGGGGAATAATGAGAGAAGAGGTTATAGGAATAGGGAGAACAGCTCTGGGAAAAAGGTGTCAGTGTGACGCGACTTAACCGGGAATACAACATGGTGCAGAATAATAATACCCGAGAATACATGAGACCATGATCTGAATCTCAAAACGATCGACGACTCTGACGTGCACGCTACCTCGCGTGCACGCCAGAGTTGCATTTCTGCAATCTCTGCCCGCCTCCCAGGTCATCCCGTAGATGTGTTTCCGTAAAAAACGTCCGTAGCTGTAACATCTCTCGTGTATGTAGGAGTCAGGCTCACCCTCGCAGTGATCAGCCTGTCACGTTTGGAAACCACCTCCAGAAGGTACGACGAATATAAATGCGGATGTATCGTCACGGCGGGGGGCATTGGTGATGCTACATGTAAACTTTGTTGTCATTGGGAGAAGAACATGTACATGCCCTCGTTGATCGTGACCATGAAAAACAATTCTGCCACGTGGCATATGTATGAGCAACGTGCATGGTCCGAAATTTCCTTGCATGAAGGACTGGATGCAGCAGACGAGCTGGCAATACAGAAGGTTGGACGACCTGATTGAGTATTAATGCAGAAGGTTGGACGACCTGATTGAGTATTTTCGCTACGGAACGATAGGAGTTTGGGTTATAATTAGGAAAATGATACTAATCCCCTGGACGATTCCTGTCGCTCGCATCCTCCTGTTTCTCCGTGCGACACATGGCCTCGTGTCGCTACAGCAAGCATCCCCGGTCCCACCACTCATACCTTATCCCTCCCTCACCGCTACCTTCTTTTTTTCCAAACAAATCAATACCCCTGTCGCTTGCATAGGAACCCAAGCTACCGAGAGACAAAGCTTTGCACTACGCCGCCGCCAAACAGACCTCGCACCGCGCCGTTGTAGTTAGCCTAGGTCCTAGCGCCGCAGCCGCACCCCAGCTCATCTCCTTGAGTCTGCGCCCAAGCTCCTCCTGGTTGCGCTCTATATCTGCCAGGACAAAGGTCGAGGTCCGTCGCCATGGGCCCTTGCCATAAAATTCCGACATGGCCACGCGCCCCGTTGTTGCGAGCCCTCACTGCCACCGCTGTTGCTACAACGGTGCTTTTGTTTGCTATGGTTGCCAACCGACTTTGCTACAAGGGATGGCCACATCTGCTTCAAGCAGAAAGCCCATGGCTGCCCTCTACTGCAAGGGGTCTTCGCCGCTGTTGCTACAAACGCTGCTCTGCTTTGCTACAAAGGCCAGCGAACGATGCTACATGAGACACCGCATCTGCTACAATCTGTTCGACATGGCCACGCCCGCTGCTACAAGTCGTCGGCCGCATGCTGCCAGCGATTTCAGGCATTGCTACCTTGGGCAGCCGACTTTGCTACTTTAGGCGTCCGACTTGCTACCTGTCTAGTGCCTACCTTGGGTGCCCAGCGTTGCTGCCAACCTTGGAAGACGCTGCTACCTTGGGCATTCGGTGCTGCTACCTTGGGCATCAGTGTATGCTACCTTGGGCGTCCGGGTCTGGCGCTGCTACCTTGGGCATCAGTGTATGCTACCTTGGGCGTCGGGCGCTGCTACCTTAGGCATCGGTGTATGCTAGGGTGTCCGACGCTGCTAGCCTGCTACCTTGGGCCTCCGACGCTGCTACTAACACTTGGACGGCGCTGGTGCAAGCAACAAGCGGCACATGATATTTCTGCTAGACGTGGCCGGTGGCGCTGCATGCAGATGGCGGTGGTGCGGCCGGCGGCGGTCGCCTGGGTGGTAATCGTAGAACAGCGGAGATCCGCGTGCGCAGCAGCCGTGCGGGGAACTATGTGCTATAAGAGAGGCCATTTTTTAAAGCAGAATCGGTCAAAGCAAGACACGATGCTACAAGTTGTTTTTCCATGTACGTCACCATATGCGTCAGTGACCCCACGGAGAACACGTGGCAATCGCTGGACCAGAGGGATCGGGAGTTTTGATCGCCGGGGGACGCTCAGCATCTCCCTTATAATTAAGGGGAGGGGCTGGACGACCTGAGGTTGCACCTATTGTGTGCCTCGTCTGCTTTGCCCCCGGGGTCCTAGCTTGTGTGGTCTACAAGTACAACCCTTCTGTCACACATGGCACCTCATACAAGGAGACGGCAGCTAAGACTAGTCCCAATGGAGATATCATAGATAGTATCATGCACTACATGCATGTAAAATGCTTATGCGTCACTGCAATTAATAATGAAAAAGATGCTAGTAGTATCATAGGTAGATACGTATCATAGCACGTAAAAGTAGAAAACTTATTGTAAAAAAAGTCTTGTACACAAATTTGCATTGAGATTCTATAAGATAATAAATACTATAAGTTCATGATACTAATGCATGATACCATGCATTGTAGATATAATATCGTATACTATAGTTTATTATTAGTTTATTATTTTGGCCGGTGGCGCTGCATGCAGATGACGGTGGTGCGGGCGGTGGCCGCCTGGGTGGTAGTCGTAGAACAGCGGAGATCCGCGTGCGCAGCCATGCGGGAAACTGTGTTCTAGAAGAGAGGCCATTTTTTTAAACAGGATCGGTCAAAGCAAGATACGATGTTACGATTTGTTTTTCCATGTACGTCACCATGTGCGTCAGTGGCCCCACGGAGAACACATGGCAACCGTTGGATCCGGGGGATCGGGAGTTTTGATCGCCGGGGGACGCTCAGCATCTCCCTTATAATTAAGGGGAGGGGCTGGACGACATGAGGTTGCACCTATTGTGTGCCTCGTCTGCTTTGCCCCCGGGGTCCTAGCTTGTGTGGTCTACAAGTACAACCCTTCTGTCACACATGGCACCTCATACAAGGAGACGGCAGCTAAGACTAGTTCCAATGGAGATATCATAGATAGTATCATGCACTACATGCATGTAAAATGCTTATGTGTCACTTCAATTAATAATAAAAGAGATGCTAGTAGTACCATAGGTAGATACGGTATCATAGCACGTAAAAATAGAAAACTTAGTGTAAAAAAGTCTTGTACACAAATTTGCATTGAGATTCTATAAAATAATAAATACTATAAGTTCATGATACTAATACATGATACCATGCATTGTAGATATAGTATCGTATACTAGTAACATATGCATGATACTAACATATGATACTCTCCATTGTGACTAGTCTAAGAGTAACTCTTCTTGGAACTCCTGAGAGACATCACCTAGTGGCATCATCGACTACACCCAGGAATTCAAATTATAGTGAGTTGTCTTCATTTTTCCGCACTTTTCATGTTTGGTCGCCTAGTATATCTTGGACTTGTAGCAACAGTATTTTGCATATCATTTTAGTTGAGCACCTAATGGATGATGTCTTCCGCCTTGATATACTATGTCGATGATACTATCTGCAAGTGCACATGTTCAGTTAAAGTACAATGTGTGGGGAGTATTGTTTCTAGTGTGTATATTATTGATCCCAAAGGAGTCAAGGAGAGTGTCGATATGTCGTCTTAGGCACACTTGAGGTGCCACTATTGTGCAATGTGTTTACTTGGAATGGTTCCCTAGACGACTTTGGTTTACTACACAATGTTGAATGTGGGGAGTGAATAAATGGTAAGACTAATACAAAATATATTGAATGATTAGGGCATGTTTTCCTATGATGAGGCGGTTATTCGCAAGGGAGAATGGTTTATAGTAATATATGTAGAGATGTTATTTGATCATATGTAGTGTGATTTTACCCTTCACACCTAACTCGTCATATGAGGCTTGTTTGATCTGATTGTCCTCCTTCCATTGCCATTATTTGAGGGTCAGTTCAGTAACTAAGATTTATAGATCAAACCAACACATTAGGTGTTGTGGATAGTCTTGTTCATCATATCGTCGTTGATCGTCCCTAATAAAAGCACCTTCGATATGAAGTTCAAAGATTCGCTAAACAATACTCTGTGGTAAACCATGCAGGTCATTCGATCGTGTCGCCCGAGCCCTTAAATTATACAACACCCATAGAGTACATCATGGATTGTCAACCAAACGACCGATAATCCAAATAGTTCGCACAATTAGGCGTTAGAAATTCTACATTTTACCAATCCTCTACGTCTCTAAAGTTTAGGCGAACTACTCACACATGAGAGTGAAGGCATTGCACACGAGAACAAAGACAAACAAAAATGACATCATATTAGTAATATTGTAATTTTTTGTCACAATAAAATGAATGATTAACCAATTCTCTATCAAAAATGAAGTTTGCAATCATCTTATGATGTAGATAGAGGGTGAGGGTGTCCTGGATGGATCTAAATGGAGCCTTCCCCTTCAGTTCTTCGCGCCCATCTTTCTTCTATGCTTTGTTGAATCTGTGCCCGTTTAATGGCTTCCTCGGCTTTCAACAAATTTATTGGGTTCCCGTGTTTCTATATGGAGTCTCTGTTGACTTCGTCTCTAAAAGGAAGTTGTTCAAAACTTTATTCACTACCCGTCTTGGCTTTATATTTTATAAAATTTGATAATATATGCAAATATATCTCTTGAAACAGGCTTTCTCCCCACTTTATAAATGAAGAACACATGTGAGACCGCTGTTGGGACAGACAGCACAACGCCTAGAGGAATAAAAACACAACACGATACAAAGCGCTTGGGAGAACCCAAGCCCAAGTTAGTGAGTCAAAAATAGTAGTTAGTGAGTCAAAAATATCCAATAGTATGAGAAAAAACCAGTTTTGATCAATACAAAATCAATGCGAAAAATATGCTTTCATTTTAAAGGATCCATGGTTGTAAGGTTCCCAACCTTTAATAAGGTAGAGATCCCTGTGTTTACAATGCTAGTCCCTGGATCAATAGCTAGCATCCACAGTTAAGATATAATATCAAGAAACAAAGGTCATAATACAACTTTATAACCAGGAATAACATAATTTTATTACATCTTTCATAGCTCATTTGGCTATTACATTACATTGCAGCAGAATATCTATAAGCATGGGGTCCTTCATCTTCAAAGTGCCACAGGCAAACATGTTGGTTGTAGACTTGTAATCCTAATCAATAAACTTCACTAACACCAAACCAACCTGCAACATTATAAGTTACAGCCACAGGGGTCAATACATTTGAATTGTATTGGCAAGTTTCACTACTATGTAGAAATAAGTGGATCCTAACATTACATGCATATTTGGCTAAGTAGGGTTTTAGGCTCATTTGCAGAAAGTAGTATAATTTATCCTATCTTTTCGAAATAGTTTTGATCTTTTGTCAAATCTTTCTGAACTCCTTGGAAACCTCCAAGTGCTTCAAGTCTCTTCTTGTCACTTTCAAGTTTTACTTTTAGAAATTGGAATGTCGAGATTTCCTATAGCTTCAGGCCTTAGTTGCTCAGTATTGTCCATAACCGGGGACACGGCTAAGTACTTAGATTTTTATCTTCTGCAGAAGTTGTACACTTTAACCACATGACACAATCTCATCTTGTTGCCACCAGTGGCCGCTGGATAAGTACTCACCAAGATGGAGTACTGGCAGATTGAGAATGTGACGAAGTCTTTCCATAGGAGTCCTCCCAATACACAATGTTGTCTTGTCTTTCAGGCACCAATGTAGGGTTCCAAGTTCCCTCATTCTAGTTAACCTGAAGAGGCCAGTGCATGGGTCTTCCACTATGTAGTTGACTAAGCCAGTGCCCATTTAGCATGTGGCTGTACACGGAAGCCACTGTACGAGAAACATGTTCAATCTCTAAGTCCCTGGGTGGTTTTCTTCTAGTGCACAACAAAAAGAGATTGCCATATAAACATGGTTCCTCTTGTTGCCACCTTGTCCAAAACTTGAGTATCCTTGTCCACCCAGGTGGTTCATTGAGTACTTGTTTTATTATATAAAACACAAGTCTTTTCAATACTTCTCATAATCTCAACATGTATCCCTTCTCAATATATAAAGCAGGGCTAAGCATATTACAACTACATTGTTTTCACTAAGGAATATATAGGGGCACCCTATTAGGATTTAGCATAGCAAATTATAGTAGACCTCATCATGCATGTTTCAAAATCCACTAAGTGTAATGAAAATAGTAGGACTTGGATGATAGTGTCACTTGCCTTTTTGGTAGAGGATGTTGGTTCACTTCTTGATCTTGCTAATATCACACTCTTCTAACTTCACTACAAATCAATCAAGCAAACATAGATTCAACTAGCATTCCAACCAACATTCAATCAATTTAGCACACATAAAATAATAGAAACAAGGTCATGCATGCAAGAATGCAAAAGATAGTTTTATTTGAAAAGGTGGTTTCTACTAGGCTCTATACATTGTAAGGTTCAAAGTGGTCATTTCCTAAAGTGTCAAATCCATTTGCAAAAGGGTTTTATCTATAACCATTTTTAAATCAAACCATTATTTCATGTGGTGGAAAATGTTTTTAGCAAGGCAACAATTTTATTTGGTTCAACAAATAAGTTGTTAATTCACAAATCTTGGTGTTTAGGGTCAGTAGGTTTGAATCAAAACATTTCCAAAGGTTTTTCTCAAAAATCATTTCCATATTAAAATCAATATTTTTATTTGACTAGAAATGAGCTAATTCAATTAATCAATCCTAAACTTCATAAAATACATTTTTAAATCCATAAGTTGGTTCCTAAGGTCAGTAGGTTCACAACAAACCATTTTGCAAAGATTTCAACCCCAAAATCATTTTGGAATAAATTTTATATCCTAAACAAGCATACACAAGTTTCTGCAAAAACAAACATTTTACCAGAATCTTTTTACTAAACAAAGTGCATGGTTGTCTAGGGCTTGTTTTTCTGAATCCATTGATATAAAATTTGCAAAATTTGGACGTGTGGTTTGAAAGTTATGGATTTTACAAGTTTGCACAATAATCAGATTCAAATTCCTGTTTTAAACAAAACCATGTCCACGTGGCGTGTCCTTATTGGTCGGTACCGTTTCGTTCGGATCGACTGTTACAGACCGTAGGATCTCATTTAGATCACACGGTGCAGATCAGCTGATACCTCTTTGCTAAGCTGTTATATCCTAGCCACTAGATGATGATCCAACGGCTGCTGTGAGGTTGACCAGGAATGGGCGGTGCTGGCGGCGGCGTCTGGCGGAGCACGCTCTGCTCGCGGTGGTGCCGGTGGTACAGGAAGCGAGGAAGAGGGGGAGAGGGCTCACCGTGCTCGCAAGGCGGTGACGAAGCTCAACGTGTTGTTGGTTTGACGAGGGGCGCTCTGTGTGGACGGCAATCGCTCGCCGGAGTTATCGCAGCGTCAGGCACGTTCTGTTTGTCGTCGGAGGCGAGGATGGAGGGCACCCTAGGACAAAAGGGAGACACCGTTAGGTTCGCAAGGGCATGTTGATCATTATAGTGTCCACGGGGAAGAGAGGGGTGGTCGGGTTTACCGGGGAGACGTCGTCGCAGTTGGAGACAGACGGCGGCGCTGGCTCTGGGAAGACGTTGCCGAGCTCACGGTGCTCGCGCAGATGAACGGAAAGCACAGGGAGATGCGCCAGAGGCTGGGGATCACTCTCGCGTGAAGCAGAGCTTGCGGGGGTGAGGGTGCTGGCCAGAATCGGAGCAGTGGCGGAGCAAGAGGAATTCAGGGCAGCCTAGGGACAGAGGGGAGGAGCTGTCTGGGGGAAAAGAGAGAGGGGAGAGGGGCGATTTAACGGGCGTAGTCACTGCGAGGAATTAAGTCCGTCTTCAACGCGTATTCATCGCCGGAATTACTCGGCTGCAACGGCAGGGCGAGTTCATCGCGGGGAGGAAGAAGGTGACGTGGGCGTGGGGTCGTCTGGCAGTGAGAGAGAGAAGGGTGCGGTGGGGTCCTGCTGTCTGCGACTCTGCGGGTGTGAGTTCGAGTGGAAAACGATTCGCGTGGGGGGTTTTATTGGGCTGGAGCTGGGCTGCTGGGCCTGCTTAGTTGGGTTGCTGTTTGTTTCTTTTTTTGTACTGAATCTTTTTTCCTTTTCCATTTGATTTTCTGTTTTCAAATTTAATCAAACAATTCAAACAACAAAAGGATTCAAACTTTTGCCAAGCTTTGTATTGATTTTAGTTCTGTTAACTAACACAAACCAAAGTCCAAAAAAATGTTTTTATTCTTTTAGGAACTATTTAAATAATTAAATAATAGACTTTAGTTATTAATTCAAATAGCATTTATTTTATTAAAATCTCCTTTTTGAAAGCTAAATAATATCCAAACCAATTCAGTAGGTTTTATTTGAAAATACAAAACACTTGGATCATTTATTTAAAATAAAATAACAAGTTTTAGTGTTTAATTAAAATGGGAAAAGTCTTTACTTTAATAAAATTGGATATTAATAAATCCTCATTATTTTATTTAAACAAACCTTTACTCTTTTCATCAAATAGAAATATTTATTTCCAAAAGCTTGGACAAGGTTTAATTTGGCTCTATAAAATACTCCTTTTATATTTCTACCTTTGCTTTTGAAAGCCAAATCTTTTTATTAAAAGATCCAAAATTAGTAATTTCACTTATTTTAAAATTTTCTTTATTAATTGTTTATCTTTTCAAATCCCTTTAGGATTTGTTTGATCAAAATTAGGTTTGAGGGTTTCCAATTGGAATCAAAAGTTTCTTCTCACCCTAAAATCAACAAAGTTTTATTTTATTCATTTATTTTTCACATAACAAGATTTGGAAAATCTTGGGATGTGACAGGCTACCACCCTTAAAATAAATCTCGTCCCGAGATTTGGGAAAGATAGGGTTACAAGTTGGCTTAAAACATCTAGGGTACTACCACCCTTAAAATTTTTCCAACTAAATTACATTTTGGCCTGCTTGGGATCTTGGGGAAACTTCTCTGGGCAGACATCTGCATAGTGTCCTTTGTTTCCACACTTGAAAATGTGACAAGGCTGAGATACTTAATAGGCTTGTTTATCTTGTGCTTCATCTTTTCTGGACAGTTGCTTGCATAATGCCCTTGGTTACCACAATTGTAACATGTGATAAGATTGAGTTCTTCACGTATCTCTTATGGACAGGTTGCTACATAATGGCCTAGCTCTTTGCAGTTGTCGCACCATACTTGGCCAATCTCCTTATACTTATTCTTCTCTGGACACTCACTGGCATAATGTCCCATTTCTTTACAATGATTACATTGCACATGGCTTTTGTCCTTATTTTTCTTGGGTTTCTCCAAAGCTAGGAGTGCTTCTAGTTCATGTTCTTCATATGTTATCTCAAAGGTAGGAATGTCTACTGGTTTCTTTGACCTTCTATTGCTCCTTGGATAATTCATATGCCTCTTCTTTGGTCCTTTAAATTGGGTCGTATTGCATGGAGGTACAAGTGGAGATTTTCCTTTGTCCTCATCCTTCTTGGTAGACTTAGCTCCCTCTTGATAGTCTGCAATCAGTTGTTGCACTCCACCTTGTTTCCTTTGTTCAACTATGGAATAGATGGGGCATTGGATGGGGACATGATTATTTCCTTCACATAGGTAACAAGTAGCTTGAGAGGTGGGACATTGGCCAACTGGATGTTTCTCTTCACAGTTGGGGCATTGATCTCCATGCTCCTTGGAAGTGTGATCCTTGTCTCCACAAATATTGCAAGCTTGGGCTCCTTCTAGAATAACATCTTTGTCATCTTTGTTGTCACAAACTCCTTTGGAAGAGTTGCCTTCCATGCTGATCATTTGATCTGTCACCTTATGCAACAATTGGGCTTGTGTTTCAAAAAACCTTTGCATGGCTGGATCTTCCCCACTGGTGTTGGCTATGAATTGAGCTATCACTTGGTTCAACTGGTTTTGGGTTGCTATAAGTTCTCTCATGTTGTCCTCTTGGTTGTTGTTGGTGTCATCAACCTTGATGTTGGAGTCTCTTGGAGTAGTCATCTGTTTGGGTTGAATTGAGATTAGAATAGCAAGATATTTCTAAGGAATCAATTCTAATCACACACATCACAATTCACACAAGCAATGTGCAAGCAATCACAAACAACATTCCACTCATATAACAAGTTTCAAGCATATTTTTAGGCAAACAAAAATATTTTTGTTACACCACATAAGTTGGTGGGGTTGACTTAAACAAAATATGGTGGTCTATCTATATGGTTCACTTGTGGTCTTTCCATCCTTCTTGGTTGATTTCCCTTGAACAAGATGTTTGTATCCTTAGAGAATTTCTTGCATCTTGGTCTCAAACTTCAAGGTGATGATGGTTCCTTCTATGTTGTGTTTCCTTAGTCTTCAAGTCTTGAGCAAGATTTCTTGTCTCACTTGTAGTCCTTAGTGATATCCAAGGTTGAAGTCCTTGGTGAAAAATGTTGAAGATGTTGAAGTCATTAGAGTTGAAGATGTTGAAGTCATCAGAGTTGATGAAGTCCTTTGCACATGATGAAGTCTTTGGCCATGGGAAAGGCTTTGTCCATCAAGTTTGAAATAGAAGAGATGTAGAATCAAAACCAAAATGGTTGAGGAAATAGTTTACAAGATTGTTTTTAAATAAGTTTTGGAACAAATACAACTCCTATTTTTCTAAGGGTTTTGTCCAATCCTAGGTTTACAAATCCTACAGGCAACACAATGCTCTGATACCATCTGTAAGGTTCCCAACCTTTAATAAGGTAGAGATCCCTGTGTTTACAATGCTAGTCCCTGGATCAATAGCTAGCATCCACAGTTAAGATGTAATATCAAGAAACAAAGGTCATAATACAACTTTATAACCAGGAATAACATAATTCTATTACATCTTTCATAGCTCATTTGGCTATTACATTACATTGCAACAGAATATCTATAAGCATGGGGTCCTTCATCTTCAAAGTGCCACAGGCAAACATGTTGGTTGTAGACTTATAATCCTAATCAATAAACTTCACTAACACCAAATCAACCTGCAACATTACAAGTTACATCCACAAGGGTCAATACATTTGAATTGTATTGGCAAGTTTCACTACTATGTAGAAATAAGTGGATCCTAACATTACATGCATATTTGGCTAAGTAGGGTTTTAGGCTCATTTGCAGAAAGAGTATAATTTATCCTATCTTTTCGAAATAGTTTTGATCTTTTGTCAAATCTTTCTGAACTCCTTGGAAACCTCCAAGTGCTTCAAGTCTCTTGTTGTCACTTTCAAGTTTTACTTTTAGAAATTGGAATGTCGAGATTTCCCATAGCTTCAGGCCTTAGTTGCTCAGTATTGTCCATAACCGGGGACACGGCTAAGTACTTAGATTTTTATCTTCTGTAGAAGTTGTACACTTTACCCACATGACACAATATCATCTTGTTGCCACCAGTGGCCGCTGGATAAGTACTCACCAAGATGGAGTACTGGCAGATTGAGAATGTGACGAAGTCTTTCCATAGGAGTCCTCCCAATACACAATGCTGGCTTGTCTTCCAGGCACCAATGTAGGGTTCCAAGTTCCCTCATTCTAGTTAACCTGAAGAGGCCAGTGCATGGGTCTTCCACTATGTAGTTGACTAAGCCAGTGCCCATTTAGCATGTGGCTATACACGGAAGCCATTGTACGAGAAACATGTTCAATCTCTAAGTCCCTGGGTGGTTTTCTTCTAGTGCACAACAAAAAGAGATTGCCATATAAACATGGTTCCTCTTGTTGCCACCTTGTCCAAAACTTGAGTATCCTTGTCCACCCAGGTGGTTCATTGAGTACTTGTTTTATTATATAAAACACAAGTCTTTTCAATACTTCTCATAATCTCAACATGTATCCCTTCTCAATATATAAAGCAGGGCTAAGCATATTACAACTACATTGTTTTCACTAAGGAATATATAGGGGTACCCTATTAGGATTTAGCATAGCAAATTGTAGTAGACCTCATCATGCATGTTTCAAAATCCACTGAGTGTAATGAAAATAGTAGGACTTGGATGATAGTGTCACTTGCCTTTTTGGTAGAGGATGTTGGTTTACTTCTTGATCTTGCTAATATCACACTCTTCTAACTTCACTACAAATCAATCAAGCAAACATAGATTCAACTAGCATTCCAACCAATATTCAATCAATTTAGCACACATAAAATAATAGAAACAAGGTCATGCATGCAAGCATGCAAAAGATAGTTTTATTTGCAAAGGTGGTTTCTACTAGGCTCTATACATTGTAAGGTTCAAAGTGGTCATTTCCTAAAGTGTCAAATCCATTTGCAAAAGGGTTTTATCTATAACCATTTTTAAATCAAACCATTATTTCATGTGGTGGAAAATGTTTTTAGCAAGGCAACAATTTTATTTTGTTCAACAAATAAGTTGTTAATTCACAAAGCTTGGTGTTTAGGGTCAGTAGGTTTGAATCAAAACATTTCCAAAGGTTTTTCTCAAAAATCATTTCCATATTAAAATCAATATTTTTATTTGACTAGAAATGAGCTAATTCAATTAATCAATCCTAAACTTCACAAAATACATTTTTAAATCCATAAGTTGGTTCCTAAGGTCAGTAGGTTCACAATAAACCATTTTGCAAAGATTTCAACCCGAAAATCATTTTAGAATAAATTTTATATCCTAAACAAGCATACACAAGTTTCTGCAAAAACAAACATTTTACCAGAAGCTTTTTACTAAACAAAGTGCATGGTTGGCTAGGGCTTGTTTTTCTGAATCCATTGATATAAAATTTGCAAAATTTGGACGTGTGGTTTGAAAGTTATAGATTTTACAAGTTTGCACAATAATCAGATTCAAATTCCTGTTTTAAACAGAACCATGTCCACGTGGCGTGTCCTTATTGGTCGGTACCGTTTCGTTCGGATCGACTGTTACAGACCGTAGGATCTCATTTAGATCACACGGTGCAGATCAGATGATACCTCTTCGATAAGCTGTTATATCCTAGCCACTAGATGATGATCCAACGGCTGCTGTGAGGTTGACCAGGATTGGGCGGCGCTGGCGGCAGCGTCTGGCGGAGCACGCTCTTCTCGCGGTGGTGCCGGCGATACAGGAAGCGAGGAAGAGGGGGAGAGGGCTCACCGTGCTCGCAAGGCGGTGACGAAGCTCAACGTGCTGTTGGTTTGACGAGGGGCGCTCTGTGTGGACGGCAATCGCTCGCCGGAGTTATCGCAGCGTCAGGCACGTTCTGTTTGTCGTCGGAGGCGATGATGGAGGGCACCCTAGGACAAAAGGGAGACACCGTTAGGTTTGCAAGGGCATGGTGATCATTATAGTGTTCACGGGGAAGAGAGGGGTGGTCGGGTTTACCGGGGAGACGTCGTCGCAGTTGGAGACAGACGGCGACGCTGGCTCTGGGAAGACGTTGCCGAGCTCACGGTGCTCGCGCAGATGAACGGAAAGCACAGGGAGATGCGCCAGAGGCTGGGGATCACTCTTGCGTGAAGCAGAGCTTGCGGGGGTGAGGGTGCTGGCTGGAATCGGAGCAGAGGTTCGTCGGAGCAGTGGCGGAGCAAGAGGAATTCAGGGCAGCCTAGGGGCAGAGGGGAGGAGCTTTCTGGGGGAAAAGAGAGAGGGGAGAGGGGCGATTTAACAGGCGTAGTCACTGCGAGGAATTAAGGCCGTCTTCAACGCGTATTCATCGCCGGAATTACTCGGCTGCAACGGCAGGGCGAGTTCATCGCGGGGAGGAAGAAGGTGACGTGGGCGTGGGGTCGTCTGGCAGTGAGAGAGAGAAGGGTGTGGTGGGGTCCTGCTGTCTGCGACTCTGCGGGTGTGAGTTCGAGTGGAAAACGATTCGCGCGTGGGGGTTTAATTGGGCTGGAGCTGGGCTGCTGGGCCTGCTTAGTTGGGGTGCTGTTTGTTTCTTTTTTTGTACTGAATCTTTTTTCCTTTTCCATTTGATTTTCTGTTTTGAAATTTAATCAAACAATTTAAACAACAAAAGGATTCAAACTTTTGCCAAGCTTTGTATTGATTTTAGTTCTGTTAACTAACACAAACCAAAGTCCAAAAAAAATGTTTTTATTCTTTTAGGAACTATTTAAATAATTAAATAATAGACTTTAGTTATTAATTCAAATAGGATTTATTTTATTAAAATCTCCTTTTTGAAAGCTAAATAATATCCAAACCAATTCAGTAGGTTTTATTTGAAAATAGAAAACACTTGGATCATTTATTTAAAATAAAATAACAAGTTTTAGTGTTTAATTAAAATGGGAAAAGTCTTTACTTTAATAAAATTGGATATTAATAAATCCTCATTATTTTATTTAAACAAACCTTTACTCTTTTCATCAAATAGAAATATTTATTTCCAAAAGCTTGGACAAGGTTTAATTTGGCTCTATAAAATACTCCTTTTATATTTCTACCTTTGCTTTTGAAAGCCAAATCTTTTTATTAAAAGATCCAAAATTAGTAATTTCACTTATTTTAAAATTTTCTTTATTAATTGTTTATCTTTTCAAATCTCTTTAGGATTTGTTTGATCAAAATTAGGTTTGAGGGTTTTCAATTGGAATCAAAAGTTTCTTCTCACCCTAAAATCAACAAAGTTTTATTTTATTCATTTATTTTTCACATAACAAGATTTGGAAAATCTTGGGATGTGACAATGGCCTAGTCTTCTCTTGCGTTAGTGCTCGGCCGATGGCAAGAACGTACATGGAAACACCAGCGGTCTCCAAGTTTCTATGATTATTGTGCCTTTTCATGGTTTTGTCGCAATGACACACTTTCTATAGCAAGCTCAAAGCAATACCTACCGTGAGGTTGACAGACTAATGATGTCCTAATGTTGGATAGGAGTTTATGTCTTAGGAACATGTCGCCCACGTAACTTAGGCTATCCACATATATCACTTAGTTGTACTAAACTTTTTTACTTGTTTACAAATCAATATAAAAAATTTAAGCAAAGAAGAATGTTTCTAAGCATTAAGGCAATACTATTTCTTCTTTAATCAAACAACCAGAAACACATAAAATCAAATCAAACATCTACAACCACTCTCAACCCTACTTTGTCGTGCAAGTTTGTTGGTCTTTCAAAAAATTATTTCCCCTCTTAGAAACCTTTTTCTTAACCAAATTTCTAGCAAGATACAATAGGTTTTACAAATAAAATTTCTTTAGTTAATTTTTTCCCTTATGTTATCGTGTGTGTTAGTTTGTTTATCGTCATGCTCACTTCACAATCTTGAAATATATTTTCCGAGGGTTCTCAAGGGTAAGAATCTAACACACATATCATAAGATTTGTTTGGAGAGGCTGCTTTGCTAGCTCATTTGCAACAACATAAGATGAGAAGATGTGTCATGTGCCTGAGATATTTACAAATAATTTTCACTCTATTCTAGTTCCTGTACTGTCTTACCAGCTGGGCGCGGGTATCTACCATTTGTCGGTTCTATCATGATATAACGTGGTAGTGTAGTTCTTGAAGGTTCCATAAAGTCATCCATGACTATGTGTTTTGCATGGTATCAAAATTGTAAAATAAATAAAATTTTGAACCGATCCACTATTTTATTATTGGCCTACTTGTTACGTTTATTGGTCTATAGAACAAGAACAATAAGTTTTTGCAAATACCAGTGACTAGATCCCTCTTTATAATTTTTTCACGACTAGCCTAACATGTCAAGATTTCTGATCCCACGGGCTTATTTGGAAAGCTTGTTAATCCAACTATCCAAGGACAGTCTTGGTGCAATGCTTAGACCGTCTATTATGTATTTCTATATCTTTCGATATGTAAGGATTCAGAATTCTTGGGTCAGGATCTCAACCTAGACCTAGAAAGAACCTCTGGTCATCATTACCATATACAATACGAAGAATAGGTGGGATGCAACCTGCAGCATTGTTTTTTCTTTCATTCCACGTGTTGCAGCCAAAATACTAAATACCACCTCAATCAGAGTCGCGAAGTCACAACACATTTGTCATGGCGAGGCGTGCTAACCAAGTACCAACCTGTTATATCACTCGTTTGGTGGATGATCTGAACACCATGGTGAATAATATAGATGGATCACCATATACTGCAGATGGTGTGGCTGGCTCTGATTTATTCATTTGTGATGACACGAGCATTTTTTTTTCACGGCTCGTTATGTCAAACAACACTTCGCCAAGGACCTCTTTATTAGCAAGTTTCTAACTTGCTGTGGAGGATTGCATGCAACGTTCGAGCTAGGAATAATGCAGAATGTTATTCTTCAAGTCTGATACACGATAGTACATCTTCTCGAAGCTCAATGCAAGGAGACGACAGAGCTTTAAAGACTGAGTTTAAATCGGACGGCGACGAAAAAAGTTGAAACGTACGATGGCATCGTGGCCAAATTAAAGCCCCACCATCTTGGTGGCGCTGTACGTTTCGCCACCAAGTTTACAACTCCATTAAACCTGGAGTTACCAACAATAGGTGATCGCCGTAACATTTTCTGAGCAGTATACCGCCCCACTACGAATTTAACGCTGCAAGAAGTTACTTGGCGTTTGATGCTTCGCATTTCATCTCTGTATATAAATGAACAACCTTCACGAACAAGCTTAATTCACAGTGTAAGATCGCGATCGCTCTCATCTCATCGATCCAACTCTCAAGCATCCATCCAATGGCACCATCCCCCAGCACCGCCACACTGCTCCTCCTTCTCTCCTTCCTCGTCGCCGTGCCGTCCCAGCAAACCGCACACGCAGCTCGCGACCTCCTTCATGAGGCGGACACGCACCGTCAGCAGTCGTTCCTGGTTGTGAAGATGGCGCCCCGGGCACCGCTACGGCGGACGATCCATGGTCGGAGTTAGTGCATGAATGGGAACTGGGTTTCGTGTCGCCGCCTCGTCGAGTTCGGCACAAGCTCCTGCGGGATCGGTGACCACGTCGGCGACGGGGCTCCTGTGGATGTGGAGGAAGATGTGGTGGTTCGACGAGCCCTACTTGTACCGCCCGGCTCCTGGCTCCAAAAATCAGTATTGATTCACCACTTGAGTTGAGAAGGGGGTTAAATAAGATGCGGTGCATGCATTGCATGCTATCTCCTCATCTTTTGTTTCGTCGTCTTCTCTGCGGTCACGAATAAGCTTGTATTTCGAGATGAAATGCCCATGATCGACGGTCATTAATCAAATTTTCTGTTCCTTAGAGGATTGAGTATTTTTTTTGGTTGTTAAAAAGTAGTTTTAAAGTTTCCTTGTAAAAAAACATCGCTAGATATGTTGTTAGGCGCTGTAAAAGTTGCATGAGTAGTATGAAACCTGCCTCCTCTAAAAGAGTAAATTCCGGTTTTTACCCCCTAGTTCGACAATTTTGACGGTAATTACCCCATTTAGCAAGTTTTCATCCTAATTACCCCATTTAGTCAAAATTGTGTCAGCTTTTACCCCCTCTAATTTTTTCGAGCCATTGGATAAATAGGTTCCGGTCATTAGGTATAGGTTGTGTGTCACATATACTGTTTTCATGTACCGTGGTACAACCCGACTGTCGGACGTACCCAATGCGGCTCAACGGAGCGTCGCCCTAAACACTGCTCATCATGTACTGTGACAACCCTGGAGGCGTCCATCAGGTAGGCCAAGTTCGACCAGATGATGTACATCAAGGCGAAAACAGGATTTGGGAGTTGGGACACTAGGCTCAGCTAATCTATCGATCGGGTCTCTGCCTTTCTCAGTCCCGCTTGTCTTCTAGTATCATGTAATTTTCCAGATTGCGAACGATTGGACCAGTTATAATACGAAAGGCTCAATAAAGGTTCATACATATGTGAGCTTGGTTCATCATGGCTTGTCATTTGTGCTCATCTAATCCGGCTCTCTTCCTCTATTCTCCGCGCGGCGCATGCTCACCTGATGTGGGCTGCCGTGGCACATCTGCTCTACTCAGTCTATCCTTCCCACTAGAGATTCATTTTCTTTTCGGTGATATTTTTTAAACAGATTCTAACAACAATTCTGGAACTGATGGCCCTAGGTGTGCATAATTTGTAGACTGTAACTCGGTAAAAATTTAGATGGGGTAAAAAGTGGCACAAGTTTTACTAAATAGGGTAATTAGTATGAAAACTTGCAAAATGGGGTAATTAGCGTCAAATTTGTCAAACTAGAGGGTAAAAATTGGAATTTACTCCCTCTAAAAAAAAGTATGAAACCTGCCTACAAATAAGCAGGAAACACATGAATACGACAAAGCATATGATTGAGGTGTTACGCATGCAAGATTTCAAAACACATATTGGAGAGCCTGCATATCTTGACACGGTGCATATGATCAATGAACAAATCAAAAGCATATGCAGCAGAGCATCTTATTTATAACAAGCAGAGCGTCGCCATGGACTGGGCTTTTAAATGATTATTATCAAGATTTAATTTAGCCCATTGAGTGGCCCAGGATAGAGAATCTGCTGTCCAATAGTTTAATTGGCCTCATATTCGGTGTAGCCCATGCTCTTATACTCCACAAGTTGAGGATGAGAAACTTTTGAACACATCCCCATGAATGAGATCCAGATTCCTTGTTCTCCAAAGAAAAGAAAAAGCGAGAATCCCCGTTAGAATCTGCATGCAAGAATCTCTCAAACATTTAGAATTCATTCATGTTTTGGTGAGTTCATGGGATATTTGGAATGGAGGAAGGCGCAAACATGGGAATGAATTTGAGAGCTCCCTATCCGCTTTTAGTTTTTTAAGAGGTATCTCTGATTTTGATGCAGTTGTGTCCTATAAAGGGTAATCAACGCTTGAAAAGTACAAAGAAGGACCTCGACATGCTTGATCCGTTCACTTGCTTGGATGGGGAAACTAAATGGTGATACAATTGTGGCGTGTGACGGTCACTAAGGATCAATAGCGGTGGTCCACCGGAAGGAAGAGGGGTTCTTCACTATCAAGGAGTTCACGGACCAAACATCTCTACCGATTGCCCTGAGGCGATAAAAGAATGTGCAAGATGGACATTATCCATGTTATGGCACGCTGCTGAAAGAGATCAAGGCGCGACATTGAGACTTTGGTACATCCATCATCAAACATGAGCGGCGCGAGCATAATACATAGGCTCATAGTCACAACCTTGCAAATTTGTGTTTTCTCCTTCTTTTAGACGACATAGTAAGTTCCAATCACTCCATGGGATGGTTTATCCTATGAACATCACTGCTGAATAAAAAACGCGTTGGTGCTATTGAAAAGAAAAGTCGATGAAGAGAAAAGGAAAGAGAGGGAGCACCTAACACTACTCAAAGAAAAGAAAAATAAGGTTAAGTTTGTGTTAGATGCTCAGTAAAATTTGGGCCAAATGAAGCTAGAAATATAGTAACCGTGGTGTTATGACGATAATGTCTTTGATATAGATTTTCAGATATTTCGGTCCTCAAGGAAAACTTGTAGACCATAGCCCCCAAATCGAGATTTCACTCTCTTAGTAATTCAGTTTATGTCATGAGTCTGAATAACTTTTTTTAAATCACTTTTGGTTTAAAATAGTGCAAACTTCAGTTCAACAAAGAAAGTTCCACTTGTCCATTTTTCACCTACTTATACTTTTCACTAAATAAGATTTACATTTACGAAATGAGACTTAACAGAATCTTCAGATTATTTTCGGGTGAACCAATGTTGTATCGCATCGAACCACTCAAAATGTCAACGGCTCCGTCGTGGATGGATGCTCTGCTCACTCTTTGGATCTCGCGAAGACTCACGTATACTTTCAGTAAAGTTTCAGGAGGAGAAACCAAGTTCAAGCAAACTCCAAGCCCACTCGCTTGATAAACGCCCCCAAATCCCCTCCCGCAAACCCCATCCCCCCACCTCCCAACTCCGGCGACATGGGCACCGTCACTCCCGCCGGTAAGAACCGAATTCCCTGCACGCACCGAAACCCCCCCTCTCCCACTCCGTCTAAACCTCCTCTCTCTGCAGATCCGCACCCCGCCTTCCTCGCCGACAAGGGCGGCAAGGTCTTCCTGGCGGGCCACCGGGGCCTGGTGGGCTCGGCCATCCACCGCCGCCTGCTCTCCCTGGGCTTCACCGACGTGGTCGTCCGCACCCACGCCGAGCTCGACCTCACCCGCCAGGCCGCCGTCGAGGCCTTCTTCGCCGCCGAGCTGCCCCGCTACGTGGTGCTCGCCGCCGCCAAGGTCGGCGGCATCCACGCCAACTCCACCTTCCCCGCCGACTTCATCGCCGCCAACCTCCAGATCCAGACCAACGTCGTCGACGCCGCGCTCCGCTGCGGCTCCGTCCGCAAGCTCCTCTTCCTCGGCTCCTCCTGCATCTACCCAAAGTTCGCGCCGCAGCCCATCCCGGAGAGCTCCCTCCTCTCCGGCCCGCTCGAGCCCACCAACGAGTGGTACGCCGTCGCCAAGATCGCCGGCATCAAGATGTGCCAGGCCTACCGCATCCAGCACGGCCTCGACGCCGTCTCCGCCATGCCAACGAACCTCTACGGCCCGCAGGACAACTTCCACCCGGAGAACTCCCACGTCCTCCCCGCGCTCATCCGCAGGTTCCACGAGGCCAAGGCCACCAATGCCGCCGAGGTCGTCGTCTGGGGCTCCGGCTCGCCGCTGCGTGAATTCCTGCACGTCGATGACCTCACGGACGCGGTCATCTTCCTCATGGATCAGTACTCTGGGCTGGAGCATGTCAATGTGGGGAGTGGAAGTGAGGTCACCATCAAGGAGCTCGCCGAGTTGGTCAAGGAGGTGGTCGGCTTTCAGGGGAAGCTAGTGTGGGACTCGACCAAGCCTGACGGCACGCCAAGGAAGCTCATGGATAGCTCCAAGATACAGGGGATGGGGTGGATGCCCAAGGTTCCCCTCAAGGAGGGGCTCATCGAGACGTATAAGTGGTATGTGGAGAATGTCATCGCTGAGAAGAACAAGTAAACACACAGTGGGTATAATATTCTCCTTTGATCATCAAAGTTTGTATCGTAATATGATCTTCAAGTAGTGTCTCTATTCTTGTTGGTTACGGGATCACACAGTATAAGTGCACCAAAGAGAAGAGGTTGTTATGTGTTTGTTGAATAATAATGTATGAGTCAAATTAGTGTACCATAAGAATCTTAATTGATGCTGAGCATATCTTGTTGTTTACAGAGAATGCAACACTTTACATTGGAGTATAATATCTAGCCTAAATAAACACAATCCCTTGCCAGTTCAGCATGATATCTCTTTTTGCAAGCTTGATTGCTTATGCCCTTTAAATCTGCAACTAGCCTTCACACAATCACTTGCCAATTCTGCATAACTGTTTTTTCCTTTACAAAAAGCATCATGCGTCCTGAAGAGTCTGCTTTCTTGACTGTTGATGCAACTAAGATTTATAACAAGTTCAGAATGTAAGAATTGGTGCAGAGAGAAACTAATTTCTAGTGATTTTAATACTCCCTCCGACCCATATTAGTTGATTTAGATTCATCTACGTATGAATGTATATAGTCAAGTTTTAGTGCTAGATACACCCGTATCTAGAAAAATTTGAATCAAGTAATATGGGTCGGAGGGAGTACCATTATCGGAGAAGAAAAAAACTGAGATTTGAGAAAGTATTGAAGAGAATGTAACACTTCATATGAGGTGGATGGTAATTGGTCTTATAACACAACCCATGGTCAGTTCAGGATGATCGTTTTTTCATCTATGAAAAAATATCATGCGTCCTGAAGAGTCTGCTTGACTATTGATGTAATTCAGATCTTTTTAGAAGTTCAGAATGTTAGAATTGGTGCAGAGATAAATTAATTTCTAGTGATCTGAATATCGTTATGGGAAAATGACCCGTGAGACTTGAGAAAAATTAACTCTGTTCTTGAAAGGAAAAACTGGCAAGGTTAAATTTTCTCCCTAGTCTAGAAATGAATCTATTGTTCAGAGGGCTTGTATACTGCTATTAACCTGGTGTCTCAGGCTAATTACTGGGTGCAAGAATCAAATGCTGCAGGAAATCGCCAGCGACTGTATAGACAGGAGTGATGGACAGCTCCTGAGGGGGATAGACTCAAAATCAACGTGCATTGCTACTTCAATCCATCCACATTAGAAGATGGGGCTTAGAGATCAACTGGGACAGGTCAGAGGATCAGGTGCTGGCATGCTGTCCAGCGCAAGCAGATGCTGAAGCACGTGCAGATGCAATATACACGCCAGCTGAGTGGGGAATGGTGTGTGCATGTTCAGTTTGAGTCTGAGTCAGTTTGAGTCCAATGAAAGGAGTACAATCTCGCAGCGGAGGGGGGAGGGCATTCACTACCAAGACATTTCTTCATTTTCTTGCTTCAACTTTAGCTCAGTTTTCTTTTTTCCTCGCAGCCTTCATGTTTGTATTTAGGTTCCACACGCCCTACCGATTGGTGCGAGTCAGCAGCAATCTAGGCTTGTGTTAACAGAAGACCCACTCTGTAAATGCGATAGCCGGAAATCTCAGAGTGTCAATGATATTCATTTCAAAAAACAACACAGTGGTATTAATGTTCCACAATGCTTTGCAATTGCCATTAGGGTGTCAAGTGAGATCCCACCAGAGACCCACCTTTCATTCATTTGGCAAAATCTAGTTCAAATTTTGAGTAAAAATTTACACTAGATTTAGCAAATGAACTAAAGTGAGATTTTGGTGGGATCCCACTTAACACCCTAATTGCCATATGGTCAGTGGTGTTTCTATTCTTGTTGTTTCCCGAATCACACAATTACTAGGTGAAAGTGTACCCAAAGAAAAGAGCTTGTTGTTATGTGTTGGTTGAATAATGTATGGGTCAAATTGGTGTACCATAAGAATCTTAATTGACGCTGAGCATGTTTTCTTGGTTGTTAACAGAGAATGTAACATTTTATATATTGGATGATAACCAGCCTATGCGCATCCATGGCTATGTAACACTAGATTTAGTTCGGCATGATATTATTTTGTCTATGAAAAAATGTCATGCTTCCTGAAGAGTCTGCTTGGTTGGCCGTTATGCAACTTCAGATTTAATTCAAAGTCACAGAATGTAAAATCGGTGGAGAGAAACTAATGCCTATTGATGTTAGTATTATTATGGATAGTCAAGAGAAAATGTTAGTACTATTATGGGAAAACGACCTACGAGACTTGAGAAATTTCAACTTTGTTCTTACAAGGCAAAAGTTGAAGGTTGTTTTACCCCAACCGGTGCCGGGTAGTTTGTTTAGAAATGAAGTTCTCCTTCCAGGACTTTATAATGTTACTATGAATATCAGTTGTGCTGCAACTTGACAAGTTTTAATACTAACTTCTGCAAAAGTCACACATATTTCTGTTAGACATTCCTTCTCCTCAAGAGAACTCTCACTATCTGGTCCCTCAAAAAAAAGCTCTCACTATCTGTAAACATGGTGGTTCATATTGTATTTCACTCGTTCAGGAAAGGGTGAAAAGTTGAATGATCAGTTTTCCTGATTTGCCACCCGGTTAAGGATAAGTGCATCCGATAATGTGCTATGACACGGAGGCTCCTTCTCTTTACATACTCATTGTTTATCCAGAGTTTGAAATGTACCGCATAAACTACCTGTCCATTTGGAGCATGGAAAGACAGTTTGTCACCCTGAACGAGATTTCCATTCATTTTATTCAGCAGTGTTAACTAATAAGGCTTCAGGATGCCGCAATTCATAATGAATGTTATGAGTTCAGCATGCTTTGTTATTTGCATAGAATGTAACACTTTATATGTTGGATGATAACTAGCCTACACACATCCCATGCCAATTCCGCATGACATTTTTTCTCCTTTTGAGATTGTTTTCTGTGACAGCAAATGCATGCAAGCTCAACTTGAGCTAACTAGATGTTTGATGACTGATGAGCTATTGGCTACTGGTTTGTAATGGTGACCTAGAACCTTTGAATGTTTCTTGACTGAGACACTTACGGCTGATGACTCCAAGATTATGAACATTGGGGGTCAGCTATCCCCAGTACTGATCCACTGGGAGGCATTTTTTTTTTGCGGGTACTGGGAGGCATATTGATCGAATTTTCTCCAAGACACATCATACTTGGTTTCTCAGGATAGATCATGTATATGGATCTGAAAACAGATGTGTTGGTATGTGCTAGAACCCAGAGCTACAGAGAGCAAATGTAGCCTGTGTTCGTGGCAATTATCATTTCAAAAATACGTGCACGACTTTACTATGTGTTGCAATATCGCAGGAACCTGACACAAATCCGTCGTAGTCTAGGTGGTTAGGATACTCGGCTCTCACCCGAGAGACCCAGGTTCAAGTCCCGGCGACGGAATCCCTTTTTTTTTGCGTATCATAGTCTCTACTGTGGGAAGCAACGTCACACAATGAGCACGTCACGCCCAATTCGACCAAGCTTTTTTTCATGCCAAGGTAAATTGTTGGTTTCGACCATGCTCTTTGAGTTTGTGCTCGTTTGAATCTGAAGCGAGCTTATTTTAATTTGAATGATCTACTCTCTTTGTTTTAAAATAGATGTCTAAATTTTGAAAAATCTAAAACATCTATTTTAAGATGGGGGAGTATATATGGAGCAATGTATTTATGGCTAACCTGGTGACCATTGGTGGACCCTAAAGAAATTTCAAAGCCCGGACACACATGCTTAAACTGTTGCTCATCCTTCCAAAACATCACTAGTTAAGTAGGCAATTAAGCTGCCGGCAAGCCCGCGCAGCCGCCCGGGCAACAGGGGTGGTAGATCCGCCGCTGCTGGTGACTATATACTCCGTTTTTCCAAGCAGGCAATGTGGAAGCATGGAACACCGCAACTAGCATCTCTCAGACCGAGATCATATCAAGTGAGATCAACTGGCGAGGTGCTTCTTCTTGGCCTCGGCCCCGAGGTCAATTCCAGCGGATCACTATAGAATCTTCTAGAAGCAAGCCTGGTTCCCTGGGCACTATGGTAGGACGTGGATCGATCATGACGAGAATGGACTTCTCCGTCATGTAATGGTTTAAAAGAGTCATGGTCATGTTCCCCGCCGACCAGCACGGTAGCCTTCATGTCCTACATCAGCATGTCCTGCACGACATGCCCAACGACGTGGCACTCCTTTTTTTCGACCTATGCGCGGTGTGGACCGTTTTCTTGCGCAGCCTGCGCTTGGTTTCATCCCCTTTGCAAGATACTTAGGTCATGTTTTCTCAGTTTAATACGTTTTTAGTATGCACGAATTGATCATTCCTTAAAATATGGTACTTTCTAAAAAAAGAAAGTTAGGATTATGAGGGGAAAAGGTTTCCCCCATGGTGCTCGGTCTATCGGCCTGTCACCTCCCCCCTTCCCAAGTGTCTTCCCCCTTCCCCCAAGCATGGGGGTTTTCAAAGACAGATATTCTAAATGAAACGGAATTGAGTTTTCGTTCGCTTGACTACCCCAACCCCTAGCAAGGGGCTCCGAAGGGACATAGTTTTAAACGGTTTTGGGGGGGGGGGGGGGGCGTTGTATGGATTAGTTTTTTGTAAGTAATTTTAAAATAAAGCATTTTTAATAAAAAAGGATATTTCTAGAATGTTTTGGAAAATGAAATTTCATAGTAGCGCGCTCATCCACTTGGCCCAAGCCTCCCGGCAACGGGACTTGCTCCGTTCTTAGACGTTAGCCTTTTTAAAGAATTTAGATCGCAACATAACATAAGCATCTCAGACGGCATGGAACTTTTGCTAAAATGTTGGTGAAATGATAGGGACATCAGAGAAGTAGGATTTTTTCCATCCTATTTTGTCTATCCCATTCATTTTTTTTTGAAAAACACAAAAATCCATCTGAAGGCTATGTGGTAGTCGAGGAATCCAGGAAAAGAAAGACGATAACCAAGATACAAACCGTTGAAACTTAACTTGTGTTCTTAGTGGCGGTATGGAGTATGGACATGTATTTGCAATTTAATATAGGAATGAACTATTTGTTAATATGGCTTTGCTTATTCGTCAAGTCTTGTTAATGAGGAGTAAAAATGCACCTCAGCGCGGAGAATTGGTCAAATACGGATAAAAGTTATCATGAGACTAATCAAGGTGATGAAATAACTTTTGTTAAGACAAACTGATTACATATATCTTGTGCGAGACCAAATTAAATTGTACATCTTTTTCTCCTTACTCAAATACGGGTTCTCGCAAAGCAATGTTGCAATTTTTGTTGGGTCGTGCTAACAGACGGTGCCGCATATTTTGCCTTGCGCTGACCACTACTGGCATATGCTCTGTTTCCACCCCACGAGTTAACATACATGCGCGCGCGAGGCTGAGACTCCACGGTAAAAACTGAATAGGGACCTACATATCGCACATAAAGTAACAATTTTTTCACTAGACACTATTGTTGTGTCAGGTATCTGGGAATAGTAGTAGCCTACAAAAGAGAATCGTTGCAGCAAGAGCAAAGGAAAAGATTTCCCTAGATAAAAGGTGCTCAAGTTACTCCTTGCTAGCTGCCTAGAGATAGCAGGAATTAAAATACTTGTTAGCTTGTTTGTCAAAATAAATTATTTTCCATTGCTAGAATAAATTACATTTGATTGCCACCTTCAAACAAGGTGAAAGTCATTAGAAAAGCTATAAGATACACTTGCCAGCTCATTTAAGTATGGTTCCCATATTAATTAAACTTGGATGCCATGTTAATTATACTTGATTGCCATGTTTAGTTATGGTGATAGTTGCCATAGTATTAATTAAAGTTGGCTTCCATATTAATTAAACTTGGTTGCCATGTTAGTTATAATAGATTGCCATGTTTTAACTAATAAGATAGCTGTCATATTAATTAATCTTGGCTGCCAGATTAACTATACTTTATTGCCATGTTTTAACCATGGTGACAACTATTAGGTTTTTCAACACAATTATCACATTTTCTTAGAAAAATAATTACCAGGTTTTATTAGAACCAATTAATAGATTCTATAAAAAATATCAGATTTTCTGAAGCATCTACAAGAACAAAAAAACAATCACTAGATTTTCCAACACAACTATCTGCAGATTGTTTAGAAATAATTTTTAGTTTTTATGACAAAAATAACAATTTGTTTGCAGATAATTGCCAACCGTTAACATCTATCAAATTATTTAGATCTGATTACCATGTTTGACATAATAGCTATTAGATATTCACATGCATGTGCAAAACTATGGTGCATGTTACGGCCTAGAAAACCACACAAAAAGCTCGTAGGATGGCCACGTCATGCAAAATAGTAGTGAACACACAGACAGATAGTTCCGGTATAGGCGTGCACCCATGTTGTTTGTGAGGTGCACGTGAAAAAGAACCGAAGCACTATAGCAGGCGGCAACTATAGCAAACAGTCAACGACAAATTTAATAATTAACACTGCTACTGCCGTGCAGATGCGCCGCAGATGCTGCTTCTTTTGAGATGCTTCTGCGCAAGACAAGGCACATCCAACAAACCAGCTCCATTGCATTTGGATGGAGGGCTCGGTTTCCGTGCCACACGGTAAGACGTGGCGTGCGATGCCTATAGGTAGATTTTTTATTTTTTGTTTTTCCCACCGTACTTCCTAGGCTAAGTACATGCATCTGCCCTAAAGCAAAAATCTATGTATCTCAATGCGCATGTGCAACTCATCCGATTTGATCTGGTGAGTTAATTACTTCAGATAATATAAAACTTCGTTTTCTTGCCACACATGAGGATTGTGCTTTAGACTCTTGAAATGTCGGCAACCAAAGTTTGAAAATTCGGACCGGTTGCAAGCTCAACGGGCTCAGAACTTGTTGGTTGTTTTAGATAATCAGAATCTTTATAAAAAACTTTTTTACTTGCTTATATAATAATATAACAAAAATTCAACAAAACACAAATGTTGTTAAATATTAAAATAACATTATTTGTTCCAGAATCAAACATCCGCACAAACAATAGTGCTAAACTTGAACTAGGTTATGTTAAGGAAGTATTTGGTGGCACAAAGCTAATTTTTGCATCTTAAAATCCTTTTCCTAAATCAAGTTTCTAACAAGCTATAATGAGTGAAACAAAATGACATTTATCTCTTGATTTTGTTTGTATCAATGCAATGTGTGTTTATTTGTGTTGATCCTCACTTCTATATCTCTCAAATATCTTGTTAGTGTGTCCTTGAGGGCAATGATCTAACACATATCTTAAGATATGTATGCAAACTATGGTTTGTTAGCTTAGTTGCAACCATACATAGAACTACCATGTGTCCTAAATAGCTCTAACTAGTTTGTCCTCGGGTCTCCTTCTCTCTGTCTTGCACGACATTAGAATATGTCACACCGTTGTTCTAGCATGATCAAACTATGCATTTTTATTGGTCCCTAGAACTATAACATGTAGAAGAATTTTGTACCCGATACACTATTGTGTTATTGAAAATAATTGGCTACAATGAATGTGAATGTAATGCCCTACCGACACATCTCAATTATTAAGCGAAAGTTTGTGCGATGGGCAGAGACAACAGGTGGAGTCGGTATCAATGTCCAACGCATCAATCAAAGTATACTCTATAATGTCTCTCTCGGTACGTAGGGTTCTTTGTTATAGCGATTTTACGCTCACTAGCCCGGACATTAACTCCGCAAAATTTAGCAGCATCACAAATGAGTGCATCCTCAGTTTACATAGGTATGGAAATAGCATACCTGGCATATACCCCATATACATTGCCATAGTTTGAGGGCCGGGCACGTTATGCTCCACGTATAATCACATGTGAATTAAGTCAGAGGAGTATCCATATCAAGAAGGACTTGCTCGAGCCTGTATTTCAAGTTTAATATCTGACTTGAACATATTTCAAGGTTAATATAGTATCTGACTTGATCAAAAAGAGAAATAAAAATCTATATTTGGTTACATTTCGACTGTATTAACCTTGCTCTCTTCCATGGCTCGGGCTCGGTAGCAGTGGCGGATGCAGGAATGAATTGGAGGGTGGGCACACTCTAAACTTTTTTTTGTGCTGACCTATGTGGAAGACAAAATCTGCCTAAAAAGTAATGTAAATAGCACAATGAAATCTCATAATATTATAGTTCTATAATATGTTTCAATTTTTAGGTCAAAAATATATGTTTATTTTGTAAGTTATGATACACCATAGACAAGTAAATCAGTAGAATCAAAAAATTAGAAAATGATGCTTTTTAGCTACTGGACCTGTGTAAGTAGAGCTTATCTCTCGTTAGATTTTTCTTACAATAATTCATGTGGCACACGAAATCTATCTATAAATTCTTGTATTATATTCATTGATAGGAGATTACATAATTTATATAGTTCCTTCGGTCCAATTTAATGGACTCAGATCTATTTAGGTATGAATGTATCTAGCACAAAAATATATCTAGATATATGTATCTAGACAAATCTGAATCCATTAGTTTCGTGGTTTTTGGCGACACAGCCGCGGCCGCTGTGGCCGCCATAGTTTCGTGCGCGCAGATGGGCGCGGGTGCCCTGAGTGCCCTCGTGAGGGCTGCCTCGTTGCCGCATGTGAGCTTCTCGAGCTGAACGGCAGCCCATAGGCTATGCGCGCTCACCTCGCCGATGTTGAGGCCGCGGAACGGAGGAGGGCGAAGGAGGAGCGGCCATGGTCGGGGCTCGTGGTGAGGGAAGTGGGACTGGGCGGTGAGGAGAGTGGCCTAGGAGTTAAGCCAAAAACGTCCCGTCTCCCGCGCTTCTCCACGCGTGCAAGCGGTAGGCATGCGGCGCTCGCCAGGGCCTGGCTGCATGGAAATGGCCGATTCCAGCGTTCCCAGCGGGTCAAGTTTTGGCCTGCTTTAAGAACCGTGCGGTGCAGCAACTCCATGCAGCCCAGCTCTCTAAACGGGCTTATTTCTTCCTGCGCCGTGCGAGAAACGGGCGTCAGCCCAACCAAACACGTCCGTGGTGACCGTCTAAAAAGTGATATTTGTTCTAAAAAAATGTATTTGACAAGATATGTCTTTTAATTTTTGTCTCATGGGTGAATTTTTTTTCTACATACAAAAGCGGGATATTTTGTAGTAAAAACCACACATTTTGTAGCAAAAGTGGGGTTTTAACAGAAAAGTACAAGACAAGTGTCAGCAGGAGAACCGGAACGATGGCATCACGCCATCAACCCAGTTGTCCCTATTTTTATACAATCAACTATTCCTACGACTGAAAAATAATACTTTCAAACTGGTATACGATCTAAATATCAAATTATTTTTTTAGATGATAAACATTAGATTAGTGGTAGTCTATTTATTCTCTAGAATTCTGGGTGGGCCACGGCCCACCCGGCCCCACCCCTGCGTACGCCCATGCTCGGTAGTAGCCATGGTACGTGCACAGGAAGTCAAAGCTGGTCCTCCTTGCTGCTCTCTTCCATGGCTGATCGGGCCTTGTAGTAGCCGTCGTGGTACACGTTGGCCGCCAAGAAGCAGAGCAGGCTCTGCACAGCCTGCAGAATATCATAGACGGAGAGGAGGGACAGCCCCAACCCCATGACCTGCTCAGTGTACAGATACAGGACCGCAAGCTCGCACACCGGAATGAGAAGGGCCGGCAAGAGGATCGCCGCCAGCACCAGTGCAGCCAAGTCGTTCCTCTTCCGTGCGACGCCCATCATGGCCAGAGCACCCATGTATAGGAAGGCAAGGGAGGTGACGAGGATGAGAGAACCTCGCACGGAGAGCAACCCGGAGTCGTCGATCACGGTGGCGAAATTACCGCCCAGGAGCTCCATGCACGCGCCCAGGGCCACGACGACGACGACGGCGGTGGTGACGGCAGACGTTTTCAGGTTGCGCCACTTGGTCACCTCGCGGAGGAGCTCGGCGAGCGAGTAGAGGTCGCCGGAGCCGGAGGCGGCGTTGAAGCAGCGGGCGACGATGATCTTCCCGGCGAAGGCGAGCGTGATAGTGACCAGCGCGACGGCGATGGAGATAACGAGAAGCCTCGTAGCGTCATGGCGTGTCTCCTCCAGTAGCGTGGCGTACTCGGCGCTGGAGTGGTCGGCCGTGTGCTCCTCCATCTCGCCGAGGTGGCAGGACAAGTCGCGGGTGAGTGGGTTCACGTAGACGCGAGTGAGTACGGGCATGAGGATGATGACCGCGTAGAGCAGGTAGGGAGCGAGGAGAAGCAGCGCTTCCTTCAGGCGCCATGAGGTGCTGGTTTTGGATGCCATGGCCAGGAGGAACGACTTGAGATTATTATTGCTTCTTGAAGTCTGAGATCGAATAAGATGAGAAATGCTGATGCCGTACGTGTAGATTTATTTGTACTCACTTAGTACTACGTATGATCGGTGTGTGTACGTAGTTATTGTCTCTGTCTGCCTCACCGGTCAATGTGGAAGACCTGGAAAACTCCTTTTTCAATCTTGCGCTTGCCCTTCCGAATAACTATCTGCTTGACATTGACTGCCTTCTCTCTTATGAGCCGTGTTGCGAATTTTCTACGGTCGTGTTTATCTTCGTCTCGTCCAACCAACGTCGTCCATGCATGCATACTGGCTCGCTCGAGTCGAGTAGCAAGATAACCGCGTACGTAGCCGTCGTATTTGGACTTGGAAAACTCATATGATATGCTTCTAGATCAGTTGAATAGTAGTAGTAGTACCGGAGATGATGATTAGTTTCAACGTTCAATATAATGGTTCCTGTGCGGTTGCATGTGCTGTTACGTGCAACGTTTCCGTAACAATTTCAGACTCATGCGCCGAGAATTTAGTCATACAAAGAGGCTAACCGTGGACGGATCTTACACTGCCCGGCCTATCACGCGCAGTTTCATGGCAGCTTCCCTAAGTTCAAAGCTCTGAAAATCTGGGACGCGTAGCGATGCATGAAAAGCTCATCACGGCGACAATCTTGCGATTAGGAATTGGACCCACGATCCGATATACGTGTTATGCCGAGGGCCCCCGGAAACTGCGACCCACCTCTGCAAAGACGACTGTCCCTACACAACGGCGATACGGAATCTGATACAGCAGAACAACGCTGCCTTGGGAAGAAACTCCGGGCACGGCTTCCCTTCCATCTCAGAATGGTGGGACAACATGATCGCGGGCCAGCCAATGAGCGAGAAAAGAGAAGTTAGTGGGCGCCTGCTATATGTATTCTGAAACACATGGAAAGAAGAAAATAGGAGGATCTTCACTAGTCAGCGCCAAACCTATGAGGAGGTCGCCGCCATCGCAAGGGAGGATATCCGGCAGCAAGAGCTTGCTTTTGCGGCCTTCGAGACTATCATTCCACCGAAACCTGATTAGGCCGTTTTGTGTAGTTTTATTTCGGTGTTTTCGGCATGTTTACACCATAATTAAAACATACCCATTGTACTATCGGAGACGCTTCTCTAATCTCTCTTTAATGAAAAGGCAGAGCTCCAGCCGAGGCTAACATGGTATTTGCGATGATTTGTGCCTGAAATAGTAACATTTTTGTGATGGTTACCTTTGAACCTATAACTTTTTTGATTGAAAAGCTAACGTCTAATGATTCCAAAATGCAGAACAGTGGGAGCGAACCATCATGACAACTGGCCAACATGGTATTTGAGATGGTTTGTGCCTGAAACTGTCAAAAAAGGAGCGTACTTCCAATCTGTTAAAATGGTCTATATATCGTGTTTGAAGTAGAGTACTGTATATGATTTTTAAGTAGAGTGCAATGAGTTGGGAATATGAATGATCATTTTTTCTGATGTGGTACTGTAGTGAAGAATTTATACATCTGATAACGTGCAATCAAATGTAAGCTCCTCTTCTTATATGCTTATTGCTTATCCAAAAGTTGAATTGAGCTGAAAGAAGCCGATATCATTTTTTTTTGAATTTTCAAAGGGGGGCAAAGCCCCACCTGAATCTTTCATTTATCCGAGAAGACCCAAACTGGTCGTATTGTTTATAGGGAGAGAGGAGGGAGGGGCGAGATTACAAGGGAGGTTCATCCAACACCTTGATGCAGGCGTTGCAGCCAGACGTCGACGTCCGCACAGCGTGCTTCTGAGGCAAACGAGGACAGGCGTCCTTCATTAGTACAGTTTCTGAGAAGGAGATGGAGGTTTGGTGCAAGAACCCGAAAGACGACGCCGTTGCGGTGTTTCCAAATATTTCATAAGCATAGGAGAATAAATGTTGAGGCAGTCGCTGGCGGAATCCCCACCATTATTGCAGTAGGATGGGAGCTCCCCGACGTCAGGTTGAGGTGGAAGGGTGCAGCCGATCAACGTCCAAAAGCGCTGATCAAAGGGGCAGTTGAAGAACAGGTGATTCGACGATTCGCTTGTTCCCTCTCTCGCTCTAAACCCTGAAGATGCAAACTCGAAAATCAGAGAGATCCAGAGACAACGGCAAAGGGATTTTGTGTCGTTCAACCATCGACAGCTTCGGGGGTTTTCTCCTTTTATTGAGCAAGGACTAGATCGTGCTTTCCTACACGATGCCCACAACGGTACGTGCCATCCCACGTCCCAGGCGATCGGGAGTACATGACTTGATCAGGTCAAAACTAAACAGAATCCTATCTTAACTGAACCTGAAAAATAGCTGACGAACTAACTGCAACTGACTCACTAACTCTAAACTTATTGACACTTTTATCTGACAGGAAACAAACTAGATTACCTAACATCGCTGGGGTAGGCACAACAGGGGCAAAACCCCTCTTCCACAGACAGAATGTTCTTCTTAACCAGCTCGCTACGGGATTGCACCCGGGCCTGCACGAGGAGCCAAGCAAAGAACTAAACCTTGGACGACGCCTTGTTATCCCAAACAAAGCTATGGAAAGGAGCAGAAACACCGCCCCAAGTACATAGCTTGTAAAGGGCCGCAACGTCCAAAGAACCATTTGGCTTCGTGCATCTTTGGAGCTCCCAGCGATCAGGCTCCTCATTGAGATTGTAAGCAGCCAGCAGGTCAGAGAGTTGAGCAAACTGCCTCTCACCAGATGTGTTCAGCCTAGGCACTAGAGTAGATCGCAGCCCATCCGAGAGGACGCGACGCACCGAGACGTCCATATCCACAGCATGCGATAGAAGGGCAGAGAACCGAAGTTGAGCAAGCTGGATGTCTGATGAGCTGATAGTTTGTGTTTTTTTTATGGTAACAGTTACATGTTTCTCTAGCTGTAACACAGTTGAGAAGTAGGGAGTGAACCATCAGCGTTCATCGGTTGCATAGCTGCATATTATGCTGTATATGGCTGCTTGACGTGGGGACTGGGGAGGGAGGCAGATTGCTGGAACTTTGTCCAAGGCAAGCATAGAACAGGTTGCCTTTTGTTTCCCTGGGTCCGTTTTTTGTCTGAATTTTGAACACGTGGTCATCAGTCGGCATGGAAAAATTCATACACGTTATGGATCAAAGGGAGAAAATGTTAGCTTCTGTTCGGCCAAGAGATGTTGCTAGCTCGAATCAAGCAATGCTGTTATACGAAATTGTATGTCGATAGAAACACTTAACTTACACTACAGAGCTTTGCATAAATCCGTCGTAGTCTAGGTGGTTAGGATACTCGTCTCTCACCCGAGAGACCCGGGTTCAAGTCCCGGCGACGGAATCTTTTTTTATTCAGACATTTTTTCCTTTCCTTCTCCATTCTGCTCAAATGTTTTTCTCTCCCTGTTGATGCTACTCCAACGTCACTGCCATCACGCCCGCTCCAATCACCCAGTCCGATCTGTTTGAAAAAAAGAGGAATAACGGCCTCCAAATTTTCCTTTCCCTCCACTGATCAAAACGCAGCCATCCCCACCTCCACCGACGAGCCACGATCTCCTTCCACACTAGCTAGCAGGATGAACCACTCTCCGACCTGGACTCATCCTCTCCGGCGACCTCACGCCGTGCTTCGACGCCGACGATGACGATCCTATTTTTGCAACCAAGTTTGTGTTGCAGTAGTGTGCATATGGGTACATATGTTCGGTGGTTCTATTTTTATATTGAACAATATATACCTTGATTGATGTTTTGGGCCTAAAATATAACTGTTTGCTAGCTGAATTTTGCATTTGAAATCCTTCGGGATCCTTAACTAGCAATGCAGCTGCCCTTTCTGACGAATACCACGGTGCTAGACCATCAAGTGACAAGAAGTAAGCTTTCTGGTCGCAGATATTCCTGATCAAAAGCATCATCGTACTACCTTACAGCTTCCAACAACAGGCCTTGTTCTCAATTTCCTGCAGGAAGAAGAGAACATTAATGAGGCCGAAAGAAGAATACGATCCAGGATTCAGAAAACCGGTGATGTACCGTCTTAGAAGCTGTAATCCCAATTTGGCATTGCTAGAAGCTCTGTAACCGGCTAGAAAAACGCTTCGGAAGCACTCATGCATCGCGTTCTCGTCAAGTGGCACCCCACTCTGTGGCCACACGAGCACGGCTTGGGTGGTGGCATAACGCGGCGACAACTTTCCAGATGTCGACAGCGGTGGCCTGTGACGGTGCGCGCGGGGGCGGTAGGATGTGGAGGTGGCGGGTGCTGCAGGTTGGTTGCTTCGGGTGGCGCGAGCCCAGATTTGGGCCCTGGGTCAGCTGGCCTTGACCGAAGCAGTACCATGCACACTGCCCCACCGCGATACGGCTAGGACACCGGATTTAGGCCGGGCGGGCATACTACGTCGTGTTCGCCATGCCTGTTGCATCTCCATTACCTACATGGTGCTCCGACACCGACCTAGATCTAGGTGATCCCCTCGTGCACCTTCTCAGGGTGATGATCTAGGTGTTCTCCATGTTCGTCCCACCTCGTACTCGCAGGCTCAGGGTGGTGTTCCTCAGACCGATGGTGGTCCGGCTGAGCACGATGGTGACGGAGTTGATGCTTGGCGACAGGGATTTGTGGTGCCGGAGGATCCCCTGGTGGACGGAGGAGTATGGACTAGTGCCGGGGTTGGCGTGGATGATAGCACCCTTGCTACAGTGCGGCAGCGGGGCTTCACGGATCATCAAGGAGTTTAATCGACGGTTACTTCTTCATCTTCGTCTCCAGGATGGATGTGGTCCTCTAGACCCGTTCGACGACTTTTCCTCGGCAACCAACAACTCAGGCTGGCTCAAAGAGGAGCGGCTGCGATGACGCGCTCTCGACATGGTGTGGAGGTTAAAAACAAAGGATATCTTGAGGATTTTGTTGTAATTTTCGTGATACTTTATAGAGTCGTATGTTTCTTATAATACAAGGATCGGCAAAAGAAAAAAAAATCGAGCGATTCTCTAAATCGATTCAGAAAAACTCAAGCGGTAGTTTTTCTTCTAGCAAAACCGTTTTTCCTCCTCAAGGCTTTTTTATGTCTCGCGCTGTAATAATCCATTTAAGATAAATGCATCCATAATACTCGCACCGAGATCCACACCCATCTCTCCATGCGTCATCTCCGCCGCCGACCAGACGACCACAGCCGCCTCCGTCGCCCATCGTCCTAGCCAACCTCCCCGCATCACCACCACCACCACCAAGAAAACGCTAGCCACAATGCCGTCGTCCACCAAGGGCGTCACCCATCTCGGCAGGCAGCAGAAGCAAGATTCCCCCCAAATCCTACCCAACCTCGCCCCACCACCACCACCACCACAAAGAATACAGCGACACCGCCGTCCACCAAGAGCGGCATCGTGGGTTTCCACATCTACCAGCTGCCGTCCAATCTCCGGGGATGGGCGGACGACGACCGCGACCTCAAGGCCCCCCTCCGCCACCTCGGCCTCCTGGACGTCGCGCGGCTCAAAGTTCCGACCGGCGTCCCCCGGCCGAGCCTCGTCTCCCAGCTCGTCTCCTCTTACGACCCGAAGAAGCGCAGCGGCTACGTCGATGGTACCCGCGTCAATGTCGACCGCGAGTCCTTCCTCCGCGCGGTATCCCTCCAGCCCACGGCGGAGCGCAGGGATCTCCCTCCCAACGTGCCCCGGTCCACGGTTACCCGCGCCGCCGAGCGGTTCATCAGCATGTGCCTTGGGGTCCAGCGGCGTGACACGTTGTTGCCAATTTTGTCGGCCGCGATGCAGGTGGTAGAGGCAGGGTCAGCGCATACGGTTGATTGGGGTAAGCTGATGTGGGATCTAGTCGAGAATGAGATTCTTGAGCTGCCAAAGAGGGGTGACAAAATTTCATACTTTGGGGTGTATCTTCAGAGACTCATTTGGGTACAGCAGCCACATCTGTTCAAGTGTTATGAGATGGCGGAAGCTGCCTCGGTGAAGAGCGGCATTCGGGTTGGGATGAAAGCGAAACCCATGGAGGCGCAGAGCTCACAGCTGGGCATAATGCTGAATGATGATGCAGGCTTGGACAAGAGTGATAGCGAGAGTTTCTCTTCCACTCTGAATGATGGGAAGGTGCTAACTGATGGGCACAATGATCATATGGAGGCACATCAGCGGTTTCAGCAGGGAAAACGACAGAAGATGGCCCGAAACGACAACGGTTGTGGTGTAGCCACTAGATCAGCAATCGTTATTGCAGATAGTTCCCATGACATTGTAGAAATAGAGCGGGAACTTAAACATGCGACTTCAGAGGAGTTGCGTGAGGCGGAGACATTTACCCAGGTAGTAAAGTTGCTTCAGGAGAAACTATCTCCAGAGACTATCATGCATATGTTTGAGTAGGACCGTGCTTAAGCTACTCAGGACTCTTCCGCGTCTCATTCCCGGCTGATGCTTACTGGTGGAGGAGGTATCTGAAGACAAGTGATTCTGACTGTGGAATGTGATCCTGGTGGGGTCTGTAATAGGCTGTAGATATGTTCTCGTATGATTTTGTTTTGGATTTTGGGGTTCAGCCTTTAGTGGTCTGTAGCAAGAAGGATTATCTGGCTGTGCTAGCCTTTGGTTGCCTACGGTGTCAGAAAACTTGGATGTTTTCTTCTCATTTCGGTGCTTTTCCGTACGAGCAGGAGCCAGATTACTTTGTATGAAAAAGAATGATAAATATGATGGATGTTCTGTAGTTTACTGGGAGTACCTGTCATGTGTGGATGCTCGAGGTTTGTAGGTTTGATCCTTATCTTGGTTCCTCTTACTTATTAGTGCCACTAGTGGAGCATGTTATTTTGGATGGTGCTTATGATTACGTCTTGAAAATCATGTGAATGTTCTGAACTATGAAGTATATATGCAATTATAGCTTTTGTATTGTTCGTCCCTGCTACCCAAATTTACTTCCGTGCTGTTAATAAGCAAGAAAGACACTGTCAAAATGAGATATTCAATCTTGGACATGCTCTTTTAGTGTAGTATATGTCATTTTTTGTTGTTGGAGTGGCTAGTCTCGGTCTTTTTTTTCATAAGCTTAGAGTGAAGAATGTTGTGCCTGAAACTGTCAAAAAGGGAGTGTACTTCCCATCCCTCAAAATGGTGCATCGTGTTTGAAGTAAAATATTTTCAAGTAGTGTGCAATAAGCCAATAAGGTGAGAAGTTGAATGATCATTTGATAATGCGGTACCATATGTGAGCTCATTCTCTTATATGTCATTGATTCTCCAGAAGTTGAATTGAGCTGAAGGAATCGGATATCATCACAAAACATTGTTGGGTCATCTTGGACTTGCTGGGTGATGGTTGTTACCTTTTTTTTCCTCTTTGAACATGCACTTGACTGTGTGTCATTGTGTACTCGAATAAAGTTGACCTGATATTAGAAAGAACAGTTTGTTGCAGTAGTGTTAAGGCTGCAGGATGCCCGTGTTAGTAAATAGTATCTGATGGTTTATCTGTCTTTGATATTGCTTTTCTGCAGTGCTCGGTGAAAGTAAGTCTTGTAAGTTAAATTTGAGCAACCTGGATGCCTAGTGAGATGATGATTAGTTTGTGATGGTAAACTATAGCCTTTTAAGTGTTTCTCTAGCTGTAACACTGATGGATGATGATTCCAAGATTTTAGAGCAGTAGGGAGTGAACCACCAGCGTTGATCAGTTACGTACCTGCATATGCTGTATGCCTGCTCAACGTGGGGACTGGGGAGGAAGCCTGATGGCTGGAACTTTGTCAGGACAAAGACAACACAGGCTGGTTTGGTTTCGTAGGGTCCATTTTATCTGAATTTTGAACAGTTGGTCATCTGTCGGCATGGCAGATTCAGATGTGTAGCTTGTGCTCGGTCTGGAGATGATGCTGGCTAGAATCAAGCAAATCTGCCGTCCGTTCCTTGTCCAGCTCATGTGAAATTGTCATGCTTTGTCTATATACAATCAAGTATGATAAACTTTGTCATGCTTTTTCAGTCAAACATGTGACTTCAGAGGAGTTGCGTGAGACGGGGACATTTCCCCAGGTAGTGACGTTGCTTCAGGAGAAGCTATCTGCAGAGACCATCATTCATATGTTTGAGTAGGACCATGCTTAAGCTACTCAGGAATCTCCCACGTCTCGTTCCAGGTTGATGTTTGGTCATGCAGGGGTGGAGGAGGTACCTGGGACATGTGATTCTGGTGGGCTCTGTAATAGGCTGTAGAAATGTTCTTGTCTGGTTAATGTTTGGCTGAAAACTTGGTTGTTTTGTTCATCTTTTGGGCACTTTTCTGTAAAAGCCGGAGCCAGAGTACTTTGTATGGGAAAAATGATATATATGTTGGATGTTATTTTTTTGGGACATGTGGATGGTCTGATCGTTATCTTGGTTCCTCTTACTTATTAGTACCACTAGTAGAACATGTTATTTCGGATGGTGCTTATGATTACGTCTTGAACATCATGTGAATATTCTATGAAGTATCTATGCACTTATAGCTTTTCTACTGTTTGTCCCTGCTACCCAAATTTACTTCCGTGTTTTCGGAAGCAAGAATGACATTGTTAAGATGAGACATTCAATCTTGGACATGCAATTTTAGCAAGTATGTCGCATTTTTTGTCGCTGAAGTAGCTAGTCTGGGTCCTTTCTTCAATAAGCTAGTGTGAAGAATGTCGTTGCTAAAAAGGAATGTGGTCATACAGTGTTTTCAATTGCTTTTAGAAGTTTGTATCATGGTTTGATCATTAGTATTTTCTGTTGTTGCTTATTGGATCGAAGAATGTCCAGGTATAAACGCACCCAATGAGATGAGGTTGTTATGCCTTGGCTGAATAATGGATGGTCAATTTAGTCTACTCCGTATCATTAGATGCTGGACATATTTTGTTGTTTACAGAAAGTGTGACAAATTTGGATGGTAATTGACCTACACAATCCCTTGCCAGTTCAGCTAGATCTTTTTTGCATTTACGAAAAAAGAAAGCATGCATTCTATAGAGTTTTCATGCTTTTAGAACTTATGAAATGACGGGAAGGGAGACTAATTTATGCTTATTTTATTATCCTTATTGGAAAATGGACACATTGATTTTGATAACTTTTGATCTTGTTCATACAAGTCATATAAGATTGACTTCTTATGACCTTGTATTGGTTAATTTTTCCAGGAAATTAACTGATGTTTTTTCTCGATGGCTTGTACATTTTATTAAGACTATCACGCTGCAAATGGAGTGTCTTAAAGAATAAAGACTATCCTCATCAAAGATAAACATATATCAATTATACCTACTTTCTTCTCAGTAAAATATTTACTTTCTGTACAACATGGCGGCTATATTGAATTTGACTATTTCAGATGATCTTGAGACTAAAAGTGTCAAAAAAAGAAGGTATTGACCATTTTTGGACATAGTTTATCCTATTTGAAATAAGTGTAGGATTTTAAAGTAACGTGCAATAAGGTGAGAAGTTGGATGATCTTTTATTCTGATGTGGTACTAAGTCAAGGATTAATGCATTTGATAATGCGCTATCATATTGAAGCTCCTTTACTTATATGCTCATTGTCTATTCAGCTCGAGAAAACTGGTATATTGGCAGAAAATTACTGGTTGTCTAGGACCTACTGACTGATGAGTGTTTGGACCTCCCTGCAGGAAAGAAAAGAACAGTTTGTCACCCTGAACTGGATTACCGAAGTCTCATTCATTTCTCCACTAGTGCTAAGGATGCAGGATGTTACACTAATGAACAAGCTTTCAATTTTTGTGAATAATCTGTAATTCTTGTTGGAAGGAAATGCTTGTATACTAAAACTTTAGCGGACTGGGATGCTTGATGAGCTGGAGATCGACTACTTTGTGATGGTTACCTTGAACCTGTAACTCAAGATGTAGAACAGTGGGAGTGAACCATCTTGACAACTGGACAACATGGTATTTGTGATAACTTGTGCCTGAAACTGTCATAAAGGGAGCATATTTATTTCCTATATGTCAAAATGGTCTATCGCGTTTGAAGTAAGTAATATATGAATTTTAAGTAGAGTGCAGTGAGGTGGGAATTTGAATGATCGTTTTTCTTTCTTTCTTGTGCGGTTGTAAGTCATCAAGGATTAATGCATCTACTAATGGTGTGCTATCAAATGGAAGCTCCTCTTCTTATATGCTTATTGTTTATCCAGAGTTAAACTGAGCTGAAAGAATCCGACATCATCATCGCAAAAGATTATTGGTCATGTAGGACTTGCGGAGTAGAAGAAAGTACCGTGTTAGTAACCAACAGTTTATCTGCATTTGATGTTTGCTTTTCTCCGTTGCTTGGTGAAAGCAAGCCTTGTCAGTTAAACTCGAGCAAGCTGGATGTCTGATGAGCTGATGATTAGTGTTTTTTTATGCTAACCGTTACTACATGTTTGTCCAGCTCTAACACTGTTGAGCGGCAGGGACATTTTTTTTGTTTTGAGCTGATTGAGCAGTCAGTAGGGACTTCGTCCAAGGCAAGCACAGCATAGGTTGGCTTTGTTTCCCAGGGTCCGTTCTGTCTGAGTTTTGAACACGTGGGCATCTGTCGGCATGGCGAAATCCAGACACATTATGGATCAAAGAGAGAAAATGTAGCTTCTGGAGATGTTGCTAGCTTGAATCAAGTAAAGCTGCTGTCCGTTCCTTGTGAGCATCATGCGAGATTGTCACCGTGACAATCTACCAAAAAAAAAACTGTTATGGTATAGTTTGCTGTTGTGTCTAGACACTGAAACATGGAACTTACAGTACAATAGTTTCCGCAAATCCGTCGTAGTCTAGGTGGTTAGGATACTCGGCTCTCACCCGAGAGACCCGGGTTCAAGTCCCGGCGACGGAAGCTCTTTTTTTTTGCTGATTTTTTCCCTTTCCTCTCCATTCTATTTCGATGTTTTTATTTATTCCTCACTATTCATGCTACTCCACATGAACGATCACTGTCATCCGATCCAATCACCCAATCCGATCTGTTTGAAAAGGAGAAGAAAAACGGTGATGATACCTTGCCTCCTTCCCGCCAATTCTCCTTTTCCCTCCACCGATCAAAAAGCAGCCACACCCACCCACCTCCACCGACGAGCCACTCCCCGATCTCCTTCCACACTAGCAAGATGCAGCCACGCCGCCGAGGCTATACCTATAAACATCACCTCCCGCCGTAGCTACGAGCCCAATCTTCCTGCTCCCCGAGAGCACAACCACGAGTGCACAATGGGCAACGCTGCGTTGGGCGAGATGGTACGACCGCGGCCGGCCGTGGAGGAGCGGCTGACGCGGCCACAGCGCCTGGTCCGGCAGCTCTCCGACCTCGACTCCGGCCGCCTCCGCCGCCTCATCCGCTCCGGCGACCTCGCGCCGTGCTTCGACGCCGCCGACGACGAGCGCGCCGTCGAGTGCCCCATCTGCTTCTACGTACGTACCCGTAACCGACCACTCCCTGCTCATCACAGAGTTCGGTTTCTCAGCCAGCCGTGTTGTTCTGATGGTTTTTTTTTTTTGAGGGCTAAAAAATGTTCTGATGGGTTTTTGTATGTCCTCATTATGGATGCAGTTCTACCCGAGTCTGAATCGATCCAAGTGTTGCGGCAAAGGGATCTGTACCGGTGAGTTACGCTTCGTCTTGATTTTTCTCGAAATTTTGCTCAAATTTTTACCGAAATTCAGACGTAGTTAATTGGTTCCTATGTTAAGCCAAGTGGGCAGAGAACTACAGACTAGCATTGTACACCTAAAATGTGCTTACATCTCAGAGAAGTACTCACTGATCCCTGTTTCGTTTCACTGTTCTGCAGAGTGCTTCTTGCAGCTCATGCCGTCCAAGGCTTCCAAAGCTGTCCAGTATCCTTTTACTTTTTGCTGCCAAGTTAGTGTGCAATACTGTGCATATGTGTCCCACAAACATCTTTACTAGATTCAGTCTCAAAAACAACTGTTTGCTATCTGAATTTTACATCTGAATTCCTTTGGGGTCCTTAACTAGCAATGCAGCTGCCCTTTCTGCAAAACAGCAACCTACGCTGTCGAATATCGTGGTACCAGAACCACAAGTGAGAAGAAACTTCAACAGGAAGTAAGCTTTCTTTCCAGAGATTCCTGACCAAAAGCATCATTCTACCTTTATAGTTTCTAACAAATCTTTATTCTGAATTTGTTACAGGAAGAACAGAACGTTAGTGAGACTAAAACAAGAATACGAGCCCAAGGCTCGGAAAACCGGTGAAATACACCCTTAGTAGCTGCACACCCGATTTGGATTGCTAGAAGCTCTGTAGCTATGTTTTTTTTTCCTGACCTCTCGAGAGATTTCATGGCTTCGATGTTGATCGTGCCTGAAATGTTTCAGACAGTCTTGTCACGATTATTTTTTAGATAACGAAAAGGATTGTTTTGGATACGGAGATATGCAGTGCAGCACAGAGTCAGGTTTCAGAAGTTATACAGACAGCCGCAACAACAGACTGAGGATTTGGTACAGCACAGTAGAATGATTCTGTAGTCGGCTCTCAAGACAAAGATAAAGTCCAAAGTGTTCTTCAGTGCAAGACTAAATTATACTCGTGGTGACCAAAGAACTCCTCCGTAGCATCCAGCCATCATGCAACCGCAGTTGCTTTGATGCCTTTCGGTGCACCTTGCCTACTCAGAATCCTGGCATGTTATTCTTTTGTTTTTGTCTTTTTAGCTTGTTAAGGATTGTCAAAGTTCAGAATGTGACAACATGAGATGTATTATTTTTTGAGGAATCAATAGATGTATCGAGATGAAAACTTTGTACTTGTTCCCAGATTCTTCAGACAAGATGCAAACTAAGATGTTTTTTCTTTTGACACGGGGGCAAAAGTTTTTTTTTTTTTTTGAAAGTGGGGGGCAAAAGTTTTGCCCCAATCGATTAATTAAGAAAGGAGTTCAACAAGAAATAAAAGGTTCCATATTAAAACAAAGTTCTACTCTCGCGGAATAAAATTACTCTTGCGAGTTGGCACCCCGTAAGTATCCAAAGTTTTACCTCGTATTTTGCCTTTCCGAAGATGACTGAAGTTTGCGCATTCTTATTGTGAAAAACTCTTGCGTTAGGCTCGTTCCAAATTCCGCAAGAGGCAGGGGTGATTGAAGCTAGATCTTTGGGCCTTGTGAGGGTGGGCCACCAAGAGGTGATATATATGCTACGATTTGGGGCATCGTCAAGAAGTGGCTAGAGCTTCACTTCATTAATCCTACATTTTAGCCATGCAAACTAATGTCATATAATTACTTTACTCGGTATCTCAATGATATCTAGCAATGAAAACAACATGATCATATAAGTCTTAGTAGCTCGTTGGATAACTACAAATCTACAATGTTCTTTTGCAACACTTAATCAATCAATTAACTAATACAGGAGTAACATGTGGTTCATTTTGCTACATGATCTAGTACCGACATGGTGCCAGTTCTAGCTCGAGTGTCTGGTTCGGCTCGGGCTCAAACTCGGGAAATCTCTTCGGAGCATATCCAGTTGGTCCACCTCGACATCGGGCTCAACATCAAACTTAGGGTCTGGGTCTGGCCAAAGGCTCTGTCCTAGGGCACGGTCGGGCTTCGGTATGGCGGAGGAGGGTTTGAAGAATTCAGAGCTGCCTGGTGACAAACATGCTGGTTGGGGAAAGCACCGCTAAGAGTCTACAGTATATAGACACCACTTGTCTCAAAATGATAATCCTAATTGGGTGATTATTTCCCTTGTTTTGGGTCGTGTGGTCTTTTAAGGGAAAGTCTCTCGACGCTTTATTTCATAGATAAAAGGGTTTACATCATTTAAAACAAAGCGTAAGTGAAACCCTGGAGAATCTCCATCCCGTACATGAGTCTCCTTTGATTCATAGGCGAACTTTTGCTAAATGATGCTCCACTTTTGATTTCCTCCCTCAGACAATGTCGGCTCCTAGATCTGTCCGTCGATGAGTTCCGGTCTTTCTCTCGGAGATTTTCGCAAGGCGCAAGGCACTACTAGATTTCTAGAGTGGAATTAAAGCGGTCATGTGCGTCCCTATATTCAGACAGAGTGCTTCGTTTGGACGAGGAGCGAAGCTTCACCTTCTTGTTGGTGACATGGGAAATGCCTTAATATATATTTCCATGAAACCGACAGAGGCAGAGAAAGTCACGGTGGCTGCGATAGGAGGTTCGCAATGCTGGAGAGAGTCCTTGTTGCGATGAATACTATGTGACACAAGTTCTTCTGTCTGTTGGGTGTTTGGCGACTTGCAGTAGCCTTGGCAAGTGGGTGTGGCAACATAGGTGGACTGCATTCCTGGTGGCGCTCCTCAAGTAGCGACCTATGATTTTTAAGGTGAAAAATAAAGGTCTGGCTTTTATCGGTTGTACCTGACAATAGCCTTGTTAAAAGCATTGTTTTGGAAGCTTGGTCTTTCCAAGGTGAAAACACAAGATCTTCGATCAGGTGACAATAAGGCTTGTGCATTATTCCCTTCTTGGAGGTTTTGTTGTAGGCCGCGTGTTATCTTTGGTGGTAATTAGAGTGCTACTGTCGCGAGTGGTTCATCACCGCGATGGGGTCTTTCTTTTCTTTTTGTCTCTCTTTATTTTTTGTTCTTCATTGTGTGCATCCTTGAAGTTTTGGATATCTTGTTGATATAGAGGCTCACACATCCTTGAAGTTTTGGATATCTTGTTGATATAGAGGCTGGGTGTATTTGATATCTTTATAATATATATATTCTCTTTATCAAAAAATTGTCTACTACGATTTGTACAAGCATATGTTTCATCGTTCTATCAGCAATTATCCATGCATTCCATCTGAATGCAGCCAGTCTCTTCAATCTTTAGGTAAAGTGGTCCGACAAGAAACAAATCGTCAGACCCATCCAACACCGTTGATCCCGTTTTCATCAAACAGGCCAAGATTTAAATGTTTTTTACTCTTCTCACACTTTTGACACAATTATAGCCGGTAATTTGTGCGCCTCCACTAATCATGCCCTGCCATACTATCTGCTAACCCCACCTAGTGGTGGAAATAAAACTCGAAGCTCATGAGCTTAACAAGTACCGGGTAACTTGGCTAGATTCAACTTGAACTTGGACACTAATGAGTTGAGCCGAGTTGGCATTTTTAGCTTGTTAAGAAAATAATTTTAGTGAGTCAAGTTGTGAGTACTCGATAAACTCAATAATATCCTTGCACAAATATGTTAGCTCGTAGATTAGTCAACATTAAAAAAAACAAGACTAGTAGGACAAAGATACATGAGCACTCTAGTTAAAGTTAATAAAGTATACATAAAGAGGCATATGATGAACCATTCTTGTTGCATCTTGCAATATGATAAACTGATTGTGCGGTCTTCAGTTAATTTCTTAATGAGCTTGTCAAGCTTATCAAATCAACTTTAGTATCGAGCCGAGCCAAATTGTGGTCTTCAGCTTGGTATGTTAACAAGTCGAGTCGAGCAAACTCGTTAACTAACGAGTATTTATGAGTTAAGTCGAGTTGAGTCAAGCTGGCTCGATATCTAACCCTAACCCCATGGTCACCACAATTCTTCTTGCCCCAGAGCGCATCAGTTTTCTTCGTCATTCCACATACTTCCATCCACCAGATTTAACCGTGCCGGCTCCTCCTAGATCGACCCGTGCGCCGGCACGCATGTCGTGTGATTGGTGGCGAACCGTCTTTGGGCATCCCAGACCACCAGCAGTCGATGCCCTATGATCCGTGGCGCCTTTGCCTAGTTGCATTGGCTGCGCCACCCTCTCAATCCATTCAAAGACTACACGATCTGATTGCAGATCTTTGCAACTGACCAAGGTTTCAACCAGTCCATACTTTCTACATTTTTGAAGATTAGATCCATATGTTCTTTGTATTGCATGTCGCAAGTCCATAGAACAAGTGGTTGTAGGTTGCCGCACGCAATTTTGTGTGCACATGCTTGTTTATAGAGCGAGTGGTTGCTTTTGTTTTGAGCATGCCTCTCATTATAAATTGTTGATCAGGCTACCTATGGTCGTATATATTAGTTTTCTATATACTCCGCACCCCAGTCCACGACGGAAGTATATTTTTGCGTCTCAAAAAAAGTTTTGTGCTTATGTAATGACGAAATCTTTCTTCCAAAAATCGATGCTTCCAATTAGTCACATATATGATGTGATACTACACAATTTTTCTTTCGAAAATCCATGCTTCCTAGGTCTCATATATGTTGTGATAGGAACATAGGTTTGATTAACAACATTCATGTTTCATATGTCTTTTTTAAGTATCCATGTATTTCGAAAAAAATGGATGTGTGCATCCAAGGATGCAAAGGCCGGGGTCAACCTCGTTTCGAAAAAAATGTATCCTTGTATTTCTACCAGGAGATGATTGCAAGTCAGTGATGAGCCCCAACTATTCTTCATCAATACCGCCATTGTTGTTCAGGGGACGTTGCTCTGATCTTGTCGACGCTCCTTCTTGGAAACATTTGTCTACATATCGGTGTCAGGATTGTGTCGGTTTGTGTCGTCGTGGCAGGTAAAAAAAGCATATGTCGTCCTAGTGGGCATGCTTTTATAGTCTCGAGGAGCGCGACTTTCCAATGTCCCATTTTTGTATATCGAAGCAAATCTTGATATTAGTAGAAGCAAATACTATTTCCTTTATAGATGCAAATTCAATTATTATTTTCGAAGCAATGATGATAGAAATATATATTTTTTCAGTGGAAGCAAATATTGGTAGAAAGAAATACTCCATCCATTCCAAAATATAAGGTAGTCTAACTTTTTTTTAATGTATATATCTAAACGTCGTTCAGTGTGTGGGTTCGGAGCAAATAAGTGAACATGCATATACACTAAAAGCCGTCTAAATACATGTGTTCTAGAAAAAGACTAAAACATCTTATCTTATATTTTAAAACAGAGAGAGTGGATGTCAATATATTGTAAGCAAATATAAATTTGTTTCGTCGGAAGCAAATTAATGATACACCTAAAAAAATCTTTTCAAAGCTGGAAAGATGGAAACAAACACTAGTTGTCTTGGAAGCAATTTTCCAAAAAAAATATCTTTTCTTCATATGGAAGCAATCCAAAAAAAATTGGAAACACAATGTGATTCCTAAATTAAGGAAGAATGACGTGGAATCTAAATTTTCACAACTACTACTAGTAACAAATTCCATCGGGGCCATGATTTAAGGGAGTAGTTTTAGGAAGCAAATTAGTGACCCATGTACATGATTTTGTGGTCCATTCGCACGGTTTAGACAAAAAGATCATGCGGCTCTGGACTAGTCCGATACTCCGATGGGAAGCTAGGAATCGGCAAATCTTTATGCCACGTACGAACATCGATCATGTTACCATTCATCGATCAAGTACCTGCCAAGTCACTACGGGAATAACCAAATAGGCCGACGGCCTTTGTATACACCGACGGCAAAATGTCGGGACCATCGGCATAGCTTGACGGGCCGTCGGCGTAGAATAAATAGGCCGACGGCCGCCGTCGGCATAAACAGGACCGTCGGCGTAGTCCATTGGGCTAACGGCAGAGCAACGGCGTCAAGTATGCGCCGACGGTAAAGCCGTAGGCGTAGGTTTCAGAAAAAGCCGTCGGCATAGCTATTTTTCTTTTTTTGCCACATTAATCTTAGAAAAATCATAACTAAATCATTTAAATTCAGAAAAATACATATAATATATCAAAATTTACATAAAAATAAGATCTATCTATATAAATTCAAATATTATATATTTGTATTCCAAAAAATAAATAAAAAATAAAACTACTTTCGTATAACATATTTTTTATTTTCTAAGTGCAAAAAACGGGGTGTTTTGTGAAGTAACCACCAAAAGAAAGTTTCAAAATGTTAATACCACATTTTTCAAAAATACTAGAACATATTGAATGGACAATTTCCCAACCTAGGAATCTCAAACCTTTCCGTTCACCTCTCGTGAAAAAGACAAATTCCTGCCGAATCGGTAGGAAATGAGTTAGATTTGAACTACAGATACATGATATGTTGCTCATGATTTTTTTCAAAAATAATTTTTAGGTTCACAATATGTTATTTCATCAGATATCTAATGCAAGTTTAGTGAGGCTCAGCCCCGATCTAAGAATCTTCATGAACCTTGATTTAGAAAGTTTCACGATAGTTTGAAATGGGCATAAAAAAATTCAAAAACGATCAAAAAAATGAAAAAACTTCGTGTGGTGTCATATTATATGACATAGTTGCATGGAAAAATACCAGACTTAGTATACTCATTGAGTCTCAAAAAAAAAATCTTCACAAAATGACCTATCTCAATCGAGGTTTTCTGGATTTCAGGTCAACTGACCAATATTATTGCTAGAATCGCGCTATAGTTTGCGATAATGTGTCCATATTATGCACGCATGTGTATCATGGGATGGTGAATAATGTTGCAGGAGGAAGTTTTCATTTTCGTCGCACCGAAAAGTTATTTTTCATTTTCCGAGTGCAAAAAACAGGGTGTTTTTATGAAGCAACCACCAGATGAAAGTTTTAAAATAATAATATCATATTTTTTAAAAATACTAGACCATATTGAATGGATAATTTCCCAACCTGGGTATGTCAAACCTTTCCGTTCACCTCTCGTGAAAAAGACAAATTCCTGCTGAATTGGTAGAAAATGAGTTAGATTTGAACTACAGGTACATGATATATTGCTCATGATTTTTTGCAAAAATCATTTTTAGGTTCATAATATGCTATTTCATCAAAGATCTAATGCAAGTTTAGTGAGGCTCAACCCCGAGCTAAGAATCATCATGCCCCTCGATTTAAGAAGTTTGACGACAGTTTGAAATGGGCATAAAAAATTCAAAAACGATTAAAACAATGCAAAACCTTCGCGTGGTGTCATATTATATGACGTAGTTGCATGGAAAAATACCAGACTTGGTATATTCATTGAGTTTCAAAAATAACTTCACAAAATGACCTATCTCAATCGAGGTTTTCTGGATTTCAGGTCAAATGACCAATGTTATTGCGAGAATCACGATATAGTTTGCAATAATATGTCCATATTGTGCACACATATGTATCATGGGATGGTGAACAATGTTGCAGGAGGAAGTTTTCCTTTTCGTCGCACCGAAAAGCCATTTTTCATTTTCCGAGTGCAAAAAATGGGATGTTTTTGTGAAGCAACCACCAAATGAAAGTTTCAAAATGATAATATCACATTTTTTAAAAATACTAGACCATATTGAATGGAAAATTTCCCAACCTGGGTATGTCAAACCTTTCTGTTCACCTCTCGTGAAAAAGACAAATTCCTGCCGAATCGGTAGGAAATGAGTTAGATTTAAACTACAGGTACATGATATATTGCTCATGATTTTTTGCAAAAATTATTTTTATGTTCACAATATGCTATTTCATCAGAGATCTAATGCAAGTTTAGTGAGGCTCAGCCCCGAGCTAAGAATCATCATGCCCCTCGATTTAAGAAGTTTGACGATAGTTTGAAATGGACATAAAAAATTCAAAAACAATTGAAACAAGGAAAAACCTTCGCGTGGTATCATATTATATGATGTAGTTGCATGGAAAAATACTATACTTGGTATATTCATTGAGTCTCAAAAAAACCTTCACAAAATGACCTATCTCAATCGAGGTTTTCTGGATTTCAGATCAAATGACCAATGTTATTGCGAGAATCGCGGTATAGTTTGCGATAATGTGTTCATATTGTGCACACATATGTATCATGGGATGGTGAACAATGTTGCAGGAGGAAGTTTTCCTTTTCGTCGCATCGAAAAGCCATTTTTCATTTTCCTAGTGCAAAAAAGGGGTGTTTTTGTGAAGCAACCACCAAATGAAAGTTTCAAAATGATAATACCAATTTTTTTAAAAATACTAGACCATATTGAATGGACAATTTCCCAACCTGGATATCTCAAACCTTTCCGTTCACCTCTCGTGAAAAAGACAAATTCCTGTCGAATCAGTAGGAAATGAGTTAGATTTGAACTACAGGTACCTGATAAATTACTCATGATTTTTTGCAAAAATCATTTTTAGGTTCATAATATGCTATTTCATCAGAGATATAATGCAAGTTTAGTGAGGCTCAGCCCCGAGCTAAGAATCATCATGCCCCTCGATTTAGGAAGTTTGACGATAGTTTGAAATGGGCATAAAAAAATCAAAAACGATCGAAGCAATGCAAAAGCTTCGCGTGGTGTCATATTATATGATGTAGTTGCATGGAAAAATACCAAACTTGGTATATTCATTGAGTCTCAAAACACCCTTCACAAAAAACCTTCGCGTGGAGGAAGTTTTCCTTTTCGTCGCACCGAAAAACCATTTTCTATTTTCCGAGCGCAAAAAACGGGGCGTTTTGCAAAGCAACCACCAAATGGCTAATTCAAAATTATATCACCCCATTTTTCAAAAATACTAGACCAGCTTACATGGAAAATGTTTCAACCGGGGGAGCTCGAACCTTTCCGTCCACCCCTGGTGAAAAAAGACAAATTCACGCCGAATCAGCAGGGGGTGGGTCTGATTTGAACTATATGTACATTATCTGATGCTCATGATTTTTTACAAAAATCATTTTTAGACTGACAACATTATATTTCATTAGAGATCCACTTCAAGTTTTCTTTTTTGTCGCACCAATAAGCCACTTTCCTTTTTTTCCGAGTACAAAAAAGGGTGTTTCATGACATAGTTTCGGTTGTTCTAGTGTTAAAAAGATACGATACATAATTAAATATATGATAGGGATGTCATATTTGAATTTCTCTTATTTTCCTGATCAATTTGGATATATTATTTGTCGAATTACGATTTTTAGATTTGTAGTTGTGATTTATTCAATATTAAATGGAAAAAGTTAAAATAAATAAATTTTGTTTTATTTTAATTTGAATTCAAGATTATTAATACTTATTCATTATTGTTTTCTTAAATAAATGTTTAAAAATTTAAAAATAAAGACGTGTGATACCATCCTCCAAGGGTTAATAGGATTGATTATTATCAGCAAGGTCTAGTTTCCTGATTGGAAGCTTATCTGGAAGGAACAGAGAAGTTAAGTGTGCTCGGGCTGAAGAAGTGCTAGGATGGGTGATCGATGGGGAAGTTTGACCATTAGTATAATTAACCGAAAATTAATTATACTTAGAGTTAAAAAAGATACTTATGAGATTAATGAGTTAAATAATTTAAAAAATAGTTGTGAGATTAATAATTCAAAAAAAATTAAAAAATATAGGCCGATGGCTTTGCCGTCGGCGTAGCTGCTGCCAGGACAAACGGCCGTCAACCGTGTGATGTGGGTCCCACATTCTTTACCCCGACGGTATACTCTACGCCGACGGGTAAACAGGCTACGTCTATGGGGTCGTACGCCGACGGCAATCAGGGGGGTCTGGCCGTCGGCGGCTGACCTGTTTCCTGTAGTGAGTCTTCCTCTTGCACCACTATGTACAGAGTTAGTGAACTTGCATGTCGACACATCCCATGCACCCCGCTCGTCGCCGCGCTGACGGGCTGCATGTGCGGCCATGTTCTTGTCGTCGCCTTCACAAATATATGTGTGACTATGCCAGGTCAGTAATTAGCCCATCATTAAGCGCATGAGACCTTAAGCTCGTCTCGTACTTGTCCATCTTCGTGTCCATACCCAGCATATACGACAATACGCAATGATTATACGTGTGCAGCTATATATGCACGACGACGATGTGTTTGAGACGGCCGGCCAGCTGTGTACTTGTGACGTGCGCACATCTTGTGCACTTGTGCTGTACTTGCAACGGGCCGCGTATCTAGTGTGTGCTCTACCTTCAACTTTTCATGACGACGACGACACCGATATCGAGAGCCAGCACGATAATTATATATGTTTGTCATTATGCGTTTGCGAGACCTTAAGCTTGTGGACACATTGTGCTCTACTTGTCGATTCTACACCCATGCATAGCATACGACAACGTATAATCATGCATGCATGGAGGAATACGAGCACCCCTACATGCATGTCAGAATACTTTTAGGCTTTAAGTCGCCGACAACGGGACGTGGTCGTGCCATGTCAACACACACTATTAAACGTGATAAAACTAATATATCAATGTCAACACGTAGCAGCAAAAATCATGGATGCAATGCATGTATGGCATGAGAGCGGATTTACCGCACCTAGGAGGGCCCCCGGCACGGTCCATTTGTTAGAGATTCGTGCAGAGTCAACTCGGTCATCGTCCGCGGAACATTTGATTTAGGTCCTCTAGCTATTTCAAATTTAACCCTCAGTCCAGAAGAGAGCATGACCACCTAGCCCCAAAACAAAGTCAACTGACGCGTCGTTCTCCTCTCGATCTAGATCAGGAGCCTCTCCACCCCGTCTCCTCCTCCCCAATATTCCTTCTTGCCGTCGCACCCACCTCGTCGGCCGCGTCGCGGAGCAAAAATCATGGATGCAATGCATGTATGAGAGATTATGCTGCAGGAACCGCCTGGTTGCACATGTTATACAGAATACTCCCTCTGTTTTAAAATATAAGATGTTTTAGTTTTGTGAAGTCAATGTATCTAGACTACTTTTAGTATATAGGTTCACTCATGTTTGAAATGAATCTAGACACTAAAAGAAGTCTAGATACATCTTTTTTACAAATCTAAAACATCTTATATTTTGAAACGGAGGGAGTACATGCTAGCGACACATCACATGCGTGCGTGCCGGAGAGTTCAGTATTTAGGCAGCAGGAGTGCCCCGTGTTTCCGATACGAACCCAGTACCGACATTACCTAGCAGAAGCAAGTACAACTGTCTCTGCTCAACAGCTCAAGGCAAACAAGCAGAGAAGTTCAGCCATGCAGAGCCATTGTACCGAGCGGTTCAAGCAAGCCTTCCTCAAGAACCTCCTCCTCGGCCTCCAGCTTCAGCAGGAATCGTCTTTGAGCCTCCACGAGAGGAAGCTCGCACTCAAGTCCTCCGCGGACGTCGCCATGGCGATGGCTGCTCGCGGCGGCGGAGCGAGGTGGCCGAAAGCCATCCTGGCCCCGTCGTCCGGCGGCGCGCGCAAGGTGCAGAGGTGCAGGAGGATCGTGATCAAGTGCCGCGGCCGGAAGAGGGGTTGCAGGGGAGGCCGTGGCGACGTCGGGAGGAGGCTGGTGAGGAGGAGGACCATGGCGCTGAGGAAGGTGATACCGGGAGGCACGGACGCCTCCGTCGGCGAGGCCGCGCTGCTACGCGAGGCCATGGACTACGTCGTGCACCTGCAAGCTCAGGTCGACGTCCTCCGCCGCGTGTCTCAAGCCGTCCAAAGATCCAGCTCGATTATCCTGGTACTACGTGACAGACCTTACCTATCCTACTGATTTTCTGTGTACTTATATACCTACTCATCAACTTACTAATTACCTGAACTTGCATGCAGTGATTCCTGGTCTCTTATTAGTGCACTTGAAGAAAAGGAGGTTTTTCTTCAGATGGTGAAAAACATGGTCGATATATAGATGTATGCATGCAGGGATGATCAGGCGCACACACCTTTGGCTATTTGTGAAGAATATATAACAGGATTTTTGTCTCGTCTTCGGAGTGGTCCGATCAGTGTGAGGGTTTGTAAACTACTAGCTACAAGTTGTATGTGAAGGGAAGGGAAGGGAAGGGAAGAGATGACACTCTTGTAGATCAGCAGAGGAATTTATGGGTACCTGGAAAATCATGTACCGCAGCTTCTTGTGCTGACGTGATGTCGTTCAAAGAAAGAAAAAAAAAACAGATTAGAGAGTGAAATGTTGCTTAAATCATGCACGTATGTGTGGTTTAATTCCAAGACCTGTTACTGCATTATTCAGGAAGTCCTCAGAATTTCTCAAAAACATTGTTGATAGGTAAGCTATCATCAAAATCGCAATAGTTTTCCTACACAAGAATCCTGGAGAGAACTGACAGCATTCTAAAATACAAAATGAAGTACTGTTATCTGCATGCACTGGTAAAAGTATACTGATATCTGCAGGTACTGAGTATTGTGTTATAGATGCAATAACCGTTAACAGCTGCCAAATTCACAATAGATACAAGAGCTTGTACGGAAGCCTATTCCTGTAAGAATATTGCACGTACACTATTAGCTCTGTTAGATTTAAATGTCCCATGTTTCACTGTCCCAGAAACTAAATGGGATCAGAGGGAGTACTACTTTACTGCATCAATAGACAACACACTACATGCCAGGTTATTACAGTTCCAAAAACAAAAGTACAAGAGCCGCATTTCACCGTTTGACAAACAAAAAGAGATCTTCAATTTTTTTATTTTTTTTTTGTGAATGGAAAGAGATCTTCAATTGATAGTGCTACTAATGAAGGCCGTAATTCTTCAGATAGCATTTAACCCATAAGGACTGGCAACTTTTAACAGTTCATAAGTATCATATTTACCTAATAAAATCTTGGGCATGCAGCTTACCTTTGGGTTGATGGGCATTTTAGTAGACCAAGACGTACTTGAAACTTGAGCCACTAAAAATTTTAAGGTACATAATCACATGGTTGATAGTTGGATACCACTGATACCAATTAGGAGCAAGGCAAAAGAAGAAATTTCATGGCGTATCCACCACCTGTGTAGGCCAACGGCCCAAGGCACACATTCATAAGCCATCTATGGTGAAGTGAGACAAAACAACCCTAGAAGCCAAACAAAGCAAGCACCTATTACCAACGAAATAAGAACAGTAACTGACCTAGCTCTTTGATTGTACATTCTGGAGAATCCTGCAAATTTGACTATACTCCATGGGGTTCATAGTTGCTAGAATCCATGGAGGTTCAGCAATGCATTTGCAAAAAGTTCACTAACAGGTAATTCCAATGCAATTTGACCAGAAAGAACACATGCAATTTATCAACATATCATGATAATAGGAGCTTCCATAGTGATGTATCCGAGAGCAACATAGCAAGCATGTACGAGCTATCTATGGTTCACAGATCACGGGAGATAAAGGATAGATGATCGGGGTGCTTGACACATGACGATGAGCCAATCATCAGCACTGATCATCAGCCTAATTACCTAAGCATCGCCATGCATCTTCACTTCCAAGCTGGGTGCGAGTTGTCCTGCCTGTTGTTCCTGAAAGCGCAGCACCCAACAGAGTATACGATGATGAGGAAGATGAGGAAAATGATGTTGACAGTGGCGATCTTCTTCCAGTCATTCCTCAGGTTAGCAAGCACTCCAGCCTTGCATGACTGGCAGTCGTAGCAGAGAGCATTCTGATCATTTGACCATGTGTTGCAGTCGGGGTCGTCCGTAGAGTTGAGGCCAGGAGGTTTGATCCAGATAGTCTCACTCTGGTAGGTGAAGTTGCATCCGGTTGGGGGCTTGCAGCATCCGGACTGGACATAAAATAGGTGTGTTAGTTGCAGAAAACACAACTGCCATAGTTTAACAACAATTTTATATTGATAAAATACAACTCAAAGTGTGAAGTCATGGAACAAATGCATAAGATATATAAAAGATACATAGTGTTGTGCATGTAAGAGTATGGTTGACAGACAGAAGTACTATCCAGGGTCAGACAAGAGATCATATATCAATCAGTATATTTTACTGGAAAAATATATAGTTCCTCTAAAAGGCAGAATCTTCACACATGAGGTTGACGTGATAGTTAATACCGTGAAAGTGCAGGCAGTAGTGCTTATGAAGGCACAAAAAGTGTAATACCAATGGTTTGTGCATAAAGAAAGGGTACAATATACAGGTGTATTTGCACCTGGCAAAAACAATTCCCTTCAGCGAAGGCAAATCACAGACGTATTAAGTCCTCAAGCAATAATGTCAAAGATTTAAATTTCACAATTGAAAACTATTATTGCCAAGAACAAGATATCACCACATGCAACAATGAAAACTTACAATGTGATAAGTTTCATTGGTACAGTAAGTCCACAATTGAGCAAAGTTTACAGAAATTCTGTCACAAGGTCATTCCGTCACCATAATAGTACAATAAAATACTTGATGTATCAACAGTTCCAAAATGTGCTCAAATCTAGTGTCACATTAGTACTGAACCGTGGCATGACCAAACTTAACAAACCAAGCTGAATTGCTAGCATTAGTCACTACCACACAACAAGCTCAAATCTTCCATCAGTATTTACCGGTCCCCCTCTTGTAACACCATGACATGCAGGCACAAAAAAAAAAACGCTAACTGTATCTATTAGCAAATGATACTACTCCCTCAGTGACACTTATTATGGATGGGAGGGAGACTAAACTGCCAAGCAATAGCAAGAGGGGGAACAATAGCAGGAACATATTCGAAAGCAATGTCACAGAAATTCATTAAATAATCGACAATGTACCATACAAATCGGGGAACAGTTATTGATGCGAACCGAAATGTCACATGTGCAGCCTGTGGAGATGGAAGATTCGCCTACGGTCCTACGGAATACTCACAATCTGTACCAACTCTACACACGGACCGCCACTCGTTAGGTACAGCTATCAAACATGCTAGTACGATTTTTGTTTTGGGGAAAATCTGACTATAGAAAAATCGAACGGAAAAATAGCCCCCAATCCAGCAAGACTAATCATCCCTGCACAAACCCATCCGAAATTTCATATCCCCCCAGACCAATCGATTCCTATCCCCAAAATTCCACTGCCGTGGATCTTTTTTTGTTTGTTTGTAAAATTGCTCATAGCAATTCCCATTAACCCCAAGCAATTTGACGCCCTAGAGATAATTCGAACGGAAAAAAAAAGGGAGCATTTGGACCTGGATCGGGGAGAGATTGTTGGTGACGAACTGCTGCAGCGTCTCCCTCCTAGCACCGAGCTTCTGGCAGACCTTGCCGTCGTGGAGGCAGCTCCGGATCTTGGCCCAGTTGGCGGAGTTCTCCACCCTCCTCTGCAGCCAGGTGGAGTACTCCCCGACGCGGTACTCCTTGTAGCCCCTGCCGGAGACGACGGAGCCGGCGCCGCGGTTGGTGACGACGAAGGCGAAGACGGTGAAGACGAGGAGGAGCGCGATGAGGAGGAAGAGCGCGACGAGGTAGAGCCAGAGGAGGCAGGAGGCGCGGCAGAGGGAGCCCGCGAGGCCCGCGAGGGAGAGCGCGAGGAGGAGCACCCCGAGCGCGATGACGGGCCGCTCCAGGAACCGCTCGCAGTCGGTGGTGGCGGCGCGGTGGCTGAGCCAGATGCCGCCGCCGAGGACCACGATGGAGAGCACGAGCACACCGGCGTTGAGCAGGCCCAGGAGCCCGTTGCTGCAGCGCGCCGCCATTGCTGCGCAGCCGCGTGCGACGCCGCCGCTCTCGCTTCCGAGTTCGGGGGCGGCGTCGTGTGCCTCGTGCGGGGGTGGGGGTTACCGGTAGGAGGCGTGTGCGCCTTTGCGGCGGTGGTGGGGTTTTTAGCGTGGTCTCCGGTCGATTTCGAATTTGGAAAGGAATTTCCTGATAACAAAAAGGGATTTCGCCTTTTCACTTTTTGATGAAGCGACGATCTTCTTTGCCGTTCTTTCGTGAGAAATCGTGTGTTGCGTGTTTTCTTTTAAGAACATATTTCCTTCGTTTAGAAATATAAGATGTTTTAGGTTTATGAATGAGATGTATCTAGACACATTTTAATTAGAAATATAAGATGTTTTAAGTTTGTGAATAAGATGTATCTAGACACATTTTAGTAACCATCTTATATTTCTAAACGAAGGGAATACAAGCTGTGTCTTCTGCACTAATAAGGTAGAAAACGAATTGTACAAAGCCATCGAATGGCAAACCACTCCACGCACTCTCACTCAAGTCACAACTATCCCAGGGATTTATAGCATCTTCATTCGATTTTTGGCCGAAATCCGGATTTAAATTTGGTCGAACGGAACAAGTTTTTGACCTGAGAGCGCGTTGAGCTTTCTACTCGGTTCCCAGGCCGATTTTTCAGGATGCTTTTTTCCGCCCAAATTCGGATCAAATTCGACCAGTTTTTAGCATAGTTCGGCATAATATGAATATAGAGCAATGTTCGGCCAATTTCGACATAAATTTAAACACAGTTCGGCGTAAAATAAAACATAGTTTTACATACAATAACAATACAACATATTTCGGCCTAGTTCGGCCAGTTCATGATCTGCATGTGCTCTGCATCTTCGGCCGCAGCGGCGTTCTCCTCCTCCAGCGAAACCGGCAAAATACCAAACACTTGGCAGGTGAGGTAGTAGAAGCTCATAGCGAAGCCGAGCTATGGCGAAGTTTGGGCAGCGAAAGATGGCCTAGGACGAGGGGAAGGGGCGGCGACAGCGGCGAGCCTATCTAGAGGTGTGGATATGGCTCGGCGTGGTGGAGCTTCGCCGGCGAAGCCATGTCGATAGGGGGATCTCTTCGCCACAAGGGAGGCGAGTGGGTGTGGGGAAATGGGATTGTCTCGCCGACAGGGTTAGCCCATGCCCGTTTTCGCTTCGTCCGACGTTTTCAGGGCGTTCCCGGGATCCTGGGAATGGCCCGGGAACCCCGGACCAAAGTTGGACCAAATCCGGACGAAACCGGGGTCCTTGGAACACAACTGGGCCAATTTTCGGCCTCCGGACCAAAAAATCGCCCTAGGATCGGCGTCCGAGGAACTCGAGTGGAGATGCTCTTACAACACACTACCGAACACACAACGAAGGATCGCCTCATCCAAACTCTAGCTGCTACGCAAAGAGACGGGACATAGAGCCTCAAAGCCGCGTCTCAACCAACATTGTAAGCCTCTCACGATGACCCCAAACCAATACGGCCCGGATCAATGTACCAAACACCGAAAAGCGCCTAGAATAAGTCCGCGAGTGTCCGGCAGAACCCAGCTAACTTGGAGGAAAGCGCCATCGAGGAGACGTCAATGTTGGTGTACATATTGCCCCTAGAGACCCACGCTTAGAACAGCGGCTACCAGTGACTCTAACTGCCCCAACGACACCATGAGAAGCCCACGCAGCGCCTCCAACGAGGGAACAACACTAGCGCTGCTACCTCCTGATCCAATTCGGATCTAGGTTTTCCTCGTTCGGGATTGTGGTTTGGAGGTCGATCCTCTGGTTTCTTCCCCTTCCTCCCTTATTTCCTTGATTTGTGCTAAAGAGGAAGCCCAAGCAGTGATAACTAAAGCGACGCTCGCAGCAAAGGAGAAGCAGGAGCAGGTTGCTCGGGTGGCTCAATGTGAGCACCAAGGCATCACCCATTCCTCGGGCGGAGATTTGGTGCCCCAAAGGGGTGGGCGACCTCAGTTCAGGAGTCTACCGTGGGAGATCCAGAATGGATCCTCATCACGGACTTGCAGAAAGGGGTCAAGAAGAGAAAGAAGAGGTTCCAGAACTTGGGCCCTAGGCCGAATCTTCATATCACTCCAGCTCGATAAGCACGAGCTTCTTTGGTGTCTCAATGTTGACAGCTTTGGTTGAACTTGCATGGATTTGGAGGCAGAGATAGAGGTCCCTAGATTCAGGATTACGGGAAAAAAGTTAAACTGGATATCTAAAAGAGTAATTGCCCCTATGTGTGGTTTTGGTGATTAATGACAATCCCTATGGACTAATGTTTTCACTGAGTTTTATATGAAGGAATATTCCATAGGTCATGCTTGTAGTCTATGTGTTGGATACAAGTATGGATGCCATGAATATAAATATATACCTTGAGTATTGGCTGAAGGGAATATGCCCGAGAGGCAATAATAAAGTGGTTATTATTGTATTCCTTGTTTATGATAAATGTTTATTTTACATGCTATAATTGTATTAATACGGAAATGTTAATACATGTGTGTTTAATAAACAAAAAGGAAGTTCCTAGTTATGCCTCTCTTATAAACTAGCTCGTTGATTAACAAGATGATCATAGGTTTCCTGATCATGGACATTGGATGTTGTTAATAACGAGGTCACAACATTAGTGTAATGGTGTGATGAACATTCATCCGAAGTATAGCATTACGATCAAAGTCATTGAGTTTATATTTCTATAACAACTTACGAAGTGATCCTAATCCTTAGACCATGAGATCATGTCAATCACTAACACCGGAAGAGTTTCTTGATACCATCAAATGTCACATGGTAACAGGGTGATTATAAAGATGGGTCCAGAACTATAAAGTGTTATGTTGAGGCCCATGGATCGAGAGTGGAATTTGTTCATCCAGATGACGGATAGATATGCTCTGGGCCCTCTCGGTGATATCACATTGATTAGCTTGCAAGCAAGTGATTTGATCACTAGAATATTATATCACGGGAACGAGAAAAGAGTACATGTCAGTAACGAGATCAAACTAGGTATGGAGATACCGATGATCGAATCTCGGACATGTAATATATCGCGAAACAAAAGGATTAAGATACTAGCGTAAAAGGTTCCGACGATCACAAGAAAGTCATCGTTGAATGTGTGGGAGTCAGTATGGGTCTACAGATCCCGCTTCTGATTATTGATCCGAGAGGGGTCTCGATCATGTCCGCATTATTCGCGAACCGTAGGGTGACACACTTAAGAGACACCGACATCCATTTGGAGCAAAAGTTTCATGCCGAAAAGAATAACAAGCGCAGGAATTTATTTCAGTAGATACCGAAACGGGTTTTCGGGTGAAATTGCAGAAAGTGTTTCTGCATGTGAAATGAAATACTAGCAAGGGGTTATATGAGAATGTTTGTCATTAAAGTAATTGACAAAATTATGAATAAATAAAAGGAGTTTTATTTAATGAGAGTTTGCATTAAATTTGGTGGAAATTTAATGGGAATTTGAGTGGGTTTTTGAGTGGAGGGAATTGAAAGGCATTTGAGTGAGTGGAGTGTCCACCCACATGAATGTGGAAGAGGTGGGGGCAGCCCCATGGCTGGGCGCATGGCCCCTTGGGTGCCCCCCTCTCCCTATAAAAGGAGCCCCCTCCCTCTCTCTCACTCACACCTCCTCGTGAAGGATCTCTCTCCCTCTCTAGAATTTATTCCCCATGGTCTCGGACTAGCGAGATACATGTTCCCGGTGGCTATTCGGCAAGAAAGAGTTGTGCTTCCGCTGCATCGCTGGAGCGAGGAGGCGGAGGTTGCTCGGTGCCTCGAACGTGTGTGCGAGCACGGATGCGTTGCTATTTTGCGGCGCTAGGACTTCCTCTCGATCTTGAGATCGGCAAGGGATCATCTACATCAACCACGAGTTTGGACCCGTTAAGCTTTGTTGGTCTTCAAGGGTATGTTCTCTACGGATATACATCCGCCCGTTGTTTGTATCTAGTAGATAGATCTTGATATATAGTTGTTCTCATCGTAGGAAAATTTTTGTTTTCTATGCTGCGAACCCTACAGTGGTATCAGAGCCGGATCTATGCGTAGATACTTTGCACGGGTAGTACACATATGAGTATGTGGGCGATGATGATCATTTTATTGCTTCTTAGTTGTACTTTGGATATTGGTGGCATAGTGGGATGAAGCGGTCCGGACAAACTTTACATGTCCTCGCACATGAGACCTGTTCCACGCTTGACATGCAACTAGTTTTGCATAAGTGGCTAGCGGGTGTCTTTCTCTCCTACTATAGTCATCTAATTTGCAATGAGTTGTCAACAATTTGGTTATCCTCGTTGTGGTTCATGTTCGTAGGTAAGAACGGTTCTATCTTCGAAAGCCCTAAGCCATGTAAAACTTGCAATGGATAAATTAGAGGCGTCTAGTTTAGATTGTTGCTGGGCTAGTGTTATGATATGGTGATGCTGTAAGTCGAAGTATGAGATGATACTCTTACAACACACATAGCGTGTAAGTTCCATATACCTTGGCCTTACACATAAAGATATGATAGAGATCATACCACGATGCACATGATGGAGATCATATGCGGGAACCATATTATTTCACTTATAAACATGTGATGTTTGATTGCATCTTATATTGCTTGTTTGGCGTTTTATTAGCATAATAAGATGATCCCTCATTTAGATATCAAGATAAAAATGTGTTCTTCCTTAAGTATGCACCGACAATGTTTCGTCGCTTCAAGACATCACGTGATGATCGGGTGTACTTGAATCCACGAGCATATCTCGGGTGTAAGACAGTTACACACGTGAATACTAAGGTTTTTACTTGGCGAGCCTAGCATGTACATACATGGCCTCGGAACACGGACCGAAAGGTTAAGCATGAGTCATATGTTTTGATATGATGACCATATGGATGCTCGCCTTTGAAGCTACACCGACTCACGTGATGATCGTACTTGGTGTAGTGGATTTGGTTCATGTAATCACCAAAAAGACACGAGGGATGTCATTTTTGAGTGGGAGTTCATTTCTAATTTGGATTAGTAGAACTCAATTTATCATAAATTAAATCAAAGTGAATTTGCATAATTTGTTGTAGTCATTGGCATTCGTTCACCACCTTATGCATAGTTGTAATTGAGATAATAGAACTATAGAATTCTGGATATATACTTTACGAACTGGTATCATATTGTGTTGAGTGTCAATCTAAAGTTTAAAGTCCTATTGCAAACTTTTAGCAAACTCTATTTACTCCGTGAAATTTAATAGTTGGTATTAAATCGAGAGTAACAATTCCATTGTTAGTATCTTAAGTATCATGTTTGCCTCCATGATTCTTGATTGTTTTAATATCAAGTTTATCTAGGAGCTGAAAGAATTGTTTCAGAAACCATCATGTGTGGCAGATATAACGATATCTGAAACAATGTTTTGGTTGCAATATGATAGAGTATAATATATGTTCTCATATTAGATGAGAATTTACGAAGGTTGGAGATGCTTGACATCCTAATCATTCAAAAGGGTTTTGGAAAGTAATGTTATACTCACAATTCGCCTTTATAAGCTACAGTAGCTTGATCATGAAAGTCGTCATGATAAGGATGAATAGAAGATGTATGTAAAGTGTTTACAACAATAAAAGATTACTAAAAAATGGATTTTGAAAGAATACCGATCATTTTGATGATGGTGATCTACTTCAAAGTGCAAGTCCAAAGGTATTATTATTTTAATATACATGCTTTGGACTATGTGTCATGTATATGGTGCCACTTTTGATGTTTATAGATTCTTTTAAAAAGAAAAAGGAAATGCTAAAAGAGAATCTATAAAATATATTTGGCAGAAAAGAAAAGATTGGAAATATCCAATTTAGGTATATATATGATATACATGTTATGGTTGTATTCTTTGCTTGTTAAACAATGTGGTTCTTGGGTATTGGATACCGAATTGGTTGTATGAAATTTCATACAGAACGACACAATTCATGAACCACAATGGCCTAAGTAACTAGCAAGAGAATATGTGATGATGTTCATCGAAAACAAACAAACCGTTGTTTGTATTTCTCGTTGACATCAAAGCTTGACTTCAAGATTTGTTTTAATAATTGTTATTTGAATCAGGTATTATGAGAACAAAGGTTGTTCAAATAATTACCGTATTCCATATAAGATGGATGATTTATAAATCTAGTTGGAAAAATCACATCCATAAAACCTAATGCTAAAATGTCGCAAGACAAATGATTGGAAGATCACTTACGAAGTGCCATCGCCGTTTAAATTATATTTGAAAGAAAACATGAAGAATCTCCATATTCATGGATTTTTGGAGTCTTTGATTTGATCAAGTGACGCTTGTGAGACTTTCCTCGGGATAATTAAAACTTCGTTCAAAGGCCAAAGAAGAACGAACGACTAAAATATTGGAATTTATACATATCGATGTATGTAGTCCATTATGTATAGTCGTAAGCGATGGATTTCAACTTCATATGCTTTCTCCGGAAATTTGAGTGAATGTTCACTTAATGAGAAAGAAGTATGAAATATTTGAAAATGTTCAAAGACTTTCAAGATGAAGTGGAAAATCATTGTAACAAGAAAATAAATGGTTTATGATTTTATCATATGGGATTTATTTGAGTTACAAGTGTAACAAGAAAAAAATGAATTATGATTTTATCATAAAAGGGATTTATTTGAGTTACAAGTTTAGCAAAACACCTAGATTTACATCTCCCGAAACACCATAGGAATATGGAGTGTTTGAGATTTGTAATGAAACCTTGTTTGACATGGTTGGATCAAAGGTGTTATTTATAAAACTGCAGTTATGTTTTAAAAGATTAAATCTTTAGAGACTTTCGCTTTTACACTGAAAAGAGCTCCATCTTGATCCGTTAAGATGACACCATGGAAGTTATGGTTTGGGGTAAAACCCAAATTGTCATTTCTTAAATTTTGGTATGCTAAACATAAGTAAGATGTTTACAACCGAAGTCGGATGAGCATGTCTTTGCAGGTTATTTCGAATAACAATTGGTTATTCTTCCATAACACCAAGGACAAAAGGGTTTGTCGCTTGAAACATGAAGTTTCTTGAAGAAGGAATTTTTCATAAATGTTAAGTGAGAGGACAATAGAACTTTGATAAGGTTAACGAACCTTAGCTAAATGTGTTGAGTTGCGCAGTGCCAGAAATGGTTCCGGAGGCTGCCATAATGCTCATAGCTTATGTGCCTCAAAGGTTGTGGTCACGAAGATCTAAGTTCTTATTGAACCAAGTCGGTCGGATAAACAAATCAAATGCTGAGATTTGAGATTAAATCATTATTGTTTGACAATGATGAACCGACTACATACAAAGAAGCGATGATGGACCCTGACTCCGTCAAATTGCTTGAAGCCACAAAATCCGTGATAGTTCCATACACGAGAAATCAAGTTTTGAACTTGGAAGACCTTCCGGAAAGGTGTAAAAACCTATCGGTCGTATTTGGATCTATAAAGAAACAGACATGGATGTTTTACATCTATGAAATAGTCGAAATGTCGGTAAAGTATTTTACGATAATGTTCAAGGAGTTGACTATGACAAGATTTGATCTTTCATAGCGATATTTAGTCTGGACGGATTAAAGTAGCAACCACTATATATAATTTGGTATATGGTGGATGAATAAACAAAACAAAGTTCTTCTAATAGAATGGTTACCTAGGACGTGTACATGACACGGTCCAAAGGGTTTTGTTAATTCAAAGGATGCTAAAAAAGGGCATGCAAACTTCAACGGTTGAAGTAAGCATCACGGAGTTGGAATCTTCACCATGATGAAAATGGAGTTTTTCATCAGGAGACGATGAAGATCCTTGCATTTGCAAGAAATTAAGTGGGAGCGCTAAGACATATTTCTAATACATTATGTGGAGGACATCTTGTTGATTAGAAATGATGTATCTTTTATTGACAAAGGTTAAGAAATTCATTTCGATGAAAGACTTAGGCAAAACCCGAATATTTAGCATGAATGTCTATAGTGGATAGACTGTGACGCTAATATGGTTGTGCCAAATGTACATATATGAGATATTGAAGGAGTTCAATATAGAAACGACAAGAAACGGTTCTTGTCGCATGGAAAGGAATTAAATCAAGATTCAAGTGTATTGACACTTGATAAGTGAAACAAGATTCAAGTACTTTGACACTTGATGAGTGAAATCACAAGGATGTTTTGATCAATCATACCATGATATGTACACATCTAGATATGTCCTATGCTCTAAGTGTTATGAGCATATACCAGAATGAATCATAAAATGATCATTGGACGATAGTGAGGATATTCTTATGATCTTTTGGAAGAACTAAGAATATATTTGTGTAGAGGTGACAAACAATTATAAATAGTTCATTGTAAAGCGTTACATTGATACTAGTTTTGTCACAAGATACAAATTAAGTTTATCTCAATTTAAACTATGGGTGGCACAATGTAATGGAAAGAAGATTCCATGATGGATTTGGATGAAATCCATAGTTAAGACATTGTGACGAATACTACAACAAAAAGGCTAAGTATATGACTGCTATAGTAGCAGCAAGGAGGGAATTTGTGTCAAGAAGTTTGTTATCAAACTAAGGTGTGGTTCGCAATGGGCTAACAGTAAAGATATATTGTATGACAATAGTATCGACATGATTTAACCCCAAGGAACTAAAGTTCTCACCGAAAGACCAAATTTATACAATGCCATCTCATTGGAGAATGAGTGATGCGTGAAGACGCAAAGACATGCAAATACACACGGACCTGCAGCGTCAGATCCGTAGATTATGTTAACCACTTGCAATTGCGTATATGGAACACCAGAAAGCCATAGGTGTTCAATACGCAAAGTTTTCAAACTAGATTATTGTCTCTAGTGCAATGGGAGACTGAAGGGAATATGCCCGAGAGGCAATAATAAAGTGGTTATTATCGTATTCCTTGTTTATGATAAATGTTTATTTTACATGCTATAATTGTATTAATACGGAAACGTTAATACATGTGTGTTTAATAAACAAAAAGGAAGTTCCTAGTTATGCCTCTCTTATAAACTAGCTCGTTGATTAACAAGATGATCATAGGTTTCCTGATCATGGACATTGGATGTTGTTAATAACGAGGTCACAACATTAGTGTAATGGTGTGATGAACATTCATCTGAAGTATAGCATTACCATCAAAGTCATTGAGTTTATATTGCTATAACAACTTACGAAGTGATCCTAATCCTTAGACCATGAGATCATGTCAATCACTAAAACCGGAAGAGTTTCTTGATAACATCAAACGTCACACTGTAACAGGGTGATTATAAAGATGGGTTCAGAACTACTAAAGTGTTATGTTGAGGCCCATGGATCGAGAGTGGAATTTTATCATCCAGATGACGGATGATATGCTCTGGGCCCTCTCGGTGATATCACATTGATTAGCTTGCAAGCAAGTGATTTGATCACTAGAATGTTATATCACGGGAACAAGAAAAGAGTACATGTCAGTAACGAGATCAAACTAGGTATGGAGATACCGATGATCGAATCTCGGACATGTAATATATCGCGAAACAAAAGGATTAAGATACTAGCATAAAAGGTTCTGACGATCACAAGAAAGTCATCGTTGAATGTTTGGGAGCCAGTATGGGTCTCCAGATCCCGCTTCTGATTATTGATCCGAGAGGGGTCTCGATCATGTCCGCATTATTCGCGAACCGTAGGGTGACACACTTAAGAGACACCGACATCCATTTGGAGCAAAAGTTTCATGCCGAAAAGAATAACAAGCGCATAAAATTATTTCAGTAGATACCGAAACGGGTTTTCGGGTGAAATTGCAGAAAGTGTTTATGCATGTGAAATGAAATACTAGCAAGGGGTTATATGAGAATGTTTGTCATTAAAGTAATTGACAAAATTATGAATAAATAAAAGGAGTTTTATTTAATGAGAGTTTGCATTAAATTTGGTGGAAATTTAATGGGAATTTGAGTGGGTTTTTGAGTGGAGGGAATTGAAAGGCATTTGAGTGAGTGGAGTGTCCACCCACATGAATGTGGAAGAGGTGGGGGCAGCCCCATGGCTGGGCGCATGGCCCCTTGGGTGCCCCCCTCTCCCTATAAAAGGAGCCCCCTCCCTCTCTCTCACTCACACCTCCTCGTGAAGGATCTCTCTCCCTCTCTAGAATTTATTTCCCATGGTCTCGGACTAGCGAGATACATGTTCCCGGTGGATATTCGGCAAGAAAGAGTTGTGCTTCCGCTGCATCGCTGGAGCGAGGAGGCGGAGGTTGCTCGATGCCTCGAACGTGTGTGCGAGCATGGATGCGCTGCTGTTTTGCGGCGCTAGGACTTCCTCTCGATCTTGAGATCGGCAAGGGATCGTCTACATCAACCACGAGTTTGGACTCGTTAAGCTTTGTCGGTCTTCAAGGGTATGTTCTCTACGGATATACATCCGCCCGTTGTTTGTATCTAATAGATAGATCTTGGTACATAGTTGTTCCCATCGTAGGAAATTTTTTGTTTTCTATGCTACAAACCCTACATTGGCATCTAGATCATCGAGTTGAAGAGAATAATGTGATATGATAAAGATCTTGAGAGTGTGATCTCAATAGAAGAATTCAAGATATGGCTCTAAGACGGTGTCATGATAGCCTCATTAGTTGAGCTATGATTGACTTAGATTTAGAGCATGTAATCAAATTAAGAGTTCTTTATGTACCTCAAGATATTGAGATGGATCATGAGAAGATACATGGTTGACCTATACAAAGAGTGAAGAGTGATTTCAAGTTGGTCAACACATGAAGCATAAAAAATGTACCACATGGATCTTGTCGTATGGTAAGCCTTGTCAATTATGCATCATGAACTAACCCATTATATATGTGACTTTGCGTTTTCTATATGGGATAGGTATCTTTCCATGGGCATGCTTCAGAAGTGAAGATCTTATATAGCCCATGAGAGGATGACATCAAGTGGTGATCGTCATCAAGGTTGAGAAGGACAAGTTCAAGATAAGCATCTCGAGAAGATCATTTGCTTGAAGCTTGCCTTCCATATTGGTGATAATGGACATGTGAAGACATGTATTAATAAAGCTATCCAATAGTGGTGTATGGGGGAGCAAATTAGGAGTCTTCACGAAGCAACAATGATCAAGTGATGCATTCTGGCTTGGATGAAGATTGAAGTGTTGTCATCAAGATCAAGCGGGATGCGCAAGGCAAAGGTATGGCCTTGCTAGGTTTTCATTTTATCGGTCTCAATTTGGTTGTTGGGAGACCGGGTTATAGGATAAAGCCACACTATTAAGAGGGGCTTTCGGTTGGGTAAATTGATCACATCGTCATAGGGAGCTCAATCCTTTGCATTATTTGCATCTTCCTATTTTGTTGCTTCTTGGTGTTTATCCATGTGAGGTTTTTGAGTTTGTTGCTAGCTCTTCAACAAGCCCAAGTTCAACGAAAACGGAATTCGTATGCATCTTCCATGGCGTTTTCGAGTTTGAATGTTTTATCGGTTCTTCTTATAGGGAGGCTTCTTAACTTTCTTCATTTGGTTCTATCCTCCTCTATTGGACTATGATGTTTCTCTGCGCCATCTTGTAGGGCTTGTTTTCCTCGTCAAAACAAGCCCAAGATCATCGAAATCGGAGTCCGGACGCAAAAGTTATCGCCGTTTTCGTGTGTCCTGTTTGGTTCCAGCGGAATTCCGACGGGAATTCCGGCGGACCGAGTGTGTGGCCGGAATTTCTGGCGACCGCCGGAAATTTCCGGCAAACCGTCGAAAAACTGTTATGTATGCTGTTTCGGTTTGTACCGGAACTTTCGGTTTTGACCGTAAATTCCGCGGCTGATCCGGCGGCGCTAGTTTCGCCGCCAGAACGTGTTCGCCCAGCGCATCTTGCTTCCAACGGTCATCCCCCTTGAAGGGGTATAAAAAGGGGGCTTCTTCCCCAAAGTTCTAAGGCTCTTGAGCACGTTTATGACCTCCATTGTTGACCCTTTTGATCTTTCTTTCTCTCCCTTCCCTCCTATGATTCTTGCATCTTTTTGAGGGCTTTGGAAGAGGAGATCTAGATCTACAATCCCCACCAATCAATTCCTTCTCTAAGTGAGGGTAACCCATTGGATCTAGATCTTGGAGTCATTTGTTGGTTTCCACCATTGTTCTTCCTCTCTAATCCCTCCCTAGCACTTGCTGCTTTCGTGGGATTTGAGAGTGGAGGATTTGAGCACCCTTGGTGTTCTTGCTTTGCATTTTTGCATAAGTGTTGAGCTCTCCATTACGATTTGTTCGAGTGAGAGACCGTGAGCTTGTTACTCTTGGAGGGTGACCTCCTAGTTGTCTTGGCGGTTGGTGTCATGGTGTTCTCTTTATGGAAGATTATAAAGAGACTCGGGCTTCTCCTTCGTGGAGCTTGTGAAGTGGTTGTGGAGCTTACCATCTCCGGGGTGGAAGAAAAGCTAGTCATAAGGAAAGGGCCTATTCCTTCGTGGGATAGACTCGGAGAAGAAGGTGAGCCTTCGTGGCGTTGGGAAATTGTTCGTGAAATCCCACACCTCTCCAATGTGACGTACCTTACTTGTAAGGGAACACGGGAATACATCTTCGTCTCTGCGTGCCTCGGTTATCTCTATATCCGAGCTTACTTTCCTTGTGATAGCCATTGAGCTTGAAGTACTTATATCTTGCTTATCACTTGTGGTATATATATCTTGTGCTATCTTGATTAGCTTAACTTGTTGTTGGTGCACTTAGTTGATCCTAGTGTATTTAGGTTTTGTGCTTGTAAAATAAAGGTTAGTTTAATTCCGCATTCTATCAAGCCAAAACCGTAATAGTTTTTAAATTGCCTATTCACCCCCCTCTAGGCGACATCTCTATCCTTTCAATATCATCTTCCTTCAGGAAACTATGCGTCGGGACTTCACCGATCATGAACTGCGGAATCTGGTCAATGGTGATCTTTTCCACTGGCATTGATGTCCCGCATACGGTCACTCTGGGGGATGGTGTTTGGGTCTAGGGACGACCGCTTTGAGGTGGGCGGGATTGATGAGGGCGATCATTTCCTTAGAGCCCTCCTGCTCCATCGGGACTCCAAGTTTAAGTTTGAATTTATTGGGGTCTACGGGTAGGCCGACCATGCGAGGTCGGCGGTGTTTCTGGGGGAGGTAGAGAACAAAATTGGCAGATGCAATCATCCTGTGGTGGTGATGGGTGACTTCAACTTACTACGGGGTACACAAAACAAAAACAATGGCAACATCAATTGGCCTCTGGTTAATTTGTTCAATGATTGCATTGCGAGGTTGGCCTTTCAGGAGATTGCTAGGACTAGGGCAGCCTTCACCTGGTCTAACAAACAGAAAAACCCAGTGCGTTGTGTGTTGGATAGGGTATTGGTGTCTCCAAAGTGGGAGGCCCAATTTCCCATGGTTTCTCTCAAGGCGGAAACTAGCATCGGCTCGAATCATGCCCCACTCCTGATGGCCACGGGGGAGGTTCTCAAGAGAAAAAGAAACCGTTTCTTCTTTGAGACCAGTTGGTTCGATATTGAGGGGTTTCGTCCTCTTGTGAACTCGTGGTGGGAGCATCTTTCCGGCTCGCAAGCACGATGCCGCGGCCCCATTGACTTCTGGCATGTGTTGGAATCAGGGCTGCGTCAACGGCTCCGTGGCTGGAGTGCCAACATCAGAAGGTTGGGGCGGGAGCGTAAAGACAATTTGTTGCGTCAAATCCAATAGCTGGATGCTAGAGCTGACAGGGTTGGGTTGGTCGAGGAGGATTGGGTGCTGCGATACTTTCTAGAAGACCAGCTTATCCAGGCCTTGAGAGCGGAGGAAGAATATTGGAGGCAACATGGGAGACAGAACTGCATCCTTAAAGGGGGCGCCAACACCAAGTATTTCCATGCCATTGTAAACGGTAGGCGAAGGAAGTGCGCGATCTCTTGTCTCATATCTGAGGAGGGGATTATCTCTGATAGTTTGGTGATGGTGCTCGACGTGGCACTTTGTTGGTAACCCCAATCGCAGGGTGTGAAGAGCAAGCAGCAAGTTTTCCCTCAGTTGAGACCAAGGTTATCGAATCATAAGGAGCAAGGAAACGTCACACAGGTGCTACAAGCAACGTGGAGACCTGCACAACACAAACTCAAGACTTTGCCCCAACGAACAGTGAGGTTGTCAAGCTCACCGGTTTGCTGTAACAAAGGATTAAACGTATGGTGTGGAAGGTTATGGTTTGCAGCAAGTAAACAAGTTAAAGTGGAAGATGTATCAATGGTAAAGATTGGACCGGGGCCCATAGTTCACTAGAGGTGCTCTCCTTAGATAAACAACATGGCATGAAGGGTAAACAAATTACATCAGGGCAATTGACAGGAACTGAGCAAAACATAACAATGCAATTACTAGTCAGAAAGATCCTATGAGGTTGATTGGGAAATACAACAAGATACATAGACCGCCATCTAACTGCATATATGACTAGAAGTCCACCTTTAGGTTATCATCTGAACCCCCTCCAGTATTAAGTTGCAAGCAACAGACAACTGCTTTAAGCAAAGTGTGTAAGGTAAACAGTCCACATGTTCCATGAACAAGAGACCATTGTTTTCTCCCTAGTAGCAACAACACATCTACAACCGAAGAGATTATTGTCACTTACCTTGGAAACTAGATGCATGAACCCACTATCGAGCATAAATACCCCTCTTGGATTCACTAGCAACTACTTGGCCAAGATAGCTTCTAACAACGGAGAGCATGCAAGATTACAAACAACACACACATGATAGAATCATAAAGACAAAGCCATTAATCAAACCAACATAATAATCGCAATATCCATCGGATCCCCGCAAACACAACATGCATGATTACAAATAGATTAGATCTTAATCATGAACAGAGCTCACAAGATCTATACATGAAAGCACAAAGGAGGAGATACAACCATCTAGCTACTACATGGACCCATAGTCCAAGGTGGAACTACTCACACATCATACCGGAGAGAAGGCCTCCGGGATGATCTCCCCTACGGCAGGGTGACGGAAAGAACTTCAGATCCCCCCCGATCTAGGGACGATGGTGGCGGTGGCTACAGACGGTTTCATGGATTTCTGATCGGGTACTCAGGGTTTATGCATCAGAGGCTTCTTATAGGCGAAGGGGGACAACGAGGAGGCAGACAGGGCCACCAAACCCTAGCCAGGCGCATGGTGGGGCCTACCCGTGCCTGGGTGGGTCTAGCCCCCCTGGCTGGCCTCCCGGGCTCTCCTCTGGACTTCTTGTTCCCCACGGAAAGTAATTGCCTTTGTCCTTTGTCCCGTCCAATTCCGAGAATATTTCTTTACTAACTTTTCTGAAACCAAAAATAGAAGAAACATGCATCTGGCACTGTTACAACTTGTTAATAGATTAGTACCAGAAAACATGTAAAAATCACCTCAAAGTGTGGACAAGTAAAGCAAAGTAGATACTAAACAAGCATGGGGCATCAAAAATTATAGATACGTTTCCAACGTATCAACAACCCCAAGCTTAACTCTTGCTCGTCCTCGAGTATGTAAGTGATAAAAAGAATAATTTTTGAGGTGACATGCACCCTCACAAAGATCCAACCATTTGCAAGCATTAAAAGATGGGATCAAAGAACTCTAAACATGTGCATGAAAGATGGAGTTCTAACAATAGGGCATAGTAACTATGAATGCAACATGACAAGCTACAAACAAAGATCATGAATAACATGAATTGAAAAACGTTTGTTTGTTTCACATGCAGAAAACATAGCATAGTGGCAATCAGCTTGTCCCTCATAAAGTAGCAATATAAATCCATAGGACACCTGCAAAGTTCACAAGGGTGACTAGAAACAAGTAGCACAAGAGCAAGTAATAACACAATATGCATCAATTAATAAGCTTCGGAACACTGCACACAGAATGACAACTATCCTCTCTTAATGGTGCCTAAAGGTAGAAGGTGGAGACTCAATAGTGGTGGAAGAAAGGCTTTTTTTGTAAAGGAAGCAGGGATTACAAGTTTCAAAAAGAGCTTCCAAAAATTATGGTACTTGTTAGCTTTTAGCCCTCATTGCCCCTATCATAAGCATCTTGAAGTGGTTAAAGTTAAAGTGGCAAAGCTGGAGTATATGCTTGACGAAGTATAAGTTGGCAATCTCATGCCCCTTGAATACGAGGGCCACACCTCGTGCATACTCAACTTTGGGTCCATGGAAGTTCTTGTCACTATAAGTATTTTCATATCATCGAGAACCGCCAACGGGGTACCCCTTGCACATGGTACATGAGCTTTCCCATAACCAAAATGACAAGGCAAGCAGACAATGGGCATCTCAGCAATATTTTTATTTACCATATGCATAGCTTTTTATTGAGGATACTTCATAGATAGCTCACTATGGTGATGCTGCAAGTTTCCACCATGATTAGGCATGGCTTAGGATAGCGGCCCAGGCGTTTCTCTAACACAGAATACAAACTCCATGGACTTACAAGTTCCCTCTTTATTTCACACCGGTGACATCCATAGACAAAATAACATGATATCAACTGAGTACAACAAGGTACAAGTGCAATGTTGAAAACGTTCACCGTGACAACACGGTTCTGCTAATTCCAACTTAGGAGTGCAAGCATATACAACAAAGTTGTCACAATGGTTCAAGTTTATTAGGGGCAAAGAATATAAAGTGTGCCATCAAGTTTGTGAGGGCTTTAATCACTAAGTTTTCACATAACAAAATAGTTTTTAATTGGAAGTTAGTTGAAAACAAGAATATACTTGGAATGGTGTAACACACAATGCATAGGAGTTTATAGTGGACACTTTTGAATAACTTGGTTTCTTGGGAGTTGGAGGCATGAGTAGAACTTACTCATACAAGTGGAGGATAGCAAAAGACTGGGAGCAACCAACTAAGAGAGCAATAATAGCCATAATCATGCAATGCAACAAAGCAAACTAATCAAAGCAAAGAGTGGTACTACAAGTCAAGGACTAAATGATCATAGAGTCTAATGGTGACTTGTCATAGTCATAACATGGTGTGAGCATGTGCCAAGTCAACCCAAGCAAAACATCAAAGGAGAATACCACAATACTATGCTTTTGCATGTTAAAACAACGCATAATTTCTTCAAGAAACACTAAGCAATCCCAATTGTTTGGAACAAGACATGCTACAACAATAATCACTAAGCATAATGCTAAAACAACACCTAGCATGTCATGCTAAAGTATAATTCACAGTCAATGCAAGCTCCTCTTGCTCTTCAAGCAAGAACTTACTACTCCTTTCCAACACCAAGCAAACTTATTTGCAAAACAACACAGCTAGTACGGGGGTCCAAACTAATTTATTCAATAAAACTAAACAACCTAAGCAAAGCAAACGAAAACTAAGACGCTCCAAGAACAACACAATTGTGCATGAAACAATAAAAACGAAGTGTCTAGACAGACCTAGGCTTTTTATTGATGAAGAAGGGGATGCCTTGGGCATCCCCAAGCTTTGACGCTTGTACCTCTTGGATAATTCTTAGGGTGACACCATGGTGGCATCCCCAAGCTTGAGCTTTTGTCCATTCTTCATTTTATTGCATCATTCTTTCTCTACACCTGAAATTTTTCCCTCATACAAAACTTCACACAATCTTCATTAGCAACATTAGTGTATTCAAAAGATATTAGACCACTAGTAAAGCTTTGGAACAACAAGGCTTTTCACTAAAAACACAAGATACTGTAGTAACTCCTTCAAAAATCTCAATTTACCTGAAGAGAACTAAAAAAGGAATCAATAAGCAAATGCAAATAAGAAATCTGTCAAAACAGATCAGCAGGTAGAAACCGATTTTTTCGAACATCTTCTGTTGCTCAAATCAAAAAGTGTTGAACTAACGAAAGTTATCTAACATACTGGGAGATTTAATCGTAAATTTTTATCTCAATCCGAGTTACAGAGCCTCCTCACGATTTTTTTTGTGATGGACATAAATCTGTTTTGGGACAGCAATTCCCTAAATCTTACTTGCCTCTCATTAGAGGTCATTCTTGGCACAAAAAGCAAACAAAAAGGATACGGAGAGGTCATTACTGAAGAAATAACTTCCAAGACTCGAGGAAACTCTTGGGTTATCTCCCAACAAGTAATTTTTCTTTAACGCCTTTAAGTTAGGCACAAGAAGCAAGAAGAATCAAGTATTTTCAAATGAAGAAGCATTAACATCAAATCTTGCTTTCAAGGGAGGAGCAAAAAGCAACTTATCTCTCCTCATATGTAAGTGTTCAATACCTTTTTTGAATAAAAAATGATATTTAATGGTGCCTTCTTTCATATCAATGATAGCACCAACTGTTCTAAGAAAAGGTCTTCCCGAAGTAATAGGACAAGAAGCATTGTATTCAACATCCAAAACATAGAAATCAACAGGGGCATAAGCATTGTTAACTATAATGAGAACATCGTTAATACTCCCTATGAGTTTATTCTTAGCATTATCATTGAGTGGGACATCCAAATAACAATCTTCTAATGGTGGCAAATCAAACATTTCATAAATCTTCTTAGGCATAATAGAGACACTAGAACCAAGATCACATGAAGCTTTGAGATCAAAGTCATTCACTTGCATATTAATAATGGGTTCCCAACTATATTCTACTTTCCTACGAATAGAAGCTTTGTGTTTTAGCTTCTCTTCCTTAATCTTAACAAGAGCATCTGTAATGTGTTTGGTAAAGGCAACATGCATATCACTAGCATCAGGACTTCTAGCAAGCTTTTGTAAGAACATAATTACTTCAAAAATATTGCAACCATCAATATCAAAGTAAAACTTGGCATCACTAGTAGTAGGCTCAATAGGATTAGGCATAGTAGGAGGAGGAATAGGGACAACTTGTGGTTTAGTGGTGATGGTGCACACACTATTGTTTCTATCAATTTCAGCTTCCCTTTCCCACTTTGCATGAAGTTGAGCTAACAGCTACATTTTCATCAATAGTAACTTGTATGGCATGAGCAGTAGCAAAGGTGTTTTCCATAGTTTCAGGTTTAGCAGCCATTTTATTAACCAAGGAAGTTTGAGCTTCAGACAAAGAGGATATATTTTTCTCAACAGTTAAAAGCTTTTCCTCTATAGTCTTATTGAAGGTGGTTTGTTTACTAATAAAGTTCTTGAGCATGACTTCAAGTTTAGAGGGGGCACTTCTAGCATTATTGTAAGAGCTTCCATAGGAATTGCCATTATTAGGAGGATAAGGCCTATAATTGTTGTTGCTACCAAAATTATTCATATAGGCATTGTTGTCGAAATTGTAGTTTCTAATGAAGTTCACATCAAATTGCTCTTCTTGAGCAACAAAAGAGGCTAAGGGAACACTATTAGGATCTAGAGGAGCTTTCCCATTAACAAGCATAGCCATAATAACATCAATTTTTTCACTCAAAGAGGAAGTTTCCTCAACAGAATTTACGTTCTTACCATGTGGAGCTCTCTCAACATGCCATTCAGAGTAGTTAACCATCATATTATCAAGGAGCCTTGTTGCAGAATCCAAAGTGAGGCCCATAAAGGTACTTCCAGCAGCAGAATCCAACAGGTTTCTTAAGGAGAAGTTCAAACCTGCATAAAAAGTCTGGATAATCATCCAAGCAGTGAGTCCATGAGTAGGGCAATTTTTAACCAAAGATTTCATTCTTTCTCAAGCAGGAGCAACATGTTCACTATCAAGCTGTTTAAATTTCATAATGTCACTTCTCATAGATATAATCTTAGCAGGAGGATAGTAGTTTCCAATAAAAGCATCTTTGCATTTAGTCCAAGAATCAATACTATTTTTAGGCAAAGAAAGCAACCATTCTTTAGCTTTCCCCCTCAAGGAGAAAGGAAAAAGCTTGAGCTTAATAATATCTCCATCTACAACCTTATACTTTTGCATCTCACAAATTTCAACAAAGCTATTAAGATGGGCAACAGGATCATCAGAACCAGCACCAGAAAATTGCTCTCTCGTCACAAGATTCAACAAAGCAGGCTTAATTTCATAAAAGTTAGCATCAGGAGCAGGTGGAGCAATAGGAGTGCTTAGGAAATCATTGTTGTTGGTGCTAGTGAAGTCACACAACTTGGTGTTCTCAGCGGAGTTCATTTTGGCAAAGGTGGGCAAGCCAAAAATAGCAGTAGCAGCTAGAGCAGGAACTAATTTTTTTTGTGTTTTTGAATAAAGCAAGCAAACCAAACTAGAATAATTTTTTGGTTTTTTTGAAAAGAGGCAAACAAAACCAAGCAAAAGAAACAAAGCAAACTAAAAACAAAGTAAAGAGAAAGGAAGTGAAGGACTCCCCTAGTGAAGACGTCCTTAGCCTCCCCGGCAACGGTGCCAGAAAGACTTTTGACGGGGAGGAAAAGGTTGAAGTTGTCCTATAATTCCTTGGCAATGGCGCCAGAAAGACTTGATGGTGCTCGACGTGGCACTTTGTTGGTAACCCCAAGCACAGGGTGTGAAGAGCAAGCAACAAGTTTTTCCTCAGTTGAGACCGAGGTTATCGAACCAGAAGGAGGAAGGAAACGTCACACAGGTGTTGCAAGCAACATGGAGACCTGCACAACACAAACTCAAGACTTTGCCCCAACGAACAGTGAGGTTGTCAAGCTCGCCGGTTTGCTGTAACAAAGAATTAAACGTATGATGTGAAAGGTAATGGTTTGCAGAAGGTAAACAAGTAACAGTGGAAGATGTATCAATGGTAAAGATTGGACCGGGGCCCATAGTTCACTAGAGGTGCTCTCCTTAGATAAACAAAATGTCATGAAGGGTAAACAAATTACAGCAGGGAAATTGACAGGAACTGAGCAAGGCATAACAATGCAATTACTAGTCAGAAAGATCCTATGAGGTTGATTGGGCAATACAACAAGATACATAGACCGCCATCCAACTGCATCTATGACTAGAAGTCTACCTTCAGGTTATCATCTGACCCCCCTCCAGTATTAAGTTCCAAGCAATAGACAATTGCTTTAAGCAAAGTGTGTAAGGTAAACAGTCCACATGTTCCATGAACAAGAGACAGTTGTTTTCTCCCTAGTAGCAACAACACATCTACAACCGAAGAGATTATTGTCACTTTCCTTGGAAACTAGAGGCATGAACCCACTATCGAGCATAAATACCCCCTCTTGGAGTCACTAGCAACTACTTGGCTAAGATATCTACTAACAACGGAGAGCATGCAAGATTACAAACAACACACACATGATAGAATCATAAAGACAAAACCATTAATCAAACCAACATAATAATCTCAATATCCATCGGATCCCCGCAAACACAACATGCATGATTACAAATAGATTAGATCTTGATCATGAATGGAGCTCATAAGATCTATACATGAAAGAACAAAGGAGGAGATACAACCATCTAGCTACTACATGGACCCATAGTCCAAGGTGGAACTACTCACGCATCATACCGGAGATAAGGCCTCAGGGATGATCTCCCCTCCGGCAGGGTACCGGGAAGAACTTCAGATCCCCTCGATCTAGGTACGATGGTGGTGGCGGCTACATATGGTTTCGTGGATTTCTGATCGGGTACTCAGGGTTTCTGCATCGGGGGATTCTTATAGGCGAAGGGGGAGACCGAGGAGGCGGCCAGGGCCACCAAACCCTAGCCAGGCGGCGTGGGGTGGGCCCCCATGGCTGGCCTCCCGGACTCTCCTCTGGACTTCTTGTTCCCGACAGAAAGTAATTGACTTTGTCCTCTGTCCCGTCCAATTCCGAGAATATTTCTTTACTAACTTTTCTGAAACCAAAAGCAGCAGAAAATAGGCATCTGGCACTGTTGCAACTTGTTAATAGGTTAGTACCAGAAAACATGTAAAAAGCACCTCAAAGTGTGGACAAGTAAAGCAAAGTAGATATTAAACAAGCATGGAACATCAAAAATTATAGATATGTTTCCAACGTATCATTTGGGCATCCAACAACATATTTATGAGTTTTATATGGCGTCGATGGGTTCGGAGGATCCGAAACCTCTCAAGATGGGGGCGGTCACGTGGCAACCAGAGTTCATGCTCTCGGCTCAAGAGAATGTCAGCATGGTGCGTACGTTTGTGATGGACGAGCTGGAAGAGGTGTTAAAGGATACTAAGACTCACACTGCCCTAGGCCTAGATGGATTCCCGGTTGCTTTTATCAAGCTGTTCTGGCCTCAGATTGGGAGTGCTTCAGATTCTTAACGGCTTTGTTCTGGGCACGATTGAAGTTGCAAGGTTGAATTTTGGGATTTTATCCCTTCTTCCCAAGGTGCAGTGCTGACACCATCAAGCAATTTAGACCAATTGCGCGAATCAACGTGCTCTTCAAGCTGATCGCCAAGGCCTTCGCTTCCAGACTTTCTCCAATCGCTCACAGTATTATTGCTCCCACGCAGACCGCCTTTATCAAGGACAGGTTCATCCACGATGGCGCATTGGCCCTGCATGAGATCATTCATGAGCTTAAAACAAAGAATCTTCACGCGGTCCTTCTCAAGCTAGATTTAAAAAAAGCCTATGATAGAGTCAGTTGGCAGTTCTTAAGGGAGGTGCTCCTTCGTAAGGGCTGCGAAGGGGCCTGGTCCACCGTGTTATGCAGCTGGTGAGTGGGGGTCAAACAACGATTGCGATCAATGGGGAAGTCGGCCCCTTTTTTCGTAACAAGAGGGGTGTAAGGCAGGGGGATCCTCTTTCCCCTCTGGTGTTTGATCTAATGGACGAAGCCCTTGACCTCATTTTAGGCAAGGCGCAGGGTGCGGGACACATCAGTGGGGTGGTCCAGCATCTGATCCCAGGAGGGGTACGTACCTCCAGTACGCTGATGACACGATGATCATGATCCAGAATTCAGAAGCGACTGTTATCAACCTCAAGTTTATTCTCATTTGTTTCGAGTTGCTGTCTGGTATGAAGATTAACTATCATAAAAGTGAAGTCATAGTCATAGGTGGTGATCAGGGTGATCAAGCCAAAATTGCTAATCTGCTCAACTGTCAACAAGGGAAGTTCCCCTTCACTTACCTGGGATTCTCCATGTCAGACCGCAAGGTCACCATCAAGGATGTGCAACCCCTAGTGACGATTATGGGCAGAAGGGTCGAACCCTAGCAAGGCAGGTTCATGTCATCTGCGGCCAGGTTGACGCTGATTAATGCTTGTCTTTCTAGCCTCCCTACATACGTGATGGGTTTGTTCTTCTTGCGGACGGAACTCCCGAAGGGTTCGACAAGCACAGAGGCAAATTCTTTTGGAAAGGGCAGGGCAACAAAAGAAAGTACCATATGGTCAGCTGGAATGACATTTGCACGCCCAAGAACCAGGGGGGTTAGGTGTGACCAACACGAAGCTTATGAACATTGCCCTAATGATGAAATGGATTTGGCGTTTGTTCTTTGAAGAGGATGAGAAACTGCTCTGGCTCCAACTGCTAAAAGCCAAGTATAAGGTCGCCGGACTCTTTGATTCTAATGCGGAAGGGGGGTCCCAATTTTGGCACAGCATTCACAAGATCAAACATTTGGTTAAGCTGGTGGCAACATTATTTCAAGGCAGGCAGTCCAAAGTGCATTTCTGGACCAATTTGTGGATTGCTCCCAATACTCCCAGCCCAAGATATTTGCGGCTTTTTGACATCTCGGTTGATCCCACCCTCTCGGTTGGTAGGGTAGCGAAGGGTGAGGCTTGGAATCCCCAGTTTAGAAGATCTTTTGGGCTGGAGGAATCAGCACAGTGGCATGCCATGATGGGAGAGCTTGAGCAGGTTAGTCTCATCGAGGAGCAGGACAGAGTTAGCTGGGAGTTGGATAGCGCCGACATCTTCTCGACCAGTTCTAAATACCAGGAGCTCTCGAAAGGTTCCCAGGTTCAGGTGATGGACCGCATTTGGAAGCTGCGGCTTCCTCTGAAATTCAAGATTTCATCTGGCAACTTCTGCGCGGTAGACTTCCCTCCAACGATCAGATCCTGAAGAGACAGGGTCCGTCTTTAGGATTGTGTGTGCTTTGCGGTGAGCCGAAGGATGTGGAGCACATATTTTTTCGGTGGTCTGGCGAAGTTTGCCTGAAACGGGGCTCGCTTGATGTTTCGCTCTACCTGGAATCCTTCGTCGAGGTTTCAGTGATGTGAGCTTGTAGAAGGGTTCCACTGAAAAGTTTGGGATGCGCTGTGTTTTTTTACTGCTCAGTGCTGGGTCATTTGGACTACCCGTAACAAGTTCATGATTGAATCCAAATTTCCGCGCCAACCTATTTTGATTTTGCAGCAATGACGGCTCCTCCAAAAGTCGTTGCTCTTCCTGGAGGAGATGCTCGCTATGCTCCGGAGGCTCTTCGCTGAGACGCACGCCCCCATCCCCTCGTTGGTGCGCCTTGTCACCGCCCACTTCGTTTCTTACAGCATCCCCTCGCATGTGTTCTGGTTTCTCTTTGTATGGGGTGTGCCGGCCTGCTAGTGTAGCGGTCGTTGGACTTTAAGTGTTTACGGTGTTTTGCCGTCGGGTGTGGTTTATAATCTGTGTTTACAGCGTCCTAAACTCTTGTACTATCGCAGTCTATATTAAGGCTTTATATAGTTAAAGCCAGACATGTGGTGCCTTCAGTTTTAAAAAAAGAGCTCGTCCCGACTCTGCGCCACAAATGGACAATTTTGTATCTTTGTGGCTATATTGCCGATCAGGCAACGCACAGTCAGTGCACACGGAGTTAATACGAGCTGGCTTCCAGTTCCGCGGAGGAACTAACAAGCCGTCTGCTGTCATTTTTTTGGGTATTCGTACTGCTACGTACACATAACACGTGAGCATCCATATGCTACCTTCGAGTATCAACACACGCACACCCATCGATCATTCCATTAGTAGTCGTAGTTGTTATTCCGGCAACGATACCGGCCGGGGGCCGCCGCTCCTGCGCCTTGTGGCCAGTCACGGCGGCGAGAGGCCGTGCTTGAGCGCCGCCTTCCACACCACGTCGATCCTGTCCACGTCGATGGCGCCCACCTCGTGGTGCTCCCACCCCTCCAGGCAGTGCACCACCCCGCCGGCGTGGCACGCGTGCACCACGCCCCGCTCCATCGTGTACTGCAGATTGCCCCGCCGGGAGCCATGCATGTCAGCGACCAAATCATGCTCGAGGAAAACAGTTCGTTGCTCTGGAGTACTGTCGATCTTAATTACCTCGCAGGAGCCGAGGCCCTGGACGTCCTTGGGGAGCCGCATGGCGGCGAGCTTCCCGTAGGTGCAGTCCCGGCGGAACTCGATGACCGGCGGCACCACGAACTGGTGGAAGTGCGTGCCCGGCGGCGCCCACCGCTGCTCCCTCGGCGACAGCCACTTGCCCACCAGCCACGTCTGAGATTCAGATCAAACACACATATTTCGTCAGGTCAGGTTTCTGAACCCTCGTCGTCCAAACATTTGTTCGGTGTTACGTACTACCTTGCAGGTCTTGGCGGCGTGGTACTTGGTGACCTGCACCAGGTACTGCTGGAACTCCGCGGGCGCCTCCCTCTGTATCTTCAGGAACCGCTCCGACGACAGCGTCAGCATCTGAAACCACACACGACGTTTCACGCGATTGAATCAATCAATCCACTGCAGTTCCGTTCGCATATACTGATGATAAATGTTCAACCGTGGCATGAATCTGAAGAGAGTTTCAGGACGACGTATGTGTACCAGGACTCTCATCTTCTTGCTGCAGAGGTAGAGCGCGATGGCCCTGCCGAGCTTGGACGTCGCGCCGGTGAGGAACACCTCCTTGACGTTGCTGGGGATCTGGTTGAGGATGACGGCCGCCGTGAGGGTGTTGCCGTGCACCACCCTCACCCTCAGGTTCGGGTGCTTGCTCACGAACAGCGTGCCGCCACCGTTGAGAGCTTCGTTCTGCGCGCAGAACCAATAATTGTACAGAATCAGTGTAAGTTCACTGCTACTACTCTGTAATCCACTGTCACTCTGCTAGCAGTAATGTTTCTTTGTAGTACATAACAACTCACCTTGTTAAGCGCTGCGAGGCTCAGCACTTTGACGCCCATCTTATCCGCCCTGAGGATGGCGAGCTCGATCTGGTGGTTGATGCCCTCCTTCATCGGCGGAATGAAGTACTGCAATAAATAATTAACGCACAAAAACATACTACTTGTCAACATCAAAACTAGCCTACAAGATTTAGTACCAACCAGTTCACTCGCAAACCCAACGAAGAAGAAACGAGACTGAAGAAAATGTACGACGTACCTGGAAGCTGTATCTTGGTATGGTCCATGTCTGGTGGAACCGTCCCCGGAGGTAGTAGAAGCTGACTGTGAATGTCTTGGAGCAGGCCACCTGGAGCGCCATAATGCAGAAGGCCATTGGCCATAGCGGGAGCAGCACGAGGTGCGTGGACCAGGGCAGCGAGCTGCATGACCGGAACCCGAACGGCACGTGCATCGACGACACAACGTCCACCACGTGCGCCAGGAACACGAAGTCCGGCACGCGGTCGTTCTTCCCTGCATTTTTTCATTTCGCCGATGATTTTGCCAGAAACTTGCACGGTTTTGGTGGCAATGATGGATGCTTTCTATATGTACCTTGGTCGACCTCCTTCTGGAGCTCCCATGATCTTGGGTGGATGGTGCCGCCCAGGGCGTCGAAGAGCGGCATGAAGAGGCAGAAGTTGCAGTCCTTCTCCTGGTGGTGCAGGCTCAGGTACCTGCATGCGCGAAACCACGAGTAACCGAACATGTCAGATCGAGACAGATGTAATTAGTTGGCCATCAAAACTCTTAAACTACCGCATCTACCAAGGTCACATCAGTACTACTAGTATGATTGATCATGGGAGGCATCCAGATTTGATCGCAAACACCGCCGGCTGGCTAGCGTTCAGAAGTCAGGGGGGATGTGACGCGCATTCACCCCTCACTGTCTGCTAAAACCGACATGCTAATTAACCTGACAATCCGTCTGTAGGACTGAGGCTGTACTGCACGCACGGACTCCAGCTTGTTATTAGCCAGGGATATTTTGCGTTGGTTAGTCGTGGCAGAGATGCTCATGTTCTCCGTCTTGACAAATAAACCAAGGTACGTAATCCTAGCAACTAATCAGCCCACTCTGAAAGACAAAACCAGTACTGGTACCATGATTCCATGAACAGGAACTGTACTTAATGCATTTCCGTGACTGCAGAATTTAGCAAGCTCTACGGGCGACAGTGACCGCGCCGTGCCCCGGTGCCTCCGGGATCTGACGATTATTGCCTGGCCGGTTCCGGCCGGACGATCGGTGCGGCACTCTGGGCCGTGCAGAGCGGCACCTTTCCTACTGGTTGGTGTGGGGGCTTCCGTTTACGCCATAGCCTACAGTATCCACTACACATGGCCTGCCTGCTACTCCGTGTCACTACCGTTCCACACTATCCACTAGCCAGTATCCTCGATCAAGTCGCACGTCCTTCGGGATTGTTGACATTCCCGCGATCAACTTATTATTTCTAATAACGGAATGCCAGATTGATGCCCATGCCCATGCCAGATTGAATCTAGTACTGTAATAGAAAGAAAGTGACTCACGTCGGGGTGTAGATGAGGTATCTGAGGAAGGGGAACGCCTCGAAGGCCCTGTGCGAGATCACCTCCACGTTGCTGTAGCCCATGCACCGGAGGTAGTCGAAGACGAAGATGTGCCCATAGACCAGGCTCACGGACCCTGTCCCGGCAAGGAAGGCCCCCGCGATCGGGGCCCCCATCGCCAGCGTCAGGACCAGGCTCTCCAACGGCGTGCCGTACGCAGCTGCAGCCAGCACCAGGGGCGACGGAAGTCAATATAACTGAGTGGTAATTACGACGTCATCTCTTATTATTTACTGCAACAGTCGACCATGAGTCAACAAAGCGTGTGTTTGTAGTACCGGTGAGCGGCTGGGTGACGGGGGAGGAGTGGTGCTTCGAGTGGTGCTCGCTGAAGAGCGGGCCCCGGTGCAGGGCCTTGTGGGCCCACCGGAAGGCGGGCTCCGAGACGGCGACGTGGAGCAGCAGCGCCACGGCCCACCCCCGCGGGTCCCACGCCCGGAGATCGCTGAAAGACGGGAACAGCGCGCTGCTGGTCACCATCGCGCCCAGCAGGGTTTGCATGATCACCATGTTATCCCTGCACGAAAAACAAAAAACTTTATTTCCGTACAGAACTCTAAGAAGAAGAAAAAAACCACATAGTATTTCCTAGTAGTAGCTGGAATCTTTTTTTTTTTTTTGGCTTCCGAAAAGAAAACCATGATAGCCTCCAAGATAACTGGAAAAGAAGAAGAAAAAATCTCATGCATGCAGCATGGGAGCCGTGTGCAAATGTGGTGTCCGCTGTCTGGCTCCGGCCATCACGCACTTTGAATGCATTCACTTGCTTGCCTCGGCTCGCGTAGGCAAAAGTAGTACTAGTGGCGCTGCTGCTGCTCCTACTTTGGCCATCGATCGACCAACCAACACCCAAATCCAGATGTATATTTAGGCGTTATTGCGGTAATACATTTACTAGTACTACTACGAAGTGCGACCGACGTGGACCCCCTCCTCCTGGTGGTAAGCCTCGAAGAACACCATGGGCGTGGTCACCGAGAATCTGATGACCATTAAACTGGAGCAGGCCTGATGCTGAAAGGAACAATACAGACACCGTGCACGTACTACAGCAGTGGGATCCAAAGAGACCGGGAAATTACAGACGCAACTCTCTCCGATTTCGATCTCGATCGGCCAGGCCAGGCCGAACCAGATCAATCTGAACTGAAGAAAGCGAGGAAATGATGACCTAGTAGCTCCATATATATCCACAAGCTGCAGTCTTTAATCAATGGTCTGCGCGCGCGAACTCGCAGCAGCAGCTAGCGCGCGTGCGACATGAAGATAAGCTTGAACAGTGAAGTGAGCATGCGCGCTAGTATAGCTAGCTAGCTGAGCATATGGCCCGACAGGGTAACACAACACAGGCAAGTGAATGCAGGAAGCCGTACGTACCAGTCCCACTCTGCGTCGATCTGTTGGAAGTCGACGCCGTCCCTGACGACGCGGCGGCGGCGGGTGAAGAAGAGCATGTTGCCGTAGGAGAACCAGAGCTGGAAGACGAGGGAGCGGAGCGCGAGGAGGAGGAGGAGGTGGAAGCACCAGGACTCCGTCGGCGCGCCGCCCTGCTCCCGCCACTCATGCGCCACCTTCCCAAACAACGGCCCGTAGAGAAGGTACTGCGAGAGGCAAGGCGAGACGGAAGGTCGTCGTCAGTAATCATGCATCACCTGGGTGAGTGAAGAAGCATATCAATGGCGGATAGGTGGTGGTGGGTGCTTGCCTTGTAGGAGCCTAGGCCTGCCCATGGCCAGGCGGACAGAGGAGAGCCCATGGCCGGAGGGACGCCGATCGAGAGGCCGGGGGGAGGAGGGGTAGAGAGGGAGAGAGACTTTCTTCCGTGCTGGGATAGATGTCCCCTCCTCTCGCCTCGCCTCAGCCTCCTCTCGTCTCCTCCCGACGGTGTGCTGTGGAGTGCGCACACCGGCCAGCGTCCCGGCCGCTACTTATAAAAAACACTGAGACCGGACGGGACGGAGCGAGGTGGTGGTGTATCCTGTAGAGGATCGGGAGCAGGTAGTACGTGTGGAGACGAATTCAACGACAACAACCCCTGACCGTTTTGTTCGTAAACGGTGGTGGTTACTGGTTAGCCGGCCAAGGCAAGGGGGGCCAGCGCGCGTCCCGGTGCTTTCGCGCTTCTTTCTTTTTTCCTGCGCGTGCTTTCTGTTGAGAAACGGGCTATGTAGCCATGTGGGTATCGTATCCCCTCTAGTTTATAAATAGAGAAACAATCACTGTACGGAAGTTTTATGAAGAGAGTTTTAATAAAGTTCTCTTTTGTTCCCTGTGTCATCTACTTGTGTACTCGGTGTGCCTTGTACTAGTCTTCTTCTCGGGTGTGGAACAGTCTCGGAACCGGCCAGTCGGCAGGTGTGTTCCAACACGTTATCAGCACGTGTCTCTCCGTCGAGCCTCCGTCAAGCCACCGTCGAGCCCACATCACGCAGGCTTTCGTTGAAGGTAACCCAAATCTGACCGCAAAAATGATTCGTCTCGCGTTTTCCTTTCAAGATTCGCGTTCAGATCTTAGATCAGATCCTATCTAAAGTGCGGATTTTTCTTCCCGGGAGTCGAGCTGACCTGCTGTCGCCGACCAATGTCGATCTAATCACTCCCAAATTAGAATTTTGTTGACTGTACCGTTGATGCGTACACCTGCTGTGCCGATCTGGATTTTTTTTAACAGATCAGACTGATCCGGACCGTTTTAGTTAGTAGATCGACTACATCTACAGTTTTTCTATTGCATGTACTTTTCTTTGAACTCGTACATGCACGTGCAAGCTCTGGCAACGCCGCACACGCACGCGCCGGCCGACACGCGCACTGCCCCGCTGGCCGTTGCGCCCAAGGCCGCGCTCGGCCCCGCTGGCCATGCCTGCCGCCGCCGAGCCGTGGGCCCCGCTGGCCACGCCCGTGGCCGCCGCTGCTGCGCCATGGCTGCCGCGCTCACCGCCCGCCGCGCATGCCGCGCCGCCGCCTGCCTTTGCGCTGGCGCGCCGCCCGCTGCGTGGCCGCGTCCGCCCGCTCCGCCTGCTGCGGTCGCCGCAGCGCTGCCGCCCTCGCGCCGCCCCGCTGGCCGCTGCCGCGTTCGCGCACCCGCGCCACCGCACGAGCAGGCCACGCTGTCCGCCGCTGGCCTCGCGCAGCCTCGCCGCCGCGCGCGCAGGCCCCGCTGGCCGCCGCTGCCGTGCCGCCCGCACGCCGCTGCCGCGCCGCTGCCGCCCGGCCCCGCCCGCTGCGCCCGAGTGCGCCGCCACCCGCTGCGCAAGCCGTCGCGCTGGCGCGCCTGCCGCTGCGTTGGCTGCCGCGCTGGCGCGCCGCATGCTGCGCTGGCCGGCCGCTGTGCTGGTCGCTGCGCTCCCGCGCGTCCGCGACGCCCCGTTGGCACTGCTGCAGGCCGCCGCCGCGCATGCCGCCCCACCCCCACCCGCCCTCGTCCCGCCGCCGGTGCAGCCTGCTGCCGCCGCCGCCCCACTCGAGAGCACACCAGTGCTCTGTCCCCCCGTTCTCGGGCAGGGACGGTGTGGGGTGGGCCGGCCCACGGGAGACCGAGCGTTTTGGGCCGTTTTTGGCCCATAGAAAAATACTGAGGCGTGGGAGCACGCGTTTGCGGGGCTGTTGGACCGTTTTTGGCTTTGTTTTCGGTCCATTTTTGCACAAGCTTTTGTAATATGTTTTACTACAGTTATTAATTATCGCATGATTTTAATACTTTGTATCTCATAGTTAGCTTGTACCGTTTTTACATTAAATTTTGGTACGCCGTCATATTTGAATTATTGTATCGATTATCGTATTTATGCAACCGATTACCTGCTGTAATCTTACACACTTTGCATAAATTGCAGATGACCGGAATCGTCAGCCGCGAGTTCCCGGAGTTGACCCAGGATGGGCTTAACTACCTGACTTGGGCCTCAGACGTTGAGATCGTCCTCGAGGGTCGATGCATCAAGGATGCGTTGATTGCGGGGACCCCGATGGCCCGCAGCAAAACCATCCCGGCAGACAACGCCAAAGCCCTGCATTTCCTCCGCCATCACATGTGTGAGACTCTTAAGAATGAGTACATGGCAGAACGGAGTGCTTCTGCCCTTTGGATCGCCCTCAACAAGCGGTTCTCTAGGCTGAAGTACACCATTCAGCCACAGGCGAAGGCAAATTAGATTCGTCTGAGGTTTGCAGACTTCAAGACGGTGGGAGAGTACAACTCCATGTTGCACCGGATTTGTACTATTTTTCAGCTGTGTGGGACCAGTACCACCGGTCAACAGAAGATAGACAAAACTCTCTCCACATTCCATCCGGACAACATCCAGTCCTCGCGAAACTTTCGCCAGGAAGGATTCACGGAATATGCAGCGCTTATTGATGCTCTCCAGGTGGCCGAGGCGCAGGATAATGTTCTGAAAAAGAACTTCTCCGCGCAACCCTTCGCGGGGGTGCCAAGTCATGAGGCTAATGCCGGTGCCTACAAGGTGCGCAAGCCCATCCACAAGAAGAGAGGCAAGAAGGGCCCCAACTCCTACAACCCGGCCAAGCAACGCAAGGAGGGCAAGGGGGATGCGAGGCCCCAGGACTGCTTCCTCTGTGGCTCCAAGACTCACTTCTTCAGGCAGTGTTTGGCCCCTAAACACGTCGTGGACGCGTTCAAGGCCAACAAGAAGGCGCGCGAGGCGCACCTTGTCCAGGTTGAGGCACCACTGGCGCCCGGAGCGGCGCCTGTGCAGAACGTCGCGCCCGTAGTGGCGCAGGACGTAGCACAAGTGGCAGCACCCTCGGCGGTTCCCACGAACGCCGCTGTGCCCATGGAGGTTGAGCACGTTGTGCCCCCTCCGCCTCAGCTAGACATCTCTGCTGCCTCGATGATGATAGCCAACAAAGAGAAGCTCACTGACCTTGAGATACAGGCTGAGCTTGATGGTTTCTTTGCAGAATTCACCTGAGCTCCTTTTTGTTGTGATGATTCCTTTTTCGCAAATAATCAGATACAATTTTTCGATATGGTTGTAAGCTCTATGAGAGCATAACATTTATTTGTTTTCGGCAATTGGATGACATTTATTTCATTCATTAATTCCATTATTTGATTGTGTGATGTTCTGAAATGTTTATGTGTTTTACTTACTTGACGTAGCATCTTCCTCGCTCCATTATATTAATTAGGCACTATATTTTAGAACGCGTGTGGCGCCCAAATGGAGGAAACGTGACTTGCTGATAGCGGCACCACAAATACCATCTTGAGAGAAATAAAGTATTTTGAGTCCATTACCAAAAACCCCGGTAACATAATGACGATCGCCGGCTGCGGTCCGAATGTAGTTGGCTCCGAAAGAGCAACTATCATACTCCCAAATGGAACAACTCTGATCATTGAAGAGGCATTGTTGTATCCGGAGTCGACTCGTACTCTCTTAAGTTTTAGAGCATCCGCGCAAATGGTTTCCATGTAGAAACCGATGATGATGAGAATGGAAAGGAGTTCCTACTCATCACCAAGCGCGACGAAAATGGTAAACATGTTGTCGAAAGACTCCCTTCATTAGCTACTGGGTTGTACTACACTAAGATAGTAGCACCACCTATTTACACTACCCTTAAGACTGTCTTTAGAAGCTCCGAACTATTCTGCCTTTGGCATGATAGGTTAGGCCACCCCGGTCTTAGGATGATGAGAAATATAATTAACAACTCGAATGGTCATAATGTTAATGTGAAAAATTTCCCGAATCCCGATGATTTCGTGTGCTCCGCATGCGCTACGGGGAAATTGATCACTAGACCGTCCCCCCCAAAGGTGAAGGATGAACTCTCCGCGTTCTTGGAACGCATTCAAGGGGATATATGTGGTCCAATTCAGCCCCTCTCAGGGCCGTTTCGGTACTTCATGGTGCTCATCGATGCTTCCTCTAAATGGTCCAATGTTTGCCTGCTGTCAACAAGGAACCATGCTTTTGCAAAGTTGATCTCCCAGATCATACAAATAAGGAATAAATTTCCTGATTATCGTTTAAAGTCTATTCGAATGGACAATGCCGGAGAATTTACTTCAAAGGAATTCGATGATTATTGCATGGCAACTGGAATCAAACTTGAGCACTCCGTACCGCATGTCCACACTCAAAATGGACTTGCGGAGGCATTGATTAAAAGGATTAAATTCATTGCCAGACCACTCCTTCAGGGTTGTAATTTACCAACTACATGTTGGGACACGCGGTGTTACACGCCGCTAACCTCATCAACTTTCGACCATCGACCTACAACATCCACTCTCCTATCCAACTTGCGCAAGGGTCGGCACCGAAAATTTCCCACCTACGTAGGTTCGGCTGCCAGGTATATGTACCTATACCACCACCCCAGCGATCAGCAATGGGACCGCTCCGTAAGTCGGGGATATACGTTGGTTATGAGACTGTGTCCATAATCAGGTTCTTGGACCCCTTGACAGGTGACTGTCACACGACCCGTTTTGCTGACTGCATTTTTTACGAGGATCTTTTTCCGACTTTGGGGGGAGGTAATCAACCCCTGGATGACAAAAGTCACGAAATCACGTGGAAAGCTACGGGGATCCACGCTCATGACCCGCACACTGTTGAGACTAATAGAGAAGTCCAAAAGATACTAGATTTGCACTCCCTAGCGAATCAACTGCCCGATCATTTTAGTGATTTAAAGACTGTGACAAAGTCGCATGTGCATGCACACAATGCACCGGAAAGGGTTGAAATACAAAAAAAATGATGGTATACCCGCTCCTGCTCCAAGGCCTAAGAGGACGCGGATTCCGGTTTCTCAAATCCCAAGTACCCGGGGACGCCCGAAGAAAAAGGATAAGAGAGATTTATTACAGTCTGCCCCTATTGAGGGGAGCCAGTTGAGACCGGGCACAAGTACGGATATTTCAGTGCACGAAATTCTGAACTTGAACTTTCCTATATCGGAAATACCCAGCGAAATTGTGTGCGCACACATCGGATCGGGAAAGCTAAAGGACCTAGCTCCTGGAATGGGAAATCCGGTGGAGCAAGAGGATGTGCCTGATGCACTTCATGACGAAATGGCCATTAACTATGTTAATTCGGGCGAGTCATACAACCGAGCCATGGCAAATGTCGACGTTAATTTTGCCAAGAAAATTGCCTCAATCATAGATCTTGACCCTGAGCCTAACACGCTCGCTGATTGTAAGAAAATGTCGGATTGGAAAGATTGACAGAAGGCAATTACTGCTGAATTATTATCGTTAAACAAAAGAGAGGTATATGGACCTGTTTGTCTAACTCCTCCCCACATTCGCCCCGTTGGCCATAAGTGGGTTTTTGTTCGAAAGAGAAACAAGAATAATAAAGTAGTAAGGTACAAAGCAAGGCTCGTTGCTCAAGGTTTCACTCAGCGACCAGGTGTCGACTTTGAGGAAACTTACTCCCTAGTCAGGTAGGAAGAGGTATAATCGTTTAAGCGATTTCCTTCATCAGAAGGGCTACACGAGCAATGAAGATTGCCCATGTGTTTTTATACGGAGATCCCAGGATGGTTTCTGTATTATCTCGGTGTACGTGGACAATTTGAATATAATCGGTACACCTGACGATATTGAGGAAGCGAGTTCCTACCTGATGTCGGAATTCGAGATGAAAGACTTAGGCAAAACCAAGTTCTGCCTCGGTCTACAACTTGAGCATTCCCCTGTTGGGATTCTAGTTCACCAGTCGTCCTACACCTAGAAGGTGTGGGAACGATTTGGATTTGAAAAGGCATATCCTTCTAAGACTTCGATGGTCGGAAGATCTTTGCAGCAAGACAAGGACCCATTCAGGCCTAAAGAAGAGGGGGAGGAAATTCTAGGACCGGAATTCTCCTACTTAAGTGCAGTTGGCGCACTTATGTACCTCGCAAATTGTACACGGCCAGATATTGCATTCGCCATCAATTTGCTTGCAAGGTACAGTTCTGAGCCTACCAAGAGGCATTGGAAAGGCGTTAAGGACATCTTTAGATACATACAAGGGACAAAGGACCTTGGCTTGTTTTACCAAAAGAACCAAGACCTATCTGTTGTAGGCTATGCAGATGCTGGGTACCTTTCGGACCCGCATACATCCAAGTCATAGACTGGATATGTTTTCCTTTGTGGTGGAACAACAATTTCCTGAAAATCGTCTAAGCAAACTCTTGTGTCAACTTCGACGAACCACTCGGAAATCATAGCATTATATGAAGCATCACGAGAATGTGTATAGCTTCGACGAGTAGTCAGCCACATCCAGATGTCATGTGGACTGAATACCGTACAAACTCCAACAATTATCTATGAAGATAATGGCGCTTGTGTTGCACAAGTCCAGACGGGTTATGTGAAGAGCAATCTCACAAAGCATATAAACCCCAAGTTCTTCTATGCACATGAACTGCAAAAGATGAACGAAGTGAAAGTCTTGCATACTAAGTCGTGTGAAAATCTCGCTGATTTGTTCACTAAATCATTGCCAGCATCTTCTTTTGAGAGATGTGTCCCTGGGATCGGCATGATGAGACTTAGGGAGATGCAAGGTTCAGGGGAAGAATCTTCACAAACTCATCGCTGAAATCTTCATCCCGATGATTGAGTGCTTAACTTTATAGTTAAGTGAATTGTACTCTTTTTTCCTTAGTGAGTTTTTATGAAGTTTCTCACATGAGGTTTTTAATGAGGCAATTCGTGCAACATAGCAAGAAGTATACCGTGTGCATTTCTCCATAATTTTCCTACTGGGTTTTTCGGAGTTTTAAGTCATGGTTATACAGATAAGATACCCAGGGGAAATGTTGGGAAACTAGGCCGGTAGAGGCCCACTCGGTGTGGCCTCTACCAGGCTAGGGTTGGCCCATGTGGGTATCGTATCCCCCTTAGTCTATAAATAGAGGAACAATCACTGTACGAGAGTTTTACCGAGAGAGTTTTAATAAAGTTTCCTTTTGTTCCCTGTATCATCTACTTGTGTACTCTGTGTGTCTTCTACTAGTCTTCTTCTCGGGTGTGAAACAGCCTCGGGACCGGCCAGTCGACAGGGGTGTTCCAACACTTTCGTTCTCGCGCTTTAATAAAAACCTAAACAGAATAGTTAGGCGACTGTAGCGGCGCCATGCCCATGAACGCGCACGGCCACCACCTTGCCCCGGACCCGGACCCTGGCCCTGGTAGAACCGCGTACGCGTACGGGAGACCGGCCCTTGTGACGCCCATGCTTTCCCACAAAAGGGCTGGCTACAATGTTCCCAACGGTGTACAATATCGTGCCAAAAAAAAACGGTGTACAATAAAACTGCTACCGGAGGACTTTTTTTTTTGACCTGCTAACGGAGGACTTGATTACTTTGTGATGACTTGTGAGGCGTTTATTTATGGTAAGTATGTTGTTACTCGATCGAAAGTCTCGCAGATATTTGGGTGCATGCACTACTAATTTGGAGTCTCACTCCGTAGGTGGTAAAAATGTACCACGGGCGCGGCCACCCACACACGCGTACGTACGTACTTCTACCGCGCGCGTACGCACACAAAATTTGCCGCGACGGACCGAACCGGTTTCTCAGGCGTGCATGTGCGCGTGCGTGCATACGTAGGAGCACGTATGCAGCGAACATATGCGTGCTCGCCCTCTGCGTCGTGGTCCATCGTCCGTGTCTTTCCCACGGACGAGCAGATCGACCGATAGATCACGACCATGTCTGCGGTGCTAAATGATCCGTACGGGACTGCAGTGATACTTCTTCTAGGACCTCTAGTGGTCGATCTAGGGAGTGTACGAGGGAGAGATACTTACCACCGGCCTTTGGAGTCGACGAAGAGCTCGCCATTGAGCTCGTCGGAGTGGTGGCGCCAGTGATTCCCGCTGCTACAGCGCAAGCCAGATCGGTGGCTATGGGTTTAGGGTTTTCGGTGATTCCCGCCGCACGACGAAACTTAGCGTTCGTGTCCCTGGCCCCCACCTCTTTATATACGCTGCGTGACGGGGGCCCACCAACGATTGCGACCGTTGGACGCCCCCGATCAGGGCACGAGACCAATACGTTCGGGCCGTTGGGCCGAACGCGGGAGATCAACCTAACATGCAGGAGTTGTTAGAATAAAATACTCCCTTCTCTATATTAATGTTTTCACTTTTATCTAGATTTGTGTATATCGAGTTAAGCATTTAGATTAGATACATTCGTCTCTAGATAAAGTTGAGAATACTAATATGAATCGGAGGTAGTACATGAATGCTAGCTACCAGTGCTTGTTGGCGGGAGACATTACCGTACAACCATCCTACGCAATTACGGTCACCAAAGATGTGTCGGTCACGCAATGACGGTACCACAACATCGATGCATGTGTATAGGGTGACATGGCCACATGCGGGTGTCGGTTGCAACCCAGTTCACGGTTGCAAAGGGGCTTATTTGCTAAACATTAATCTGTGAGCGTTGTAGAGGGTTTTTCCGTCTTTGTCTAAATTACCCCACTGTTAGAAGTAAATCCCCTCACAAGTTCGGAAGGTTCTATGGTAATACAAGCTTCCGGAGGGTACATGGTGGGATGCACATGTAAGGTGGGGACCACATGGGCCCAAGTGGGGGAAGTAAATCCTTATACCATGACAATATCAAGTATCCTCATGCCGTAAGGCTTGTTCTTGGTTTTGTCCCAACCCCACCTGCAAAGGTGGCCATACCAACGACACCAAGGTGAGAACGAAACTATGTCTAGGGACTTGGATAGTTCAAGACTAGGATTCTTCTCCTCCTGATGTTGGAGAGATATACTCTAGGCCCATTCGAGATAGTTCACGAGTAGGAGTCTAAAGAGAGAAGCAGAGATTTGTGCCATGGGGGAGAAGATATATGAAATGATCAAGAAAATGAAGGAGATGGCTAAGAAAGCTTTACACTCTAAGATGGAGATGGGTGAGAATAAGAAGTATGAGACACGCATGGCAACAATGAACATGAGGTTGAAGAAGCAAAAGAAGAATGATGAACGCAAAGAGGCAACAGAGGCTCGCAAGGAAGGCTTTCAGGAGCCTAGGCTTTCCCTCGGCTAGGTTAGGTTGATCCAAGTGAAGGACATAAAAACAAGAGGATTTGAGGACAACAAGATTATGGCTATGAATTCGAGTTAGATGGATGACAAGGCAAGATCCTTTTGGCGATCACCTGTCCAGATATCTTGACCTTGAGAATGGGGTGGGAATTGTAGGTTTCGCAACATAAAAAACAAAAATTTTCCTACGATGGGAACAACTATGTACCAAGATCTATCTACTAGATACAAACAACGGGCGGATGTATATCCGTAGAGAACATACCCTTGAAGACCGACAAAGCTTAACGAGTTAAACTCGTGGTTGATGTAGATGATCTCTTGCAGATCTCAAGATCGAGAGGAAGTCCTAGCGCCGCAAATCAGCAGCGCATCCGTGCTCGCACACACGTCCGATGCACCGAGCAACCTTCCCCTCCTCGTTCCAGCGATGCAGCGGAAGCACAACTCTTTCTTGCCGAATAGCCACCGGGAACATGTATCTCGCTAGTCCGAGACCATGGGGGATAAATTCTAGAGGGGGAGAGAGATCCTTCACGAGGAGGTGTGAGTGAGAAGTGAGGAGAGGGGTGCCTTTTATAGGAGAGTGGGGGGGAACCCCAAGGGGGTGGCCGGCGCATGGGGCTGCCCCCTTGCCGTCCCCTCTTCATGTGGGTGGACACTCCACTCACAAAACCCTCTTCATTTCCCTCCACTCAAAATCCCACTCAAACTTGCAATTAAATTTCCACCAAATTTAATACAAACTCTCATTAAATAAAACTCTTTTATTTATTCAGAATTTTGTCAATTACTTTAATGACAAACATTCACATATAACCCCTTGCTAGAATTCTATTTCACATGCATAACCACTTTATGCAATTTCACCCGAAAACCTGTTTCAGTATCTAGTGAAATAAATTCCTGCGCTTGTTATTCTTTCCGGCATGAAACTTTTGCTCCAATTGGATGTCGGTGTCTCTTAAGTGTGTCACCCTACGGTTCGTGAATAATGCGGACATGATCGAGACCCCTTTCGGATCAATAATCAGAAGCGGGATCTGGAGACCCATACTGACTCCCACACATTCAACGATGACTTTCTTGTGATCGTCGGAACCTTTTACGCTAGTATCTTAATCCCTTTGTTTCATGTTATATTACATGTCCGAGATTCGATCATCGGTATCTCCATACCTAGTTTGATCTCGTTACTGACATGCACTCTTTTCTTGTTCCCGTGATATAACATTCTAGTGATCAAATCACTTGCTTGCAAGCTAACCAATGTGATATCACCGAGAGGGCCCAGAGTATATCTATCCATCATCGGGATGAACAAATTCCACTCTCGATCCATGGGCCTCAACATAACACTTTATTAGTTCTGAACCCATCTTTATAATCACCCTGTTACGGTGTGACGTTTGATGTTATCAAGAAACTTTTCTGGTGTTAGTGATTGACATGATCTCATGGTATAAGGATTAGGATCACTTCGTAAGTTGTTATAGCAATATAAACTCAATGAATTTGATCGTAATGCTATACTTCGGATGAATGTTCATCACACCATTATACTAATGTTGTGATCCCGTTATTAACAACATCCAATGTCCATGATCAGGAAACCTTGATCATCTTGTTAATCAACGAGCTAGTTTATGAGAGAGGCATAACTAGGACCTTTCTATTTGTTTATTAAACACACATGTATTAATGTTTCCGTATTAATACAATTATAGCATGCAAAATAAACATCTATCATATACTTGGAATACATATAATAAACACTTTATTATTGCCTCTTAGGGCATATTCCCTCCAGTCTCCCACTTGCACTAGAGACAATAATCTAGTTACATAGTGATGAATCTAACACCCATGGAGTTCTGGTGTTGATCATGTTTTGCTCTGGGGAGAGTTTTAGTCAACGGATCTGCTACATTGAGATCCGTGTGTACTTTACAAATCTTTATATCTCCATCCTTGACATGCTCGCGGATGGAGTGAAATCGGCGCTTAATATGCTTGGAATTCTTGTGAGACCTTGGTTCTTTGGCATTGGCAATGGTACCATTTTTGTCACAATAGATCACCATTGGGTCCAACGCGCTTGCAACCACACCTAGTTCGGATATGAACTCCTTCATCCAAACCGCTTCCTGAGATGCTTCCGAAGCAGTAACATATTCGGCCTCCATTGTTGATCCCGCCACCACAGGTTGTTTGGAACTCCTCCAACTAACCGCTCCGCCATTCATGAGAAATACGTATCCGGATTGAGACTTAGAGTCATCCGGGTCGGTGTCAAAGCTTGCGTCTACATAACACTTAGCGACAAGCTCTTCTTCACCTTCGTATACAAGAAACATATTCTTAGTTCTTCGTAAGTACTTAAGGATATTCTTGACCGCTATCCAGTGTTCCGAACCTAGATCCGATTGGTACCTACTAGTCAAACTAATATCATGTGTCACATCCGGTCTTGTACATAGCATGGCGTACATTATAGAGCCTATAGCTGAAGCATAGGGGACTTTGTCCATTATCTCTCTTTCTTCCGCCGTAGCCGGACGTTGATTCTTACTCAATGTCTTGCCTTGCAACATAGGTAAGAACACCTTCTTACTTCCGTCCATTTTAAACTTCTTTAAAATCTTATCAAGGTATGTACTTTGCGATAGCCCTATTAGGCACCTAGATCTATCTCTATAGATCTTTATGCCTAATATGTATGACGCTTCACCTAGGTACTTCATTGAAAATTTGCTGTTTAGATAACTTTTAACATTGTTTAAAAGATCTATATCATTTCCGATCAATAATATGTATCCACATATAATATCAAAAATGCCACATTGCTCCCACTCACTTTCTTGTAAATACAAGCTTCTCCATAAGTTTGGACAAATCCAAACTCTTTGATCACCTCATCAAAGCGGAGATTCCAACTTCGTGATGCTTGCTTCAATCCATAGATAGATCGCTGAAGCTTGCACACCTTGTTAGCATCCTTAGGATCGACAAAACCCTTTGGTTGTATCATATACAACTCTTCTTCAATATTACCATTGAGAAACGTGGTTTTGACATCCATCTGCCATATCTCATAATCGAAATATGCAGCAATTGCTAACATAATCCTAACTGACTTTAGCATCACTACGGGGAGAGAATGTCTCATCGTAGTCAACTCCTTAAATTTATCGAACCCCGTTTGCGACAAGTCGAGCTTTATAGACGGTCACATTGCCATCAGCATCAGTTTTCCTTTTGAAAATCCATTTGTTCTCCATGGACTTTCGGTCGTAAGGTAATTCCACCAAGTTCCAAACTTGATTTTCATACATGGATTCCATCTCGGATTTCATGGCTTCTAACCATTAGTTGGAATCCGGGCTCATCATCGCTTCTTCATGCGTTGCAGGGTCATCAATTTCATCAACCATGAAATTCATAACAGGGTTTCCGTACAGCTCGGGAGCTGCATGCGCCCTGCTAGACCTGCGAGGTTCGGTAGTACTCTCTTTCGGAGTTTCATGATCATTATCATTAGTTCCCTCTTCAACAGGTGTAGCCAACTCCGGAACAACTTCCGGCGCTACTCTACTCGCCATACTTTGAAGAGAAGGTTCAATAACCTCTTCGAGTTCTACCTTCCTACTACTCACACCTTTCGCGAGAAACTCTTTCTCTAGAAAGGATCCATTCTTGGCAATAAAAACCTTGCCCTCGGATTTGTGATAGAACGAATACCCAATAGTTTCCTTAGGGTATCCTATAAAGACGCATTTTTCCGCTTTGGGTTCGAGTTTATCCGGTTGAATTTTCTTCACATAAACATCGCATCCCCAAACTTTAAGAAATGACAGCTTAGTTTGTTTCCAAACCACAATTCATACGGTGTCTTTTCAACGGATTTAGATGGTGCCCGATTTAAAGTGAATGCAGCAGTTTCTAGTGCATAACCCCAAAATGACAACGGCAAGTCTGTCAGAGACATCATAGATTGAACCATATCCAATAAAGTACGATTACGATGTTCCGACACACTATTTCGCTGTGGTGTTCCGACAGGTGTGAGTTGTGAACTAATTCCACACTCTTTCATGTGAGTGCTAAACTCGTAACTTAGATACTCACCTCCACGGTGGAACCATAGAAATTTGATCTTTCTATTACGATGATTTTCCACTTCATTCTGAAATTCCTTGAACTTTTCAAAGGTTTCAGACTTGTGTTTCATCAAGTAGATATAACCGTATCTACTCAAATCATCCGCGAAAGTAACTAAATAACGATATCCACCTCGCGCCGACACACTCATTGAACCACATACATCAGAATGTATGATTTCCAATAAATCTGTCGCCCGTTCCATTGAACCGGAAAACGGTGTTCTAGTCATCTTGCCCATAAGGCATGGCTCACATGTATCAAATGGTTCAAAATCAAGTGATTCCAAAAGTCCATCTGAATGGAGCTTCTTCATGCGTTTAATGCCAATATGACCTAGACGGCAGTGCCACATATATGTGGATATATCATCATTAAGTTTAATCCTTTTAGCATCAACATTATGAATATGTGTAACATTATTATCGAGATCTAATATAAATAAACCATTCATCATCGGTGCATGACCATAAAATATTTCACTCATATAAATAGAACAACCATTGTTCTCGGATTTAAATGAATAACCACTTCGCATCAAACACGATCCAGATACAATGTTCATGCTTAGTGCAGGCACCAGATAACAATTATTCAAGTTTATAACTAATCCCGATGGAAAATGAAGAGGTAGCGTTCCGACGGTGATCACATCAACGCTTGATCCATTGCCGACACGCATCTTGACCTCACCCCTTTCTAGCGGTCGCTTGTTCTGCAGCCCCTGATTCGAGTTACAAATATTAGCAACTGAACCGGTATCAAATACCCAGGTGCTACTGCGAGCACTAGTCAAGTATACATCAATAACATGTATATCATATATACCTTTGTTTGTCTTGCCGGCCTTCTTGTCTGCCAAATACTTGGGGCAGTTGCGCTTCCAGTGGCAAGTCCTCTTACAATAGTAGCACTCGGTATCAGACGTAGGTCCAAATCGGGGTTTCTTTTCAGGCACGGCAACCGGCTTGCTGTCCTTACTTCCCTTCCGTTTTACCTTATTGTCTTTCTTGAAACCAGTGTTCCTATTGATCATCAACACTTGATGTTCCTTTTTGATCTCCACTTCTGCAGTTTTAAGCATTGACAGAAGCTCGGGGAGAGACTTCTTCATGCCTTGCATATTATAGTTCATCACAAAGCTCTTATAGCTAGGTGGCAGAGATTGTAGAACATGATGGATGCCTAAGTCAATGGGAATCGATATTCCCAAGGACACAAGCTTATCGGCGTAACCCGACATCTTAAGTACATGCTCACTAATGGAGCTGTGCTCTTCCATCATGCAGCTAAAGAACTTTTCTGAAGCATCGTAGCTCTCTACAGCAGCATGTGTGTCGAAAATCATTTTCAACTCACCCATTGTATCAAATGCATTGCCGTTTTCGAAACGCTTTCGAAGTTCTGGCTCTAGCCCATACAATATGCCGCAATGAACTAAGTTGTGGTCCTCCTGACGAGTCTGATAGACATTCTTGTCCTCATCAGGGGCATCCTCAAAAGGTGGGGGACTTAGCGGTGCTTCTAGCACATATTGCTTTTATGCATAAGAGAGGAGAATCCTCAAATTCATGGCCCATTCGGTAAAGTTGCTACCGTTCGTTGCAAGTTTCTCTTTCTCCATGAACACATTGAAATTAAAAGCAGGTGGTGCCATCTACAACATAATTTGTAAAGTTTAGACTAAGTTTATGATAGATTGAGTTCAACTAATCCACATTACGATTGAACTCCCACTCAAAAACGACATCCCTCGTGTCTTTTTGGTGATTACATGAACCAAATCCACTACACCAAGTCCGATCATCACATGAGTCGGTGTAGCTTCAAAGGCGAGCATCAAATGGGCATCATATCTACTATATGACTCATGCTTAATATTTCGGTCTGTGTTCCGAGGCAATGTCTGTACATGTTAGGCTCGCCAAGTAAGAACCTTAGTATTCGCGTGTGTAGCTGTCTTACACCCTAAATATGGTTGTGGATCCAAGAACACCGGATCATCACGTGATGTCTTGGAGCGACGAAAACATAATCGGTGCATACTAAAGGAAGAACACATTCTTATCTTGATATTTAAATGAGGGATCATCTTATTATGCTAATAAAACGCCAAACAAGCAATATAAGATGCTATCAAACATCACATTTTTATTACTGGAATGATATGGTTCCCGCATATGATCTCTATCATGTGCATCGTGGTATGATCACTATCATACCTATATGTGTAAGGCCAAGGTTTATGGAACTTACACGTTATGTGTGTTGTAAGAGTATCATCTCATATTTCTACTTACAACATCACCATATCATAACACTAGCCCAACAACAATCTAAACTAGACGCCTCTAATTTATCCATTGCAAATTTTACGTGGCTTAGGGATTTCGAAGATAGAACTGTTCATACCTACGAACATGAACCACAACGAGGATAACTAAATTGTTGACAACTCGTTGCAAAATAGATATTGATTATAGTAGGAGAGACAGACACCCGCTAGCCACTTATGCAAACTAGTTGCATGTCAAGCGTGGAACAGGTATCATGTGCGAGGACATGTAAAGTTTGTCCGGGCCGCTTCATCCCACTATGCCACCAATATCCAAAATTACAACTAAGGAGCAACAACATGATCATCATCGCCCACATACTCATATGTGTACTACCCGTGTAAAGCATCTACGCATAGATCCAGCTCTGATACCACTGTAGGGTTCGCAGCATAGAAAACAAAAAAATTCCTACGATGGGAACAACTATGTACCAAGATCTATCTACTAGATACAAACAACGGACAGATGTATATCCATAGAGAACATACCCTTAAAGACCGACAAAGCTTAACGAGTTAAACTCGTGGTTGATGTAGACGATCTCTTGCCGATCTCAAGATCGAGAGGAAGTCCTAGCGCCGCAAATCAGCAGCGCATCCATGCTCGCACACACGTCCGAGGCACCGAGCAACCTCCGCCTCCTCGCTCCAGTGATGCAGCGGAAGCACAACTATTTCTTGCCAATAGCCACCGGGAACATGTATCTCGCTAGTCCGAGACCATGGGGATAAATTCTAGAGGGGGAGAGAGATCCTTCACGAGGAGGTGTGAGTGAGAAGTGAAGAGAGGGGTGCCTTTTATAGGAGAGTGGGGGGAACCCCAAGGGGGTGGCCAGCGCATGGGTCTGCCCCCTTGCCCTCCCCTCTTCATGTGGGTGGACACTCCACTCACAAAAACCTCTTCATTTCCCTCCACTCAAAATCCCACTCAAAATTGCAATTAAATTTCCACCAAATTTAATGCAAACTCTCATTAAATAAAACTCTTTTATTTATTCAGAATTTTGTCAATTACTTTAATGACAAACATTCACATATAACCCCTTGCTAGAATTCTGTTTCACATGCATAACCACTTTATGCAATTTCACCCGAAAACCTGTTTCGGTATCTAGTGAAATAAATTCCTGCGCTTGTTATTCTTTCCGGCATGAAACTTTTGCTCCAATTGGATGTCGGTGTCTCTTAAGTGTGTCACCCTACGGTTCGTGAATAATGCGGACATGATCGATACCCCTCTCGGATCAATAATCAGAAGCGGGATCTGGAGACCCATACTGACTCCCACACATTCAACGATGACTTTCTTGTGATCGTCGGAACCTTTTACGCTAGTATCTTAATCCCTTTGTTTCGTGTTATATTACATGTCCGAGATTCGATCATCGGTATCTCCATACCTAGTTTGATCTTGTTACTGACATGCACTCTTTTCTCGTTCTCGTGATATAACATTATAGTGATCAAATCACTTGCTTGCAAGCTAACCAATGCGATATCACGGAGAGGGCCCAGAGTATATCTATCCGTCATCGGGATGAACAAATTCCACTCTCGATCCATGTGCCTCAACATAACACTTTATTAGTTCTGAACCCATCTTTATAATCACCCTGTTACGGTGTGACGTTTGATGTTATCAAGAAACTCTTCCGGTGTTAGTGATTGACATGATCTCATGGTCTAAGGATTAGGATCACTTCGTAAGTTGTTATAGCAATATAAACTCAATGACTTTGATCGTAATGCTATACTTCGGATGAATGTTCATCATACCATTACACTAATATTATGATCCCGTTATTAACAACATCCAATTTCCATGATCAGGAAACCTTAATCATCTTGTTAATCAACGAGCTAGTTTATGAGAGAGGCATAACTAGGAACTTTCTATTTGTTTATTAAACACACATGTATTATTGTTTATGTATTAATACAATTATAGCATACAAAATAAACATCTATCATATACTTGGAATACACATAATAAACACTTTATTATTGCCTCTCAGAGCATATTCCCTTCAGGAATTGGGATGGAGCACCAGTTGTTGAAGGGGTGAAGTACTGTATGATGGAGGGAGTAGTAGTATGATACATCTCATGATCGGTAATATTGTCCTGATATGATTGATATTTTGGCCCATTTGTGATGTCTAAATTTCGGGTGACTTTGTAAATTTTGAAGTTTTCTCCAATACAGATACGCAAATTCGTTTAAACGCTTTTGGTCCAAATCTATTATTTTGTAAGATTTTGATTTGACTTTGGAGTTTATATATGGAGCTATATATTATGAGCGAAGATATGAGAAATGAAGAGATGGGTTTAGAGTGTCTCACTTTTCACAACACCTGCAGTAAACTAGTTTAATTGGCTCAACTAATAAGAAGAAGAATGCTACAGTACTTGAATTACTCTCTTTTTTGAACTTTTGTACTACATTAGAAAAGCTTGGTTGCGCAAATATCCATATTGAGAAGTCCTTAAGAAAATGTCTTGGACACGATTTCTCACGCGTGTGTGCGATTGTCGGATCCAGGTTGTGACAAGGCACGCTGTCGTGGGTCGCTACGCGGGCAGGCAGGTTCATTCGGCATACGTGTCGTTGCTTCCCGAAACGGGGGTGGACGGTTCACGGGAACCACATGCATGCATGCGCCTCTCACTTGCAAGAAAGCGTTAGCTAAAGATTGAAAAAAAGCGTATGATCGTATCGCCACGATGTCTCGGTCGCAGGAGCCAGTGGCATCTCCAAATATCTTGGGGTGAGTCCGTGTGGCCCATCATCCTTTTCACACACCGGATAGATAGAGCTGAAAACTGAAGATGACGATATGCAGCTAGAAACAGTGTGTCCTGCCTGCAGACAGAGCGGTGCGCTGAGCTCGGCCTGCTGCATGTACGGCACGGCACGGCACACAGACCACGGTAGGTACTGTGTTGGTGCAGTGCGCGCGGTCAGGATAGCCGGCCGGCAGGCAGTCCGGCACGCACGCAGCAGCAGGCTGCTGCAGCGGCATCTAGCGGCCGTGCCGTGGTTGGTGGAGCACGGATCTGCCTGCAGCCTGCTCCCTTCACGTCCGTCATGGCGCAGTTGGGAGCTGGATATATTTCTTACTACTAATTTATTATGTACTCCTAGCTATGTAGAGGAACGTGACTTGGGTCGGTCAACAAACCGAAACCGGCGTCGTCTTTCCGCCATTTACGCATGATTCATCGCGTACTACGTACAGTACATGTCTGCATGCATGCATGCTGCCGTTTGAATGATCGCTGCAGCAGAAGCAGGCCATGCCAGAAGCAGCAGATGAAGCTTCCCGCAAGCTGCTGCAACGACGAGACGTCTCGGATCGACGGACGGAAATGGGTTTGTACGCACGAGACGATGGAAGGGGACCCTGCCTGGGGTCTGGTCGTCGTCCACCGGGGCGGCAGGCGGACAGGGCAGGGCAGGGCAGGAGGAAACCCGCGTGCCAATTTATGTCGACTCAGCCTGATCCATATTCCGGTCGTCGCAAGTCAGTGATGAATGATCGATCATCGCCCCACCTGCCAATCTCCCAACTGAAACAACTACTTGGAGTATACTCCCTCCATCCCAAGGATTAAGGCGTAGAATTTTTTTTAAATTTTCACCAGAGCTTAAGGCGTACAGTGTGCTTTGCCCTGTTTCTTCCAGAACTACCCCTCGTTGCCGTTTATATTGACCAAAAAATCGGGAGAGCAGCAGCACTGGTATTGGTGTGCATGAAGCATGCGAGGCAACGAGCAGAAAACCAGGAGAGAAATTAATGCGAGCAGTTATCGTCATTGGTTGTGCATGCGAGAGAGATAAAAGGCATGCATGCCTTAGAGAGAAACGAGGAGGTAATTAATCACGCGGGAGAGAAATTAAGGGAGCAGACGCGTACACGCAGGGGCAAGACCGGAAAGATGACGATTTTTTACTCCATCAATGGTTGCCTAAATAACTGCGCCGAGATTTTTACGCCTTAAGCTTTGGGATGGAGGGAGTACTACACAGCTGGTCAGCTGCTACCGCAAGTAGCAGCCTATCCAGCAGCCAGCCAGCCTGCAGCCGGCGCCGCCACGGCCTCCCCGGTCAACCCCACATGCATATGCCGCCGGCCGGCCACCGCCCTCATCAATGGCCGGTCGGTCGGTTAGGTCGACGGGTCAGTTATCGATGATCAACACGATGCTGATCACACAATCAAGTCGACTCGATCCATGCTGGTGCTGTGACATTCTGAATTGATGTATCCGGCCGGCGTTGTTAGCGTCGCTGATCCCTACCAGTGGATCCACTACTCCATGCTGGCATGTGACATCTGAATCAATACACGGTTGACTCCTATAGTACTCTCTTAGTTCAGAAATAACTGACTATATACATTCGAATCTAGACAAACTCAAGTACTCCTTCCGATCCTAAAAAAGTGTTACGGTTTTAAACTAACTCTAGTTCAAAATGGCGACACTTATTTAGGATCGGAGGTCCTCGATGATAAGAGATTTTCTTTCTTACATGCACATGCACGCACCGGCGGCGAGTCACACCGCACCGGTCTGGTGTCAGGTCCATTGATACGGATGTACTATGTACATATGGTAGAGCAAAATGGGTCCGGTGCGTCAGGTCCTCGGTCTCAGGTCGATAAAGCAAGCAAGCAAGCAACGAAGGAAAATACGGATTGTTCTGCATTGCTGCACACCGGCGGGCCAGTGGCGACCGTCTGCGGTGTCCGAGCACGCATGTGTGGCGTAGTAGGCCACACAGATCAAACCCGATCCATTCCGGTGCAGTTCCATGATACTGCGCGTACTCCAATTTCCTCCCTCGCACCACTCGATCCACCTTCCGAAGCGCTCAGTTTGCCGCGCGACATCCCTTTCCAGTCCTCCCTTTCTTTCCTTTTCTGGTATACTCCCTCCGTCCCGGTTTAAAGGACACAAATTGCAAACCATGCAATTCCAAAATATTTAGACACAAAAGCATTTAATCTCTGTAATTACTCCTATGTGAAAGCAATAAAATGCTTGCATGCACATGTGTGAATAAATGTGAACACTTTTCTAACTCTCTTTCTCCTTATGCATGTTGTACTTCATACTATTAAATGGACCAATTAGATAACACCTAGGGCCAAGAGAATTGCAAATTGTGTCCTTTAAACCGGGACGGAGGGAGTACTTCTTTCTGGATTCACTTCAGAATTGTTACTACAGCACATGACTTCTGTCAAGTTATGTCAGGTTTAGAAATGTTTGATCGATTCGGATGCTGGTACGCTAGGGACTTCTAGCTGGATATATCTTTGAGAAAAACGCCAATTTATTTGGTCTATTAAGTTGTCGTGGTGGACGTGCATTTTGATCACAAACTTGTAAGTCGTGAACTCCCGATCACGAAGTTGCCACACGCGTGTAATCTGATCGGACCGTGCCGGCCGCCGTCGGTACAATTTACAAAAAACACCCTTCTAAATCAATATACCGTCTCCAACCAGAGCAACCCTGGTAAAAAAACAGAATCAGAAGGCCACGCACGGAGTTCGCGTCTGGGCGACTCGAGGTCTACAGCCGCTCCTTGATAGATCTCTGTAGGAAGATGGGTGGTGCGTCACTAGATCCCAACGGAGGCGCACCCCAGGCCAATCCAGAGCACACTCCCGAGCCTACTCCCGCGCATCGACGAGATCCTAGCGCCACCTCTCCGCGGTACGGTACGATCCTGATTTAGGGTTCTAAATACTAGATGCATTCATAGACCAAATTGGCGTTTGATCCGGATGTGAGACATGGGTCTACTTCTCGGTCTTTTGAGAGAGAAACATGTGTCCATGTGACAATTCCCGTGAATTGCAACATCTAAAACAAAGTAAAAGAAACTAAGCAAAACAAAAAAAAGTAAAGAGAGTGGTTGTGAAAGACTCTCCTTGTGAAGTTGTCCTTACTCCCTGGCAACGATGCTAGCAAAAGTCTTGATGAGCTCAGATCACTGTAGAGCTTCGTTGGGAAACCCCAAGAGAAATGTATGATGAGCACAGCAATAAATTTTCCCTCAGTGATGAAACCAAGGTTATAGAACTAGTGGGAGGAAGGAAACAACTTAAAGGTGTTGCTAGCAACTTCGAATTCTGCACAACATAAACTCAAGACTTTGCCCCAACTTACAGTGAGAATGTCAGTCTCACTGGTTTGCTGAAAACAAAAGATTAAACGTATAGTGTGGAAGGTAATGGTTGCTTGTAGAGAGTAAACAGTAACAGTAGAAGACATATCAATGGTAAAGATTGGATCGGGATCCACAATTCACTAGAGGTGTTCTCCTTAAGAAAGATAACAAAACATGCTGGGTGAACAAATTACAACGGGGCAATTGACAGGACAGAGCAAAACATAACAATGCAAATACTAGACATTCATGATCCTATGAGGTTTAATTAGACATTATAACAATATACATAGACCGCCATCCAACTGTATCTATGACTAGTAATCCACCTTCAGGTTGTCATCCGAACCCCCTCCAGTATTAAGTTGCAAGCAACAGATAACTTCTTTAAGCAATGTGTGTAAAGTAAACAATACAATTATTCCATGAAAAGGATCGTTGTTTTCTCCCTAGTGGCAAAATCACATATACAACCTTAGAGATTTCTGTCACTTCCCCAGATTCAATAGAAGCATGAACCCACTATCGAGCATAAATACTCCCTCTTGGAGTCACTAGCATCTACTTGGCCAAGATAGCTACTAGAAATGGAGAGCATGCAAGATCTCAAACAACACGGACATGATAGAATGAATAATCAATAAGACATGATAGAATCAATAATCAATCTTACATAGCAATCTCAATATCCATCCGATCCTCGCAAACACAACATGTATGATTACAAATAGATGATCTTGATCATGAACGGAGCTCACAAGATCTAAACAAGATAGCACAAAGGAGAAGAAATAACCATCTAGCTACTGTATGGACCCATAGTCCAAGAGTGGACTACTCACGCATCATACCGAAGGCTGGCATGGTGATGAAAAGGCCTCCAGGATGATCTCTCCTCTCTGGCAGGGTGCCGGAAAGAGCTTCAGATCCCCCTGATCTAGGGATGATGTAGGCGGCGGCTACAGACTGTTTCGTGGAGATGTGATTGGGTAATTAGGGTTTTGGTATCAAGGGGTTCTTATAGGCGAAGAGGCGATGTAGGAGGGAGGCCTGGGGGCCCACACCCTGCCCAGGCGCGGCCTAGGGTAGGCCCGTGCCTGGGGTGTGTGGCCACCCTGGGTCGCCCCTCCGTCTCTCCTCTGGACTCCGTGTTCTCCCCTGTGAAATATTGATTTTGGCTTTCGTCCTGTCCAATTCCGAGAATATTTCTTTACTTTCTTTTTTAAAACCAAAAACAACAAAAAAATAGGCAACTGGCACTGTGGCATCTTGTTAATAGGTTAGTTTCAGAAAACGTATAAAAATATCTCAAAGTATAGACAAAGCAAAGCAAAGTTGATACTAAACAAGTATGGAACATCAAAAATTATAGATACGTTTACGATGTATCAGTGTACATAATGAGTAATTGGTAGAAATAAGTATCATGGTATATAGTTTGTTCGATCAATAGAATAAATAGTTTTGAATGTCTCACCGAGATTGCAAAGACCATGGATGTATCAAATATACGAGTTATTCAAATTGATATTGCATTATAGTAATATTTCTCTCATGAATATTAATATGTTTAAATATTTTTTTATGTGAACAAGTGGTGAAGGTTGACAAACATTGTTGAGGATTATGCTTAAACTAGAAATAATATTAAAAAAATTAGCGTAAATATTAAGAAAAAACTATACTTTGTGAAATTTTTTGGAGTAGGGGGGCAATGGCCCCCCTTGACCCTAGGAGACTTCTCCACTACGAACAAGGGAAATTTGGCATTATATCACCCTAGGGCCCCTAAAATTAGTGGAGTAGCCCTGGGGCGACCCAAGCTGGATCCGACATGGTTGTCAATAACTACCATGCGCCGGTGTGGCCGTGAATAATTTCCCTTCGCTCCTGCCTGCTCAAGAGTTGTCGGGACCTTGTTATTTGTGTGGACGATGAAGCTTTAGAAGAAAGGCTTCGCAGTGTTGCTCCGCTGGTCGCCGGAGGAGGCATGGGATAGGTATATTTCTCATCTAGCTTACATTTTATGTACCTTTTACATACACAAAAATATATCAGATTTCCCATGCGCATAATTAGTTATTAGATCCTGTAAATCTAGGGTAGTTGTTGACAAGGATCGATCTCGTAAATGCCCATTGTTATGAGGTTGAGTTTTGGAGAAGATGGGGGTGCTGAAGATCGCGGAATAGTTAACAGACAAGCAACCAGGGGACACGAAATTTACCTAGGTTCAGGCCCTCGGAGGGAAAACCCTACTCCTACTTGTTTGCTCTTGATTACGGCGGAACCGAAAGTTACAGGGGTGCGCAGATGCAATCCGGCGTGGATGTGTGTATGCGGTGGTATGAGAGGTGCCCTCCTCGTCGTGCCCTCCTGGCCTTTATATAGAGGTAGGCAGGTCCCAGACATAGATCGAGTCGGTTACAGGTTTAAGGTTTCACCCATTGAATATTATATCTAATCTATTCTTGCTCTCCAAGGATCCGAAGACGTCATGGGCTTGGGCCACCCGAAAATCTTCATGGGCCGCGTATATTCTCGTGGGCCTTCCTTGGGTTAGATCAGGTATGCTGATGTCGTGAACCCATAGGGTATAACCATGTCAGTATCCTCCGAGTGTTCAGTCGAATCATAGATTCGGCTGAGGACTCTTCAATCTTTCGGGTGCAGCTGTTTCTGTTCACGAGAGAATGATTTTGGTATGCATGGATTGTTGATGCGCGTGCCTGACTCTCTCAAAGGATTAGGGTCAGTTACCTGTCTTAGGACAAAACAACACGATCTTCTTCAGATTCGAGTCCCTCGACTCGAACCCGGAACAGATGCTGGCGTAATTCGACTCAGGTTGTTGAGGTATTACAGGAGTCGAATCCCAATAATTTTCGAATGATGTACCCAACGCGTCCGTCAGGATTTTCATCGCGCCTGTTAGCACGGATTTTCACTAGCAGAGCACAGTCGTGTGCGTTGCCAGGCCATCAGATGATATCTGTAGGTCTTATCTTTGCGTCGCAGACGTAGCATCCAAAATTTTATCACCGCAGAGGTGTTTCGGGTGGCCAAGGAGGATGTTACTCACTTAGCGTTGGTTGGGGCAAAGTTGCCAACAAGTTTTTGCATTCTGATCCGAAGGACCGTAGTTGAAGAATTCATAGGGTGCGCGACCAGCGCTCCCTATGAGAGTAGCCCCCGAGTGTCTGTTTGAGTCATAGACTCGAGCAGAGACTTTAATTCAGTCGTTGTTTGCTTCAGGTCCGTAGGACACATTTTTTTCTAATGCTTGAATCCATCTTCCCTATGGGAGTAGCCCCCCGAGTCCGTAGTGGAGTCGTAGACTAGACGTAGGACTCGAAGAAATATATCATTGGCGTAGTACGCTATTCATGCTTCGGGTACGCGGTTAGTGCTCCTGATAGGAGTAGCCCTCGAATAATTTCTTGAATCATAGATTCGAGTGAGTACTTTAGCTGTTTAGCCGAAAATTTGTAACCGTTGCTAGTATAGCTTTGATGACGTCAGTGCTGACGATCGGTGACCTCAAGCATCTGCGACGCCAGAGGTGACGTGACTGGACGAACGTGGCTCTCACTTTCTGACTTGGAGTTGACTGGTCACGCGCGATGTGGCGATAATTACGGCATCTCCTCGGTTTCCGTGCATAGTGGACGTCGTGCAAGCGACGATTCGCTGCCGCGCTGACATGTGGACGGTTGGATTTGATGCTGGCGCTAGGGCTTCCCGATGAACGGTACTTGTTCATCGTCTTCGTCCTTATAACTGTGGGGATTTTTTTTGTTTGTTTTCACCGCAGCCACTTGCTTTCTATTGCATCCATTTTCTTGAGCTTTTCTTGCCGCGCGCTGGAAGTTCTCCGATCATTCCCCCTCACCCTTCCTGCACTTGCACCACCACCGTCATCGTGCTGCCATGGTGAAATCGAAGAAGACCTCCACCAGTGCCGCCGCTAGCGGCAAGAAGGGCACCACCGCCACTTGTGTTACCGATGGTGGGTGGCAGCGCACGGAGACGCGTGAGGGCGATCTGTGCAAGCTTCGTTAGTGGGGTTTAATCCCGCAGGACAAGGACGCCGTCAAGGTCCCCGGCGACGAGGTATTTCCCCGTCCTCTTGCAGGGTTTTGGGTGATATTCATCGCCTTCATTATTCGCGGCCTTTCTTTCCTAGTCCATGACTTCCTTCGTGGACTGTTGTTCTTCTATGGCATTCAACTCCACCATCTTTCCCCCAATTCTCATCTTCACATTGCTTGTTTTGTTGCATTTTGCGAGTGCTGGCTCGGTATTGAGCCGCACTTTGGCCTCTTCCGGAAGCTCTATTCCATGAAGAGGCAATCCGGCTCCAACGGAGTTTATTCGATTGGCGGCTGCGTCATTTCTCTTCGATCCACTTCTCTTTTCTTGTCTTTCTCTATGTCCGAGTCCGTCTAGAACTGGCTGAGGAAATGGTTTTATATCCGCGACTCCACAGTGGACGGGCAAAACTTTGGCCTTGCCCCTTTTGACTCCACCCAGAAAATCCAGCCGAAGAGATCCTGGAAGCACCATATCCTGGAGGGTGAGGTGGAAGAGATAGAGGAGCTCTATCGTCGGGTGGAGGACCTCCAGGTGATTGTGGAGAAGAAGGTGAACGGTGTGGATATTATCCGCACCTTCCTCAAACGTCGGGTGCAGCTGCTCCAGGCTAGGGTGCATCCGATGTTCCTTTATTCTGGCCGCCACGACCCTACGAGAGTTGTGGCTGAGGAGCTCTCCAAAGGGGACCTCGACAGGGTCCTTCAGATGCTTTTTGCTACCTTTCCTTGTTGCTTTCTTGTCTTTGACTGGTGTTTTCCTTTGCAACCACTCCTCTGAGGGCTCATTTAGCAATGCCACTCAGGAGATGGTGGGGGAGTCGAAGATGACGCCTCCTCCCTCTCAGACGGTGGCCACCTCTGGGGGTGCTGCTCCGAACCCTTCTCCACAAGAGGTTCGGGTGGTCGTCTCCCAGAAGACTACAGCCGGACCTTCGGAGTCTCCTCTGATCATGTAAGTATTTCCCTTCTTGCCATGGGGGAGCCCCCGAGCCACATTTTCGCGTGTTTGATTTATTTTTGCTTGTTTCTTGGGCGCAGCCCCCGAGCCCTTTTCCTGACAAGTTGCTTCTTCTTGCAGCCTTTTGTGCAAGGAGCCAACCAGCTGTTGAGGTAGCATCTGGCGTTGGAGGCCAGCCTGCAGCGGCTTCAAGGTGCATTCTTAACTAGATCATCTACTTCTTCGTCTGCCTGCTGGCCGATGAGGCTCATGCATGCTCTTGTTGCTTTTGCAGATGAAAATAACACCGCCCTCCGCGAGCTCGATGCTCTCAAAAAGAGCCTTGGGCGAGCGGAGAAAAAGGCCGAAGATGCCGTCGGGGCGAAGGAGCGCCTTGAGCGGGAGCTTGATGATGCAACTGCGTCTAAGGAGCGACTGCAGCAGGAAGCTATGGACCGTGAGCAGCAGCTTGCTACCGCCGTGGCTTCGCGCGAGAAGGAGGTGGCCGAGAAGCTGATGGCTGCCGCCAAGGCTATTTCGGGTGAGTAACTTCGCTCGTATGTTCTATTTTTAGCTGCCTTGTCTCTCCGCCTTTGCTTGATTCTTACTGTACCTTTTTCGTTTCTCTAGATTCCGTAGGCATTAAGTTCAACCGTAGTGCCCTGGAGCACGGTAGTGCTCTGGATGATGCTACTGCAGCGGTCGAAGACCGGTGCAGTACTGTGGTTGGCTCTCTCGCCAAAGCCAAGGAGGTTCTCGGGTGCTTCTACAAGGAGCTCGTCCCCAAAGGCATTGCCCTTGAGGATGTCGACTTGTTGGCGGATGCGCTGTCAGCGGATGCGCCTGCGACGTACAAGCGCAAGCAGAAAGGCATCGGCGCGTCCATGGGGCTGGTGATGGCCATGGCGTCTGGAGCGGAGCTGGATCTTCATCAGGTCACCTCCCAGATGCCAACGGCTCCCGACGGTTCCGAGGTAGCCTTCGCCCTCTACGCTACTCGCTGTAAGCACTATGGGCCGAAGCTGATTGACCTGTTCACGGAGTATGCGGCGAAGTAGCAGGAAGAGGTCAAGGGCAGGCGCTCTGGTTCCGAGGCCACTCAGGATGCTTAGGCTATGTCATTTTAGTTGTAGGGTAGTTGTCATATACTTTTGCTGTATTGTCTTGATGAACAATTCTTGTGCCATGCAGTGGCTTTCTGTTGTATATAATGAGCCTTCGTGATGTTCTTCAATCGTGTTTTTTTCATATCCTTGTTTGTTTTCCTTTAGGGACCTTCGGGTGATGACCCCGTTGATACTTCATCTGCTCCGCAGCCGCGGCCATCCTTGGATGATGTGTCGCAACTTGTTTTTCTTCGTGACCGCGTCCGCCGTCTTGAGAAGGAGTTGCTTGGCATCCGAGGCCACGCGGACGTTTGGAAATCGAAGGCGGAGCGGGGCACCACCAGAGAGGAATATCTGATGGGGGAGCTGCGACAGTTGGCCGAGCAGCTGCAGTGTAAGTTTCTTCTAGCTTGCTGCTCCTTTTCGGATGCGCTTGTTAGCGGACCATCTTACTTTGTAATTGTTGCAGGTGCTAACCTTGTTCCAAGGGAGGAGAAGGAGCGTGTTGCAGTTCGGATCAATTGCTTGACCCAGCAAGATATGGAGGCTGGTGGCTTTTTCTAGATGGATCATGACCGTGCCATGGTCCTCACGACTATGCAGGATCGTGCCCACCAAGTGTCACAGGTGCTGCGGCAGGTGAAGACTTCCTTGGCATCGATCCTGCACGTCATGTTTCCTCTCTATGAGGCGCCATCGACGCTCTGGGGCTTGTTGGCGCAGTTTCGAGATGTGCGTCATGTTAGGGAGCTGGTGCAACACTAGTTAGTTGCGGGGGTGAAGGCCGCTCTTTCCCTTGTGCGGCTGCATCGCCCTGACGTAAATCTTGTGGCCGTGGCAGCTGGGCCGCCCCCTCGACCAGATGGTGGCCTATGGGATATGCGCCCGCACTATGCGACTATGAGGCAGTATGCCGAGGAGGTTGTAGATCTCTTTGAGCACCGTGCACAGGTGATCCTTCAGAATAGGTAGGACCTGTAAAAAGATAGATGTAAAATTTGTATATATTTTGACTGGGCGTGGTGTGCCCTTTGTTGTAAAGGTTCATTGTTTTTAGCACGTTGTGCTTGGTTGTATGCATGCCCTTTTCGTTAGGCTGACATGATCAGCTACTCAGGTGTACATGCGTTATCATCAGTCGACGAAGTCATTAGGTGATGGGGAGCCCCTGAGTGTGTTTGTAGCATAAAGGAATGCGAGAAAGAGATATATTTTGGGGCGAGATACTTAGCTTTATTCATATCGTAATGAGGAGGTACATTGTTCGGCTGAGTAGCCCTTGGCTGAATAGCCTTATTGAAAGTAAAGGGGGGATAGCTAGGGGTAGAAGCGTCATAGTTGTGCGACATTCCATGGGTTGGAGTATGCGACTCCAGACTCCACGTGCTTGAGGGGATAAGCGCCACCTGGGATGACTTCGGTGACGACGTAGGGACCTTCCCAGGGTGACTCGAGCTTCTTCGACCGCTCTTGATTGAGTCGTAAGATGAGGTCTCCTTCGACGAAGGACCTTGGGCGCAGCCAACGGCTGTGATAGTTGCGGAGGCTCTGTTGGTAGACCGCCGATCGAGCCGCGGTGATGTTGCGTGCCTCATCGAGTGTGTCGACGGTGTCTTCGAGTGCGGCCGTCGATTCGGCTTCACTGTAGGCGACGACCCATGGGGCCTTATGGCGTACCTCTGTAGGCAACACGGCTTCAGCTCCGTGCACCATGAAGAAGGGCGTGTAGCCAGTTGAGCTATTTGGCGTTGTGCGCAGGCTCCAGAGGACGGAGGGTAGCTCTTCTGCCCATGCTCCCGCGAGCCGCTCGAGTGGGACCAGTAGGCGCTTCTTGATGCCACCGCTGATGAGGCCGTTGGCCTTTTCGACCCGTCCATTGGTTTGCGGGTGCGCAACAGAGGCGTATGATATGTTGATCTTGAGGCCTTCGCAGAAGTCCTGGATTTTTTTGGAGATGAAGTTCGACTCGTTGTCGGTGATGATGCTGTGTGGCACGCCGAACCTGTAGATGATGGATTGGAAGAACTTCACGGCGTTTTACCCTTTTGGTTGGCGATGGGCATGGCTTCGATCCACTTGGTGAACTTGTCGACTGCTACCAGGAGGTAGACGTGACCTCCTTTCGAGGACTTGGGCAGTTTGCCAATCATGTCGAGACCCCATTGGGAGAAGGGCCGGGCCAAGTGTATGTGCCTGAGCTCCGATCCTGGTGTGTGAGGCTTGTCTACGAACCTTTGGCACCCATTGCATCTTCGGACGATGTCCTTGGCGTCGTTCATGGCCGTTGGCCGGTAGAACCCAGCTCGTAGAGCTTTGACTACGAGGGCGCGACTGCCTGTGTGATGGCCACAGATGCCTTCATGGATGTCTTGGAGGATACTTTTGTTGTCACCGATGGTGACGCATCTTTGGAGCACACCCAATATGTTGCGCTTGTACAACTCGCCATTAATGATGGTGAAGGCTTTGGACCGGCGAGATATGCGCCGGGCATCTGTCGGGTCATCAGGCAGTTCCCTGTTTGTTAGGTACTGCAGGTACGACTGCGTCCATGTCTCTTCTACTGCCATGACCTGCATCAGGTTGACCACTGCGACCTCTGTGTCGAGCTTTTTGGGTCTTTCCTGTCCTTCAGGTAGCGCAGCCCCCGATTGCTCGGCTTCTTCGGGTGATCCCTTGAGGAATTTCCTTTTGATGGATGGCACACAGATCTGTTCGAGGAATACACATGGTGGCACCCGTGCGCAGGTGGAGCCGATGTTGGCGAGTCTATCGGCCTCTTCGTTGCTTTCTCTTCCAACATGTCGAAGCTCGCAGCCGTCAAAGTCTCCTTCGAGTGAATTGTAGAGCGCGCGGTACGCAATCATGTTGGAGGCGTGCACATCGCACTCGTTCATCGTCTGATGGACGACGAGGTTCGAGTCATTGTAGATGACCAGGCGCGTTGGGCCGCAGATCTTGGCCATCCTCATGCCGTGGATGAGGGCCTCGTATTTGGCTTCGTTGTTGGAAGCTCGAAATTTCATCCGGAGTACGTACTTCATCTTGTCGCCCTGCGGGGAGGTTAGTTTGACTCCGGCTCCTGCTCCTGCCTCGAGCTTGGAGCCATCGAAATGCATCGTCCATGACTGTGTCATGTCCGAAGTGTCCGGCAGCTGCAGCTCCATCCAGTGGACGAGGAAGTTCGGTAGGACCTGCGACTTGATCGCATGGCGCTTCTCGTAGACTATGTCTAGAGGGGACATGTCGATGCCCCACAGGGCCACGCGTCCTGTGGCCTCCGGGTTGTTCAGGATGCTGTTCAGGGGTGCCTCCCCATCACCTGATGCTCCTGGAAGTAGTGGCTCAGCTGACAGGCCGTCATGAACATGCCGTAGGCGAGTTTCTGGGAGTCGTGCCATCTTCGGGACATTCGACCACGAGTACAGTGCTTACCACCTGATGTGTGGCTGCTATGTATAGCAGTAGGGGCTCATGTTCCTTTGGCGTGACCAGGACGGGCGAGGTAGAGAGCAGCCACTTCAGATCTTCGAATGCGTCGTCCGCTTCACGCGTCCATTTGAATTTGTCTACTTTGCGTAGCAGTTGGTAGAAAGGCAGGGCCTTTTCACCCATGCGGCTGATGAACCTGCTCAGCGCCACGATGCGTCCAGCGAGCTCCTGGACCCCTTTGAGGTTCTTTGGTTTCTCCATGGCCATTATGGCTCGAATTTTCTTCGGGTTCGCCTCAATCCCTTGCTAGGAGATGAAGTAGCCAAGCAGTTGGCTGAATGGGATGCCGAAGGCGCACTTTTCTGGGTTCATCTTGATCTTGTAGCGATCAAGGTTGTCGAACATCTCGCGGAAATCGTCGATCAGTGTCTTGGCCTCCCTTATTTTGATTACTATGTCGTCGACATAAACCTGTATATTGTGGCCGATCTGGATCTTCAGGCATGACTGCATGCATCGCTGGTACGTGGCACATGCGTTCTTCAGCCCGAAGGGAATTGTGTTGTAGCAGAATACTCCGAACGGCGTGATGAACGCCGTTTTCTCCTGGTCTTTGACCTTCAGTCGAATCTGGTTATAGCCTGAATAGGCGTCGTGGAAGGAGAGTTTCTTGCATCCTGCAGTCGAATCGATGATATGATCGATCCGAGGGAGAGGGAAGTGATCCTTTGGGCAGTGCTTGTTCAGCGAGGTGAAGTCCACGCACATCCGCAGAATGTCCGTGTCCTTTTTAGGGACCATCACGGTGTTGGCCAGCCATTCGCTTTCCTTGATTTCCCTGATGAAATCGGTGTCGAGTAGTCTGTTGACTTCGACTCCGATGGCTTCGGCTCGTGGCTCGGACAGTCGTCGGATGGACTGTTTCATGGGCTTGGCATCTGGGAACACGTTGATTGCGTGCTCGGCGAATTCCCTGGGAACTCCTGGCATGTCCGCAGGACACCAGGCGAAGATTTCCCAGCGCTCACGAAAGAATTCGATGAGCGCGCTTTCCTATGCAGGGCTGAGGTCGTTGGCGATCAGGGCCATCTTGGAGGCGTCTGTCGGGTGGACCTACACCTTCTTCGTGTTGAATGTTGAGTTGAACGACATGTCAGGTGCGTTCTGCCTTGAGACTGGGGGTGCCCCATTGTCTGTCACCTCTCGGAGCCTTATGAGCTCCTCCTGCATGCTGAATGACTGGGAGATTCTGTTGAAGTCCCTGTCGCAGTGATCCAATCGGGTGAAGCTCCCGTGGACCGTGATGACGCCCCTAGGTCCTGGCATCTTGAGTAGCAGGTACGCATAGTGCGGTACTGCCAGGAACCGTGCGAATGCCACGTGATGGCGTGGTATTGTGATGGCCAATCCACCACTTCGAACTCGAGTCGCTCGCACCGAAAGTTATCGGGCTTGCCGAAGATGACGTCGAGCCATATCTTTCCTAGGGGGAATATGCCTTTCCCTGGGACGATGCCGTGGAACATTGTGTCGGAATGTTCCAGGCTGGACAGTGGGATCCGCATTGCTGCTAAAGTGCTGGCGAACATCAGATCGATGCCGCTGCCACCGTCCATGAAGATGTGGCTCATCTCGAACCCTCTGATCTGCGCCTCGAGCACCAGGGCAGCATGACATGGGTGAGGGATCTGGCAGGGGTGATCCGAACAGCTGAACGTGATGCAGGACTCCGAACCGCTGAGGTACTCAGGGATGGCGGGTGGAGCGGTCACAGCCAAACTGACTTGGCGGGTGATATTCTTTTACACCCTGTTTGTTGGGCGCCCCTTTTGGATCATCAATGACCCTTTCGGCGCGGGGTACCCGTTTCCGCCGTTATTCTGCGCGGGTGCAATTGGGTGATTCGAAGGTCCCACGGGTGGTGGTGGAGGAGCTCCATGGGCGATGTCACCTGGTGCGGGTGCGTGCCCGTACCCGGGGTTTGGGGCTTGCTGTCTCATCTGGGACATGCTCTCGCTGAGTTTCTGGAACTCGCGACAATCTTTGAGCATGTGGTTGGCCTTCTTCTTGCCATCCTGCTTGTCGATGTAGAAGTGGATGGTGCAGGGCCCCGAAAATTTGTCGTATGCCGAAGACTCATCGTTGCGTCCGCGGCGTTGCCACGTTTGTGTTGGGCATCCTCCATCGCAGAAGTTGTTTCCACGGTATCCGCCGCTGCTACGGTTGTTGTCGCTGCGGCGATCGGCGTAGCCAGCCGCGACCATGTCAGGTCCATCGCGATCGTTGTAAACGCTCTATCTTCGCTTGCTACAGCGTTCGCGTCGGCGGCCGTAGTCATCCTCCTCTTACGAATGTGCTCGGTGGATGGAGTCCTCGCCATCTGCCCACCTGTTGGTGATGTCCATGAGGTGGCCGAGTGTCTTGGGCTTGACGCGCCCAAGTTCTTCCTTGAAGTCCTAGCGTTTGACGCCATCCTTGAAGGCGTCGATTGTTCTCTCCTCAGAGATGTGTGCCGCAGAGTTCTTGATGTTGGACCAGCGTAGTATATACGAGCGAATGGATTCGCCCGTTCGTTGGTTGCAGACCCGCAGCTCTTCGATCGAGGCTGGCCTCTTGCTAGTGCCCTTGAAGTTTCGGATGAAACTGCACGCCACTTCCTCCCAGCTTCGAATGGATCCCGAGGATAGGCTGTTGAGCCAGATCCGGGTTACGCCAGTCATCTGCAGATGAAGGCATTGTAGGGCGGTGTTTTTTTGCCGTCGTGTAGTTTGACGGACGACAGGTGGTCGCTGAGCCACGCCTTAGGGTCCTGCGTGCCGTCAAACTTCGGAGTGTCCGAAGGAAGCTTGAAGTTCCTCGGCATTCGCGTCCGCCGAACAGATCTGCTGAAGCATCGAGCTCCGCAGAGTTCTCCTTCATCGTCATCCTCTTTGGAATCGGATGAGCACACGCGCTTGGCGCGTGCCTTGTCGATCTTCCGTTGAGTGAGTTCGCTTCGGGCATCGTAGTCGCGGTTGTGACTTCGTGAGCTCTTGTGTCATCGAGGTAGGTCGTGTTCCTCCTTGTCGGATGAGGGTGTGGGGTTGCGGTTGAATCTGACCGCAACCTTCTTTTTCAGCTCCGTAGGAGCTTTTCCATGGAGCGTAGCTCCAACGAGTCCGAGTCCGGCTAGTGCGGAGTTGTGCATGGCCCTTTTCGAGTCCCCCACCAGAGGTGGATGGGACGCCAGGTATGTGGTGGCTGCCATGATCGCAGCTTGCGGCGTCTTCGGGATGACGTTGCCGTTGGCGTCCATCTCCATGAAGGACGTGTTGAGGGTTCGGGTCACCTCGCAACGTGCAGTGGGGTCCATGTTCTCTACGCAAGAACGATGCTTGTTGGCGTTGTTGCCGTGCGAGCTGGAGCCGCCCATGGCGGAGAGCGCAGCTCGCCGCGCGTTGGACTCCGAGGCCGCTTGCTTGCGTTTGTCGAGCACTTCTTGCATCTTCACCCGCTTTTTGTGCTCTTCGATGAGTCGCATGTGGTATGCCATCAGTAGGTCCCGTGATGCACCTACAGGCAAGATTTTGTTGCCTGCCACAGCTTCACATGCTTGGTTCCATCCTTCCTCGCTGAGGTGGATTACCCTATTGGCCTCAGGGTCGTCCTTGTTGGGCAGGGGGATTGGTTTCTCCCGTTTTTGCCGTTTCTACCCTGCGGGTTGGGTGGCGATACGTGAGCACCCGAACCTAGTGGCTGCTGCTCCACGTCGCTTTGGATGACCACGGGCATTGGTAGCATCCGTAGGTCGGATCGCTGCTGCCGTAACTTTCGGATCCGGAACCGTAGGTTCCTTCATACGACGGAGGGTCGCACAGATCTGAGTTGCAGCTGCTGCTGTCGTATGACTCATCTGTCGATGTTGACGTGCGTAGCACGGGATGCGGAGCCCACGAGGCGAGCCTGATCGATGGCAGTGGCACCCGCTCAGGGAGGCGGAGAGTGCCGGTCTGTCCCACCTGGAAGCAGAAGCTCCCGAACAGGATCTCGAGCCCGTCGCCTACGGGCTCGAAGTCTTTCATGGTGGCTGGCGAGTGGGTGGTGAAGTCGAAAACGCCGAAGAGGAGATGACTCTCCGTCGCCGAGGAATTGTAGATCGCTTTGGTTGGGACCGTCACGGTTGCACAATCAGCACCCCAGTTCCCACAGACGGCGCCAATTGACGAGGATCGATCTCGTCAATGCCCATTGTTATGAGCTTGGGTTTTGGAGAAGATGGGGTGCTGGAGATCGCGGAACGGTTAACAGACAAGCAACCAGGGGACACGAGATTTACCCAGGTTCAGGACCCCGGAGGGAAAACCCTACTCCTGCTTGTCTGCTCTTGATTATGGCGGAACCAAAAGTTACAGGGGTGCGCAGATGCAATCTGGCGTGGAGGTGTGTATGCGGTGGTATGAGAGGTGCCCTCCTTGCCGTGTCCTCCTGGCCTTTATATAGAGGTAGGCAGGTCCAGACACAGATCGAATCTGTTACAGGTTTAGGGTTTGCCCCTTTAAATATTCTATCTAATCTAGTCTTGCTCTCGAAGGATCCGAAGACGTCATGGGTTTGGGCCACCCGAAAATCTTCATGGGCCGCGTATATTCTCGTGGGCCTTCCTTGGACTGGACCAAGTATGCTGATGTCGTGTATCCGTAGGGTATTACCATGTCAGTTGTCGAAGTTTAAAGACTTCTATCTCTCTTTTCAATAGAAGATTAAGGATAAATAGTTTAATTGGTGTTCTAAGGAACTACTAATTTTGCATGTTAGCTACTAATTTTGTGCTCTCTTTATTGCAAGATTTGACCTCGCTCTCGTAAGCATTTGCATATTTTGATGCAACTTAAGTACCTCCTCCGGTTACCTTTCGTTTGGTTTTTCAAAGCCAGCGTTCTTAACTTGTTTGTGGCAACTTTTTCAATGGGAGATTTTACCCGTGCCTTATACTGCATATTTAATTTAATGTGTGGCATTAAACGGATCCAATGGCTCAGTATAGTTTGGGTCAGAGTTAGACCAAGGACAACTTCATAATTTGTTGAAGAATGATTAGTCTTTTCATGAATTTCTAATTATAATCAATTTGGAAGACACGGAAGCTGCCGCTTCGTTCATCCCTGGCTAGCGCGAGTACTCCCATTACTGCCGAGGTCGTAGTACGCATCTTCCGAAGGATAATTCACCAAAATCATCCGGGTCCCTGCTGACATCGTATCCTTTAAAAATCCTGAAAATCCCACTTTTGCTATAATTATACCTGTTTTTGCTATAAATAGTTTCGCTTTTGTTATATGTAATAGAAAACGATTCGACTCAAAAAAATAGAAAAACAGACTGACGCCGGAGACCTCGCCGGCGACCGTGTAGCAAAAAAATTGTGCTTATATAGCATATCCGACCTCGCCGAAGACTCGCCGGAGGCTTTGGCAGGTAGACCTCTCGGAGACCGTGTAGCAAAAAATTTATACTATTGTAGCAAAATCACAAAACATATGTAGCAAATAAAATTTTCTATTGTAGCAAATTCGATCTTGTCGGAGACCTCGTCAGAGATCTCGCCGGAGATTTTGTAGCAAACCATACATACCATTGTAGCAAACCATACATACTATTGTAGCAAAAAAATTATTGAAAAAATCGACGCTGCGCATAACACCGCCGAAGGTCTCGTAGCTCTACCGCCAGCCACATATAGGTGGGTGACACGAGGGCGGCGACGACGTGAGCTGTATGGACGGCGGCGGCGCGAGCAGCAGGCTGCGGCGACACGAGCGGCCGAGCGCGACGACACGAGCAGCAGAGCGCGGCGGCACGAGGTGCGCTCGCTGCATTCCCGGGCGAAGGGAGATGGCGCCGGTGCGCAGAAGGGAAGGGGCGGCACGCAGCAGGGAGGCAATAGCGGCGCGCAGCAGGGCGCGACGGCAGGAGAAGCAGAGCGCAGCGGTAGGAGGTGCGCTCGCTTCAGTCCTGGCGGAAGGATACGACGGCGGCGCGCAGCAGGGGAGGCAGCGGCGGCACGCAGCAGGAAGGCGGGAGGACGTGCGGCGGAGGAGGCAGATGCGACGGAACGACCCACGTCCGTCCGTGAAAAGATAAGGAAAGAGAAAAAAGTGGGTAGGCCCACCCACGTTCGGTCCGCGAGCGAAGGAGCGACCCGGGGATCGATCTCTGAGGGAGTAGTATCGTTTTCTATAAACTATGTTGCGTTACCCCTCCCCCGCGCAACACGGGCCAGACCTTAAGCAGTTCGGCCCAGGGCTCAGGCCCGATTCGCGATTCCCATCTACGCCTCAGGGCCCAGGCCCGCACCTGAAGTCCCTTCCCTGGACCCTTTTGAGTAGCGTCCAGAGAAAACAGCGTGGTCCTGCTTCCGGCTATACCTCCGACATGCATGCATTGCCTACGCTCAACGGAGACCAATCTTCCTACAGCCTCCCTAGTTCTTGTGTCGCACACGTCGACTCGCCATCTGAGACTCGGTGTCATGGTGAATTCGGTTTTGAGCTCGCGCTCTCTCCGTATCGCGAGCGTCTCCTCGGCTACCACCTCGAGTAGTGTTAGACTGTATATTTGTAACATAATTGTAACTGTATCTGTATTGTACTCTTTGGTACCCATATATATGTGATAGGCCACGCACCAGATGCGTCGAGCCAGTTTCCACCAGACCACTGTCTAACATGGTATCAGACTAGGTTTCGAAACCCTAGCCGCCGCCCCCTGCCCTTGGCCGCCGCTGCCGCCGCCGCCTCTCTCGGTCACGCCGCCGCCGCCAAGATCGCCATCATGAGCTCCTCCGGCTCTTCCTCGGCCTCTTCCGCTGCCCTGCCCGGCTCCTCGCCATCCCCTGCCAAGATTCCCCCGCAGCTCGCGGCGATCCTCGCCGCCAGCACCACAAGCCAGATGGCTTTGTCCTCAACCTCGCGCTCCCTGTACCTCGGCGCCTCGCAGTTCGCCCCCGGGTTCCTCCTCCCGCCGCCGTCCTATGTGTCGGCGCCGCTGGTGCCATTTAGTGCGGTACCTCCCCTGCCCCCATCGGTGCCCTCGGCCTCTCCTCGGCTGCGGTCGAGGTTGCAGCGCCGCCCCTCGTCTCCACCGGGGCCGATGTCGCTGCCCCCGCTGGATCCCCGGTCGCCGACGGTCCGAGCACTGGTCCCTACCAACTCACGCACCTCATCACGGTGCACCTCTCGCAGGATAACTTCCTGTATTGGCGGGCGCAGATCCTCCCCCTCCTCCGCAGTCGTCACCTTGAGGGCTTCGTCGATGGGAGTCACCCGTGCCCGCCCCGCTACGTCTCCGCCGTCACGACCACCGGTGCCCGGGTCTCGGCTGAGAACCCGGCGTACCGCACCTGGGTTGCGCAGGATCAGGCCATCCTTTCTGCGCTCCAATCATCGCTGACCGAAGGTGTTGCTGGCTTAGTCGTCTTTGCTGCCACGTCTCACGACGTCTGGGCGACGATGGAGGACAGCTTCTCCGCCAACTCCTCGGCTCGTGCATCGGCCCTTCGCCAACAACTCCTCGAGTGCAAAAAGCTCGACTCCTCGGCACACGTCTACTTCAACAAGATCAAGACAATTGCCGACACTCTGTCCTTCATCGGGCAGCCGCTTCGCAATGAGGAGTTCACGGACTTTGTTCTCCGCGGCCTCGACCACGACTACGACAACCTGGTTGAGGCGGTCCGGGGCCGTGACACGTCCATGTCCCCACGGGACCTGTACTCGCGACTCCTCTTCACCGAGCAGCGCGTCGCCGCCCGTCACGCTGAGCTGCAAGGCGACCCCCACGCCAACGCGGTCTACCGTGGGGCCGCTCCTGGTGGCTACAAACAGCCGCGCCCCCCTGCTGGCCCGCCCACGGGAGGTGGTGGTCGCCCGCCTCCTCCGCCGCCGCAGCCCCGTGGTCCTCCTGTGTCTACCGATCGTCGCGGCCGCCCCAATGTCGACTGCCAGCTCTGTGGCATCCACGGGCACTACGCCTCTCGTTGTCACCGTCGCTTCAAGAAGGACTTCCTCGGCATCGGCAACGATGGGCACGACAACGAGAAACAGGCCGCCATCGCCGAGCAGAGTGGCTACTCCGGTGGTGGCTACTCCGGCGGAGGAGGGTACACCCCGTCGTACCCGATCGACCCCGCCTGGTACTTCGACACGGGTGCCACGGAGCACATGACCAGCGCGGCTGGTCATCTTCAGGCGCAGGAGCCCTACCGCGGCCACGACCACGTCCGCACCGCTGACGGCTCAGGTATGCCCATCACTCATGTTGGTCAGGCCTCCCTTCTGTCTAGTTCATCTCGTCGGCTTCGCCTTCGTAATGTTCTTCGTGTCCCACTTGTCACTCGTCCTTTACTATCTGTTCGTAAGTTTACTCGTGATAATGACGTGTTTTGTGAATTTCACCCGTCTTATCTCCTTGTTAAGGATCGGGTCACACGGGAGGTTCTGCTTAGCGGTCGCATACATCAAGGCCTGTATGCATTGGAGGCGCCATCTACACCGGAGTTCTTCAACGCTGTCCGCACGTCGGTGTCCCATTGGCATGCTCGGCTTGGTCATCCTGCGTCTCCCATAGTCAGCCATGTTTTGCATCGACATGAGCTCCCTACTTCGTCTAGTAATAAAAGTTTAGCCGTTTGTGATGCATGTCAACAAGGAAAGAGTCATCAGTTACCGTTTGTGTCTTCCTCTCGAGTTGTTACTACACCTTTAGAGCTTGTGTTTTCAGATGTATGGGGCCCTGCCCAAACCTCTGTCAGTGGTCATAAATTTTATGTCAGTTTCATTGATACCTACAGTCGCTTTACGTGGCTTTATCTCCTCAAAAGCAAAGCTGATGTGTTTAATGTGTTCTTACAATTTCAATTGCATGTTAAGAGACTCCTAAAGCATAAAATCATTCATGTTCAGTCGGATTGGGGGGGTGAATACCGCAACCTTAATTCTTTCTTTAATAAGCTTGGGATATCTCATCGTGTATCATGCCCACACACACATCAGAAAAACGGTGCTGTCGAACGCAAGCACCGACACATAGTTGAAACTGGCCTTACACTTCTTGCTCATGCCTCCGTGCCTTTTCGGTTTTGGAGTGATGCTTTTACCACTGCTTGTTTCTTGATTAATCGTACTCCCACTCGAGTGTTAAAAATGAAGACACCGCTTGAACTGTTGTTTAATGAACTTCCTGACTACACTTTCTTTAAAGTTTTTGGCTGTGCTTGTTGGCCCCATCTTCGCCCCTACAACAGTCATAAGCTTGAGTTTCGCTCCAAAAAGTGTGTCTTCCTTGGGTATAGTGCTCTTCACAAAGGGTACAAGTGTCTCCATGTTCCAACAAATAGAGTATATATTTCTCGTGATGTCGTGTTTGAAGAAACTTTGTTTCCTTTTTCGAATATGCCATCCTCTCCGTCGTTGTCTACCTCCACTCATAACTCCATTGTCTCGCCTGACCAACTTGAGGATGTTGCATATTCGCCTGTGTTATTGCCTAACCACGGTGCAGGTACCGGACGTGGCGCTCGCCTCGAGCTCCTTCATGAACCTGAGTCGCCAGGACCTGATCCTGCTGGCTGCGACATCGATCGCTGCATGGATCATGCAGCGGACACGCGTCCTGAGGCCGCCTCTCCGGCTCCGTCTGGCCCAGCTGCTCTGCCGCCTGCGCGGACGGCTGGCCGTGGGCCGCCTTCGCCTCCTCTGCCGCCCGCGCGGTCTTCACCGCGTGCGTCGCCACCGCCCGCCTCTACTGGGCCGGCGTCACCACCGCCTGGGTCGCCCCCGCCTGCCTCACCTGGGCCGGCCTCGCCACTGTCCGTGCCTCCGCCTGGGAGCTCGTCTCCTGCAGCATCGCCCCCCTCTACCGATGAGGTCGTCGATGAGCCGCCCCCCGCCCCTGTTGCGCCTCGTCCGCATACACGCAGTCGGAGTGGTATTCATCGGCCCAAGGAACGCACCGACGGCACTGTTGCATGGATCGCTGCCTGCTTAGCTCAAGCACAGTCCGATCCTACTGCTGAACCCCGACACTATCAAGCAGCGATGAGTATTCCTCACTGGCGTGCTACTATGGACCTCGAGATTCAGGCTCTTCGTCAGAATGGCACCTGGCAGTTGGTCTCTCCTCGCCCAGGTATTAATGTCATTGATTCCAAATGGGTCTTCAAGGTCAAACGGCATGCAGATGGCTCTATCGAGCGGTACAAGGCTCGGCTGGTTGCTAAAGGCTTCAAGCAACGGTACGGTCTTGACTATGAGGATACTTTCAGTCCTGTTGTTAAGCCAACCATGATTCGGCTGCTCCTTTCACTTGCTGTCACTCGAGGTTGGTCCCTTCGTCAGTTGGATGTTCAGAATGCGTTTCTGCATGGTGTTCTTGAGGAGGAGGTCTACATGCGTCAGCCTCCTGGGTTTGTTGATCCCGATCGCCCTTAACACCTCTATCGCTTGGTGAAAGCGTTGTATGGTCTAAAACAGGCTCCTCGAGCTTGGCATGCTCGCCTGGGTTCTGCGCTTCGTGCTCATGGGTTTGTTCCCTCCACTGCTGATACTTCATTGTTCATCCTTCAGCGGCCAGAAGTCACCATGTACATTCTGGTCTATGTTGATAATATCATCCTTGTCAGCTCCTCTGTTGCGGCGACTGATCGTTTGGTTCTAGCTCTCAGTTCTGATTTTGCTGTCAAGGATCTGGATAAACTTCATTATTTTCTTGGCTTGGAGGTCACTTATCCACATGATGGTCTTGCCCTTTCTCAGCAGAAGTATTCTCAGGATCTGTTGTGCCGTGCTGGCATGCTGGATTGTAAGGCTGCTACTACTCTCATGTCTTCCACTGCGTCTCTCTCTGCTGATGATGGTACCCTGCTCTCTGCTGATGGTGCTACTGAGTACAGAAGTCTTGTTGGGGCTCTTCAGTATCTTACCATCACACGACCTGATATTTCATATGCAGTTAACCGTGTCTGTCAGTATCTTCATGCCCCTCGAGAGCCTCACTTGACTGTTGTCAAGTGTATTCTCCGCTATGTTCGGTCCACTGTTTCCTATGGACTGCATCTCCGGCCGGCACCCTCTGATGTGCTCTCGGCTTTTAGTGATGCGGACTGGGCTGGTAATCCAGACGACAGGCGATCCACGGGGGGATATACAGTATTCTTTGGTCCTAATTTGATCGTCTGAAGTGCTCGGAAACAGGCTACGGTTTCTCGTAGTAGCATTGAAGCTGAGTACAAGACGGTTGCTGATGCTACTGCTGAGCTTATTTGGGTCCAGTCCCTTCTTCGAGAGTTGAAGATTTCTCACAGTCAGCCTCCTGTCCTTTGGTGTGATAACATCGGTGCTACATACCTCGCGTCGAATCCGGTATTTCATGCCCGAACGAAACACATCGAAGTTGACTATCATTTTGTGAGAGAACGTGTTGCAAAGAAGTTCCTGCAGATCAAGTTCATCTCCTCCAAAGATCAACTTGCTGATATCTTCACCAAACCGTTGACCCTCCCATTGTTCATAGGCTGTAGACGCAATCTTAACTTACTGACTACTTCATACCACAGTTAAGATTGAGGGAAGGTGTTAGACTGTATATTTGTAACACAATTGTAACTGTATCTGTATTATACCTTTTGGTACCCATATATATGTGATAGGCCAGCACTAGATACGTCAAGCTAATTTCCACCAAACCACCGTCTAACAAGTAGTTCCGGCGTGGTCGTTGACGTCTTCGCCGCAATATAACTGTGCGGCACATGTTCTAGCTCCGTTCGCCTGGTGAAGGATCAATCCTTAAAACGGAAGGAGCAGCGACTAAACATTGCAGCACATGCGTTCAATGGTAGAGCGACACCAAAATGCACCATGCCCAGTTTTCTCTAGTGTTCTTTCTTTCCTACAAGTGTAGCTCTGCTTCACTCCTCGTGTTAGACTGTGTTCCTCCGTGTGAATATTTTTGCACTGAAAGAAATGCCTTGTACTTCTCAAGTTCGGCCTATGGCCCTTTGAGAAAGATGCCACAATGCACACAGCAGCACCCGGATTTCCTTGCTGACGAGCGCGTCAAAATGGTGTTTCTCCATGGATTTAGCAAAGTTCAGGAGCTCGTGATGTCAACGAAGACTGTATATCAAGAAATGCACACAGAAGCAAAGTTCAGGAGCGACGGACTTCGGTAGTCTCTGGCCTCTCCACGGCAAGGCGCTGGCCTCCAGAGTTGGAGCTCCAGATCTGGGCGTGCTGAGGGCCGACGGGCCTGGGTGGTGCTTCGTTCGGTGATGCAAAAGACGGCGAGTGGGATGGTGGCCTCGGCGTTGGCTTCGATTGGCGGTGAGTAAGGTGGTCAGCGGCGAGGATTCAGGTGTCTTCGCGTCAATCTTCGGCTCGGCTTGCTCTAGCTGCTTCTTGGTGCGGCGTCCACGTGCTCGTCCTAGAGGTGAGGAGCTGGTTTCGGCATGGTTGGTGGTCGGCGGGCTTCAGCGCATATGGTGGAGGTCCGTGGGAGGACATTTCAGGTTGTAGGTTGCTGAGCTATTCCGAGAGAAATCCTTGCTCCGGTTATGGCCATAGCTGGTGATGGTGATGCATGCGGGTGTTACGGGCTTTCTTGGAAGCATCGTTGAGGGGTGCTCACTCCTCCTACCGTCTTGACTTCGGAGGAAAATCTCAGATCCAGGATCGGGCGATGGAGGCGGTACTGCGTCTATTTCCTTCTTGGGAGCATCGTCTTGGAGTCGCCTTCGGCAGGGGTTCGGGGAAGAGGGCGTGATGTCGGGCAGCTGCGTGAGGTCCAAGTGTGTAGTTTGGCAAAGATGATGCGTCGAGCTGAGGATGGGTCGCGGCTGAGCTTTGGTAGTCGGTTTTCCCGGTGTGTCCGATGAGTTCTTCTACTTTGCTATGTTGCTGTGGAGTCGGAGCTGCAGTGGAGCGTGTCCAGGTGGCGACGATGACCGGCCACCGGTGGCCAGCGGAGTGCTCGGTCGGCGCGAGATCAGCATAATTCCCTTATGAAGCTCGTTGTCTGAGTTGGAGCTGTCTGCCCTTTGCGCGTGTGGCCAATCGATGGCATGGGCTCCGGCGCCGACTGTGAGGCTCAGTTTGGGAAGTCGTCAGTGAAGTGGGTAGCCAGGTTGGCTATGGTGGTGTGTCTAATGTGGTTGTGTTTCATGACAACATTGGTGCATTGTACGGATTTTAGGCTAGTTTCCTTATAAATAAATCGGTCAATTCTCTTTGACTTTTTTAAATAAAATGAGGCAAAATTACCTGTTTTATTAAAAAAACAAAAGGAGACAGCAAAACAGTGCTTGCAAGAGCTGGAACCTCGTCGTGACAACATAGTGCAATTTCCCACATAGACATAATATGCATTACAATGTGCTCAGGAAATGATCAAGTAACTACTTTATTCTGCAGTGTGTCAACTTCGACAAGTTACAAGAACATGCAATGGAACATAACCAAAATTTATGTCATGCTAGGATTACAGTTCTACCTCCGCTGTCAAACAAAATAAGGACCCCGATCAGAGAGCAACTTCAGGGTTTCATGCCCTCATGTAAATTGGAATCATAAGAAACTGACCCCAAAACTGAGAAATATAGCACCTCCAGGGCAAACACATACATGTCAACAATCTAGGGTGCAAAACTGAAAGACTAGGGGAATCATTTTTCCTATATTCTCTTCATATATATATGGAATTATGGTATTGCTCTCTACAAACAGATGCAGCAACTTCATGCTATATGTGGGCAAACTTGATGCCCTTTTTGATGCTGGCCTTTAGCACAGGCTTCAAAGCCTCAAGCTTCTTGGCCTCGTACTCTACATCACTCCCTCCTAGTCTGGACTCACCACCATTCCTCCTTAACTTGGCACACAAATAATGGAAGCTCAGTTAACTTAGTCTCTAGCTAGATCAACAACTAGTGCACGAATTGATGACTTGACAAATATGGAAATAGCAAACAAACAGACCCATGCAAGTAAGAAGGATCATACGTACCTTCAGAAACTCATGCGATTAACATCACATAACTAACTGCTAATTCCACATTCCTCTAGCAAAGCTCAGTTACCGATCATTATCTATTTCATTCATACATTCAAGGACTGGTAAATTTGAAGATTCAAAACCTCAAGTTAGCGGAACAAACTTTATTGAAGTGGAAATGTTCCATTAGAACCATAGACATGGAAAACATCAAAAGTTTAATTATGTAAATATAAATGGGGAAAGTATTAGATAAACAAATACTCACGAAACTGCTAATTAACCATACTGAGTGAAAAAAATGGACTTTGATTACATGGTTTAGAACCAGGTCACCTGAATAAGGAGGGACAGATCATGTTATCAGATAACGACCTCTGTCCAAAACCGATAAAGAGAGATGTATATTGTGTGGCATGAAGCATGCATAAATATATGAAAACAGTGTAACTGAAGACTGCATTTAGTATATTGTGGTATTCACATAAATACATAAAAAGCATTTCATAAATCTAAAACTCCCATGGTAATTCTTGATTTAGTATCATGGATGATAATACTGTTGTTAATTCTGCCTTGTAGAGCGATTTCATCAAAAAATTTGAGTACGTAGGGACATGTCCACAAAAGATCATCTTTTACAATCATTGATTTACACCTAATAAAAAACGAGAGACCATTTATTGTATTTCTGACGGCAACAAATTGTGAAACACGTTTGAAATCAGTGGATAACCGTATGAAAACTGAGAAAAAACTGAACTAAGAGCATCTCTAGCAGTGTCCGTAAATAGCCCAAAACCATAAAATAACCGCCGTTTATCGGTGCCTCGAAAAAATTGTGTGCCGATCAGTATCCATAAACACCCCTGGCCCGAAAAAAGTTTTATGGGGCGCGCTAAATATCACCTGCGGAATTGAGCATATCTGGTATTCGCGGCCGAACCGAGCACCAATCCTCCCTCGTCTTCTTTCTTGGCGGGACGGAAGTTTCCTCCATCTCTCTTGCCGCTTCCGTTTCGCCGCCACCGCCGATCTACCTCCCCCGCCGCTCCCTACCCTTGCCGCCACGCGGAATCGACGCCATGGAGCCCGCACAGCTCCCGCCGGTAGCTGTTGAGGTCCCGCACCAGCAGTAGCCGTCCTCCGTCGCTCTGACAGTCCACGGGGGCTCACATGCCACCGCCGTGTCGGCCATCAAGAAGAGGAAGCGCGCGGCTGGGCAGGCCGTCCCGCTGGCCACCGCTCCCGTTACCGGCGGTGCTCACACCACGCCTTTATCCGCCCCGGCACCTAAGCCCAAGAAGGTTCCCACCACGCGGAAGACGGCGACGGCGCGAAGAACCAGTCCCTCCCCGTTCCTCCGCAGCATGCCCCGCTGTTGGCCGGGATTGCCTCACCGGAAGCCCCCGCGATTGGCGCCCACAACTCGTTCGGCCAATTTCCACCAAGGTACGAAGATGGATCTGCCCCGTTCTCATCATTCGAGCAATTACTCAAGGATACCGAGGTGTGTATCACCGAGCCACCACTCACTGCATATGATTTGGATGGAGATGATGATGAGGCGGAGGACGGCGAAGAGGATGCATTGGAAGAGTATGGTGAAGAGGATGCATTGGAAGAGGTTAATCAAGCCGCCTATGATGAGGCGAAAGAAAAGAAGAGGAGGACAGTGAACTACACCGAGATCGAGGACACTTACTTGTGCTGGGCATGATCGGATGTGTCACTTGATGATGTCCATGGCAATAACTAAATCGGGAAGCTTTCTTGGATTAGAATTGAAGATAGATTTTTGAGACTCATGCCTCGTGTATCAAACCCGGTGACCCGCACCTATCATTCACTACAAGTCCGGTGGGATGTGATCAAAGCTACTTGTAGCCGATGGAGTGGAGCGCTCAAGCAAATCCGTGCAAATCCTCCAAGTGGTGTGAGCATTGACCAATATGTGAGTGCATTTATCTTGCATTTTTTGGGTTAAGTTGTGATCAAGGCTATATAGACATGATCTAACATACATTCTATTAACTTGTAGGAAAGCCTAGCAATGGAAAAGTACAAGATGATGGCGGCCTCCAAAGGAAAGCCATTTGTGCTCCAACATTGTTGTAAGTTGCTTGAACATATGGATAAGTGGAAGTTGAGGGATCAAGAAACAAAACCAAAAAAGGGAGCTTTGCTTCAATTGGATGATAGTGATGATGAGGGAGGAAGAAATGGAGGGGGGCCGGGAGGAGCCAAGAAGGCAAAAGAGTGGATCAAGATTGAGAGAGAAGCTATGGACATGGCATCGAAGATTGATGAAATAGTGAAGTCCAAGGAAACAATGACGATGAAGACATTAGAAGAAAAGATGATCATGAAGGAGAAGAAGAACGAGATGAAGCAAGAAAGGTGGCAATCGGTTCATGACTTAGAGGAGAGAAAGATAGTGCTTGAGGAGAGAAAAGCCAATGCCGAGATCCTAGCCAAGGATAATAGGATCATGATGATGGATCTGAGCTTGATGGATGCTATCACAAAAGAGTGGTGGGACATTCGAAGGGGCGAGATCCTAGCAAGGAGGAAGCAAGTCATGGAAGATGATGTCGCTTCGATGCTTGGTTCTTCTTCGGCTACGGCAAGGGCTGCTGCTACCGGAGAGCCCATCGAAGACAACGCTAGGGCATGAGCTTGACCTGCGTATGTAGTTTGCCGTGTCTTTTAGTTTTATATTTTATGCGATGATCTCCCTACAAAATATTGGCTTTGATGTCGAAACTATCAGATGAATGTTTACGGTTTTTTTTGCAGTTCACCCCGCCGAGCAGTCCCCGTAAATCGGAACCGCAAAACAAAATATTCGAATATTCTGTTTTGTGGTTCCGGTTTACAGGGACTGCTCGGCGCCGCCTCCCGCGAAGCGAGGAATCACGGATTCAGCGCCCCGAACTCGAACGTTTACGGTTTGTTATTTACGGGCACTGTTAGAGATGCTCTAACACCTACAAGTTACTTCTGTACAGCCGTCTGCTCATATGTTGAATCAACAAAGTTACAGGTGGACGAGGAGAAGGCGTTGTCGTGGGAGGTTGAGGAGGATCTCACTAAACTTGGCCTCTCGAAGTGGCAGAGGAGGAGCTCGCGGAAGGCGGCTCACGTGGCATCCCTCCCGTAGTCCTGTTGCGTTGGAGGTGTGGGCATAAAGCGAAGATCCACGAGCGCTGCGCCGCGATGGGGCGTAGGGAGATCCAAGCTGTGGCAGGGCACGGGGGCGACGGCGGTCGAAACCCTAGCGCCCTAGCATCGTGTTCTTGTGTTGCCGATAATGGAGAACGTGGAGACATGTGAGATGGGGAGGAGAACATTGTGAAATTTCAATTTTCAACCCTACCTTTTTCTTGTTTATTTTCTAGGACATGACTACATGATTTCTAGAGTGAATTGCCCAAAGTGGCATGATGGCTAAATATACTACACGGAATCGTAGAATAACACACCTGGATTGTTGGATCATGACAAATAAATGGTGCATAATAGTGGATCTCGTGTTTTCAGTCAGTGTCCAATCTTCACCACCATATTACTCCATCTAATATATATGTTTCTTCACACATAATCTTGCATACAGGTATAATCAAAACAAGTACTTAAAACGGGGTACATAATATGTATATACAAATACATCTTACACATGATATAATTTTAATCTCAAATATCATCTCATGAAATAAAGATCCATCACGTACAAATAATATAGATATATGACCATAATCATGTTTGGTCCCGGTTTCAACCGCTATGACGCCGACAACCTTTAGTCCCGGTTCGAATGGGCCCTTTAGTCCGGGTTGGAGACATCAACCGGGACTAAAGGGTGGAACCAACCGGGACTAAAGGGATGGAGGCGGGTGCAGGCGCGGGCAACACCCTTTAGTCCCGGTTGGAGACACCAACCGGGACTAAAGATAGATATTTAGTCTCGGTTTGAGACATCAACCGAGACTAAAAAAGGGCAAAAAAAATTGGCGGGTTTTGCCATGGTATGAAAACTGGCAACGACAGCAGAACGGTTGTCCACCTCCGATGGCAGGAGATTGCCTTTTCTAGTTTTGAAAGCATGCCAAAAAATTATTAAAAAGGCCAAAAATAAAATTCTTTAAATTATAGTTATATTAAATGATTTAATTGTTACGAAAATTAAAACATGAATTTTGATATATTTTATCAAAAAATGTCATGAAAACTTGAAATGGCTATAACTTTTGTGTATGATATCAAAACAAATGTACAACCTATCAATAGTCTTAGGCCATTTTGGAATATTTTCGTTTTTTAAAATTCGAAAAGGAAAAAATATTTTAAAAATTATTTTTTTAGCAAAAAAATGTTATGCCATATTTGGATTCCTCATATCTGCTGATAATAATGGATATATTATTTATCGAATTTCGATTTACAGATTTAAAGATATTATTTATGCTATATTAAATGAATAAATTGCAAAAAATGAATAAAATATTATTTTAGTTAGTTTTTTACTTTCATTGGATTAAAATATTATTATTACTTATTTATTATTGTTTACTTAAATAGTTATTTGTAATTTTGAAAAATAAAACGTATGGGATATTGATATGAGCTAATAGGATTAATATGGTAGTCTTGCAACAAGTTATAAATGGACTTCGTGCAAGGACATTCTGATGGAACGGAGAAGTTAAAAGTGATGGAGCGGAGAAGTTAAGCGTGCTAAGAGTGTAGTAGTGCAACGATGGGTGATCGACTGGAAAATTTGACCATGAATACAATTTAATTCAAGATTAAATATAATTAGTATTAAAAATATTCTAAATGAGAGCGAGATTAACGAGTCAAATAATTTAAAAGTTTAATTTTTTTTGAAAAAAATTAAAAAAAACTATGAACCAGAACTAAAAGTCCCGATTCCGTAGTCCTGGTTAGACAACAATCAGGACTAAAACCTCTTACAAACTTGAACAAAAAGACCTGTTTTCTATTAATGTGAAGACTCACACGATGCAGATGCCTCATGAGATGGAGCCGCTACCCGCGTGCTGCTGGCCGAGCAGAGCGCGTCCGAGGGCGTGCTCCCGTAGAATGGCCACAGGCTCCTGGTCAGCTGTCCAGATCTTGTATGACGTCGATTTCCTCCTTGCGGCCTTTGGGTTAATATTGAGCCCCTGTCTCTATCTTCTCGCTTTCTGTAAGATTTTTTTTGTCAGACTGGTCTCTGGTACGAGTCTGATATGCGAGCTAGGCAAAAGGTATATCGTCGCACAAAGAGGCTACATGCAAGAGTACGTAGGAATCGTATATATACGGACGCGCTATTTTTGTGTTACAAAAAACTAAAGCAATCCTACCCCTTATTATGAAGGGGTACGGTTTAATCTCAGTTGTTGACGAGTTTAAGAGGGAGCATTAAAGCATATAAGTATTTAGAAAAATGCTAAAACATCTTAAATTAGTAAACGGAGGGAGTAGTATCCTTACCATCAGTTTTGACTTTTTGGGTGAACTTATTTGGTGCATGTAATTCAATATTAACCGGACCTTGAGAAAAGTGGAGGAGACTTTTCTTCCTAAAGGTTTTGACTTTGTGGTCTTGCACTAGACTGAACGACCATACCTGTAGACAAGGCACGTCTCTAGTTACGCATGATTCTGCAATGTGTGCATGAAATTTCGCTTCTACATGTGCGGATCTTTTCCGAATGCCTCCCATCTCTAATATTTTGGAAATTGTATGCATTTGTAGCCAAAAGTACGTTTTCCATTACTTCAGAACAAGACTTCAAGAAAAAAAAAAGTAGAGCGAAATATGACCAGGTCCATTCAGACACACTAGATGTATATCTACTGGATGTATATCTTCCTTTAGTCTGTTTCTAGCTAGTTGCTCTGTGCAAAATATGGTTGGAAAATAGCTATGTATATACACGCACACATACTTGATGGGTAGCTAGGAAGAATAAAAGCAACAATAATTCAATGACTAGATGGATGGTGTGTGGCATTGAAAATATCTATTGACTTGCTATAATTTTTCAAATAAACTGTGTAGATTTTGGTGAGCCTGTACTCCTCCAATAAAGTGAGCTCATGTACTTGGCTAGATAGTACAGTAAGATCCAAGGAAGTTTTACAAGAATCTGGTTATATCTGTACCGGTCAAAATCTGGTGATCCTTTTGTGGACCTCTGAGGGGTCACATTGACCAGTGTTAAGCCTACAGGCTACAGCCCTGATCAACTTTTAGCTTGATTGTAGCTCCTGTTTGTATATACTCCCAGTGGAACATTCTGAAATCTTACTCGTGACAAAAAGTCAGCAGGAACCCGAATAAAAGATTGAGTAGCTCAGCTAAGATGAGCAATGTCGACATCGTCAGGGAGTTTGAAGGTAGCTGCTGCCCCAAAATTATTTATTCCTTGCCATTCATCTTCGTCATCCAAGCTGTCAAGGTCGTCGTCTTCGTCATTGTCATGGCCATAGCATGACGGGGACGTGGGGTCATCAATGCTCTTCGATCTGCACGGATCACTGACCAGAACGGTAACCTGACGACAGTGTGAGATCTCAACCACAACGATTTCATCATCATAGGGAAGGGGCTGCTTCCATGGCTCCCCGTCAATCTTCATGAATGTGTTCTTCGCTGCTCCTTTGTGAAATTCGAAACGGATTCTATGAACCTGACAGTGAAATGTCATCAGTGGTACTGAGTTGCGCAGTGACCAAATGCACGAAAACTGATGCTTCACCTGTGCTAGACGAACTCCATGTCCGTTAGGGGCCAGCAAGTCGATACCGTGCCAAGCTCTCTTAAAGCCGACAACCTCGATAAGACCATCGTCAACATAAGGTGCAGTAAGGTCTCTCTGCGTATTGCCAGGAAAAGTTGCCCGAAGCAAGTCATACTCTATAAACTGTTTTTCCCCTGAACAAGTAACTTTTTTGTACGAGCGTAAACTGGTTCTTTATTGAAAAAATAGTGTAAACTGGTTTCAAGAAGGGTAACCTACATCTTGTGCTTTTCTCGTGCCAGGCACACCCCAAGGATTCAATCCTCCCGAAAAGCTTGGCAAATTGAGACACACAATTGACTGAATGCTGAAACAACAGAATATTTGCTGACTTTTCATCACTGATTATCGTTCCATCTTTTGTTGATACAACAACTATAAATTCAAGTGTAGCTGGCCAATGGATTATGGGAAGTTCCTAAACAGGTTTTCTCCTTCTGTGTTACTTGTAAGACCGAAATAACAGTCTTACAAGCAGAAAGACCAGAAGAAGAAAACAAGTTGGTCGCAGTAGCAAAAACAATATTCGATAATAAGCATGCATTCCAGATGTAAAGAATGAAAATTCATTGTGTACAACTGCTTCGTACTACCTCTGTTCCAATGAATAAGGCTTTTTTTTTTTCAAAATCCAAACTACGTGAAGTTTGACCAAGTTCTTAGAAAAACTAATAATATGTACTACATGCAAAATCAACACCGTTTGGTCCATCATGAAATTGATTTTCATATGATATCTGTATACTATTATAGCTTTTGATAGTTTTCTCTAACAGTTTGGTCAAACTGTACTTAACTTAACTTTTCAAAAAAATATAAGCCTTACTCATTGGAACGGAGGTAGTATAATGCAATAGGCAATAAGAATGTATTCACCTCCGAGGAATACAAAGCTCTTCCCAGCGGCCATATGGCCTTTTCATCACCTTTATCTTTGCAAGTTGTGCAATGTTCCTGAAAATGGCAACTCTAGATGTCATATGCCCGTGTGAGGTCAAGGTATACATAACTCTTATCTGGGAGTTCCACCTACAGACCTATCTCATTTGGAGAAGTTCAGTTTCATTTCAGGATGCAATAACTGCTTGAGAAACAAATATAACATGATGTAGATCAGAAGCATCATGACTGCATTAGTTAGGACCTACCATGAAGATGGTTGAGATAGAGAAGCAGGAAGCCATCCTTGTTTAAGTCCAGGCATAGAATGTGTACCCTACAATTAAACAAATGCATTGCAAATAGCAATTTCGAATAACCAATCAAAACAATGTGATATAAGAAATTTTCTTCTGCACAAACACAAAAAGATACCTGATCTGTGACCTTCCATGAATTTATCTTCCTTGCGGAGTGAAATTTATAAGACACTTGTGCATCCATACCTGAAGTAGAGTTGCGTTATGTAAATTCATGATGGTTACTCATGTGTTGAACTTCTTCAATATTTTCATGTCTTCATGTGAAGTTTTTTTAGGAACGTTACCGGAAGAAGGGAATAACTACAGAAACTTTAAGCGATTAAGGAGGCGGACACAGGATCCAGCGAGCGCTTCCTCAGTCACTATTCATCACAGGCTGGCCTGGCCAGCCAGCGTTGGCAGAGGGATCTCCCTGCAACACGTTAGAGGCCCTCCATTCTAGAATAGCTTATACTGGTGTATTTTTCCGTTGTATATGGATTTTTTGCAATTTCACCACACGTTAGAGGCCCTTAGTTCTAGAATAGCTTATTGTTTTTTTCTTTTTTTGTATGCTGATTCGTTCGGCATCAGTGCTTAGCTTTGCATGGCATTATTTTAAGTAATATAATAACGCATGGCTGTGTGCATCGATTGGTGCACAGGGCCTAGGATTTATCCTACTTTTCAGAAAAATATAGCTAATGTGTTTTATTTTCCTTTTTGTAGGCTGAATTAGGTGATCGTGTGGCATAGTAGGGTGGAGAATCTTTCTGCAGGTCTTTGCTCCTCCATCATTAAAAATATTCAAATTATATTTTCTTAACAGTTTTCTAGACACAAATATACGAGTTATTATTAATTTTGAGTAGAGATATGGCAGTTGCCTGTGAGGAAAATTTCTGACAAAGAACTCCTAGTATAACAAGACTATCATGACCAAATATTGAAATAACAGTGAACAAAAGTACTCTTACCCATACTAAAGTAATTCCAAAATCCTCCACGGAAGGTGTGGTAACCATCCTGAATAAGAATATATGCACATGATTAAGTAAACTCAAAGGTCACATCATATTGATATTCTATTCTACATATGTCCCCTCTGATAGGTCATAGTTACTGCTACTCTAGTATCAAAGATATTGGTGTTCTTATTAATTAGTTAATTACTGTTTGCCATAAAGAGTAGCAACAGAGATATATGTCTCACCACATTCAAGCTGTCAGAGCCTGATACACGGTGGAATGCATGCAACGAATGAGGCAACTCTAAGGGAGCAATAGGATCACATGGACCTTCCGGCGGAACTCGCATCCTTAACAAAACAAGCCAACTGAAAAAAAAATGCATCTAGATTAAGTGTTTCCTATCATAGTCCATGCTTTAAACTGAGTGCAATAATAACTGGACTGGATAAACACTTCATTGAAATGCATATATGAAAGAAAAGTTGTGCCAAATTGTACATGTTAATCACAACAGTGACGATGGTTAGAATTTTATATATTCAAAAGCAAAATGTAGAGTAAGAAAGAAAGCTCACACCATCTTTATGTGTCACATTACCTGTCAATACTCATTTCTCTTGCTGATTTTACTTGCGCAAGGAATGATTTCACTGCCTGTGTGTCAGTAGCTGGGTTCTTCTTTCCCTGTTTTCAAGTTAATTTTGATATATGACAACCTAAATTTTATGGGCAGAATGGGAAGCAATGTATAGAAAATCATTTTTTTGGAGTGTGGAGGCCTGGTAAAAGGAGCATGCCCAAGGAACGGACAAAATTACATATACATAGCCAACATAATATTACCAAGTTAAAGATCATGTGCATAATAAAAGATGAAACATGCTTGCAGGAAAAGGTACTAATATGTAGGTAGTACACATCTGCTGATCTATATATATTTTACGTTATATAGTAAGCTTTCCGTTTTCTTATATTTTTTACGCTGTACGGATCTGTATGGTTTCATGAATGAAATCGGGGCGAAGCCCCTTCTCTTAAAATAAAAAATATGTATTATAAGTTATAAGCACAGCATGATTAACCAAAAAAAACAGAAATAGACAATAAAACTTGCACCAAAAAAATCTGACCATTGATGTGGTAGAACCTTTTCTTATAGATTAAAATGCACCACAGGTCCTAAAAGTATACGAGGGGTGTCAATTGAGTCCCAAAAGTATGAAAGTGGGCGTTGGAGTCCTAGAACTTTCTAAAGTGTGTCACCGGAAGTCCTACCTTGTCAGACCAGCTCTGACCGTTGCCACGTAAGCAATAGGGCCCACATTAGCAAAACAATCCCGTTGATAATTTGTGGGAACCGCCTCAGCTGATCTCTCTTGCAAAAAGGACCTGGTCCATCTTTCCCCAATCGCGAGCAACAGAAAAGCGACAGGAGGGAGGCGATAGCATGCAGGCGGCCGGCGGCGGCGGGACGACGACGACCTTGCTGCGTGGTGCTCTGCAAGGATGCCCCCTCTGTGTCGACGCTGCGGCGACCCTCCTGCGCAGTACGGTAAGAACCCTAACCCTAGCACTGCTCTGCTCGCCGATTCCCGCATTCTTGACCTTCTTCCAGCAATTCCACATTTATGTTGGCAAATTACTATATACGGCCATGGATATTGGGTGCAGCCAGCTCGCATTGCACATTGATAGATATGCATATCAGGCGTTGTTTATATTTCTTTGGTTGATCCATGTGGAGACCTTGTGTGACCCATGATGTAATAATTTGGAACGATTTTTTTAATAAAGCAATAAAAGGCCGTACGTATCTATCGATGCAGAGGCCGGGGTAATCCCCATTTCGAAAAAGAATGTTGGCAAATTAGTGATTTCTTTCATGGTAAGAACCCTAACCCTAGCACAGCTGTCCCAGGTGCTCCCAGGCCCAGGCCCTCTTCCAGAATCACCGTTCATTGCTCGTAGTGCACTGCAATGACGATCAGTACAAGCAATGTTCAGTTAACCAATCCGAAGACCAAGCCGAAGAAAGGAAGTGTTACAAAGGCAAAGAAGTACGAGATGTTGAGTCAAGACAACTTTTTGGACATAATCAGTTTCCTTTTGGACAGATATCAGTAACTTTTTGGACAGAGTAGCTAGACAGATGATGCCTGCTAGGTGTTGGATTAAACCTCATGCATTTGATGTTGTGCTGCAGGTTTATGTGCACCTCCATATGTGCATGTTGGAAGAAAATTGTCACACAAACATGTTCCCTATGCCCCCTGCTTATGGTCAAACTATGATGGCCTGTTTATTTATGTTGCAGACATGTAATGAATCTTATGATCAGACTAAGATGGCCCTGTTTATGTATGCCTCAGACTTATAATGAATGTTATGGTTAGAATTTATTTTCCTTGCTTGTGTGCGAAATTGTATATCAGTGTATTGTGAGCATGCCAAAACGCAATACTGGACTGTGTTTGCATGTCAAAATTGTGTATTGGTGTAGTGTAGTGAGCTTCAGTTTGTGTGTCGGTTTTATAGATGGAGGGGGTTATGCAAGATTTCCAATGATCCAAGCCGGTATGACGAGGTAAGGACCTCCGGTGACACACTTTAGAAAGTTTTGGGACTCCAACTTGCACTTCATACTTTTGGGACTCAATTGACACCCCTCGCATACTTTTAGGACATGTGATGCATTTTACTCTTTCTTATATTAATAGATCACTGCAGATGCTAGAACTTTACAAGTACACCCAAAAAGATCACAGGTGATAGAATTTTATAAATCTACCTAAACAGATTATAATAAATAGATCATCATAATTGTACTTAAGCAGATTATATTTAGTCGACCGGTAGATCCATATAACTGCAGCTAGACAAACCAGAGCTGATATGTCATCATACCTGTACCTAAACAATCACAAGCCATATAGATCTCTACTATATAATTTACCTTGAGGTGGTTTTCGTCATACCCAAATTTTCGTCCGTCGGCGTACGTCATCCTTGTGCTCTCTGGTTTGGTCCGTAAACCGATTCCCAATCAAACCGGCAATCAACACTAACGCGATATAAAAGGAAACCGAAGTCTATGGTTTAGACAGTTTGGTTTGGCCGGGTTGTACGCTTTGAAACCGGAGCGCGCGCACAAGGCACGATCACCGCAGAATTGGCAGCACGCGCTTGATGAGGCAGAACACGCCGCAGCCGTCCTAGGCCTCCATGATGTCATAGAAGCAGAGGTGCTCGTGTTCGCCGTAGCTCTTCCTCTCCATCGCGGAACGCGTGGGTCGCCGTCATAGTGCGCGTGGACGGTGAATGGCCGGTGCCGGTTGCCGTAGCGCGTCCAGTAGCTCTTGCCGCTCTTCCTCGCTTTGGTGGCTGTAGGAGCGGCCGGAGCCGGAGCTGTTCCTCACGCGGACGGACATGGTTTGGCCGTCATGGTGCAGCAACGACGCGAGCCGAGACGTGGCCGCGGTTGTTTCCGCCGTGGACGAAGAGCGGCGGCCTGGGGATCCTCACTGAGGGTGTGGCCTCAGGCAGAGGGGTCCGCCCTCATCGTTTCCGCCGCCGTCTTACGACGCCGACGCCGGCACAGCTGAGTCGCAAGAACGCCATGACGAGTGGCAAGACCATGCACCATCATCTGCAGCTCTGGACGATCTGTTGATGCTGGCTGTTGCATGGCACCCTCTAGGAGGTTTTGCTGTTGCATAGCCTGTACAGACGCACCTCTCCCGGCGTCCGGCTGCGGGGCCCTACCGTGTCTTCCCCGTAAAACCTGCCATGCTCGCCTTGGCCTGCGGAGAAGAAGTTGGAAACGGAACAGAACGGAACGTCTCTTCCGTAAGGCACCAACTCCTGCCCATGTTTGCGATCGATTCCCAGTCCCTACTACTCCATGGAGCGGTCGCTCAGCCCTAGCCGCCGTCGTCCCAGTGGTTGTCAAAACATTGACCAGAGGCGCCAACGACCTCCTCCACCTCAACAAACAAGTCCAAGACGCTGGAGAAGAACGCCCCGTTCCACATATGTTGGAAGGCTCTTGACCTGCATGTAAGCAGATACCGACGTGTTTGTCTGCATACAGCTATTATTTTTGCTACATGGAGCCAGGAAAGAAAGAGAAATGAGGAGACATGAAGAAAATAAACAAGTAGCGGAAACGAGAAGAGATCCGAGGTAGTAAGCCTGTGCATAGACGGGTCGAATAACAAAATCACCAGCAATGTTGTTGTGTACATGCTTCAGGTGAAAGAGAGGTTACGAGAGTAAAAAGGATATAAGAGAAGAAATCCAAGGTATTTGTTGAGAATTAAAAGATTGGCAAGTCGAATGCATCAGAAAGAGGTGGTCTACAATCAGTTTTATTCAGTTTTGTTTTCGAAAGGGAAAGGAGCTCTCCCTTCTAAAAACAACTTGATGGTGGTACTAGAATGCAAGATTGCTAATATACTTACTCCTCCGTTTCAAAATATAAGATGTTTTAGCTTTGTGAAGCAAATGTATCTGGACTTGTTTTAGTGTGTAGATTCACTCCAAACTTAAATGAACCTACACATTAAAACAAGTCTAGATATATTTCATTCACAAAGCTAAAACATCTTATATTTTAAAACGGAGGGAGTACTAGACATTCAGCTTGTTATTGGCAAAGGAGAAGGACTCCTGAACTTTTGGAAATGACATTAGTTTCTTTATATTTTGCTTCTCTTTGAGTCGATTGGATATATTAGCTTTCACGGGAGAGCAGGATGGAACGAGAAAAAGAAATACACTAGAAACGATTTCACAAGATTGAGTAATTGTTTAATTAAGGTTTTTATACGTATAATGTTGCCTTTGGGCATGCTTGCGGGGACGGCGTTGTCATCTTGCTAGAACTAAATCTGGAAGCCAAAGTCTATTTATCGAACTGATCTTAGTATTGGATTTAGAAAACAAAAGTTAGTATATTTTCTTGTGGCATCGATCAACTTAGTTCCTAACCAGGAGCTTATTCTTCGCCGGCCGTATAAAATTGGTAATTGGAACTGTGAAACTTTTTGGATAAGCAATGATTTCTGGTTTGCAAAGTACACATACCGGGTACGGGTGACCAGCATACGAGTCTCCTTGTGGTGGTTGTGTGCCTCCATTCAGCACAATAATTGGAACAATGTGTTTTTTATGTTATACGACTACTTTTTATACATGAGTTTTTAAGAAAGTGCGGAACAAGATTTTTTAATGCCGTGGCAAAGCACGGGCATTATACTAGTATTCATAACAGTACCACAATAATAGATGACGCTAGTTATTTATTAAAAGAATAGTCATTGCTTGGTGCAGTCAAGCAAGAAGTAATTTACAAAATATATTTGTTTATTAGAAGATAACACAAAATAATTGTGGTGCACGAAGAATGAAGACTTGGAGACGTGTACATTTCAAATGCATGAAGAGAACCTGTATGTTAGAAATAAACAACAGCAAAACTGACGTACCCATCCAAGTGAGAGAGCAAGGTTGTTTTCAGGTCCAAGAGGCATAATAGCAACGGGAGGTGGCTGAGGAAGCCTAAGGTCACTAACTACTCCAAGAAGCCAACTTGCGGTGCCATCACCACCAGCAACCTATTTGAAAGCTACTTGGTTAACACAAAGAGCAAAGCAGGCATAGAAGACATTCCATATATAAGATTTGAACTTTTTAGGAGGCTACTCACAATTAGTCTTAGACTCCTCTGAATTTGAACAGCAAGAATGTCACCTTGAGACTTGAGCTTTTCGAAGTTGGCATACAGTCTATGAAGCACCTTATCAGGAGCCTCTTCTGAGAGATCAAAAACCTGTGAAAATCGAGTACATAGTTCATGCAATGAGATCATGATTTAAGGTGCTACTACGGCTCAAGGGAAGCAGAGTTTCAGCGTTACAGTTTTCCAAACTGCTGGGCTAGGCACCTGAGCTCCGTTGAGAAGTTCACGGTATGTTTCGATCAAAATACTTCCCAGTTGGTGACCGCTTCTAGGATTGATGAAGACCACCACAGGGCAATGTGGTGCATGGTCAATGATGACTGGTTCACATTCCGGTTTTAATATGTAATCTGGAATGTAGCAATCCTGGTAGAAGGAAACCATCTTATAATATTAGACACATTTTGTTATGCACTTTCAGAACACTTTATCTATCCTCATCCTACAAGTGAGAGTGGGAGTGGGAGAAGTGGTAAAATTGTTTTATTAAGTGCTGGGATGTTTAAGTTCTATGTAAAATATAATAAGGGGTTCTGCTGTCTCCCACTCTATTAGAAAAATCAAGAATATTCGAGAGTTGCTGAAAAATATTTGGATTTGAAAGGTAAAAATTTGAAAAATGTTGAAACGGCCATCTTTTTAATATTATAAAAATCAATATTTTGTAGAATATTTAACGATGACTTTATAAATCCCTAGAATAGACATCTATGCTTTTTTTCTAGGCAAAGACCTGTTTCTTTTTCAGTTTTCTTGATTCCTTTTGTCTGGCCTTTCTGCCCATGTTTCCGAAACCGCGACTCTATCATTGTCAAAACCTCTTTTAGTGGGTCAAAGGACGAAATCTAAACAGTTTTGACATTTGGGCAAGCAAGAATACCCGCCATATTGTGGAGGGACCAAACTTACATTTTTGCAATAGTTGAGGGAAAAAGATTGATTTGGAATGTTTAGTAGTATTATTTAATTATAAGATGGTGCGGCAGTGTAAAATAATTCACTTAATATATCCAATGTTCTGGAATTCTTCAGCAAAAAAAATCTACGGTAAGTACGTCGCATACATACAATTGCCCTTAGCCTCCCACCAAACTTACCTTTTTCTCAAAATATTAATAGAGCATTTTCATATATATTCTTGATACTACATCTGTACCTCCTATAACTAAATTTGTTTGAATTACATTATGACTCATGAAACTAAGAAAAGTCATGGCTATCAGCATAACATTTTCTGTGGTGAAACTGCACCACATATTTTATGGCTCCTGTTTTCGTTTCATACAAAAAAGGAGAAATGCATAGTTTAAAGAGAAAGAAAACTATGCCAATAGTGACAGTTCACACCTGGTAAATCAACAGCCAGTCCTTTTCTGATGCATAAGTACACTTCCTTTCTGTCTCATTCAGCATATCAACAACATCCTCTATAGTTGGCCGTTTGTGTCGGTCCTTCTGCACACAACGCAAACCTACTTGAATGCAGATCTTTACCTGCTCGTAATATGCCTTCCTCAAATTTGATCTTCCATGTAGCCTACTTGTCCATTTCTCATGCACCTATTGATTTAGAGCACAAAAGGTTGAAATAATACTATAATAACAATATTACTTGTGAGTTAAGAAATAGTTGCAAGATATCAATGAAGATAAAAAAAATCTTACAAGGTTGAGGAATTCTTGGGAAGACATTTCAACACTATTGGAGTAACCTGAACGTCCAGCCATTATCTTTATGATAATAACACCCAAGCTGAATACGTCGAACTTATTTGAGATTTTACGGCTTTCTATGAATTCTGGTGGTGAGTACCCACTGCATGACACATCATACATATCTTACCGGCAATGTACATCCAATACTAAAAAAATGTAATGGAGAGTTAGGCTTACAGCGTTCCTAATAAACTTTGGGTAGATTGTGTCTGTTCATCGCTGAAGAGCCTTGACAACCCAAAATCTGCAATTCTGGGAACCATATCCTCATCCAGCAAAATATTGGCTGGCTTTAAATCCAAATGATACATGGGAGGTTTTGATTCATTGTGGAGGTAGTTCAAACCCTGGCAAATCCCCTTTATTATCTGATAGCCTTTGTGCCAATCATATCTATCACACTCATCTGCAGAACCAAATATGGAGAATTCTCAGGATATAAGTTTTAGGAATGATACCATAACACACTAACTATAATAAGGAGAACATCATCATTACCAGAAAGAAACCTATCGAGGCTTCCATTAGGCATATACTCCAAGCAGAGCGCCCTGTGTATATTTTCAGCCAGAACATATTTTCCTTCGTGCAGTACTGGTACTTCCTGAATATCATGGCAATAGCCAACTAACCGTATAATATTTTGGTGCCGGAGCCTTGTCATAATTTTAAACTCATGCTGAAATTGCTTATGGTCATTAATTCCCTGCATCCTTTTGAGCATCTTCACAGCAATCTTTACCCCATCTGGATACACCCCCTATTAAACAGTTGACGTAGTTTAATTCCTATTCATATATACAACATGTGTAAAGCAGAAGATGCCATGTTGGAATGTGGTGACCAAATCGTTTACCACTACATGATGGAGAAAAGCGCAGAACAAGATCAATTGTGTGATGTTAACCATTGACAAGATCAGTACAGAATAAATATTGCTTTTTTATGCGTGCAGGAGCTAATCATATGTTGCTGGGGGCTGTTCGACTTGAAGATGAAGGGGATGATACAAACCTAGTGAGAAACTGGGTCCACAAGTGGTCATGGGGATAATGTTTTGCAGCTCTATGTGGCGTTGTAAAAAAAATGTATTGCCAAAAGTTTTCTGTGAACCATATTTTTTGCAGCTGCTTTTCTTTGTTTCAGGTCTCCTTGGGCAGCTGCAAGCTTGGAAGTCTGGAACTCCTAGTTATGGTTTTGTCAGCCATAGGCGCAAAAGACTGTATGCTCAACTGAACCTGATGCAGACTGTTGATGTTTGCTATGGTTATCGTTCCGTAGTGGAAACCGGCCTAAGGGTCATATATGCAAATAAAATATACAAATTGCATAGACATGGACATATACAAACCGGCCAAAGACTAGATTACGGATCTTATATATTCAGAAATCACCATATGCCACTTTGTAGAAAAAAAGATGACAGTTGTATCTTTGTATGATGTCAGAAGTCTTAAACAGTGGTACATCATTAATCTTTAATCTTACCAAGTAAACCTTTCCAAAAGAACCGCTACCAAGCTCCCGCTCCTCGGAGAAACTATTAGTAATTTCTCGTAATAAATCTAGCGGCATAACCGTTGGCTCCTCACTTGCATCGTCCATGCTGTTGCTTTTCCTGGTAGAAAAAAAAAGCAAGGGAAAGCGTGCTTGCACAGATAAGATCCAAAATCCAAAATGCAGCAAAGATCTACACGGTGATTCACATAGATCAAAGGTCGTAAATGCGGATCTGACAGAAAACCACCAGCCGATGGAGTCGAAAGAGCGAGATGAGGGGAAGCACTAACCTGGAGCCGACCTGGGGCGAGAAGGATGCTGCTAGTCAACGCGTCGCCAGTGAACGAAGAAATGGCACCTTTGGTCGTTCTCCTCATCAGGACAGACCACCTTTGGTAGATGCCATGTGAAAGGTAGATGCCATGTGTCTGTCTCAAAGCACCCTTTCTTTATTCCCCAGCCACTCCAATCCCCATCCCCGTGGAATCCATGTCCGTTTTCTCTCTTTCACGATCACGACGGAAGCGACAGCAGAGGACATGGCCTAGAGAGCACATGTTAGCGATTTGTTCCCGATTTTTCGTTCCTTCGGGAATGTTTCTTCCTCTGCCATAGGAGTATATAGCATAAAACCATCATATTGCTTTAACAAAACCCATCACTTTACATTCGCGGGACAAAATCCCATCAAATTTTCGTTGGTGGTTTGCAATTCGTGCTAAAACACGTTTGGGAGCGAATTGATGCTGGTTTTGACACGATGACCCCACCACCAGGCTTACGTGGCAAGTCGGATACGGGCGCCCAGGCCTGTTTGTCAACGGCCTTTACAACGACTTGTGGGACCCACCAGTCAGTTGGCGCGAAGGGTTAAGTGGGCATTTTTCTTATTTTCCTCTATCTCTCCTCACTCGCTCGAGCCACTAAAGCAACCACGCCGGTCCTGCCGGTGGAGAGACATCGACGCTATTCGTCTGTGCGCGCCCGCCGGAGCCATCATCGCCATGCCCAGCTGGGATGATGGGTCTTCCTCGAACCAGTCCTATCTAGGGGTAAGTTTTTGTGCCCCAATTTCCGATCTAGGATTAGGGTTGATAGAGATTTGGGATTTTGTGTTCGGTCCTCGATTTAGCCCTCTGAATCTCCATTTTCTCGAGATTAGGACATCACCCCAATTGATTATGCACCTGAACGAGTGGATGGTCCCACATTTTGCAACATTACGATGGGACACCCGGAGCTCTGTCTTTTCCATAAGCTCGAGCTGGGCAAATGTGTGGCATTTGGTGGGGCTGACATTGGAAGGAGATTCTATCTCTGTCAGATAGAGAATGTAAGTGTTTTACATCATCATGATGTGTATATTTTGTAAGGTAGGGCTAAGAGCAACATGATTTGTTGATCACTGACCAACTATTAGTTGAAAATCCAACAACAATTACTTGGATATGTGCATGACAAAGTTGATCATAATTTGTTGTTGAAAGTGTAAAGGACGTCGCCTAGAGGGGGTGAATAGGCTTTTAAAATTATTACGGTTTAGGCTCAAATAAATGCGGAATAAAACTAGCGTTTAATTTATTAAACACAAAAACTAACCACTAGGTTCACCTAAGTGCACGAACAACCTATGCTAAGCAATACAAGCAACAAGGTGATAGCAAGATATAATACTTCAAGCATGAAGGCTATCACAATGTAAAGTGCATAAGTAAAGGGTTCGGTTGAGAGATAACCGATGGATGCGGAGACAAAGATTTTTATCCCGAAGTTCACTTCTAAAGAAGCTACGTCTCCGTTGGAGAGGTGCGATGGCGCAATGCTCTCCGAATGCCACAAATGGCTCACCTCGGGGTGTGATAGCTCGATGCACACCCGATGTCACACAAGTCCTCACCCCGGATGCGGAAGCACGCAACTCACTGACGCCACAAAGGATCACCATATTCTCCTGAGTGCGCACCACAAAAGGCGGGCACTCGCTCCACTATGAGACACTTGAGGACGGTCACCGAAACCGTATAAGATTGGAGCAATCTCCATAACTCAATTGGATGCTCCGAACAACAACGACACAAAAGGCTACAAGGCCACAACAAGCAACAAAGACCACAAGAGGTCAACACTCCAACCAAAGAACCATCTAGGGTTCCAAGAACCCAAGAGTAACAAGCCCACAAGCTTGTACTCGCCGAAAATCCAAGGAGAACTCAAACCTATGTACCAAATGTAAGGGCAAGTCCTTCACTCTCAAATACTAACAAAGCTACAAAAGCTATTGGGGGAATAAGGGAGGAAACACAAAAGAGAAGAACACAAAACTCTCCAAGATCTAGATCCCAATAATTCCTTCACAAAGAAGGGATTTGGCTTGGAGGAATTGTAGATCTAGATATCCTCTCTCAAATCCTTCAAAAAGATGCAAGAATCATAGAAAGGGAAAAGGGAGAGGGAAAGCTCTTCAAGGTCAACAATGGAGGAGAGAGAGAAAGACATGAACCAAGAAAAGAGCTAGTGCCCACAAAGGAGAAGATGAGCCCCTTTTAAAGGGCTCCCAGATCTTCCCGTTATGGGCATTCAAGACCCTGGCCGGAACTTCCGATGGGAGGCTGGAAATTCCAGTGGCACTCAGCCAATGGTCAGAAAACTGTGATGCGAAAGACAGAAAAAAGAGACTGGACGAAACGTCCGCAGGTTCACCGGAACTTCCGGTGGGAGCGGAACTACCGGTGGAAATTCCGACCGAAGTTCCGTCAAATAGATCACATAAAACACAGTGGTTACAGTACGTGAGCGGAACGAGAGCCGGATTTTTAACCGGAACTTCCGGCGGCAACTAGGCCAGAGCGGAATTTTCGGTGCAACTTCCAATCCAAATTTTATCAAATACAACAAACCAAACAGAGAGGATACAATACGTGAGCGGAAGAAGAACCGAATCTTCCACCAAAACTACCGGTGGCAAAATGCCCTGGCGTTACTATTGGTGGGTAGCCTGAACTTCCGGTCAGTAAAACTTCAGAAATCAAAACTGCAATAACTTTCGTGACCAAACTCCAAACGAGATGAAACCATTTTTGTTGGAAAGATAACAACACGTAGAATCCAACATTCGTTGAAATATTGAGTATCACCAAGGGAGAAAATACCAAGAATATATATGTGATGTATCTCCCAAGGTGTGGAGCCGGAAAACTCGCAAGATCAACAACCACAATAAGATATGCAAGGAAAATCCTTATTTGATGAACTAGAGCTTGTTATGATGATAAACACAAGCTCTAGATCCTCTCATGGACAATAACCAACTAACAACCAAGAAAGTTGATGCTATGAATGCAAAGGTTTGAGCTCTCTCTGAACGATGCGATCGAGACACCCTCTTGAGATCCCCTCTTGATAGTACGGCTAACTATCCTAAACCTGGTCTCCCAAATAACAACACGAGACCGGCAAAACAGAAGCCCTATCAAGATCATACCTTTGCCTTATACAATCCACTTGAGCTTGATGTAGACCGTCTTGTTCTTCTCAAGTGGGAACACCTTTCTTGTTTGCTCTTGCTCGCTCTTGCTTGATGAAGACTTGCAAATTGCTCCCCCATACTCCATGGGTAAAGCTCTTATTTGAACATGTCTTCATCACTCCATGATCACGAGGATGGGAAGCTTCAAGCATGATATCTTCTAGAGATGACGCATCTTGAGATTGCCGTTCTTCATCCCTTCTTGATATTGATCCATCTTGATGCAACTCTTTGCACTTTTCTTGATCAACCTTCAAGCACCTTCTTTCTTCATGATTCCAATGGGCACAAATCCCTTGGATGTTTCTTCAAGTTTCAACCTTGAGACCAACACATGGCCCAAGCGATGCCAATGGACAAACCTATAAGTGAAACTCAATTTACACATTAGTCCATAGAGGTTGTCATTAATTACCAAAACCACACATGGGCATACATGCCCTTTTATCTGTGAAAGATACAAACTAGTTTGCATGTACTTGCTTTTGTTAGTTAGAATGTCAATTTTAGAACATTGTTAAAATTTTGCAGTAGTTTCAATTTTAAAGTAATAGTTCATTATATGTTTGCAGCAAGTATTGAATTGTGGATTTTAATCATGGAAAGATGAAGGGTGGCTTGACACTCTAAAAAATTCTCTGATTAAATCATGGGACATGTACAATAGTGTCAGTGATGATAGGATTAATGACACTGTTGATAATGAGATAGTTGTGAAAAAGCTGATAGATGAGAAGGAAAGATTGCAGAAGAAATACTCAGCTCTGATGGATGATGTCAACAAATTTGTTGAAGCTACATAGGAAATGGTTTTGGTTGCACACATCACCAGGATCAGGGCAGAAGAAGGTGAGCACGAGGCTGCTCCCTGTCTGCATTTGAAGGAAAAGGTTGCTCTGTTGGAGATGGAGGAGGAAAGAGATAAGCTAAAGAAAGAACTTAAGAATGTGCAGAAGTCACAGGATGACATAATGAAGGTTAGGGAGACATAATGGAAAGATGAGAGGAAGGCAATGAAGGAAGAAAATAAAAAACTTGAGTATAATATCTTTGATCTATTCAAAGTTAGGGATGCTGAAAAGACAAAGTTGAAGAGGATCAAGGCCATCGTTGAATAGGAATAATTAAGATGAATGAATGTTATTGTAATGTCTCTGTTAATAGTGCTAAATGTGTTACTTATTGGAAACATTCTATGGTGTAATGTGTTACTTATTTGAACCATTTTATGGTGTAATGTGCTACTTATTTGAACCATTAATGGTGTGATGTGCTACTTATTTGAACCATTTATGTTGTGACATGGTTGTGATGCTACTAAATTACCACCTTTATGGTTGAAATATGTATTTGTGATGCTACTGGCCTGGCTGATGATGTAGGAGGCACTGGTGGCCTGGTAGATGCAGAAGGAGGCCCTGGTGGTCTGGTAGATGTTGTTGTGGGAAGCACTGAAGGATCAGGACTGGTGTAGTTCTCCCTGTTAGCCTGCCAAATGTAAAAAAATTGTATGTATAAAGCTTCTGATGGAAAAAAAAAATTGTATGTATAAAGCTTCTGATGTAAAAAAAATTGTATGTATAAAGCTTCTGATGTAAAAAAATTGTATGTATAAAGCTTCCGATAAAAAAATTGTATGTATAAATCTTCTGATGATAGAGTTATAAAAATTGTAACAAAAGGGTAAACTCATGTATTTTCATGAGTAGTGGTAGACAGTGATGATTAGTTTCAAAATTATGTCAAAAAAGGTATTGTTCCAATAAAATGTTTGCTCTATTTTTTACCTCTTGATCTTTGGAATATTGACTATACATGTGCAAATAGATGAACTGATTGAGTTAAAAGCTTTAATATGATTTGTTGATTGTGTGAGAGCATAACTTGCTCTTCTGCAGATTGATATGACAATAAGAATATCTAACAATACCAGACAATAAAAAAAGAGAAGGCAACAAACAGTAGATAATTTAGAATACATGGCATACTAAAAACATTAGATCCATTACATGCTAACATCAAGTTCAGCCCAGTTCACTATCAAGCACAAACTACTAAATTTAGAATCTAGTACATACTAGAAACAATAGATCCATTACACACTAAATTATGACATGCAAACAACTCATTCTCCACAGACCTCAACTATGTTCTTCATCTTGTCCTTCTGAGCATGGGAAAGCTTGAGAAGATCTGCAACATAGTACTCCAGCTTCTTGTTTTCTTCCTTCAAAGTAGCAATATCATCATCTGCCTTGGGCCTCTTTGCCAGTTCAGTCTCTAGCTTCTGCTTTTCTATCTTCAGAGAGATCGCTTATTGCTCTGCCTTCTCCCTCTTTGCCACTTCAAGCTCAAGGTTATGGGAGGTTGTCTCTGCAACATACTGCAAAGCATTACTCAGTTGCTTCTGCAGCTCCATGTTCTTCTTCTCTAACTCCTTTTTTTCTAAGACCATATTGTAATTCCTAGTGGAATACTCCACTTTACCATGGATTCTATTGTCCCTCTCTTCATCATGCATGGCCCAAAGCCTGAACAAACTATTGCTGAGTGTAGGTGGCCACTAGAAATCTACCCACTCAAACCTGTCACACCTATCCTCATCCTACAAAATGATCCAACACAATTATTTATAACCATTTGTCAACTAGCCATGCTATTTAATTATCTATGCAGCTAAATTATTATGACAGTGCCAAACAAAACTTATGCAAACAAATCTTATGAAGGCATTGGAAATCCAAAATTTACTAGGCAGTGTCTAAAATACTATCTATATTAAAATGTTGCTCTTATTTAATTAGTGGTCATATTAAAATGCTGCTCTCATTTAATTAGGGGTCATATTTAAATGGTGGTCATATTAAAATGCTTGTGTACATAAATACTATAGGTTGTGTCAAACAAACCTTGCATCCGCAAGCCAGAACTTCCCTGTGTTCTCTCCTTCGAACCAAACATACTTGTACATGGGTATGTCATGCTTCACCTCAATTCACAATCATCATATTCGGTGTACTCTGGGTCTAAAATGGTTTTTGGGATCTAAACAAGGGCAGAGGGAGCAAAGATTGAACTTAAATTCCGCAAATCGAAGCTAGAATAGAAAAATCCCCAATCCTAGAACCGAAACCCTAACCCTAACTGTACACACATGCCGGCTTGCAAGGACTGAGGCCGTGCACATCGATGAAGTCCGAGAGCCGGCGGTCCTGGCTGCTCTCAGAGTCATGCCAGGAGGGCGGGGTGCAACAGCGCGGCGCGGCGATGCGACGGGGACGGGCGATCCTCGAGAGCGATAGTTTGAGGAGAGATAGAGGAAAAGAAGAAAAATGCCCACTTAACCCCCCGCACCAACTGACTAGTGGGTCCCACAAGTCATCGTTAACGGCCGTTGATGGACAGGTCTGGGCGTCGTCTCCGACTTGCCACATAAGCCTGGTGGTGGGGTTAGGGTGTCAAAACCAGTGCCAATTCGCTCCCAAACGCGTTTTAGCGTGAATTGCAAATAACCAACGAAAATCTGGTGGGATTTTGTCCCGCAAGCGTAAAGTGGTGGGTTTTTGGTAAATTTGGCCACAGATGTGGTGGTTTTATGCTATATACTCCCTACGATCGCGAAAAACCCCATGGCGAAGGGGCAAGGAATAGGCGCCTCTTGTTGGCAAATCTGGGATATTCTATTCTTGTTAATATGTTATTAAGAGTTTTTTAGGTAAATCTGTTATTAAGAGATTGTACTACATTAGTAGTGGAATGCCGCTTTTCATATCCTTAAAAGGGGTAATTTGCATTGGAGTCCTCTCAAGACCTGGTTGATTCACGGGATAATGTTTTCTTCAAAATTATTCCCTAGCACCTATGTTTTCTTCAAAATACTATGAAGTGTTGGTTTTAAGTTACTTGCACCATGATTATATTGGTTAAATTCTAGTAGTACTCATATCACTTCCCTTAGCCACATCATTATTGGAAATATGAGCAATTTATCAAGTGATTTGTGAGAAATAATCATCAGGTAAAACATGACTAGAATAATCGAAATTAAACTAGCCAAGTAATCTGACAGAAAGTATGCAGAGAGTTGCAGAGAGATCGAAGTAATCTGAACAGGATAAAGAAAGAAACATACAGCAGTGCGTCGGTGTTGGCGTTGGAGTTGTCACCCATGTCGTCGAGGAAGAGGTTCTCGATGGCGGGGAAGAAGTCAGCGTTGGGGAAGATATCGTCGGTGTCGGTGAAGGAGTCCGTGATGAAGCCAGTAGTCACGCTGATAGCGCTCCCCAAAAAATTTATCGCCCTTCTCCCGTACAGGACTCGAAGAGGCGGAGTTTCGGAGGCCTACTGTCCCGGCTCGCGGTGCACGCCGCAAGATGGGATGGGGAAGAACTGGTGGCAGCTCAGTGCTCTGGAACTTGGAGGCGGTGGTTCTGATAGTGTGTCTCAGGAGAGGAGCGACCCCTCCTCTCTTATAGGCACGAGTAGACAGGCGAACAGGCGGCGTCAGAAGAGGAAACGAATAGGCAGCGACTGAAGCCAAACAGCCTGCACTAAGTTCGAAGCAACCTGCAACCCGTGGCGCGCGCGTGTCGTGGCGCATCGTGGCGTGGCGTGGCGTGGCGAGGCAAGGCGAGCAGAGGAGGAGGAGCGTGTGTATGGGACTCTCTCCTTCTCCTTCTCATCCTTTTACCAAGTGGTAGGAGAGCCTCCCTTATAAGCTGGTGCAAACCTCCTTCAACTAGCAATGTGGGACTAAACATTTGTTCCACCTCTTACCTTGCATGAATGGGTCACATGGGCCTCTAGGATTTTCAGGAATTATTGAATGGAAAAATGGCTGGGCTATTTAGGTCAAAGTTCCAATAATCCCCCACCAGATCCCAGAGGCACATGTAATTTGCCTTTGGTTCCAAAACACTGTTTATATACCGGTATTGCAGTGAAGACTGTTAAGTTGAACTTCCACCTAGAATTCTATGCTACACTAGGCTGCAACTTGTACAGTGGACTATGCCTTGAACTGCAAGTTTGCTGCAACCTAGCTTCACACAAAGCCTTGACCGATACTGGGCTACCGTGGGACTTTCCCACGGGTGGAGCTTATGTGTCATACTCCATGGACTTTCATGAGTTTATTAGAGAGCACCCAACTCTCATAGACTGCGACGTTTGACAGTCAGAATCATATATGTGTGTTCTTCAAAGGATGTTCTGCAGGACAACATCTCTGCTTAAGATTAAGCCACTTAGAACACATTAAGATAAAAATCAACCTGCCGTGCAGAATAGGAAAGTATTGCATCTTCACGGAGTGGTGTTCATTAAAGTAGGGATACTTTTCTCTCAGTCTACCAACAACTTGTATCCCAATTCTAATTCATGGGATCTCCGATCACATAGATTGGTTTGCCACTGTGGAAAACTCATAGTGTGGGTCTCATACCCATCTCTTTCGATGCATTTTCTATCACATTGCGTGATAGTCCCTTTGTGAAGGGATCTGCCAGGTTCTTAGATGTTTGGATATAATCCAATGCAATAACTCCAGAGTTTCTCATTTTCCTGACAGATTTTAGTCTCCTCTTCACATGTCTTGAGGACTTCATATTATCGTTAGAACTGTTCACCTTAATAATCACAGTTTGATTATCACAGTTCATTGGAATTGCGGGTATAGGTTTTTCAACCACAAGTAAGTTCATCAAGAGTTCACGAAGCCACTCTGCTTCAACAGTGGCCGTGTCTAGTGCTGTGAGTTCTGCTTCCATAGTTGACCTCGTTAAGATGGTCTGCTTGCAAGACTTCCAAGAAACAGCGCCACCACCAAGTGTAGACACATATCCACTCGTGGCCTTTATCTCATCAGCATCTGATATCCAATTTGAATCACTATAACCCTCCAGTACCCTCGGATACCCGGTATAGTGAATGTCATAGCTTGTACTACCTTTTAGATAGAGCATGACTCTTTCAAGAGCTTGCCAATGATTGTCTCCAGGATTTGAAACAAATAGACTGAGCTTGCTAACATCAAACACGATGTCAAGCCTTGTAGCACTAGCCAAGTACATAAACGAGCCAATTATTTGAGCGTATGTCAACTGATCTCTAACGGTGCCTCGATTCTTTCGAAGTAGAACACTAGGATCATACAGTGTTGGAGAAGACTTGCAGCCGCTATACCCAAAGCGACTCAAAATCTTGTCCACATAGTGAGACTGAAGCAGTGTGATCCCACTATCATCATCTGTCAACAGTTTGATGTTCAAGATAACATCAACTACTCCTAGATCCTTCATCTCAAAAGACTGAGATAAGAAATCCTTGACCTCCTCAATTACAGTAAGGCTGGTCCCATAGATCAGTATGTCATCAACATACAAACATAGAATAACTCCTTTGCCCCCACCATGGCGATAGTATACGCACTTGTCAGCTTCGTTTACAACAAATCCTGCAACTATTAAGGTTTGTCAAACTTCTTGTGCCACCGCTTAGGTGCTTGTTTAAGACCATATAACGACTTCAACAACTTGCACACTTTTACTTCTTGACCATTTACTACAAAACCATCTGGTTGATCCATGTAAATTTTCTCATCCAACTCTCCATTTAGGAAAGCCGTCTTAACGTCCATTTAATGAACGAGAAGACCGTGTGAGGCAGCCAGAGAAAGTAGTACTCGAATAGTGGTCAACCTTTCTACTGATGAGTAAGTGTCAAAGAAGTCTTCACCTTCCTTTTGGGTATAAGCCTTGGCCACAAGCCTTGCCTTGTACTTCTCAATAGTACCATCAGGCCTAGTTTCTTCTTAAACACCCATTTATATCCTACAGGTTTGCACCCATAAGGACGATCAGTGATCTCCCATGTTTCGTTAGCTAAAATGGAGTCCATCTCACTACGGACGGCTTCCTTCTAGTAGTCAACATCAGGAGATGCATAGGCTTCTGAAATAGAAGTGGGAGTATCATCCACGAGGTATATAACGAAATCATCACCAAAGGACTTTGTAGTCCTCTGTATCTTGCTCCTTTTAGGAATTTCGTTATCCTCCTCCTTAGGATTTTCTAGGTGTTCAACTAGAATGATTGGTTCAGAAATTGTATCTAATTCCTGACTTGATGAGTTAGGCATATCCTTCATGGGAAAGATATCCTCAAAGAAAGTTGCATGATTTTACCAACATGCATGTCTGGTACTCCGGATTTTACTATCAAGAATTGATAGCCAATGCTATGAAAGGCATATCCCAGAAATACACAGTCCACCGTTTTTGGTCCAAGCCTGCGCTTCTTGGGTACCGGCACATTAACTTTTGCCAAATAGCCCCAAGTTCGTAGGTAAGAGATATTTAACCTTTTCTTCTCCCATTCTTCAAATGGAGTAATTTCTTTGTTCTTTGTGGGTACTCGGTTTAGGACATGACACGCGGTCAGTAATGCCTCCCCCGACCATTCCTTGGAGAGACCCGATATTCTAACATGGCGTTAACCAAATCTGTTTGAGTGTGGTTCTTTCTTTCGGCTACCCTGTTTGACTGGGGTGAGTAGGGAGGCATCCTCTCATGGATTATACCATGTTCCGCACAAAAGGAGTCAAACTCATTGGAAAAATACGCTCCACCACGATCAGACCTAAGCCTCTTAATCTTTCGATCAAGTTGGTTTTCTGCTTCAGCTTTATAGACTTTCAAGAAACTCAAAGCCTCATCTTTTGTTTTCAGAAGATACACATGACAGTATCTCATAGATTCATCGATCAACATCATAAAATATTTCTTTCCACCTTTTATCAACACACCATTCATCTCACAAAGATCAGAATGTATGAGTTCTAGTGGTGCCAAATTTCTCACCTCTACAGTCGTATGTGACTTGCGAGGTTGTTTTGCTTGCACACAGGCTAGGCACTTAGATCCTTTGACAGTAGTGAAATTTGGGATTAAATTCATTTTAGATAACCGCGTCATGCACCCAAAATTAACATGACAGAGACGTGTGCTAGACATTGAGATAAGATCAGACGAAACATGATTCACAATTTTATTACAAACATCTAACAATGACAGGCGGAACAGACCTCCGCACTCATATCCTTTACCAATAAAAGTATCAAACTTAGATAGTACAAATTTATTGGACTCGAAAACAATCTTGTAGCCATCATGACATAGAAGAGATCCTCTAACAAGATTCTTATTTATTGAGGGAACATGATACACGTTCTTTAGGCGTACGGTCTTTCCCGAAGTGAACTTCAGATCGACCGTAACAACACCATGAACAGAAGCATGCGAGCCGTTACCCATCAACACGGACTGGGTCCCTCTGACCCAACATCCTTTATCTCAACGTCTCTCATGACAATATTAGCGGTCTTGCCGCCCTTCCCATGTCGGCGTCTGTCATAGAGGTTGGGGCAGCTAGGAGCCCAGTGATCAAGATCACCACACACATGACAGGAACCTTTCTTCTTATCAGTCTTCTTCTTGAAATTGGTAGACTGTGAGGGCTTGTTCTTCCCATCAAACTTGCCCTTCCCATCAAACTTGCTCTTGTTCTTGAACTTGTGGGACTGAAGTTCTTTTTCTATACCAAGTTGGCACTTGAACCTCCCTCAGCAACTCGAGCACGTGTGTCTTTTTCTCTCGCCTTCTCTTCCACATCAAGAGTCCCAATGACATCCGATACGGAGAACTCTTGTCTCTTGTGCTTCAGAGAAGTAGCAAAGTTCCTCTTTGAATGGGGAAGCTTGGCAATAATGCCCCGACAACGAACTTGTCCTTTAATACATAGGAGAAGTACTCAAGATCCTTGGCCAGTGCCTGTATCTCATGAGCCTGCTCAACGACGGAGCAATCATCAGACATCTTGAAGTCATAGAATTTCTCCATGATATACAGTTCACTGCCAATGTCCGAGACCCCAAACTTGGCCTTGAGAGAAGCCCACATGTCCTTGCCATTATCAAATGACATATAGGGTTCAACAATGTTCTCCCCAAGCACAGACAACAGGGCAGCCCTGAACAACTTGTCATTTTTCTGGAAAACTTGTTCCTAGGCAGGAGTAAGCTCTCCCTCAGGCTTGCCAAGAGTGACGTCATAGAAATTTATGTTCTCAAACCAGAGAACTGCTCTCACGCGACATCTCTTATAGTGCGTACCCTTAAAGACAGGTGGCTTCACAGATATCACGAAACCACTTGGAGTAAATTGCCTATAATAAGGTTTTTGGATTGTTGGAAATATGAGCAATTTATCAAGTGATTTGTGAGAAATAATCAGCAGGTAAAACATGACTAGAATAATCGAAATTAAATTAGCCAAGTAATCTGACAGAAAGTATGCAGAGAGTTGCAGAGAGATCGAAGTAATCTGAACAAGATAAAGAAAGAAAGCATACATCAGTTCGCCGGTGTTGGCGTTGGAGTTGTCAACCATGTCGTCGAGGAAGAGGTTCTCGATGGCGGGGAAGAAGTCGTTGTTGGGGAAGATGTCGTCTAGGCACGAGTAGATAGGCGAACAGGCGGCGTCGGAAGAGGAAACAAACATCCTCCACTAAGTTCGAATTAAACCTCCACTGAATTCGTATTTAAAACCCATTAGCACCCGTTCATATACCAGTCATGCATGGCAAAAAAGAACTCAGCTCCGCGAGATTTCCGCAACCCGCGGCGCGTCGTGACGAGGCGTGGTGAGACGGAGGAGGAGCGCGCGTGTGGGACTCTCTCTTTCACCTTCTCATCCTTTTACCAAGTGGTAGGAGAGCCTCCCTTATAAGCTGGTGCAAACCTCCTTCAACTAACAATGTCGGACTAAATATTTGTCCCACCTCTTGGCATGCATGAATAAGCCATATGGGCCTCTAGGATTTTCAGGAATTATTGGAAAGGAAAATGGGCTGGACTATTTAGGCAAAATTCCAACAATCATTACAACAATCTCGATAAACCTCACATAGATCATCTTTTGAGTTGTTTAGACACAGGGCTTGGTAGGAGAGGGCGCTGGATGTTGTTACCAGCTAACTCACAGAGAAACAGGAAGGCGTTGGGGACGAGTTATTTCTAAGGTACGTACAGATAATATTTGTGCGGTTGGTGTGGCAACATGTGGTTATCTTACGGGTAAGATCCTAGAGCCGATGCGTCTCTCCCAGGAAGACGCCAGGGGCAAACCCTAGAGTCACCGCCTTAGAAGCACCCCTAGGAGATCCTCGCTGTTGATGCCGCCGGCCTCGTCTGCGGCGGTGGTGGGCCCTAGCACCGAAGGAGCTGGGAGAAAGATCGCGGGGACGGCGGTTCAAGCGCGGCTGGATCGGTGCGAGGTTTACCGCGCGTGGCGGCCGGGACAATGGCCCCAGGTCAAAGCGATGGCGTTGTCTCCCTGTTGTGGCGTTGCGGGTCATGGGTCCCACCTAGATCAGCCACCGATGAGGTTCTTGTCGGCCGGCGGCGCGTGGCGGAGGCTATGGTTGGCCACGGCCTTCGGAGTGGGCGCAGCGTGGCAGTTCTGGACGGAGCCCGTGCGTGGCCTTCTAGCTCGTGTGGTGGTGGGCAGTACTCGCGGTGCCAGCGATCTGAATAAAGACGGTCTCATCCCTGCTGATCTTCGAGCACCTTGTCGCTGATTTGCTTCTTGTCGGTGTCCTCAATCATGATGATGATGAGTTCCGATCTTATCTCGAAGATTTCCACATTTTGGCGCAAGGTCATGGGATATGTAAGTTGGAATCGATCCGGTCGTGCCATGGAACATATCTACATATAGATTTTCATGGTATGGACAGAGGTGGAGAAAATGACGATGTAGGCTGTGATCGGAGGTTTGCAATGGCGAAGAGTGATCGGAGGTTTGCAATGGCGAAGAGTTATTTTGGCTGCATTGAAGAATGGTGGCATAGGTTCTTCCTGTGTGTCGGGTGTTTGGTGATTTGTATCAACAACCTTGGCAAGATTGGGTGGCATCACATGTGGACTGCATTTGACAATGGTCTTCGAGCACCGAGTTATGATTTCCAGGGTGAAAGCTCAAGATCTGGCCTTTATTGGTTGTATTTGACAATGGTCTTGATGAATGCATTGTTTTGCAAACCCGGACTTTTCCAGAGTGAAAATCCAATATCTACGCACGACGACAATGCTTGTACATTGTTTCTCGAAGGCATTGCTTTTCGAGAGCCTAATTTGTAATATAAATGTTGTATTTGGTGGTGGTTTGAGTGCTTCGGTTGCGAATGGTTGAACACCGTGATAGGGTACTTTTTTGTTTTCTTTCTCTTCTTTTATTTTGTTCTTAGCCATGTGCATTTGCAGAGGTTGACTTTAATTGTATATTCATGATATTAATATGTTCCATCTGTAAAAAATGGTAAGATATATTGATTGATGTGGTGGATTGATCACACGATCAGACTCACGGACGGCCACGCATGAGGAGGACGCAGCTAGGGGTGGACACAAAGCTCGAGGCTCGAGTCTCGGTTCGGGCTCGACAAGGCTCGGCTCGGGCTCGGTTCGGCTCGGAGGTTGGTCAAGCCAAGCCTAAACCCTTCTACTCAGGCTCGAGGCTCGACAAGCCAGCTCGATGAAGCTCGCAAGCCGGCTCGAAGGCTCGGTGTAATTAAAAATTCTGCCATAATCTTTGCTAAAAATGTATCAATTCACAATTGTAAACAACAATTGATTATGAATGCATCCATAAAATAGTCTAACAAGTTTCATAAAATATCAATAACCATAACAATAGCATACAACACAAGTTCACAATACAGATCAACTTAATCCAACAGTACTTATTATACATCATAAACACATGCACATAGATCTACTTGGTTCAAAATAAGCTTCTTCCAACTATTGACTAATCGGTTGTTCAACATCTGTACACTCATCAATTATTGAAAGATCTGTCCGCGCAATGTCTCTCCCGTCGGCCAGTGCTAGAAAAGAAATTAGCCAAACAAGAGAATAGATCCGTGCATACACCACATATAAATTAGAGGGAGATAAGTAAACAATATCTGAACATGAGACAACAACGCAACGTGCGTTATGGATCCTAGCATTTAGAGTACCTAGCATTGAAGATTCAGATTTCAAGGTGAGGGAAGGGAACGTATTCAGAAATCAACAGCCCGTCCAGCTTCGTTAAACAGCAGCACACTTCCCTGGACGGAGACCCTGCCGCGAGCTCCACGAATTGCAGGCCCTCACAGCGTCGCGAACTCTAGATCCTGCGATGTGCCCCTACCCTCACCTGATTCCATGCCTCCAACTCCGTTGACTCCACTCTCCAGCTCCTGAGCAGCAGGGCATGCCGGAGCAGAGCTGCCTGGCAATGGAGAAGAGGCGCGAGGTTGGTGTGGAGCCTGGGAGGAGATGGGGATTAAGGGAACAAGGCGGCCGACCGGCGTTGGTTGTGGCGGCATGACGGCACCGGCCCTAGCGCGATGGGACATCGAGGTGTGTCAGGGGATAAGGGAATCGCACAAGAGGTTGTCAGTCGTCTGGGTGAAGTGTTGGCTCGACGCGCCTATCGAGCGAGCCTCAAGCCTGGGTTTTAGAAAATTTAGAGTATCAAGCCGAGCCCAGCTCGGCTCGATTTTTTCCGAGCCTGATCAAGCCGAGCCACGAGCCGGCTCGGCTCGGCTCGATTCCACCCCTAGATGCAGCGCATGGATTCTCCGGGTGCAACATTGCCTTTTCCATATTCAAAACTCCTAGCTCATGCTACAAAAACTAGAGATCATCTTTTGAGTTGACTAGGCACAGGGAGATCATAGTCGTAGAAGAACGTGTTGATTTGCACCCAAAAATTGGATCGGCTAAGTTTGGTGCTGCAGGTATCTAGCCAATGGACTACCAATGTTTCATGCTTCCCGACAACGGTAAGCCAAAAGTTTGCATCGGGCCACTCTACCAGTCCAGCGCATAATTCTTTCTGTGCAGCTGAGCATCATCAACTAACATTGCTGAGTAGAGTCAGCCCATAATCTCTCACAACCACGAGCTGATTTTTCCCTGATGCCTCCCAATCCGACATATTTGTGCCTGTGTGTCAAAAACTATACTGTATATGTTCTCTCTAAATATGTCTTTCTTTGGTATGCTTCTCAGGCTAGCTTTTCTACAATAAACCACTGTGGATGGGAACTATCCTACCTAGCTGGTACTGCCACAGTGGATGGTATATATATGCACACAGGCCAGATATGAGAGTTATTAAGAAATAAAGACATACTACGAGATGGATGGTCTGTAGTACCGAGGATGAGTTACGACTGTTAAATTAACCAGATGTGTAATTGTGGGTTTATATACCACAATTGAACACTGCATGCATTTGTGAGTATGTTGAAGTGGAGCTTGTTGCAAGTGGTCTATGTATAGAGTTTTGATACAATCTGATATTATTACAGTCGATGACAATAATAAAATTTGAAAGATAAAGATACCATTAATGATGAAGATATTCGCATGATATCTTCATAAAGAGGTTATTCTCACAAAAGATAATTTTATAAAGAGGAAATGGTATGAAAGTACACAATACGTTTTCTGTCACCAAGATGAGACGATTAACCATTTATTCTTCTAATGTAAATTCAGTTGTTATATATGGTCAATCATCCAAGTAGCTTTTGGTTTATCTTCTCCGCGTTTGGTAGCCAATGTATTTGGTAACTAGTTATATGGGACAGACGATAAATACATGACTATTTAGGTTAGGAGCGCTTGTCATTATTTGATTGTTATGGCTATGTAGAAATAACAAGATTTTTAATAATAAACTGTCTTCTAACTCGCAGGTTATCTATCGGAGCACAACTACTCTCCGTTTATAGCCATCTCTATAATGTGTGGAGTTTCGAGACCTGCTTACGGAGGTGTGTACAGTTTGTGTTGAGGAATATTTTTTTCCAACATGGATAACGTACAGCCAGATCGATCTTCCATAGCTTTAGCCATCTTACTAAAAATTTCATATAATGATGGGCCTAGATTCTTTGTTGTTTACTTTTGGTATTGATCGGCTGTATACATCCTGATTATACAGAGGCCGAGTATAATCGGTACTTTAATATTACTTTAATAATTAATAAAGTGTTTATTTCCAAAAATAAAATGGGTGTGCATGTTCAGTTGAATTCAGCCCCCATGCTGGTTTTTTTAGCTGCTAAACTTGTACAAATAAGGAGCTAGAGCATCTGTTGCCCAGTTCGACATTTTATGTATTTCTTATAGTTCAAGCAACAAATGAAGGCATTAAACCATCTCTATGTGTGTGACTCTGTTCTTTGCTTCAGTGTTGCCTTCTCCTCTGTTTTCCCTCTGCTCGCGTGTGTCCACCGTACCGACCGGAAGTGACGCCGCTGGTAGCCGATATCCACATGCTATACATTTTTTATACTTTCTCTGATTCATAATAAGTGTCGCTATGGATCCTCCGATTCATAATAAGTGTCGCTATGGATCTGAGGGAGTAATTATTTTTAGCAGTTTCTGTGAGGTTATACATTCAGTCCTTCAACAAAGTGAGTTTGTCGCATTTGACTGAGTGTTAGGATCAAAGACATAGTGCACAGGAAATCGATTTTATTTGTACAGAGCAGGTTGTGTCAAGATGTTTTTGAAGCAAACATATCACTTCGAATATACACGCCCAAACGTTGTGCAATTTCCAGAGATTTTCTATGAGGCTTTTTGGTAGAAAAGTCTATACCGATAGCACAACAACATCAGAGGGGTGAGACCGTGAGAGTACTACATATTTCTCAAAACAATTTTTATTACAGAAACTTTGACTAACATATCGAGGATTTTACAATACCCCAACATCAATAAGAAAAACACTTATGTACAACCGGCTGATTTAAAACAAAAGTGCATGCCTCGCCTTCTCTCTCCTCCCCACGACATTCTTCTACCCGGACCAAAACACCCCACCCGCATCCCACGACCTCAACCCCAATTATGTTTTTCCGTGCTAGCATGAGCTTTCCGCCGCCGACCAGGTACTCGCCACCAACGCAGCCCCTCCCCATCTCCTACTTGTGCCCTGTCGTCTTCCTGTGTCGAGCGCCACCACGAGCTCCCAAAGTCCTCCTACGCCGCCAGGTGATCCCACAGCTCACCTTCGATGTCGGCAAGGTCCCGTCCTCCTTCATGCGCATTTTCCTTTAGGCAAGGCTGCAAGCTACCCGAGGTCCCCTCCGTAGCTAGTTGGGTGGTGCAAGCACGCGAGCGACTACCCGCTCCTCTCCACCACTGATTTGGCCCGCGAGTGGATGGATCGGGGATTCACCCGATCTAACTCCGAGGACCTTCTGGCGTAGGTGTCTTCATGGTCCACTGTAAAGGTCATATATTCTTGGTGTTGCTTGATGTTACAAAATGTTTCAAAATACTACATGTGTATATTGTTTCTTCTACATGAGTGTGTTGAAAATGTAGCAAATGGTCGCATGCCCCCTTTCATGTTGCTACAAGCGAACTGGAATTTGTTGCATACATTGTTGGTTTTTGCTACATGGATGTGTTTAAAGAGCTACATCCTGTTTTGCTATAGATCATGAACGCGACACATTTTAAGTTCTACAACCAAATTAAGATTTGTTGTGCATGTTGTTGGGTTTTGCTACATGTGTCTGTTCAAGATGTTGCAAACAATGACGCAATGTTTTCAACGTTTTGTTATAACAAACGAGGATTTTTGGATATGTTTTTATTTTTCTACATGGATGGCTTAAAAAAATTTGCAATCATTTTTCATGACTTTGACAAAATACTGGAGAAATGTTGCAAATGGATATAACATACACTAGAAAATTCTATACATGAAGTTTTTGCTACATTGATCGGACGCCTCTGAAGGCCGCATATACTTCCAAGATTCCATCCAGTGGACGCCTATCATTTGCCTTGGGTCCCCTCTATTTCCATTGATCCAATGGCCACAATGTTTTGGTACTGCACTATTCCCGTGGTCTGTGGAGTACTAACTCGAAAAACTACGGACTACCTTGATCGAAGAGGCAAAATCATAGTGAACGCAATTATTATTTCTCACGAGGACATTTTGGTAATTTTACTCACAGCCTTCTAGAAATATACGGCGAAGTATTCGGAGTCTAAATCTGAAAAGTGACTCCCTTATTATGGATCATAGATACAATATGCAAGAAATTAATTTCATTTATCCATAAAGGTTGTGTAGATCTTTTATAATTAAGTCAAGAAACCACCTCTTGTCGTTTGTAGTTCATTAAGAAGATCAATGGCTAGATGATGGTGTGACACAATAGAAACAGTTTATTCGAATAGCGGAGTATAACCCTAGCCTCTTCATCAAGTGTTACCAGTTTCATATTCAAGTTTTTACAATACACGATACACACCTAAAGACCGTCATCTATTACAATAAAGATCCAATTGACTGCAACAAACTTCACGTTAAGTACTACTTTTGGGTGAATTAATGAAGGAAGAACGCTCGGTTAATGGGCATCCAACAAATCTTTAGTTCGTTCCATTTGGTTCCAAGTTCATCCGTGTTGCATGGTTCTCGCAATTCTCTCGAACGCTCATAGTACAGAGAAGGATCAAGAATCAAGAGCAGTTCCAGTTCCGTTGGGCGAGAAGCGGGTTGCCTATGTAAGGTCTGCTAGGGTGGGTTTGAGATCTCCGTGTGGTCTTGCACTTTGCCCCTGAGACTCAACTTACGACCCTGTAGCCAAGGCACATCTCTGGTTACGCTTGATACTGCAATGTCTTGGTTGCGCAAACACCATTGTGCACCCGAGATATGTAATGTAACAGCACTGAGCATATCAACCGCATGGAATTTGGAATGTACAAGCTGGTATTTTCCTCATGCCTCCCATCTCTAATATTTTTGAGATTGTGTGCATTTGTAGCACAAAGTATGTTTTGTATTACTACCTCGAAACAAGACTTTAACAAAATAAAACGAGGGAATTTTCCCGAGTGCTATGCACAATGGACGGCTCACTTGAGATAAATGGCTTGTATGCATTGCAGACACACTGGATCTTTCTTTAGTCTGCTTCTGGCTAGTTGATCTGTGCGGACCACGGCTGAAAGGAGCTTTATATAGGCACACATAATTGATGGGCAGCTATAGGAGGAATAAAAACAATAATAACTCAATGACTAGATGGTGAGTAGCATTGAAAAAACTATTGACTTGCTATACATTTAAATAAACTGTATAGCTTTTGATAGGCTTGTACTTCTCCAAGACAGTGAGCTTGTGTACTTGCCGATCAAAGAAATTTTAATGAGAATCTGATTTTATCTACACGGGCCAAAACGTGGTGATCCTTTGGAGGATCTCCGAGGAGTTGCATTGACCACTGATAAAGCCTACATGCTATAGGCTAGAGGCTACAACACTGATCAACGCTCAGCCTGATTGCATGTCCTGTTTTGAAGCTAGCTGCTGCCCCAAACTTGTTTCTTTTATTCCATTCATCTTTGTCATCCAAGCTGTCACGATCGTCGTCTTCGTAATAGTTGTTGTGGCCATAGCAGATGTAATGAATGCTCTTCAATTTGCACGGGTAATTGGCCAGAACGGTAACCTCACGACAGTCTAACATCTCAACGACAACGGTGTCATCATCTTTGGGAAGAGGCTGCTTCCATGGCTCTCATTCAATGTTAATTTTTTTTTTGGAAAAGAGTATATATTAATATTATAGGGATATCAATTACACCCAGCCTCTGCAACAATGCATGCCATAGCGGCCCTACGAATGCACACAACTTAGAAAAAAGAAAGAAAAATTATAAAAAAGAAAAGTCCCGCTATAGAGAACTAATCCTCAAAGCAACGACACTGACACCATCAAAACAACACCAGTAATCCTCCACTTCAATAATAACGCCTTCAAGGATGGCACATTTATATCTGTCTATGGCTGTAATGATCACTGTCCAGGATGTCCAAGTGCAAGGAAAGCTGCTGCACTGTTATCCATCATACTTATTTCCCTTGTTTGAACTATCTTAAATATCTTTGTATGACTTATTTATTATCTGGATCAACTTTATATATGGGATGGCACATTTATATCTATCTGTGGATGTAATGATCATGTGTGCACACTCATCTGCCAGCATATGTTATCTTGGTATCTTATTTCCACATTTGCATTTTTATGCCTCCAGTTACCTGGTCCTTTTCCTCATGGCCTGTTGTTCTTGTGATGAGTCTGAATAAGAGTACCAGTACCTGGTACTCTAACACTACCTATCAATCTGGTTATTATGAATAGAACAATAAATATCATGGACTGGAACATTAGAGGCATTAATTCACAGGAAAGATGTGATGATCTTGCAGATAAAATTAACCAATGCAACTGCAACATTATATGTCTGCAAGAAACAAAAAGGGAGCACTTTGACAGTAGCTACATAAAAAAATTCTGTCCTAGAAGACTAAATCAATTTGCTTACCAACCATCTATTGGCAACTCTGATGGTCATATCCTGGAATGGTGCTCAATTTAATGGTGATATTATTAATCAATCTCACTTTTAGATGACTGTCAAATTTGAATGCAACCTGACATCACAAACTTGGTATCTTACCAACATCTATGCACCATGTACTACTGAAGGAAGGCAACAATTCTCTGTCTGGTTTATGCAATTATAGCCACCAGAAGTTATAGACAAAACTTTATCTCTTTATTAAGCAATGATCAGGGTGTGACTTTTATAGAACATGAACAAAAAGCTGCCTTACTATGGAGCTCATCCAAAGAGAGGCTGGGTATCTCCTCTGACACCCACATGCATTTCGATTTAGATGACATGATCACTCCACAAGACCTATCTGATCTTGACTCTGAATTCACCCATGAGGAAATTGATGATGTCATAAAATATATGCCCCCTGATAAATCCCTAGGACCAGATGGATTTAATGGTATGTTTATGAAAAAGTATTGCATATTATCAAGCACCAATTTTACAGCCTATGTGAGCAATTCTACACTGGAGATCTGGACATCCAAAGCATAAACACTACTCACATTACTCTCATACCTAAGGTGCAAAACCCCTCTCTACAATCTGACTTTAGACCCATCTCACTTGTCAGCATGGCACTCAAAGTTGTCACTAAATTGATTGCTAACAGAGTCCAGAAGGTGATCATCCCTATTGTTAGCAAAAATCAATATGGTTTCATTAAAACTAGAACAATACAAGACTGTCTGGCATGGGCCTTTGAGTATCTCCATATATGTCACAATTCAAAGAAAAAAAATCATCATCCTGAAGATTGACTTTGAAAAACCTTCTGACATGGTTGAATACAAAGCTATACTCACCATGCTAAAGAAATTTGGATTCAGTGACAAATTCATCTCCTGGATTAGGAATATTTTGTATAGTTCCTCTACATCTATTATACTAAATGGTGTACATGGGAAAACTATTACTTGTAAAAGAGGTGTGAGACAAGGTGACCCTATGTCACCACTATTATTTGTGGCCACTGCTAAACTACTTCAGATTATTGTGAACCATTCCTGGCAGAATGAGGATCTTTCACTCCCTATTGACTATTCATATGGGCAGAACTACCCCATCCTATAGTATGATGATGACACACTGTTGATTCTACCTGCTGATGCAGGTCAGCTGAGCAAACTTAAGGATTTATTAAAGAAGTTCACTGAAGCCACATGATTAAAGATCAATTATCACAAGTCATCCATGATCCCTATTAACACTGCACCTGAAAAGATGGGCAACTTGGCTGACATATTTGGTTGTAAAGTTGAAGCACTACCATTCACATACCTAGGTTTACCTATGGGCACCACAAACACCAGTGAGGAGGACCTATCACCTATGATCAGTAAAGTTGATAAAAGATTGGCTGGAATCTCAAATCTTTTATCACACTGCTCCAGAGTTATTGTTACCAAATCTGTCATATCTGCTATGCCAAATCACATTATATGTGCAATGAAAATGCATTTTACTCACATTGATCATGTGGATAAATCGTCCAGAACTTTCCTATGGCATGGTAAGGATATTGAGAAAAGAGGCAAATGTATGGTCCAATGGGATAATGTATGCTTAAGTAAGAAAGCTGGAGGACTTGGCAATACTTAATCTTAGGGAACACAACAAAGCACTTATGATGGAAAACCTGTTTAAATTTTTCAATGGCAAAGATATACCATGGGTTAACCTGATCTGGCAGAGATATTACAGTAATGGTGCATTACCTGACAGAGACTCCAACAAAGGCTCCTTCTGGTGGAGGAATTGCTTATCCTTCCTACAAGAGTTCAAAGATATGACCAATATTGAGGCTGGGAATGGAACTAGTGCACTGCTATGGTATGATAAATGGTTGGACTCAGCCCCACTTAGAATCAAATTCCCTGAACTTTTCTCATTTGTCAAAAATGGCAGAATCAGTCTTGGCAAGGCCACTAGCATCATATCTGAGAACAGCTACCCCTATCCTTGACTGCAGCTGAGCAACTAGATGAACTGACGTCTATGGTCAATAACAACAGGAATATTAATACTCCTGACAAGTGGTGCTTCCCATGGGGTGGCAGTAATTTCTCTATCAAAAAGGTCTATGACCAGATCATCAAAGCACCGGAGGCCCCTAGCCCATATAAATGGTTATGGAAATCACCATGCCTACCAAAGCATAAATTTTTCTTTTGGCTCATGATGCAGGACAGACTAAACACTAGAGACCTCCTCCAAAGAAAGAATTTTCATATTGATGACTATACTTGTGTCCTATGTAGGGAAAACATCAAGGAAACTGTTGATCATCTTTTCTTCGAATGTGATTTCAGTAGGAACTTTTGGTGGACTCTTGGAGAGGAACGGAACATGGACCTTGGCCTAATTGACAGAATACTAGATACAAGAGGAAGATCCACCAATCATTACTTCAAAATTTCTATGATTGCTGGCTGTTGGAGTATCTGGTGCCATATAAACCAGATTATTTTCGAACATGAGTAAAGAAGCACTGAGCAATGTTATACTATATATAAACTCTCTATACAGGACATTAGGCATAGGGTTAAACCCAGCTTAGTTCAGGATCTGACTGTTTGGTTGGACACTTTGTAGCTCTTTTTAAGTGTTTCACATTCCTGAGCATCTCAATGCTCCCCACCTTGTAATTTTGTCCATCATATATGAAAATAACACAGTGGGGGACTTCCCCACTGTATTTGTGTCTAAAAAACACCTTTAAGAAGGAAACAGTGCCCAAGCGCCATCGTTGTCCGATCAAAGATCATAGGTTTTTACCCTGGAGAAAGTCCTTGCTCACAAAACAATGCCTTCAACAAGGTCATTGCCAGGCACAACCAGTTAAGGCCAGTTCTTGGATTTTCACCCTGCAAGATAAGACTGGGAACTCTCCTTATGTTGTCTTCTTGCACCAACAGTCGCTGCAACGAGTCCTAGATCACGCAGTTAGTTCTCACTCGCCACAAGAACACAAATCACCATCGCTACCCTCACATTTCCACTTTCCTGATATTCTCTGCATCTGACTTCACCATGGCTCTAAGAATGGCACTTGGTGGGAACAACCAACGGAGCTTCGCAACGCTCCCGCTAAAACTAAACGGCCAGAAAAACAAGGTGCGCACGACCGAATACCTTCCGATCCAGCAATCTTCAGGCATGATATGCCCATGAGAGTTCGCCGGTGGAGCCTTTCGGAACCCGCCTCTCCAGACCAGATCAACGAGGGCAGATCTTCGTCTTCATGCGAAAGAAACCAAAGGACCATCACCTTTAATAGATCCGACACAGCAATCCCCACACCGCCGGCCGGTTTCTGGAGAACGAATCGAGCAGGCAATTAGGGATAGAGAGCCGATCTAGATCTTCAACGGAGTCCCATTGTCTTATGCTTGTTTGTGGAACTCGGAACGGATTTTGTGGACTTGACAGTGAAAAACCATTTGCAGTACTGAGTTGTACAGTGACAAATGCACGATAACTGATGCCTCACCTGTGCTAAACGAACTCCATGTCCATTAGCGGCCAGCAAGACGATACTGTGCCAAGCTCTTTTAAAGCCAACAACCTCGATAAGGCCATTGTCAACATAACATAAGGTGTAGTAAGGTCTCTCTGCTTATTGCCAGGAAAAGCTACAAGTTTCTTACCGAAGCAAGTCGTAATATGGCAATAAACAAGGCAACGGTGAGTAACCACCCCTTTTATAGAACACACTATTTCATTTCATTTGGTTCCAAGTTCTTCAGTCTAACATGGTTTTCTTAATTCTCTCGTGGGACCTTGAGAGAACAGAGAAGGATCAAAGAATCAAGAGCAGTTCCAGTTCTATTGGGCGATAAAATGGGTTGCCGTTGTGAGGTCTGCTAGGGTGAATGTGAGATTTCTTTGCTTGTACGAAGCCCGACTTTGTTCTCTTGCACTTGGCTCGTGACATCAAACGACAAATTTTGCAGGCAAGCCACCTCCCTGGTCACCTTTGATTCTGCGATGTCTTGGTTGCATGAACACAGATTGTGTGCATTTGTAGCCCAAAGTGTGTTTTGTACTACCTCGAAACAAGGCTTTAACAAAATAAAATCGAGGGAAACTTTCTTGAGTACTATGCACAATGGCCGGCTAACTTGAGATAAGGTGCTTGTTAGTATCACTACAGGACTGGACGAGTACACCGACGGCCAAATGTCGGGGTCGTCGGCGTAGACCGTGACCAGGCCAGCCCCGCCAAGCAGTCGTCGGCGTATCATATGCTATGCCGACGGCTGTCCTCGATGTAGCCTACGCCGACGGCTGTCCTCGATGTAGCTATTTTTTCTTTACCTCATTAAACTTTGAAAAATAATAACTAAATTATTTTAATTCAGAAAAATACAAATAATATATCAAAATTTGCAGAAAAATAAGATCTATCTATCTACACTCAAATATTACATATTTATAAATAAAAATTAAGTGAAACATAAAACATTATATATAATTTAAAAGAGGCATAAAGAATACAAAAACGATCGAAACAATGCGAAACCTTCACATAGTGTCATATTATGTGACATAGTTACACGAAAAATATCAAACCTGGTATATTGATTATGTCTGAAAAAAAACATCACAAAATGACCTATCTCATTCGAGGTTTCTTGGCTTTCGGGTCAAATGACCAATGTTATGACTAGAATCAAGGCATAGTTTGTGATAATGTGTCCATATTTTTTATACATGTGTATCATGGGATGTTGAACAATGTTGCAGGACTAAGTTTTCCTTTTCGTCGCATCAAAAAGCTATTTTTCATTTTCCGAGCATAAAAAACGGACGGTTTAATGAAGCAACCACCAAATGACTAATTCAAAATGCTACCACCACATTTTACAAAAATACTAGACCACCTTATATGGACAATGTTCCAATGGAGCGATCCGAAACCTTTCCGTCCACCCCTGGTGAAAAAGATAAATTCCTGCCGAATCGGTAGGAAGTGGGTTATATATGAACTACATGTACATGATCCGATGCTCATGTATTTTTTAAAAAAAATCTTTTTTCGGTTCACAATATGCTATTTTATCAAAGATTCAATGCAAGTTAAGCGAGGCTCGGCCCCGAGCTAAAAATCTTCATGCCCGCCGTTCGACAAAGTTTCATGATAGTTTAAAACGACATAAAAATTTCAAAAAAGATCAAAACAATGCGAAACCTTCGCGTGGTATCATATTATGTGACATAGTTAAAACAAAAAATATCAAACCTCGTATATTAATTATGTCTGAAAAAACCTTTACAAAATGACCTATCTTATTCGAGGTTTCTTGGCTTTCGGGTCAAATTTATCAATATTATGGCTAAAATCAAAGCATAATTTATGATAATGTACCCATATTGTGCATACATGTGCATCATGGGATGGCGAACAATGTTGCAGGAGGAAATTTTCCTTTTCGTCGCACCAAAAAGCCATTTTTCATTTTCCGAGCACAAAAAATAGACGGTTTTATGAAGCAACCACCAAATGGCTAATTCAGAAAGCTACCACCATATATTACAAAAATACTAGACCACCTTATATGGACAATGTCCCAATGATGGGATCCGAAACCTTTCCGTCCATCCCTGGTGAAAAAAGATAAATCCTGCCGAATCGGCAGGAAGTGGGTTGAACTACAGGTACATGATCCGATGTTCATGTTTTTTTACAAAACTCATTTTTAGGTTTACAATATACTATTTTATCAAATATCCAATGCAAGTTTAGCAAGGCTCGGCCCCGAGTTAAGAATCTTCATGCCCGTCGTTCGACAAAGTTTGACGATAGTTTAAAACGGTCATAAAAAATTAAAAGACAAGCGAAATAATGCTAAACCTTCGCGTGGTATCATACTATATGACATAGTTACAAGAAAAAATATCAAACCTGATATATTGATTATGTCTGAAAAAACCTTCACAAAATGACTTATCTCATTCGAGGTTTCTTGGCTTTCGGATCAAATGACCAATGTTATGGCTAGAATCAAGACATAGTTTATGATAATGTGCCCATATTGTGCATACATGTGCATAATTGGATGGCGAATAATATCGCAGGAGGAAGTTTTCCTTTTCGTCACACCAAAAAGCCATTTTTCATTTTCCGAGCATAAAAAATGGACGGTTTTGTGAAGCAACCACCAAATGGCTAATTTAAAATGATACCACCATATTTTACAAAAATACTAGACCACCTTATATGGATAATGTCCCAATGGGGGGATCCGAAACCTTTTCTTCTACCCTTGGTGAAAAAGATAAATTCCTGCCGAATCGGGAGAAACTGGGCCAGATATGAACTATAGGTACATGATCCGATGCTCATGTTTTTTTACAAAAATAATTTTAAGGTTCACAATATGCTATTTTATTAAAGATCCAATGCAAGTTTAGCGAGGCTCGGCCCCGAGCTAAGAATTTTCATGCCCTTCGTTCGACAAAGTTTGACGATAGTTTAAACGGGCATAAAAAATTCTAAAATGATCGAAACAATGCGAAACCTTCACGTGGTATCATATTATGTGACATAGTTACAAGGAAAAATATCAAACCTGGTATATTAATTATGTCTGAAAAAATCTTCACAAAATGACCTATCTCATTCGAGGTTTCTTGGCTTTCGGGTCAAATGACCAATATTATGGCTAGAATTAAGGTATAGTTTATGATAATGCACCAATATTTTGCATATATGTGCATCATGGGATGGCGAACAATGTTTCACGAGGAAGTTTTCCTTTTCGTCGCACCAAAAAGCCATTTTTCATTTTCCGAGCACAAAAAATGGACGGTTTTATGAAGAACCACCAAATGGTTAATTCAAAATGCTATCACCATATTTTAGAAAAATACTAGACCGCTTTATATGGACAATGTCCAACGGTGGGATCTGAAACCTTTTCGTCCACCCCTCGTGAAAAAGATAAATTCCTACCGAATTGGCAGGAAGTGGGTCAGATATGAATTACAGGTATATGATCTGATGCTCATGATGTTTTACAAAAATCATTTTTAGGTTCAAAATATGCAATCTTATCAAAGATCCAATGCAATTTTAGCGAGGCTCGGCCCCGAGCTAGGAATCTTCATGCCCATCGTTCGGCAAAGTTTGACGATAGTTTAAAACGGGCATAATTTTTTTTAATGATCGAAACAATGCGAAACCTTCGCGTGGTGTCATATTATGTGACATAGTTATAAGGAAAATATCGAACCTGTTATATTGATTATGTCTGAAAAAACCTTCACAAAATGACCTATCTTATTCGAGGTTTCTTGGCTTTCGGGTCAAATGATCAATGTTATGGCTAAAATCAAGGCATAGTTTGTGATAATGAGTCCATATTATGCATACATGTGCATCATGGGATGACGAATAATGTTGCAGGAGGAAGTTTTCCTTTTCGTCGCACCAAAAAGCTATTTTTCATTTTTCAAGCACAAGAAATAGACGATTTTGTGAAGAACCACCAAATGGCTAATTCAAAATGCTACCACCATATTTTAGAAAAATACTAGACCACCTTATATGGACAATGTCCCAACGGAGGGATCCGAAACCTTTTCGTCCACCCCTGGTGAAAAAGATAAATTCCCGCCAAATCGATAGGAAGTGAGTCACATATGAATTACAGATACATGATCCGATGCTTATGTTTTTTTACAAAAATCATTTGTAGGTTCACAATATTCTATTTTATCAAAGATCCAATACAAGTTTAGCGAGGCTCGGCCCCGAACTAAGAATCTTCATGCCCGCCGTCGATAAAGTTTGATGATAGTTTAAACCGTGCATAAAAAAATCAAAAAGGATCGAAACAATGCGAAACCTTCGCATGGTGTCATATTATGTGACATAGTTACAAGAAAAAATATCAAACCTGGTATATTGATTATGTCTGAAAATAACCTTCATAAAATGACCTATCTCATTCGAGGTTTCTTGGCTTTCGGGTCAAATAACCAATGTTATGGCTAGAATCAAGGCATAGTTTGTGATAATATGCACATATTATGCATACATGAGCATCATGGGATGGCGAACAATGTTTCACGAGGAAGTTTTCCTTTTTGTCGCACCAAAAAGCCATTTTTCATTTTTTGAGTACAAAAAACTGACGGTTTTGTGAAGCAACCACCAAATGGCTAATTCAAAATGCTATCACCACATTTTACAAAAATACTAGACCACCTTATATGGACAATGTCCCAACGGGGGGGATTCGAAACCTTTCTGTCAACTCCTGGTGAAAAAGATAAATTCCTGCCGAATCGGTAGGAAGTGGGTGAGATATGAACTACAGGTACATGATCCGATGCTCATGTTTTTTTACAAAAATCATTTTTAGGTTCAAAATATGATATTTTAAAAAATATCCAATACAAGTTTAGCATGGATCGGCCCCGAGCTAAGAATCGTCATGCCCGCCGTTCGACAAAGTTTGACGATAGTTTAAAACGGGCATAAAAAATTCAAAAACGATCGAAACAATGCGAAACCTTCGTGTGGTGCCAAATTATGTGACATAGTTACAAGTAAAAATATCAAACCTGGTATATTTTGATTATGTCTAAAAAATCTTCACAAAAATGATCTATCTCATTCGAGGTTTCTTGGCTTTCGGGTCAAATAACCAATGTTATGGCTAGAATCAAGACATAGTTTGTGTTAATGTGCCCATATTGTGCATACATGTGCATCATGGGATGACGAACAATGTTGTAGGAGGAAGTTTTTCCTTTTCGTCGCACCAAAAAGCCATTTTTCATTTTCCGAGCATAAAAAACAGATGGTTTTATAAAGCAACCACCAAATGGCTAATTCAAAATGCTACCACCATATTTTACAAAAATACTAAAACACCTTATATGGACAATGTCCCAACAGAGGGATCCGAAACCTTTCCGTCCACCCCTGATGAAAAAGATAAATTCCTACTAAATCGGCAGAAAGTGGGTCAGATATGAACTACAGGTACATGATCCGATGCTCATGTTTTTTTACAAAAAATCATTTTTAGGTTCACAATATGTTATTTTATCAAAGATCCAATGCAAGTTTAGCTTTTCCTCGCACCAAAAAGCCATTTTTCATTTTCCGAACGCAAAAAAGAGGATTTTTTGAAGCAACCATCAAATAGCTAATTCAAAAACGGCGGGTTCGTGATTAGTTGATATGGATATCATATTTAGATTCCTTTCATTTTTTTATCAATTTAGACATATTATTTATTAAATTCCGATTTATGGATTTAAAGATATTAATTATTCCATATTAAATAGAAAAATACAAAAAGTAAAATTATTATATTTTTATTTAAATTCAATAGTATTTTTATTTGAATCAGTAATACTTTTACTTATTCATTGTTGTTTACTTAAATAAGTGTTTGTAGTTTCAAAAAATAAAAATATGTGACATAATGATATAAGAATTAATATGATTGATATTATTGTATTGACAACTATATACAAATTGCTTCGTGGAAACTCATTCGGAAGGAACCGAGAAGTTAAGCGTGCTGGAGCTAGAGTAGTGCTAGGATGGGTGACCAAGCGGAAAGTTTGTTAAAAACTGCAATTTAATGAAAGGTTAAATGTAATTAGTGTTAAAAATGTTCCAGGTGAGAGTTTAATGATTCAAACAATTCAAAGATTTAAAAAAGTTGAGAATTTTTTTTAAAAAATATAAATAAAAATTCAAAAAATATTAAATTTGTTTTGGATTTTTTTACAACCTGCCGTTATTATGCCAACGGGATTATGCCGAAGACAAAGCCGTCGACGTAGCATACGCCAATAACTAGAGCTACGCCAACCGACAGAATTGCCTCTGCCGAGGGAGGCCATTGCCGAGGGTAGCCGTCGGCGTAGCATATGCCGAGAGCATTTTGGCCTACGCCGACGGCTTTTTACCCTCGGCGTAGAGTGCCGTTCCTATAGTGTATACGCAAAATTGAACACACACCGGATGCAACTTTTTTTAGTATGCTTCTGGCTAGTTGATCAGTGCGAACCACAGTCGACAGGAGCTATATATTCACACAGACTTGATGGGTAGCTAGGAAGATTTTTTTTGGAAAAGGGCGCATTTATTAAAGATAATGTTTACATCCGACCTCTGCATAACCAAGATGCACACAGCCACACGACCTACAGAGCTAAGGTAAAAGGTATACAAAGATTACACAAAGGCACTATGAAAATAAATGACTAGTATCTAAGACAGATCAATCCTCAAATCACGTGGCCATCCATGTTGAGAAAAAATATCCCTCGCCGTGTCCTCCAATCGCCTACATCCCTCCATAAATAAGTCGCGGAACTCGAAACGTTGGAGAATCTTCCATGAACGGAGGATAGTCGTGGCTCGATAGATAACCTATAGAGGAGAAGACACAATATTATTAAAAATCTTGTCATTTCTACATAGCCATAGCGACCATATAATGGCAAGCGCTCTCAACCTAAACAAAGTTCTGTACTTATCAATAATTCCATACAACCAATTACCAAAAACATTGGTTACAGAACGTGGCGGAGATAAACCAGAAGCTATTTGGATGAATGACCATATAGAGCGAGCAAATTTACAATAGAAGAATAAATGGCGAATTGTCTCATCTTGATGACAAAAAACACATTGTGTACTTCCATGCCAATTCCTCTTTGGAAGATTATCTTTTGTTAGAATTACCCCTTTCCGTAAATACCAAGCGAATATCTCCGTCTTAAGGGGTATTTTCATATTCCAAATTTTATTATTATCATTAACATCGACCAGGATATCAGGTTGGATCAAGGATTTGTATAGTGAGCCAACAAAAAATTTACCGCTTTCTAGTAATTTCCATTTGAACACATCAACACCGTCCGATAATTGTATTCTGGATAATCGTAATAGTAGATTATTCCAAGATACCAGTCGAGGACCGATGAGACTTCTTCTGAAAGACACATTAGGGGGATAATCTTCCAACACCATGGAAATTGTATCCGCTTTATGTCTAACAATCGAATATAGAGCCGGATATTGTTCGCGAAGAGTAGATTGGCCAAGCCATCTATCTTCCCAAAACCTAATCTGTGATCCATCTTTAATCTCGAAAGCACCAAAACCGAAGAAATGCTTCTTGGTGGCCATAAGACCCGCCCAAAAATGTGAATCACCGGGTTTCCAAACCACTTGAGACACAGCCTTGGACCCCACATATTTCCTCCATAACATGGTTTGCCAAACACCATCTTCTGTAAGTAGTTTAAAAAGCCATTTGCCCAGGAGTGCAGTGTTTTTGACTTGCATATCATGTATGCCCAGTCCACCAAATTCCTTCGGGCAGCAAACCACATTCCATCTGGCCAGTCGATATTTCTTTTTCTCACTATCCCCTTGCCAAAAAATCTTGACGGAAATAATCCACTTTGGTCAAGACCCCTTTTGGCAATTGGAAGAACGAGATCATATACAGTACCATGTTAGTGAGTACTGAATTTATGAGAACTAGTCTTCCACCAAGGGATAACAATTTACCTTTCCAACTATTAAGACGTTTATGTAACCTTTCCTCAACATATTTCCATTCAGCAATTGTGAGACGCCGATAATAAATCGGTATCCCCAAATAATTGATTGGAAACTGGCCCTGACCACAGCCGAAAAGTTCAGCATATAGGTGAGCCTCGTTTTGGGCCTCGCCAAAACAATACAAATCACTCTTATGGAAGTTTACTTTAAGCCCAGATAGCTGCTCGAATGCTGATAATATCAATTTTAGATTCTTAGCCTTCTCCAGATCATGTTCCATAAAAATAATTGTATCATCGGCGTATTGAAGAATAGAAAGTCCACCATCAATAAGATGTGGAACCACTCCTTCAATTTGACCATCAGCCTTAGCTCTCTCAATAAGGATAGCCAACATATCAGCCATTATATTAAATAGTAAAGGCGATAGTGGATCCCCTTGTCTTAGTCCTTTCTTGGTTTGGAAGTATTTGCCAGTATCTTCATTTACTTTAATGGCAACACTACCCCCAGACACAAACGACTGAATAAGAGAGCGCCACTCCTCAGAAAAACCTTTCATGCGGAGAGTTTGCTGGAGGAAAGACCATTTAACTTTGCCATATGCCTTCTCAAAGTCAATCTTGAACAATACATCATTTATTTTTTTTGAGTGTAGTTCATGGATTGTTTCATGCAAAATTACAACACCATCTAGGATATTCCTTCCTTGCATGAACGCGGTTTGAGACGGGCTAACAACATTTTCAGCAACTGAATTTAGTCTAATCGTGACAACCTTCGTAAAAATCTTAAAGCTAACATTAAGTAAGCAGATTGGACGATACTGTTGTATACATTCTGCATTGTTAACCTTAGGCAGTAAAATTATATTTCCAAAGTTAAGTCTAAAGAGATCCAATTGTCCGATTTGTAAAAACCCAAACAAATTCATCAGATCCTCCTTAATAACATCCCATAATTTTTGGTAAAATTCCGCTGGGAAGCCATCAGGTCCTAGTGCTTTGTTATGTTCCATTTAAAAACCGCTTTCTTGACCTCTTCCTCGGTATATGAGGCAGTTAGAAAGATGTTTTCTTCATCAGAAACCTGAGGGATATCTGACGTTTGGGACTCATCCATAGAGAAAGAATTCTCCTCTGGGGCCCCAAACAAGGATTTATAATAAGTAGTGATATATGACTTCAGATGCTCCTGTTCCTCAATCATACCTTCATCCTGAATCAGAGAATGAATAAGTTTCTTCTTATGCTTGCCATTGGCAACAGCATGGAAGTACCTAGTATTTGCATCTCCTTCCAGGATGAATTTTGCTTTAGAGCGTTGGTACCACTTGAGTTCCTCCTCACGCATAAGTCGGGCTATCTCCGCATTCGATTGGCTTTTGAGCTCAATTTCCTGTGCAGTTAATGGCCTGACTTCTGCGGTAGCTTCTAAGTCATCAATTATAGATGTAAGGCGTATTTTTCGGTTTTTAGGTTACCAGCTGTGTGCCTTGCCCAGCCCCGAAGGAATTTGCGTAAAGTACGCATTTTATTATTCCATCGAAGAATAGGCGTTTGGCCACCGACCGGTTTTTTCCAAATATCCTTAACCATCTCATAAAAACCATCACAGATCATCCAACCGAGTTTAAATTTAAACTCATTCGCAGACTTTCATGGCGGTAATCCAAAAGATAAAAGTAAAGGAGCATGATCCGACAAAGCCTCGATACGTTCTAGAGCACGAACAGTTACCATAGGGAACTTTTGTTCCCAGTCAGTATCCATAAGCACTCTATCTAGTTTTTCGTATGTTGGCTCCGGAAGACTATTAGCCCATGTAAATTGCCTCCCTAACATTGTAACCTCTCTCAAGTTCAGACTGTCTATAATAGCATTGAACAGAAAAGGCCAATGTTCATCGAGCCGGCACCGACTCTTCTCGGGAGGAAATCTGAGCAAATTAAAATCCCCTCCTATAAGAATAGGATATGGATTATCCTTTGCCAAATTCACAAGCTCACGCAAAAAGTCAGCCTTATAAACATCCTGAGCGGCCCCATATACGGCGACTAAAGACCATGTGAAATTGTCAGCCTTGTTACGGATATGGAGTTTTATAAAAAAATCTCCCACCGAACTAGCTAAAACTTCCATAGTCTCATCTCTGACGCCTAACAGGATCCCCCAGATCGACCGCGCGGCGGGCGTGATATCCACGTAAAGTCCACTCCACTCCAACAGCTAGTAAGATAAAAGCAATAATAACTCATGACTAGATGGATGCTGTGTGGCATAGAAAAAAATACCGACTTCCTATCCTTTATAAATAAATAAGCTTCGCTATTTTCCTGCAGGAAGAAAAATCCAAACGCATAGATGTACTTGGACTCGTCCATCGCTAATTTAGAGGAATGATCTCCAGCTAGTTTTTTTTACAGGTATTATAGTTCAGTTTTTTTTTTGGCGACATGATCTATAGTTCAATATTTTTTTCAGAAAAATCTTAGTTTATTACTAGCACTTCACGTCGCTGCAAAAGAAAAAGCAATGCCGATGCTCATAAGTAAACATATCTTATATACTTCCGTTGTCTAGAGATAACTGATTTGGATTTATCTAAATTCAAACGTATCTAGACATATTTTAGTGTATAGAGATATATGTTGATCTCATAGCTCTCCTAAATCAAACCGATCTTCTGCATACACAAATGACCTGATCCTCCCATCAAACCTTGGTGAAGAAAACAATGCAAGATGGACCGATGTGATTGGGATGGCCAGGTATCAAGACACGTGCATCGATGCGAGTCAGCCCGTCCACGTCGCCCGTAGTGACGCCAATAAGGAGGGATATCGCACAACGCACACTCTGTAGTCCCACGATCTTTAGGGTAGTGGCGTAGTCCATGGCGCGCCAGCAGGGATCACACACAAGCCGCCACGCCCAGATGCGGGCAGCAGCAGCACGACGCATGCCTCCCTGTCAAGGCCTGTCGATGGAGCCCTGCCATCTTGTAATTGAGACCAGATCAGATCGATCCCTCATCGGCGGTAGAGGATACTAGGGCAAGAACCACGCCATTATTCGAACTAGGTCCTTCGGCACCCGCACTGCCGCACGTGCGCCAAGCGCAGCACCAGACGGAGGAGGCAAGCCGCCGGGCCCAACTCCACCGCCGCCCTCGCGACCAACTCAGCGACGCGCGGGAGAATTGCACGTGCTGATGTCAGCCACCACATTGATCCGGATCCTCGTCACTGTATCCTCATTGGGGCTACACGGCAATGCACAGACACTCTCGGGGCATGGTGGCATGCTCACGAGGGCATTCGGCGACACATGGTATGGCCTCGAGGCAAGATGCAGACTCTGTCATTGGAGAAAAGTATACAATCGGATTTTGATCCCAAGTACTTTGGTAAACAAAATTTGAATCATCCAAGTGGCTTTTGTAGAAGTTAAGTTGTCATAAACTAGGCACTAATATATAGACCTTTTCAACAAGCATACTTGTTCACACACATGTATCAGCCTCATATATGTTCTGCGTTGCAGCCATGGAGCACAGCCTCACAGCGATCTGGGTAAAGCTTGGCCGTTCCGACGGTTCCGTCACCCAACATTGCTCCATTAGTGATCTCCACTCCGGGTCACATGAGTCAGGCACCTGCGGCCGCAGAGTGTTGCTCGCAATGCCACCTGCCAACAGAAGAACAGTTTACGCAGACTATGATTATCGCACATATGCTTTCTATGATGGTATCACATCATGGCTGATTTCTACCCACCAATGATAGAACCATAATTTAACTCTGCATACGGTTGTTTGCCTGTTAGGAGTTCCCACAGAACGATCCCGAAAGAGAAGACGTCGACCTAAAGGAAACATGTCAGCATTGTGTTGTGCGAGTAATACGTCAACCTGGATATAGATCGAGATCTAAATGATACAGAGACATAAGCAACATAAATTGATTAGCAGACCTTTTCAGAGACCAAGCTGCTACTTCCATTCAAAAGTTCTGGCGCCGTCCATGGAAGCCATCCCCTGAAACCACCAGAGATGAGGGTCTGAAATTTCACTTCTGAAAGCCCAAGATCACCAACCTGTATCATCCAAGAAATACATAGAAAATTTATAGAAAAGGAAATGGTGCTAACCTAAATGATATAAAAGTCAATTTGCTTGCATGTGTCGATCCAGTTTATTGACAGTTTGCATCGGAAATATTTCATTTGCATATTTAAGGCCAAGCCTTATTCAACCTATAAATAATGCTGGATGAATTTGTAGACCATCCAGTCAACATTGTCAAATTAAATTCAGCTGGCAAAAGAAGTACAGTACTACTTTAGTCTATAAAAAGAGTTGTTTGTTATCAGATAGTAGAATACCTAAAAACTCACGTTGTGAAGCCATTTCCCGTCACCCCCCCCCCCCCCCCCCGGCTCGCTCCCGTGCGGCTGCCCCGGGCCGCACCGGAGGGGAAGCCGCACCGGAATGCCCCGGATCCTGCGAGCGGCCGTCCTCCCCGCCCTCGCCGCCGCCAGTGGGCGGGCGGCGGCGGCGGGGCACCCTCCTACACGCGGGATCTGGGCGGCCCGGCGGCGGCGCCCTCTTCCAGCGGTTGCGGTGGCGCGGACGACTGCGGTGCAAAGCGGCGCGGCTGCTGCGTGCCTCGGCTCCTCGGGCTGCTTCCTCCGTGGAGGGCGGTGGTTCGATTCTCAGGCAGCGGCCTGCGGTGGTTTCTTGGCGGCGGCGGCCGGCGTGGCTGTTTGGAATGGCGCAGCGGTTGAAGTTGGAGGTGGTGATGCTGCCCATCGTCCTCCTCCTCGGCGGTCTCTGCGGATCTTGTATGGAGGGGCTGTGGGGTGGTGCTCCTACTGGCGTGGTGTCGGGTGGAGCTGTCGGCTCCGATCTGGTTTGCCTCCGCGTGGTGCGGTGCTTCTTGGTTCGGATCGACGGTTTCTCTACCTCCAACTCTGGTGGTCAGGTGGTGTTTGGCGGCGGCGGCCCTCGGCATGTTCGGCGCTGGTGGCTTTAGGGCCTTGGCTCGGTGGCGCGGAGGACCGCGCAGCTCGGTGGCGGCAGCCCGGCCCTGGCGGCTTCGGCAGGGTCCCGGGGGCGGCGTCGTGCTCGTCCGGCGGTAGGGCTTCGGCGGCGACGCGGCTGCGGCGACGACGTGCCGTGCCTCTGGGGGCCGCAGCGGTGGAGCTCTCCTGCTGGTCGCGCGCGGCTCGGCCAGCGCAGCTAGCGGATGCGGTCTGCCGTGGTGGCGCGGCTTAGGGCGGCCGGTGGCGGGTCATGGCGGCGCGGCTTCTGCAGCCGAGCCGGTGGGGGGTGCCTCGCGGAGCATCTCGACGGCGGCGGTGAGACCTAGTTGCAGCAGCGGGGAACGGTTCCGCGGGCCAGATCTGGGCCTGGCCAGGCCTGATCTTGGCCCTAAGGATGTCGCTGCCCGTCCGGACGGCACCCACCGCAAGGTGATGGAGGGATGATCTCCTCTCCTAGGTTTCCCGTGTGCTCAATGACTGCGAATCCGAGTCCTGCCCTTCGCCGAACCTCTCGGCGGCTGTGTGGTGTGACGGTGGCCGGAGCCTTAGCTCGAGCGCGTGGAAGCCAGGGCGGCGGCCCTGGAAGGTGGCTTGCGCGGCTGTTCCTCCGGCCATGGGGTGGCGAGGTTCGGTCGCTGTTCCTCATACTGCCAACTGCCCGGCTTGCATGGGTGGTCTCGGTGGCGATGGTGCTGCTGCTTGGCGGCGGGGATTCGTCAAGATGGCGGATTTTCTGGTGGAGGGAGGAGTGGAGCCTGGTGCTAGGGGAGGCGTATGTGGAGGCACCCTTGCTGCAGTGTGGCGGTGGGACTTCACGAGCCTTGACGGGCTCGGCCGGGCCAAGAAGGCCTGGTATGGCCTGCTGCTGCATCCGGTCGGCTATCGCCTTCGGGCGGTGGAGACGGTCCTCTCCCGTGTGCTGATGCCATGCCTATCCTCGTCGATGGCCCCGCTCTCTTGTTCCTACCGACCTTGGTCTGAGTTCCACGGTGTGACGGTGGTGAAGTCTTCAAGACCGTGTGGGCGTGTGCAGGTGGGCGGCAAGCTTGGCGGAGCAATTCAAAGCGGTTGGGAGGGTCGTTGGAGGGATCGGGAGAAATCTTTGTCACTTTGACACCGGCGCGGTGACGCCTTTGGGTATCGCCTTCCTTCCTGAAGGGCGTTGGGGGCATCTCCTCTGCGTCTCCCATGGCGTACCGGGGGAAACCCTAGGACTAGTCCAGACAGCAGTGTCGTCATCGTCACTTCCCTTCTTGGAGGTGCTGCTTTGGTACGCGGCGCTTTGGATTGCTAGCGGTGTGGTGGTTCTTCTCCGGTGGGCGCAACGGTTGCGAATCTTCTCTGTGTCGTCGCTCCGCCGTTGTTGGCTTTGTTTTCTTTTCATTCTTCTTGTTTTCGGTTTGGACCTGCCTATTCGGTCCGTGTATCGTGTTAGTCCTTTGGGCGTTGTGCTGTCTGGCACAGCAGCGGTCTCACATGTGTGCTTTATCTATAAAGCGGGGCGAAAACCTATTTCGAGAAAAACTCACGTTGTGTGGTTAAGAATTTCCATACTTATGCTCTTATTGTGTATTCATGCACTATCAAGTCTAGAGAGGCTCCATCACTCTTATATACATTATATGTTCCTTCCATTGTCAACAAATGGTGCCTTAAGTTCATCTATAATGACCCAAGCTGAATATAAATCAGACGCAGCTCATTAATTGCCTAAGCAGGAGTAAATTCTGGCCTACATGAAAGTCCAGTTATATGTGCCAGAGCTGCATCTCGCAGCCCACTTCTTCTACCTCTCAATATCACTTTCTTCTCTCGAGAGAATACACACACGCACACATCACCAAGGAAAAATAATCATGGTTTTGCCAAGAGCTCTTCTCTCCCCGGTTTACCACATCTCTTCTATACCAACACGGCTTACCTTTCTAATTAACTGGATGAAACATATGCTCCCTCTGTTTTAAAATATAAGATATTTTAACTTTGTGAAAGAAGTGTATCTGAACCCCTTTAGTTTCTAGGTTTGTGTAGATTCAGAGTGAACCTACACATTGAAAGGAGTTTAGATACACTTTTTTTGTAAAGCTAAAACATCTTAAATTTTAAAATAGAGGGAGTATATAGGAGCTTACCCCTCGGGCCACTCATCCACTCATGCACTAACTAGCCACTAACCCATGCACTAATCCACTAACTTACTTGATCTCTTATTAAGGCCTCTACCAAGCTAATCCGCTCATGCACTACCGGATAACTACATGCATGACCGATTTACTAATTAACTATTCTATTTGGTCATGCACGGCTACTAGTCAACACAATCGTGCACACTTGCACATCTAAATACTAATGTCAAGATTAATTCCAACAATCTGATTATATCAGCAATTATCTAACAGCCGAACAAAAATTTCCATATGATTATCACAAAAGGCATCGTGTGTTCCAAGTAAGGAGCAGAATGCAAGTATAAGGCGATAGGATGCTAAAATTATCACTATCTGGTGCCCAATTTGGAAAGTCAATATAGGATAGATTGCCAAACATCAAGAATAGAACACAAAAGAGAAGAAGCAATAGTCTAGCCATGCAGCGGAACAAGCCAACGGTAGGACAAAAACACAAAAACTGTGCTTCTTACCTTAAGCTTGCATACTGGGCGTTGTGGATCTCTCAAATCAACAAGTAAATTGTCACTTTTCAGGGAAAAGTGCACTAAGTTTTTGTTATGCAAGTACTCCATTCCAAAAGCTGTGTCCATGGCAATGATAAGTCTCTTCCGTCTATCCAGGCACCTGCACATGCACAGCATTTTAATTCCTTCAATTTCATGTAGTAAGACTATAAATTTCTTCTTATTAAGATGTACATAGTGGAGTGACATATAAATAGTGGACATACTTGGAATTCTTCAGCAAAGCCGTCCTAAGTGATCCGTTAACCATGTATTCTGTAACTGTGGCAATGGATCCTTCAGGTACATCTAGAACAACACCGTAGAAGGCCACAACATTGGGGTGGTGTAGATATGCAAGGTTAGAGGCTTCGTTCCAGAAGTCATTTGGCTGCAAATATGCAGGACCTATTTTGTAAGACTTTGTACATTTGACAGAGTTGGCTTTATTAATTTAAAACCGGGCTCCATCTCGAGCCTCATGTCTAAACAAATATGCAGGCAGTCTAAGGACAAGCATAAGCAAATAAAAAGAAATCTCGGATATTTATTGAGAACTATACCATTTTGTCACTGATTCTTTTTATTGCAACATCGGAGCCCCCCCATATACCATGATATACAGTTCCAAAAGTTCTAGAACCGAGTTCTTGGAGCTCTTCGAGGTCATTGTTCTTTATAATCTGAAACACATGAACATGTGGTTGGTAAAAGCATATTGCTTTATATTAAAGATGTGGATGATGAATAAGACATGCTTCCTGATTGTAACCTGCAGGCGTCCAAGCTCATCTCTAACTTGTAATCCTGAAACCCAATCTACTCGTTTGCTCTTGGTAACCTACACATTTATCTTAATTAGCATTAAAGATGAAATAAATCAGGACATATATGCATGTGTAGACATCCCAGGAAATTTGAATCAGAACAGGAAAATAAACATCACACCACATAGCTCCAATTGGATTATCTTCCCATCGGCACCCGAACTTGCACGGTGAAAAATGCAGCAGCAGTTCAGCAGTGAATTAGCCGCAGTTCAATACCAGGAAGTAAGGTTTCATATCGTGATGGAGTTGCATGTTGATCATTGGGATTATATGTGTCTACAGGTTGAGTTATACCAGCTAAACTATACTGCATGAGTAAAGTCAATCAAGGGACGTCTTGCAAAATTAAATACTTCTGTAGATGCTAACATTACAACTAATAGACTTCAATGATATAGAAAGTAAAAAAATGTTGTTGAAAACGACAATTATAGACACAACTACATGCAACTTTTTCCAATTCTTTATTCATTTTTTCAGAAAACATCCCTTAGTTTACATATATATAACTCCACAATCATGGGCTTCATGGGTCTAGCACCCACACATACACCCCAGCGTCATACATACAATTAACCTGTCTAAATAGATTGTGGCTGAATCAAAATAAGAAAATACATGTCCACCGTCGTACTATTTTCCATGGTGCACCACATATTTTTCACTCTTTTTTCTGTTCCACAGGATGAATAAGAACAACAACATAGATTAAGAGGAAGAAACTATGTCAATACCGACAAGTTCTCACCATGGAAATCAACAGCAAGTCCTTCATTGCTGCATAAGTACACTCAGTTTCTGTCTCCTCCAGCCTATAGACAATATCCTGTATAGTTGGCCTTTTGTGTCGATCCTCCTGCACACAACTTAAACCAATTGTGATGCATATCTTTACTTGTTCGGAATATGCGTTCCTCCGGTTCGCTGTTTCAACTAGTCTACTCGTCCAATTTTCCTGGACCTACAGTTTAGAGAAAAAAGGGTAATATATTAAAATAAGCAATGTATTACTTATGAATACGTACATATGGTGATAAAGACAGCACATTTTCTTACAAGATTAGTGAATTCCTGGGAAGACATTTCAGCGCTTTTGAAGTAACCCACGCGTCCAGCCATTATCTTTATGATTACTACACCCAAACTGAATATGTCAAACTTATTCGAGACTAAATTGTTGCGTATGAATTCCGGTGGTGAGTACCCACTGCATGACACATCATATATATGTTACTATTACTGTACATGTAATCTAAAAACAACTTACCTACTGATATTTCAGTTCAAAAGGACATTTTAGCTTACAGTGTTCCTAGTGAACTTATGGTAGCTCGCGTCTGTTCATCGCTGAAGAGCCTTGATATCCTAAAATCTGCAATTCTGGGAACCATATTCTCATCCAGCAATATATTGGCTGGCTTTAAATCCAAATGATAAATGGGTGTTTTTAATCCATTGTGGAGGTATTTCAAACCCTCACAAACCCCCTTAATTATTCGATAGCCTGTGTGCCAATCATATCTATCACATTCATCTGCATCGCCAAATAAGGAGAATTCTTGGCATGTAAACTCTAAGAATGATATCTTAACATGCTAATTAAAACAAGGAAAACATCATCATTACCAGAAAGGTACTTGTCAAGGCTTCCATTTGACATATACTCCAAGCAGAGCACCCTATGTGTCCTTTCGGCAATAACCAATTTTCCTTCGTACATTACATGTACATCCTGAATATCACGACAATAGCCAACTAACCGCACAATATTTTGGTTGCGGAGTCTTGTAAGGGTCTTAAACTCGTTCAGAAATTGCTTATCGTCAAGTCCTGGCATATCATAGAGCTTCTTCACAGCAATCTTTTCCCCATCTGGATACACTCCCTATTTACCATTTCACATAGTTTAGTTTTTTGTTTATATATACAACATGTGTAAAACAGAAAACGCTATGTTGGATGTGGCGACTGAATCCTTTACTGCTGCATGATGGAGTATAGCACAACACAAGATCAATTATTATGTGATGTTAATCATTGACAAATCAGTACACCAAAAATATTGTGTGTGTGTGTGTGTGTGCGTGCGCACGCGTGCGTGTGTGTGCGTGTGCTAGAGCTTCTCATCTGCCAAAGCACTCCGACATCGTGCTGAGGGGGCTGGTGGTCGACAAGTTTACTCCTGGGAGTCCAATATTGCTGGGGCTGCTGGTACAAACTAAGTGGAATTCTCCCTGAACGCGATATGTGCTACAGTGCCAGTGTAAAAAATTTATTTTTTGAAGCATTTATGTATGTTTTGTTTTTGTCACCCATAGACGGCAATAGTCTCTATGCTAATAAGCTGAACCTTATTTTCGTTGTGGTTATCAGTCGATAGTGCAACCCGGTCTAAAGATCACATGTAAGTAAAATATACAACTTGTAGACACAAGGTACTGGATCATGGATGTTTATATGTTGACAAGATCACCTCTCTTCGCATCAAAGAAGATACTTCTGATGTAATGAAGCCACACGCATGTGGTACATATTTAATCTTACCATGTAAACCTTTCCATACGAACCACTACCGAGCTCCCGCTCCTCGGAGAAATCATTTGTAATTCCTCGTAATAAATCGAGCGGCATAACCAGTGGTAATTCCTCCGCACTTGTATTGTCCATGATGTTGATCTTCCTGGTAGAAAGAAGGACAAAATGCATGTTCATATTTTACAGCTAAAGCTAGCTTTTCAAACCTGAGAGCAATGTTGACCCTGTTCTCCTTGTTTACCTCTCGAGCAGAAACAGCACGAACCGCTACCAAAGCTTCCTCTCCTCCAGTAGCTTAAGCAGGGAATCGTACGACCGCGCTGCTCCGGAGTTCGCCAAGGGAGGTGTGCTTCGGTCCTCCCCCCCTAAACTTAAATTTCATGGGCCATTTTATTTCTTTGACCCGTCGAAACCCATATCGAGGCCACGTATATCTCCGTATATGTGTACTTGGTCGAACTGAGTATAATCCATGTCCTGGACGGCTGATCCCACCTCTTATTATCGCGATCTACGTCTTTGCATGTCATATTTAATTTTTGTTGTTGTTGATGTTATATAACTTACGATTTTCGCTTCTGCAGACACATGAGTATTCGTGTACGGGGAGTATACGTCTAAGAGGACCATATGGACTTCGGGTGGGTTCATACGGTCCTGAAAACAATTGGTATGAGTTTTTGTTTGTCAAAGTTTAAAAAGAAGGAGGGGGGGGGGGGGGGGGGGAGGGGGGGGACCGAAGCAAAAGTGCGTGGACTGTGGAATCTGGACTTGGAGATATTTTTTGGTTGATTCGTGGCTTCTATAGCTAGCTCCAAAATTGCCAGCAAATGAAATTCATTTATTTCCAGTTTGACGCTTTCAGATATATTGCGTGGGCGGTGCAAGTTGGAAATTTTCCACGCCAATGGAGAAATCTGGGCCACAGGCGACTGCGATGGCATAAAAGATTAGACGCTCACCAGCCACATCTTTCAGAACGAGGAAATTGCACAAGAACTACCGACTGAGTATATCCATATCAAAATTTAGCAATGCTTAGCTAGGCAAAGTTGTGTCTAGAAGTGTTGAAGTCACAGTATACCTTTCTAACGGAATTTTGCCACAAATATTCGTAGTGTTATATATGGATATATATGAGTCGGCAACAGGTCGAGCAACTCCAGTACCACCACATAACTCATCATATTAGCCAAAACAATTCAGCAGAAAAAACTTAAGATACAGAACAAAGGATGTGCTCTGAAAACGGTAAATCACTCTGGCCTTAATACAGTCTAGAAACGCTTAATTGCAGCGGGTTAATACGGCATTCAAATTCTTGGACACACGAAGATTCTCTGTTTGCTTTAATCTCCAAATTCCCTACAGCTCCCAAAGATAAATCTGCTTGTCGCTTATGCTCAGTGGGATGGAAAAAGGTTTCATTGACAGGATCATTGTGCCCAGGTGTGAAACCTTGACTTACGGTGGAAGGACAGTGGTCAGACATCGAAGACGACAGGGCCTGTGTTTTTTTTTTGGAGCAACCGCCAGGAGCTCTGGCTATTCATTAAGAAGAAAAGAGATGATCCAGTTTATAAGGAAAACCGGATCAAAAACCATACAGAACTTGGACTCTAATCCCCCGACATGCTTACTACTCTCAAAGCCTCAAACAAACAATACAACAAGTGCAAAAAACCTAACACCCACACCCAGCCACATTTGCGACAATTCCACATGTCGGTAGGATCAACTACATCCATCATGTAATCTCACCCGCCTTCTTCTTGGCGTCGATCTTTCTGCATTTTGGTTTTTTCACCTTCTCCATATTCTTCACTAAACAACCAAGCATCGTGATGGAGCGAGGCGACAGTGGGGTCTTAAACTTGTCAGTGAAGGCGGCAAGGGTGTTGTCATCAAACTCCGCGCTCTCTTCCAGGAGGCCCAAAACCTGTGCAAGCAACTTCTGAGTTGTAGATGTGCTGCAAGCATTGGCCGCATCCTTCCGCTTCTTCTTCTCAATGCGATCACTCCGACGAGGCGTAGTGGCCACCTCTTTAGGAGCACGGGCTCGCCTAGGGGCCGGCGTAGCAAGGATAGGAGGAGGCACTGGCCGAAAAACCGAAGACAAGAAGGCATTGCACTTGTCGGTGATAGAATCTTCCGGGTCAACTTGAATGGCCTCCGCAACTGCGGTTGTAGAAGAGACGACAATGGCAGCAGGGATCTCCACCAGAGGCTGCACCAACTTCTTTGAAGCCAAATTGGCTAAGAAATCACAAAGCTTAGTGGAGTCAGCCACCTCAGGATCAGCAGCAAATGGCTCCAACTCCAAGGAGGAGGTAGCCAGCACATCAACCACATCATCATGTTCCTCAACCGCCAATGTCTGAAACCTTGGCTCATGCGAATGAGAATCCGGAGCTTCAGCAAAAAACTCAGCTAGCCCCATGCCTTCTACTTCGGCAGGGAGGGATGCAACCTTGTCTACAAACGCATCCGTCAACAAAGGCGAAGGACTAGAGCAACACACATTCTTGCCGAGCACCTCAACAGATGGATCATTGTCTGACCCCAAATGATCACCAATAGAAGGCAAACGGAAGGCGCCGAAGCTAGCAGGGGATGAACCGCAGGCACGAAGGACCGGCGAGTAAGGACCAAAGAACCCCGAGAGCTCGACATCCCTCAGCCTAGAATCCGGAGCCTGAATAGAGGCACACCCAAAACCCTCCGTAGGAGCCGTCTCCGCACGCTCCCAACTTCCAGCAGCACGCGCTAACCAGAATTTGATAGCCACAACCTCGTCCCGCAAAGGCCGAGATACCTCTTCGATGCGATCCGCAACAAGCTGAAGGAGCTCCGAGCGCAAGCAAGCGAACTGTGCCAGCAAGGCAGAGTCCGAAACGGCACTGACAAGGGCCTCCTTGCCAACTCCAGGAGGCGATGATGGCAGCACCGAAGCACACGGCGATGATTGGCGCACCACCTCGGCCCAGCTCCGAGACTGCGCAGAACGAGGAGGACCAACAGGCGGAGAGCGTCTTCGTGGGCTAGGAGAGCGAGCAGCTGGAGAGTGACGGCGACAATGACGCTCCCGGTGACCCGGACGACGACAACGGATGCATCGGAAGGGCTCCCGACATGTGCCGACATGGTGGCCGCGCTCGAGGCAGCGGAAGCATCGCCCATGCGCCCACCTCTTGAAGGCCAGACTACGCTCCATGGCCTCCTCCCTCGGAGAAGGAGGCGGAAAGGCACGGCTAGAGCGACGCCCTGAACCCACATGCTGCCAGCCCCCCTCCTCGCGCAGGCTCGTGGCAGAAGCAGGGGGCGCACCGGGCATAGGCGGCGGCCACGAATCCGCAGCAGGCACATGATGGCTTCGGGAGCAGCCGAGGAGCAGCCGCTGCGCGGAGGAGAAGACCGTCGGCTTGAAGGGAGACGGCGGGAGGGAGCTTGGTGCAGGTGGCGGCGGATGAAGAAGGGCAGGAGGTGCGGCGACCATCACGCCAGGAACAGCTCGAGCACGGCGACCGCCGCGGAGCCCAGCCTGGCAGAGGAGGGAGGTGGAGCGACGAGGGCACCGGGGAGGCCACAGCGAGCCCGGACGAGGAGGTGGTGAAGCTCGAGAGGCGGCAGAAATCGCAAGGCCGATGGCCAGTCACCGGGGAAGTGGAGGCCAGCCGCTGTGGCTTCGGAGACGGGAACACCGGACTGCGGGAGGGACGGAGAGCGACCGGGGAGAGGAACCTCGATCTGGACGGAGTGGAGGCGGGGAAGACCGGAGGAGGGAGATCAGCGCGGCAGCGGCGCGCACGCGTCCGTCGCCCCCATGGTCGTGAGAGCGTGCCCCAGCCCCTTCACAGAGAGTTTTTCACTGAACGATATACTTATTTCGACAGGGCCTGTGTAGTAGTAGACATTTCTGGGTGAGATGTGTCCCACTCCACCGTACATAACCACGCCGATCGTTACTCCAAGTGTATCTTCTACCAACCATAACTTGCTCTTTGAGCAGCTTCCTGAATCTCCCCATCAATCGTCGATCAAGTCTGGCATTGTTGAGTAGCTTCATGTATGAGGTTAAAGTCGCCAGCTACATCCCAACTGACTGTGAAGGAAGTGCGCACCATTCTCAGCTCATATACTGTTGTTAAAGCCCACGGTTCTGCCCCTGGGAAGCAGAGCTCGATCGTGAAAGAGTAGGAGTCCACTTGCGATCGAGAGATGTGTAATTGACAGGATTGCCAAGCCATGATAATTCCGCCTGCCGTGTTTACTGCTAGCAAAGCCACAAACCTGTCGAAATTAGATCCCAAAACTCTAGTTATGACGAAATTGCTTGTCTGTCTCTCATCCAAATAAGTAAAAATCCGCTCCCATTGATGAGCGGAGAATCCGGAGGCGGTTCTGGAATTTCAGAAGGCGATTCAAATGGGCTTTCTAGTGGCGATCGCGCATCACTGCTGGGAATCTCGCCGGAGAGAGAGGCAAGTTATGGGCGCTGTCGTCCGACGGCGATGATTATGCGGTGGATGAACCCATCTCACAGGAGCGGGCAGACTCAGTCGCCAGTTGTCTGTGCCGGACGCCTGAGGAGGAAGATGGATCGGACATGGTTGTGTCATCCTCAAGGATGGCCAAGCGATTGGAGCGCAGGCGGCAGCAAAGACTAGCGGCAATGGAGCTGTGGGTCTCGTCGTCGATGCAGGTACGTTCTGTTTCGGAGGATGGTAGCAGAAGTGCTTCTGCTAAAAAAAAATCTCGCTCAATCGATCTCTCAGAAGACCACAGCTGGCCCCTTCTGTGTTTCATAGCTGCAACTCCGATGATGACGGGAAAGGCTGGACATTGGCCTGCCGGCGACAACAAACGAAGATGGCTAGCTCGCCGTCTTCACCGTCATCCGCGGCGAGATATGTCGATCCAAAAATTAAGAGGCATTTGAATTTTCGGGATTTGGGCCCTAGACGGGCATGGGTGGGAATTCGTTTTGCTGGCCCTTTACCTCCGCAGGTTCGGGCTAGTAATTCCAGTTCACACCGCATCAACATCTGAATCCGGGCCTAAACCCATCTGATGACGGGCTTATACCTCCTATGCGACGTCTTTACGTGAAATTGGAAGGAACACGACATCGTTGAAAAGAATAGCTCGCATGCGACGGTTGTGAGGCAGCTAATATCCCAGGGCCACACGAGCCATAAAACGGTCGTTAAGGACACATTTAACTTTGTTCCAAGATTAGGGTTAAGCCAAACCAGTCGGTTGGGACAGCCAATCAAACCAACCGCTTCCGACCGACAGCGCGCGTCACACTGACTGTAGCTTCCCCGACGGCGACGGCGGACCTCACCCATCGTTCTCGGGGCCGGCGGCGGCACGACAATTAATTTAGGCGGCGGCGCTTTCGTTCAACGGCGAAGGTGGTGAGTGCCATTTGAAAGCTAATTCCTCTCCCATTCTTCTCAATTCGAGATCTGAGCGTGCCCATTGATGCTAGATTGTGGAGGCGAGGGTGTGCTGAACGGGGCGAGGGGGAACGAGATGGAGCATGGAGAGGGGACTTCTAATCGGTATATCCCGTATCTCTGCACTTAATTTATCTAAGGTTGAGCTCTTTGTTCGCTTCCGCTAGCTCACAGTGCCCGCCAAAAACAGGGGAGACGATGTTGCGCGCCAAACCTTCGAATTTCGCATCAATTTCTTTTCCTCTAGGGCTGTTTTAGTTGATGGCAGCACGCAGCTCATTGAGAGAGACACAATTGTTAAATGTGAGGTGGAATTAGAACATGTTGATCCCCAAGAGCTAATAAACATGGGAGAGGAGGCGGTGAGGAAAATGGTGGAAAATTTGGGGATAGTGTGGTTTGGGGGCCAGAGCAAGAAGTTTTTTTGTTACGATTTGATGATTGCAAATGTGACTATGTTAGGGTTCAGACAGGGGAACATATAGTTGATAAAATCGATGAGCGAAACGGTTGGACAAGCAAAACTGTTCTGTTTTTAGCAGAGCTCATTGATCTGAAACCTGATTCGAGGGTTGGATATGTGGCCTCGAAGCTGGCTTCTCAGATGGTCGAGGATGATTGGGCTGCACAAAGGCAAGTAATGCCTATACTTACTGAGTTGGAAGTGTTAACAGTGGAGGATGATGCTAATGCATAAGGGGATGCTGCAGATGCTAATGCACAAAGGATTGTAACTGTTGACTGGAATTCAGTTGAGATACATGACCGGACTGATTTGGTCATTGCACCAATAGATGACATTGAAATGACAAATCTTTTTGGCATTCCTGTAGATGACAGAGACAAGGAGAAGAAGAGGGATGAAGCTGAAAATGATGGTGACAACCATTTAAGAGATGAAGAGGCAGATATAGATCTAGAGTTGTTGGAAAATGCTGCAGTTCATGTAGATGATGCACATGATGATGAGATAGTAACAGTTTATGACAAAGAGGACCCAGTTATTGAAGTTGGGAGATTGTTTCCAAGCATGGATGAATTCAGGATGTGTTTCAGGACATATGCAGTCAAACGTGAGTTTGCTACCAAGACTATGTGGACTGATAAAAAGAAGTTCTATGCAAAATGCGTAGGTTATGATGGTGGTGCCAAGCCTTGCAAGTGATATATATCTGCTAGACGCCAACCTGATGGAAGGACAATAAGAGTGAATTAAATTCCAAAACCTCATACTTGCATTACAAGTTCTCAAACAGTTACAAAGATGACATCACAATTATGGGTTGCAGAAAATATCGAGCCCATTTTAGCCACAACACCAAACAACACTGTAAAGAGACTGAAAATAGACTTGGAAAAGCAGTACCCCATTAAGCTGAATTATACTACAATGTGGAAGGCAAAGCAAAGGGCAATGAAATAGCTATATGGTGATTGGGCAAATACCTTTCGAATGCTTTATAACTTCAAAGAAGAAGTAGAGAAGAGGTCACTTGGCAGTGTCGTGGAGATAGATATTGAGGTAACAGCTGATGGGAAAGTCTTCTTCTCTAAATTATTCATGGCTTTAAAGCCTTGCATCGATGGCTTCAAAGCAGGGTGCCGTCCATATTTGAGTATAGACTCATCTTTTTTGACTGGAAAGTGGAATGGTCAACTAGCAGCATGCAATGCTCTAGATGGACACAATTGGATGTTTCCTGTAGCTATTGGCATGTTTCAGTCTGAGACAAAGGCATCATGGACATGGTTCATGATGCAGTTGAAAAGATGCATAGGGTCAGTCTCTCCATTGGCAGTGCACACAGATGCATGTAAAGGTTTAGAAAATGGAGTGAAGATTGTTTTCCCTCATGCTGAGCAGAGGGAGTGCTTCGGCCATATGTGGATGAATATGATCAAAAAATTCAGAGGAGATGATTTTGGACGCATGTGGCCAGCAGCAAGATCTTACACCTGACAGACACATTCATATCACCTTGAGAAGATTAAGGCGGCATGCTCTAAGGAGGATAGGGTCAAGTTTTGTACATGGTTGGAAACCTACCATTCTCTTTTATGGTACATGTCTGGTTTTAACACTGCCATCAAATATGATCATATCAACAATAATTTGGCAGAAAGTTTCAACAACAAAGTGAAGGAGTTAAAAGACTTGCCTGTCCATGACATGGTTGACCAGATTAGGATCATGATCATGAGGTTGTGGGAATTGAGAAGAAGTCTTGGTGATGTTCTTCAAGGAGATAAGCTTCCTGATGTTGTGCAGCAGGTGGTCAACAGGAGTAGAAATCTTGCACATTTGCGTGTTGAGAAATCCTCATTGTGGGGGTGTTGAAGTCAGAGATACAAAGACTGACAGGAGGCATGTTGTTGACACTCAATTGCATGAATGCACATGCCTTGAGTGGCAACACACTGGGAATCCTTGTGAGCATGCCATACTTTTCTTGGCCTCTAAACACAAGCTAAATATGCACCCATATCTGCATGAGTATTATTCTGTAGCAAAATTCAAGGCTGCATATGGAACACCAATTCCAGCACTTAAAGATCAGTCCCAGTGGCCTGAAGTGGACATTCAGTTCTCCTTGTGTCCTCCTTTGATGAAAAGAAAGGCTGGCAGGCCCAAGCAGAGTAGATTCAAGGCTTGGTTTGAGAAAGGTGGGAGCAGCAAGAAGGGAAAGAAACATGCCAAGCCAAAAAAGGGCCCAAAAAGGTAACAAGAATAGATGCAAACTCTGTGAAGAAATTGGACACCGAGCTGTCTCTACCAAGTGCAGATACACTGCTGAAAAACCAAAGTATGTTCATCCAAAATATATACCATTTCTTGTTGATGATTTTTCTCCCCCAGCTAACTTGCTTGTTTTCAGGAGGAAGCGTAGAGAAAAAGGCCCACCTCTTGTTGTTGACGAATGCTGGCCAGTGAAAAGGCAAGAAACAATGGCCAAAGAAAGAAGAGAAGTAACCAGATCATGTTTGGTGCTGCTGAGGTGCAATCTGAACTTGTTTTGGAGGATGATGTGCAAACTATTGAGGCTTTAGGGCACACCGTTTCTGATTTGGAAGCTCTGGTGCAAAATGAGGGGCAAAATGAGCATGTTGTTGAGGCTCTAGTGCAAAATGAGCCTTTTGTTAAGGCTCTGGTGCAAAATGAGCCTGTTGTTGAGGCTCTAGTACAAAATGAGCCTGTTGCTGAGGCTCTGGTGCAAAATGAGCCTGTTGTTGAGGCTCTGGTACAAAATGAGCCTGTTGTTGAGGCTCTGGTGCAAACTGACCATGTTGATGAGGCTCTGGTGCAAAGTGACCATGTTGAGGAGGTGCAGGAGGTGAAGGATACTCTTGGACGTGTTGTGGGGAGGCCATATGGTAATGGTAAGAAAAAGAAGAGCATAAACCTGTTGTGTGGTGTGAAACTTGTGAAGGAGAAGAAAACAAGGGGTAAGAAGAGCCAAAATAAATAGACTTTGAATTTGGCACTTGTTGTTGTAAACATTTGTTATTGTAATAATTTGGAAGTTGTTGTTGTAAACATTTGTTATTGTAATAATTTGGCAGTTGTTGTAAACATTTGTTATTATAATAATTTGTCACTTATTGATAATTTGGTCAAAATTCAAATATGATGGTAAATTTGAATTTCAACAAATGTAGCTATGTGTACAGTACAACTCATCCTCACCCTGATCCCTTTTGTGAAGTACAACTCACCCTCACCCAAAATATGGTAGAAATGGGCTCCAAAGCTAGGGTAAACCACCCCATTTCTAAGCAAGTTTTTTCGACCATTTCTAAAACCAAGTTTGGTATTTTTCCTCACAACTATGTCACATAACATGACACCATGCGAAGGTTTTGTATTTTTTGATTTTTTTCAATTAGTTATGCACATTTGAATGTCTGGTCAAACTTTTTGAAGGGTTTTCATAAATATTCTTAGCTAGGGGCTGAGGCTCACAAAACTAGCATTGGATCTCTGATGTAATAGCATGTTGTGAACCTAAAAATGATTTTTACAAAAAATCATCAGCATGAAATCATGTACCTGTAGTTCATATCTTACCCACTTCCAGCCGATTCAGCAGGATTTGTCTTTTTCACCAGGGATGCAATAAAAGGTTTGAAATACTCAAGTTGGGAAATTGTACATTCTAGGTGGTCTAGTATTTTTTAAAAATAGGATGTTACCATTTTGAAACTTCAATTTGGTGGTTGCTTCACAAATCCCCCCCTCTTTCAGCACTCAGAAAATAGAAAATGGATTTACTGTGCGTAGAAAAGGAAAACTTTGTACTACAACATTGTAAGTCATCCCATTATACATATGCATGCCCAATATGGGCATATTATCACAAACTATGCCTTGATTCTAGCCATATCATTGGTCATTTGACCCGAAAGCCAGAAAACCTCGGAGGAGATAGGTAATTTTGTGAAGGGTATTTTGAAATATGATCAATAGACCAAGTTTGATATTTTTCCTCACAACTATGTCACATAACATGACACCATGCGAAGGTTTTGTATTTTTTTTGTTTTTTTTAATTAGTTATGCACATTTGAATGTCTGGTCAAACTTGTGAAACCCCGTTGACTGCATCCTAAACCCAGCTAACCCTAAGGCCGAATGATGAACGTAGATCTAACCCTAGCGCGACACTGTGGCCGTCCGATCGCGTCTTCTAGAAGGATTCCGCGGGTGGCTCTGGGCGATCCGTGGAAGGGCTTATTCTATAACCTGATTGGTTGACGACTCCTAGAAGGATTTCGCGACTAGATCTTGGCGATCCGTGGGATGGATGATTCTGGAATCTGATTGGCTTCATTGTTTTTCCATGAACAGATAAGGTACAGCGTAGCACACTCCATTGACCGTTGGACCGAGTGTGGCATGCGAGGGCGCTGGGCGGGGCGGGCTGCACCATGCATGCAGCTGCCTCTAGCGTCGCAGTCTAGCAATTTTGCGTGCAGCAGCGCTGTAGCGTATTTATTCCCTCCGTCGCATTAAATAAGTGTATGTCTAACAACTTTCTTCAGTCAAACTTACTCCCCTCAGGTTCATGCGCCATAGAAAAAGTCAATATTTATAAACTTTGACTATGTATATAAGGCTAGTCATAGTGGGAGTAACTTGGATAGTAACATAGTCCTACATGTATTGTCAACTAAGCATTTAGATGACATGTCATGCAATTAAATGATGAGAGAGATGTTTGTGGTAACTAGCAATGTTACCATAACATCACAAATTTCAAGACAAAATGAGTCTACATTGTAATAAATGAGACTTTGCATGATACCACATCTATGTTATTTTGTACTATGGAGTTGTAACTTAGACTAGTAACATATGCATGTTACTACTCTAAGTTACTCCCACATACTCCCTCTCTCCGCAAATAAGTGGTTTTTTAGGAATTTTAAGACAAATTATGGGATGGAGTAAAAAGTGCATTGGAAATGTGTTAGTCATGTTCTCTCTCATCTTTAATTCTCCCAGCTCCAATGAGGTAAGTGCATGTATAAATTGAAGAAATCATTTGCTAAATGTTATTGGACTTGATTTCTGTGAAGCAATTTTTTCTACTTTAAAGTGCATTGGAAAGGTAGAAGTACACTTTTTTATGGACAAATTTTGAAGGCAAACGTACACTTATTTGTGGACAGAGGGAGTATGCATGTCACTATGACCAGCCCAAGCTAGGGCACACTCCATTGACCGTTGGACCGAGCGTAGCATGCGAGGGCGCTGGGAGGGGAGGGCTGCACCATGCATGCATACTATGCAGCTGCTTCTCGCGTCGCAGTCTAGCTATTTTGCGTGCAACAGCGCTGCAGCGTATTTACTCCCTCCGTCGCATTAAATAAGTGTACGTCTAACAACTTGTGTGCGTGTGTAAAAACGAACAAGTTTGTTGCATGCGGTGTGTAAAAACGAACGAGTTTATTGTATGCGGTGTGTAAAAACGAACGAGTACCTTGGTACTAGATTCCTGCATTTATTACCGAGTAAATCAATGCCAAATTCTATTTTCTCTTTTATTTTTTACTGCCAATGAACAACTACCTTGGACGTTTTTTCTCTCTTTCGCATTAATGCATGCATGCAGGGACAGGGGGCGACGGTGCAGGGGTCACGTCACATCCTAGCAATTTTTTTGCACTGACGTATTAATCACGCACGCGGCTATGCCCGATGCCTACACGCAACACAACGCACGCGGCTGCGCCAACACTGGATTCCCACGCCGCCCTTCACGCCCCGCCCTCAATAAATAGGCAAAACGCCTTTGCCTCCTCATCTCATATTGCCCCCCATCTTCATCTTCAACCTCGAGCCCGTCCCTTTGCCTCCTCCCAGCCCCAAAACACTCCGGTGACCATCGCGAGCTCCCCCTCCGCTTCCCTTCCGATTCCGAAGTTAGCGACGAGGACAACCACCCGGACCACAAGAAGGTCTGGGAGCAGGAGGCGCCTAAGCGCCCCAAGCATGGCAAAAAGGGGGGGCGACGCAAAGCCCCGCCCTTCCCCTGGGCGGAGGTCCACTTCGTCCACAACCCCTGCCCCCTCCCCGGCGGCAACCTCCCCGACGACGGCCCCTCCGAAGAGTACTGGAAGGCGGCGGAGAAGGAGGAGGAGGCGGAGCTGGATGCTTACGCCAAGTGGGAGGAGAAGCAGGCCGCGCGCGCCTTGAAGAAAAGGCGCAAACGGGAGGACGAGGAACGACGGGAGGCCAATCGCTGGGCCTTCCAGGAGGAGCAGCGGCGACAGGATCATCGGGAGAGGCTGGCGGCTTGGAATGCTGCGGCGGCGGCGGCTCGGAGGGCGACGGCACCGGCACCGCCTCCACCGCCGATGGAGTAGGGTAGCTAGGGTTAGGGTTTAGCCCAGGGTTTAGGCGCCTAGTTTCCCTTCCTTTCTATATTATTGTACCCTTTCCTTTTTATTGTAATGTTATCGGGCTATCTAATATAAATGTTATCTAATATATTATCTATCCCGTGTTTTATTGTAATCCGTGTTTTATTGTATTGTCATTTGTCAAAACACCCAAAACAACAAGTGCATAAAACAAAAGACACAAAAACAAGTTCTGATATAATACTCGTGCAATATTTATAAAATGAGTGAAATTAGAAAAGGTCAAAAGGAAGAATAAGTTAACGTTATGATGGTTGATTATTTTCAAACAACACATGGTTCATTTTCAAACAAGACATTTACATATTTACATAAGTTAAAGGGGCGTCCAAGTTATGTTAGTTAAATGGATGCCCTTGGACTTCATTTATATATTTACTTTTGCAAAAAATAAAAGATTGTGACCTGAGCACGAGTATCTGCAGATCCACACGTCCCTATTTAGATTGTAACGTGAGTACCATTTTTTTTGCCCAATATACATGTAGTTACTATTGGGCCTGGATACGACCATTTTGGCCTGGCTAAGTTCTATTTGGGCCTGGCCTTTTTCAATCACTCCTCGTCAATTTTTTTTAACTTTTCAACCCCTCCCCCTCCTCTGCACACAAGCGCCCCCTGCACATTGATAAAACTGAAGGAACACTGACGAAACTGACGAAACTGAAGGAACACTGATTTCGAAAACAGAGCAACTCAAAATTAGCCCAAATTTGTGTTGCATTTTATTCAAGCCAAAGACATAGACCATTACATCCATTGCAAAGCATCACTCGAACACTGATTGCGCTGTCTAATGACTAATGATCAGGAGATAAACTAATCCGAGATAAATTACACAAAAATTAAAAAAAAGCGGCCATCAGATTGTCCTGCTTCTTCAATTCGATGATTTGCTTAGCTGCTTGTTCATCTTCTTCAGCTCGGCCTTAACTTCCGCTTCCACCGTAGTACCAGCGGAAATGGGGTTGCCACATCCCAATTGCTCCACCACGGATGGGTTTTCGAGCTCCCGGGATGCTACCTCCACCCCAATTCGCTCGATGTACTCATCAAGCCACTCAAAATGCCCATATTTTGGCAGTTCCTGGAATCACAAAGATGCACCCTAAATCTCAAATTCGATGAAATGCATGAAATTTCAAAATAAAAGCGAGAAATTGGCGCTCGGAACACTCAGATCTCACCTTTCCCGGCTCGGGCTTTCTCTCACACTTCACAAATTCCCGGCCAATGTTGCCGTTCTTGTCGGTGGATGTTACAAGCCGCTTCAGGGGCGCGGTACGGGGGCAATCGGGGCACCTCCTCATCGGCACCGCACCATACCGAGGCCATGAGCGGTGGGACGCTGAAGCAGAGCTCGACATCCCTCGCCGGCGTTGCCGCACTTGCTCGCCGGAGAAGAAAACGGAAGGGGATGAGATGCTGGAACGGTGGCGGGAGTGCTCGGGTGCGGGGAAGGATCAGGGCCAACGGCTCTCTTCAACCACAACATGGGTCCCACGATATGAGCTGGACATCAGGTGAGTTTCGCCGTGACGTGGAGAGGCTCTGGGTCCTACTGTGCTCAGCTGATTCGAATTCGTTGACGGTCTCGTGGGGTTAAGTGGAAGTGTCGCACGGGAGCTATTTGCCGCTTCAGAAGTGTTGCATGCGAGCTATTCTTTGCAACGATGTCGCGTTCCTTCCAATTCTGTGTAAAGACGTCGCATGGGAGCTATAATCCCCCTGGTGACCTACCGTATATAGAATTATAGATACCTAAGAACGACAATTTTGGGGCACGCATCATTGTTCGACATCACTTTGTTTCCTCGACAGCCGAAACACTATCTGGGAGGCGGCTGCTGCTCGAGATGAGCCATGGAGGAGGCGGTGGCCCGGGGATAGGGAATGGACCTGGCGGAGGTCGTGGATTTTTCAACAACAATCCTAGAAGAGGCCGCGGGAACTACACTGGTGGTTAGAAATTTTTTCCACGACAAAGGTAGCGGAATGGGTGGCCGGGATTTTCAGAGGTATGATGATAACCAATCTGGGGGATTCTCGGGATAGAATAATTTTCATGGAGGAGATGGTGAATTTCATGGAGGTTCTGGTTTTAATTCTCATGACATCTCGAACAACAATGGTGATATGGGCTATCAGAACATGAGACGCCATGAATTTAGGGCTACCTGTGGAGGTGGTCAATCTTAGAATGAAGGAAGGAATGGTGTCCGGGTTAACTTTGGGACAACTGTGAATAGAAACCACAGCGGTGACAACCATGTAGCTCAACACGGAAATATTTCGCATGGGGCGCTAGACCAAAGCATTCTCAAGCAGGTGGTGGATGTTGTTGCAGCTGCGGCTCAGAGCGGCGCTATCGCCCTACCCCAACCATCAACGTTGGTGACTCGGGTGGGAGTCGGAACTTTGACTTCTTCTGGTGTAGTGGGGAAGATGGCTACGGGGTAGACTGGCCCTGCCGTGGCACATGATCAGTCTGCCATAGTCTCCGAGCAGCCTACCGGGGCATAGGATCAGCCTGCGTGGAGCCTGGGAAGGCTACCGCGGCAGCGATCGTTGTTGGAGCAGATGCGGCTAAAAAACATACCAATAATATGGAGGTCGATGGCAATGGACCTGCAAAATACCCCAAAGGGAATGACAAGGTACGTTGTTTCAGGTGTAATCAAGCGGGGTATTTTCATGAGGATTGTACAGTAATTGTTTGTGACAATTGTGAATCTCCTCAGCACATTACTTCCTTGTTCCCATTGTTGTTTGCTCCTAAACCTTCTGTGGTGGTCCACAGGCCGGGAAATGACAAGCTTAGTTTTCTAGAATTACCTACAACTGAATCTTACAGACCTAGAGTTGAGAATTCAAGGGTTAGCAAGGTTCTTGTCGAAGGGGGTTCTTTGACTGTGGCTCGGGTTATTGAAATTCTCAAGAGGCTTGTTCTATCACCTAATTACATTTGGGAGGTTATCGAGTTCCAGTCGAAGGTGTTCAAGGTGAAATTCCCTACTAAGGATGAGGCGCAGAGAATGAAGTCACTCAAGCAATATCAAATTCCTGACACTCCTATATATCTAAAGTTTGATGAATGGGGAGTGTTTGATGAACCAATGTTCCTATTACCAGAGGTGTTTGTACATGCTGAGGGAGTGCCAAAGGACGTCAGAGGGGACTTTCTTTCTCTATGGGGGCTTGGGTCTCTTTTGGGCAAAAACAAGAGTGTGGACATGCCATTCACTAGGCAGAAGGGCATTGTTAGGGTTTTGGTATATTGTGTTGATCCTGAATTCATTCCATCTTATCTTGATATTTGGATAAAAGAGGGTTCTATAGACTGAAATTCCGGGTGGAGGGTTCATCTACACCATCGGTTAGTGAGGGAGCAACAATTTTTTCACATATCAGTAAGGATGGGATGATGAGATAGATGGAGGCAACAAAGACGGTACAAGTAATATGGAGGAAGACAGAAATACAGATCAAATTAATAAGAAAACGAATGATACATAGAAATACAATGGAGTACATGCACCACCAGGAGGGGTTAAAATGGCAGCTTTTCTACCCTCTCCCGACCTAAATGGTGGCTCTTTTGAGTTACAGATGAAGGAGGTAATACAAAGAAATGATGATACAATGTTGGCACTTTATGCGATTGAAACACTTACAACCGAACACCCGGAAGTATGAAACGTTGGGCTTGTTATCGGTAAGTATTTCATATGGAGTCTTGATCAATTCTTTGTGGAGGTAGAGCCGGTTTGAAGCATGGCATGCGGTGGAGATTGCTTCAGCCCAAAAGTTTTAGGGAGATTTAAACTCTGCCAACATGGACCTAGCCATATCAATTAGAGTTCGGTTCTTCCTCTCAGCTACACCATTTTGTTGAGGGGTATATGCAGCGGAATATTGGTGTTTTATCCCCTCATCACTAAGAAATCCATTCAAGGTGTAGTTCTTGAACTCGATGTTGTTGTCACTCCTTATTACCAACACTGGGAGATTGTGTTGACGTTGAACCATGTTGATAAAGTCGATGAAGTTTTCTTGGGTCTAACTTATCAACTTGAAGAAGTATACCAACGTGTATCTTGAATAGTCATCAACAATCACCAAACAATATTTATTCCCACCAAGACTTGCATGATATGAAGGACCAAAGAGATCCACATGAAGGAGCTCCAAGATCCTCTTGGACTTGATGAAGTTATTTGGCTTGTGGGGAGAATCATGCATCTTTCCTTCAACACAAGTCCTGTACACACGATCTTTGGAAAAACAAGCATTTTCTTTTAGTCCAACAATATTGCCACCCTTATGGAGACTTTGAAAAGTTCCCATGTTTACATGGGCTACAAGGCGATGCCATATCCAACCCACATCGGCCTTTCCGAATAAGCACATCGCACTTGTAGTGGTTTTCCTGAAAAGTCCACCACATACAAGTCATTTTTGACGTACCCAACAAAAGCCACATTTAGAGACTTGCTCCACAAGAGGACCACAATATCATTATCAATAAAGATGACAAATCCCATCTTTCTAAGAGCACGAACTGAAAGTAAATTATATACAAGGGTCTCAACAAGCATGACGTCCATGAGTGTAATATTGTGTGCAACCACAACCTTGCCAAAACCCATTATCTTAGACTTTGACTTGTAGGGATATGTCACGGTTATTTGATCATCATTCGCTCTCATATCCTTGACAATAGTTTTGCTTCTGGTCATATGACTTGTGCATCCACTATCAAGCATCCACTTTGACCCTCCGGAAGCATAGTTCTACAAGAGATCAAACTAGTTTTTAGGTACCATTTTTCAATGGGTCCTCTTTTGTTATCAACAAGGGTCTTGGGAACCCAAATAGACCAAGCAATATAAACATCAAACAGGCCAACACATTGTGCATAAACATCACCATAATAATCACGCATTAATACATAGTGAGGGTTAGCATCATCTTGTGAAATAGTTTTGCCACTTGTGGTCTTACTACCCACAATGGCCTTGTCTTTTGCTTGTGCGAGCTTGCCCTTCTTCTTATTGTTGTTCTTATTCTTGGCTTTGGAGGCAAAGCCAATGCTCCCTTTATCATTATTTGACCTTTGCTTAATCAAAAGGTCGTCAATAGACTTGTTTCCTTTGGGAAAGGTGGCATTAGCAAGCTCCCCTTCAACCTAGAATTTTCTTCAAAGGTATTTGTACTACTAGAAGGAATGAAAGTACTAGCTGAAGCAATATTAGTCAATTGAGTCTGAAGTTTTTTCATGAGACTTTGTGAGTAACAAGAGTTCACTCTCCAAGGCCTTGTGAGCCTTGTCAAGCTTCCTAAAGTCCTCTAGCAAGTTTTTCATGAACAACACCAAACTCAATCTTATCATTTCTAGACTTTTTGTACTTAGCAATGTCATGATCACGTTCCTTAATGAGCTTATTAATAATTTGATGGTTTGCCTCATCTAGGCCTTCAAGATTTTCTTCAACAGATACCCTAGTATCTTGCTCTTCTTCTAGGGCATTAGTTAGAGCATCCATTTCACTAATATGCTCTCTCCCTAGTTTACATCTTTCATCAAGGAACTCTTGTGTGTGAGAAAGTTGATTTAGGAGGTTCACAAAATGCTTCTTGTGCTTCCCTTGCAAGTTATTCATAAACACATCAAAAGAAATTAATTCCTCTTTGACCTCAAGAGATATATCATCATCAAGTTCATCATCAATCATCAAGGAGGGGTGCGAAGATGATAATACCTCTGATCCTCTTCCCATAAGGCAAGTGACGTTCTTGTTGGAGATATTCTCATTTGGAGAGTTGAAGAGTGAGAAAGCAGAAGGAGAAGTAGTGGCCATAGTAGCCACACCATTTGATGTTTCCTCTTCATCATCTTCATTATCGGAGGAGAATTCTTTATGTGTTATCAAAACAATCTCACCCGACTTCTTGTTGGCGGGATTCTTCTTGATGAAGGGTTTCTTGAAGGGGGCCTTGGAGTTTTTGTTTAACACAAGTTTACCCCCATGATCTTCTCTTTCTCATAGGGACAACCGGCAACAAAGTGATAGCGGTCACCACAGTTGAAGCAAGTTCTCAACTTTGAGCTGTTGTCTTTTCTCCCATTTGAGTTGCTTCTTCATTGCATTTCCATCTTGGACTTGGCGAGGTCTTTCCAAAAGTTCCTTGCATAGAATGCCATGTATTCACTATGAGCAACCTTGACATCTTTGGGATGGCTCAAAGATAAGCCTTCATCACTTCCTTCTTCATCCACATACTCCAAAACTTTAGCTTTTAGGGCAAGGTTGACACCATTGTTCATTCCAAGGTATCGAGCACGAGCATCTTTAGCATTCTTGGCGTCAACCTTGAAAACGGCCATCTCTTGCATAACTTCTTTGGAGGTCATGAGGTGGTAGTTGTGTCTTCCTTGGAGACTCTTCAAGTCAGTGGGCTCGAAAGGCATGAGTGCACACACATATTTTATTTTGATCCAAGCATCATCCACATGTGAGGCACCAACATTCCTAAAGGCTGTGGTAGTGGACTTGAGCCTTCGATACTTGTCTTCATGATCTTCACCATCCTTCGTATAGAAGCCTTCGGCTTCATTTCTCAGTGCATCATACCGGTTTCTTATCATGCTCTCATTTCCAACATATAACTCAGTGAGAGCATCCCAAGCTTTCTTGGCGGTGTTGAGGTGTTCTATGTGAGGGAAATATTTTGTCCCCAAACCTTGTTAAATCATGTGCAACATAGTGGCATTAAGTTGACTATTGACAACTTCTCTTCTTATCAAGTTGGTTGGATCCACAATTTTGAGTCCTTCTTAAATGATATTCCACAATTCAATGCAAGAGCTGCGCACATGAGATTTCATTAATGATTGTCATTGAGCAAAGGAAGATGCAGCTAGCTTAGGTGGGTCACCCCTATTATTTATATGTGGGTGAGGGATTGGAGGGTCGGGAGAGTACCAACTGGGAACCTTATGGTGCTCTTCCTTCCCATCATCCTTTATGGTGGAGGGATTAGTGTTGTCATGACTATCCCCCACCACCACAACCGCGGGTGATGCCGAGGCATTCACATTTGGACATGGTGGAGGTTCCTCTTGAGGAGGAGGAGGAGGTGAGTCAAGCTTCTCTTTAACAAGTTGCTCAACTAGGTCGTGCAATTGTTTGATTTCGTTGCCCAAGGAGGAGCTCAAGCTTGATTCCAAATTCTTGATATCCTCCATGGACACCATGTTACTTGCATCACTCCCTGCTTCTCCCTCTTTGCTACCCATATTCTCTTAGGCGATAAAGCCCGAATAAAGAGCCGAGGCTCTGATACCAATTGAAAGTATTGTATGGGCACCTAGAGGGGGTGAATAGGTGTTACTTCAAATTTTACTCCTTTTCAAGTTAGGGTTTGACACAAAAGGTAAATTTTCTAGATTATGCAACTATGGTGAATTTACCTATATGTCAACCTAGAACAAATACTAAGCAAGAACAAGATAACTAAAGTGCGGTAAAGGATAGAAGTAACCAAAGTGGAGCACACGGAGACACAAGGATTTCTTTCCCGCAGTTACTTCCTTTTGAGGGGAAGTACGTCTGCATTTGGAGAGGGGGTGGTTTCAAACCACCAATGCCACGAGAGGCCTCCCTTGTTCTCCGATGAACCTCACCCCAAAGGGTTCGATTCACCTCTTCCACTATATCGGCAACCTTCGAGGTGGAAGCCGACACCTTTACAACAAGTTCGAGGCACACATCCACAACTGAATTAGAGGCTCTTGAATGCAAGAAAGCTGTTACACAATCAAAGACAATCTTGTAAGAACCGAATCAAGAACTAGGGTTTCTAGTGGAACACTAGAGAAAGGGGCCCTCAAGTTAATGAGGGGGAAATAAAGATCTCTCTTGGTGAAGCTATAGATCAAGGCCTCCACCATCGATTCTCCAATGATCAACGACTTTGTATGGTTGGATGGAGAGATCTTGGTGATTTGGTGGCTCATATGGTGGGGGACTTCTATTTTGGAATGAGCAGCTGGAGGAAGGTGATGAATTCCCCTATTTATAGCCCAACAGCTTATGAAGCGTTTTCTGAATGTTGGTGAAAGTTCCACACCGGAGACTCCGGCCTATAGACTGGAGACTCCGGTCTACACCAGAGACTCTGGCCAATCTGGTCCAACTCCATACCACCATACATAATGTCCCATCTGAGATTGATAAGTCCACTCCGGAGATTCTTCAGAGACTCCACACTCGAGCACACCAGAGACTCTAGTGTTTCCACAACAGAGACTCCGGTCTCGGAGGACGCATCGGAGATTCCGGTCTGGCTCCGGTCCATCCGGGGACTTTGGGGGAAACTCCGGACCACATCGGAGACTCTGGTGTTTGCACATCAGAGACTCTGGTCCCCTGAAACTTGTAGTTGCTTGCAGGGACATTTCCACAGGGAAAAGTCCTTTTCACTTTTTAGTATATCATCTGTAGACATTAACACACTGTAAAATGGTCTATAAGTTGTGAACAAACACGAAAACTAATTAAGACAATACATGTCTTTTCAGAGGCCATGTCTGTATATGCTAGGCTCGTCAAGTTTAATCTTAGTATCCGCTTGTGCAAATATGGCTTGCACCCGTTGTATGCACACGTATAATCTATAACACCCGATCATCACATGGTGCTTCGAAATGACGAGTCTTAGCAACGGTGCCTACTAAGGACGAACACTTTATTACTTTATATTTAGTGAGAGGGATCATCTTATAGTGCTACCGTCGCGATCTAAGAAATATAAGATGCATAAAGGATTAACATCACATGCAATTCATAATATGTGATATGATATGGCCTTTCTTCTTGTGCCTTTGATCTCCATCTCCATAGCACGGACATGATCTCCATTATCACCAGCATGGCGTCAAGGTCAGTGGCGCCGCTTCATGGTTGTCCATCACTAATAGCAACTACTATAATTACTAGGAATAAAGCTGTTACATGATGAATAGACACGCATGTCTTAACAAATTTAAAGATAACCATCAGGCTCCCGTCGGTTGCCATATTACAATAAAGATCATCTCATACATCAAATATAATCACAATCTCATCATGGCCATATCACATCACATGCCCCTGCAAAAACAAGTTAGACACCTCTAATTTTCTTTGCATATTTTACATGGATTAGGGCTTTTGAATAAGAACCATTCTTGCCTACAAACAAGAACCACAATGCTGATACAAGTGTTGTCAAGTACATATTGTAAGTTGGATCTTAACTATGGTGGGAGAGACAGACACCCGCAAAGCCACTTGTGCAATGCAAGTTGCACGTCGAGCGTGGAGCAAGTTTCATGTGTGCTGACATGTAAGGTTATCCCGGGACGCTTCATCCCACCATCCCGCAAGATGCAAATTACACGAAAAGTAAACAACAACAAAAGCATCAACACCCACAAAACTAGTGTGTTCTACTCGTGCAACAGATCTACGCATAGATATGTCTCTAATACCACTGTAGGGTTCCTAGCATAGAAAACAAAAAATTATACCGCGAGAACACACAAAACCAAGATCCAATCTATGGAAAAGCGAAGATCTAATCTACAAGATAGGTGTAACGAGACTGATGAGAACTAACTCTCGAAGATCCAAAGCCTTAACAAGATCTAATCTCGTGGTTGATGTAGTTCTTCACTTGCCGATCTCAAGATCGCGATGATGATCCTTTCGGTGCTGCGATCTGGTAGTGCTTCTGCACTTGGTCACACACACAGAGTCGATGAAGACCTTCCTCTCCCTGTTCCAGCGGGCAGCGGAGGTAGTAGATCCCCTCGGAATCCCAGCAGCACGATGACGTGGTGGTGGTGGTGGAGGAGAATTCCTGCAGGGCTTCGCCTAAGCCGAAGCAGGAAGATGGAGGAGGGAGGAGAGGTGGCGGCTAGGGTTAGAGGAAGGGGCAAAGGGGGAGCCCACCCCTCCCCTCTATTTATAGAGGGGGTGCGGCTAGGGTTCCCCTTGGCCCACCTCCTCCTAGGGCCGGCGCAAGGGTGAGGGGGGAGGAAAACTTCCCCCAAGTCTTGTCCCCTATTTTATAGGGATTCTATCTTATCCTCTTAGAACCTTCCAGAAGCTCCGATTAATACACAATGACTTTCTAGAACCTTCTAGTAGCTCCGATCAAAACTCCAAAACTTTTCCGAACCCCGGAAAATGACTTCCATTATATGAATCTTATTCTCCGAACAATTCCGGACCTCCTCGTAATGTCTTGGATACCATCCGAGACTCCAAACAACATTCGGTCTCAAACTCACATTCCATATTTACTTAAACAACATCGAACCTTAATTGTGTCACCCTATGGTTTGTGAACTATGTAGACATGATTGAGACACCTCTCTGATCAATAACCAATAGCGGGACCTGGAGATCCATATTGGCTCCCACATATTCAATGATGACTTCATGATCGCAAGAACCATTAACATACGATACGATTCCCTTTTTCGGGCGATACTTTACTTATCCTAGGTTTGAGCATCGATATCTCTATACCTAGTTCAACCTCGTTACCGATAAGTACTCTTTACTCATATTGTGATGTGACATCCCTTGTGACCTAGTCACATGCTTGCAAGCCGATTGGATGACACTCCACCGAGAGGGCCTAGAGTATATCTATCCGTCATTTGGATGGACAAATCCCACTCTTGATCCATCCGCTTCAACCCATACTTTCAGAATACCCAATGCCACTTTTATAACCACCCAGTTATGAAGTGGTGTTTGATGTCATCAAAGCATTCATCTGTTGTTGGTGATTAACATGATCTCATGGTTGAAGGATTAGGTTACTATGTATTTGAAAGCTTGTAGCAAAACGAACTTAATGACTTGATCTTATGTTATGCTTACTATGGGTTTGTGTCCATCATATCATTTTCCTAATGATATGATCTTGTTATTAATAACATCCAATGTTCATGATCACGAAACCATGATCATCTATTAATCAACAAGCTAGTTTAACAAGAGGCTTACTAGGGACTCTTTTATGTTTACAAAACACACAAGTATTAAAGTTTCCTGATGATACAATTATAGCATCGAATGCAAACATTTATCATAAGAAAAAAGATATAATAATAACAAATTTATTATTGCCTCTTGGGAATATCTCCATCAAGCCTTATGCACGAAGGCGTATAGCGATGAAGACAATGTCCCAAGTGTTGCGCCTCAAAGCTCTACGCATGTCCGGTGTACGGACGTCTCCCGGGCTCCGAACCAATAGAGCAGTGGAAGAAGATGAAAGTCAGACCATCCTACGCACGACGGCAGTACGGAGGTGGAGATCTAATCCCAATAGCTAGATCCAATCTAATGGAGAGATCTCTAGGGTTTAGAGGGAGAGGAGAGAACTTTTTGTTGTGGGTGCAAATAAAGGGGAGCGGGCTCCTCTATTTATAGTAGGGAGGGGGTAGGGTCAAACCCTAGGGCAAGGGGAAGGATCCCCCAAGCCGCCGCCAGCCCTAGGCCCCACCCCGCAGGTGTGAAACCCTTGGGTTTGGCCGGTGGCCTCGTCCTTATCCCTTTCCCTTAGGCGCCTAGCCATATGGGCCCTTCCATCCGGAAGCGGCCCAATAGCAAATAGCAGCCCACAAATATAAAATAAAATATGTTTTAATATTAATTCAACTAATTAATATAAAACACATATATTATTATATCTCATACTTCGGAACTCCTTCCGGTCAAAATTGGATGTTACCCGGAACCTCTCTCTCTCTCTCTCTCTCTCTCTCTCTCTCTCTCTCTCTCTCTCTCTCTCTCTCTCTCTCTCTCTCTCTCTCTCTCTCTCTTATTTCTCCTGCGGTGCCGGTTCGATCCCAATGTGTCCCCATCCTTAAGTGTGCCACCCTTCGGATTAGAGATGCTACGGACATGACCAAGACCCCTCTTGCGTCAATGATCAACAACGGGACCTGGATGCCCATAATGACCATCCGTGCATTCACGAATCTCATCGCTTGAACCTTAACTGTGTAGTCCTATTTCCTTTGCCATACGGTACCTAGGTCATCCGAGATTTGATCTCAAGCATCTACATACTTGTGTTCGATCTCGTTACCGATGAGCTTGTTTACTCATTCCTGTGTCGTTGCATTCCATGATCCAATCATACACTTGCAAACTTCGTTAATGCAAAGCCAACGAGTTGGCCACGTGTATCTATCTGTTACTTGGATTGGCAAATCATGGTCTTGATAAAAACTCCTCAACCCATTTCTTCGGGAAACCAAATGATACCTTTATGATCACCCTTTCATGGCTTGATACTTGATATCATCAAAGTCTCCTTCTAAAATAGTGATTATGCATTATCTCACAGTTGAAGGATATAAGCCGTGGTGTTTCTATGTTATCATCAATAAGGAACATTTAAGTAACTACATCTCATTGTGATCAACTTTGGGTGTATGTCTATCAAACCATTCTCCAATGATGTGACCTCATTGTCAATCAGCACTATCACCATGATCTCAAAACCATAAGACCATCACTTGCCTAATGAGCTAGTTAACTAGAGGTAACTAGATACCTAGTTGTTTACATACCACATGTGTATTAACGCTTCATATTAATACAGTTATACCATCATAAGAAACGTATTATGAACAAGAGATACATCAAATAAAAATAATTTATTATTTGCCTCTAGGGCATATCTCCTTCAGCTGGTTGGGGTGATACTGCTGAGCCGGCGGAGCGGGTGATCTACTGCCACCCGGATTAGGCCTAGCGACATAGTTCGCCGCCAGATTAGCATCTGCACGGAGCTTCGCGCGCCTGTCCTCGACGCGCTGATCCGCATTCAGTAGTTGCGCGAACACGTCACGCATAGGCATAGGATCCCTAATTGGACAAGCACCGACTCGACCAGCAAGAGCATCATACTCGCCGTTAAGTCCAGAAAGGAGGTAGGCGTTGAACTCCTGAGGGCGGAGCGGATGGCCGATGGAGGATAGGGTATCGGCCATCGTCTTGATCTCATTGAAGAAAACATGGCCGTCTTGTTGAGTTTATTGCACTTAGAGAGAGCGGTGCGAAGATGCATGACGCGATATGTGGATTGCGTGTCGTAGCATGCCTCGAGAGTCTCCCATGCCTCCTGAGACGTAGCCGCGTTCATCACCATCCCGATCACCCCCCCCCCCCCTCGTTGAGAGAGAAAACGATGGCAGATAAGATCATCTGATCCTGTTGATGTTAGGCCCCGTACATTGGGTTGGGGATGGTGGCAGCATCTCTCATGTCCTCCGTATTATTGATCTCGGCCCCAGGACACGAAAGAGATCCGTCGACGAACTCGTAGATGAGATTGCTCCGCAACACCGGAACAACCTGGGTGCGCCAGTAGATGTAGTTACCGTTGGTAAGCCGAAGAGTGAATTGATTCACTAGGGATATCGGCGTGGCGGGGATGCGAGAGGCCATGGTAGCCTTCCCACTCATGGACGAGCCGGCACTGGCAGAGCCGAAGCCGATCGAGAGGGAGGAGAAGGCGCTGATCTGGGACTGGGGGCGAGTATTGGAAGCCATGGCAAAGGCGCGAGATGGCTTGTCACTGGGCTTAGAGAGATCGATCTAGGGTAGGCGGAAGTGAGGTACGGCGGCGACGGTAATCACCTACGCTCTGATACCATGTCAAAATAGGGTTTGGTAGGGGTAGTGCACAGCACACACACAGCTGGCCTCTCTCTATTATATATCAATTTACAGGTACAATATATGGCAGTTGCAGGTACAAATACATCTAGATAAATACATTGTTTAACATATACCACAGTTCAACACTTCGTGTGTTTGTGGATAGGTCGGCCTTAGGTGTAGGTGTTCAAGTTAAATTGAGCCAGGCTTAGGTGCATAGAATGCCAAAAAATAGAATAACAGCATATGTTGATGGTGCCTGTGCCAGTTTCTATAGCTGATGAGGAACTTGCACGAATAAGGAGCTAGAGCATCCGTTCTCAGTTTCGACGCTGTATTTGGTACGGTTGAAACAACAAATTAAAAGAGGCATCTATTGGCTGAAACCATCTCTAATTCTCTATCGACGCGACTCTGTTCTCTGATTTAATATAGCCTTCTCTGTTTTTCCGTTGCTTGCGTGCATCCAGGTGCTCTTGTGCGCCGTGTCCACCTTGTTGAGCGGAGTTAAGGCTCGCGTGTCGCCGATGCCAACATATTTCTGAAGCCAGCATATCACTTACACTCAAATATTTTGAATTTTTTTTTTCTGATTTCTATGTGGCTATTTGGTAAAAAAAAGAGTAAGTACTATAATAGAACGATAGCACTGAACCTGACGCTTGGCTCTTTGCAAAATATCATAGGCAAACTGATTAAACATAACAGAAAGATAGCACAAAAGCATCTGCTTGGCTCTTTGCACTTGTGTGGAAGCTACTGGACGCGCTGACATAATTCTTCGTCCCATAATACAATCTAACAGGAGAGATTTCGATCAAAAATCCAGCATTCAAAGTATTGGACAGAGCGACGTGGTACATGTTACATGAACTAGCTCCTAGCCGAGGAAGTGAGGCCGAGTAGGTTGAGTTGGGTGGATTGGTTTCTCTGTCATATTCTGCGAAGGGTTATGATGATGTAACAGATGTTAGAACGCCTGGACCTGTGATATCGATGATCCCGTCGGGAGGCGCGTTACGCAGCAGCCCCTGCGGCGATGCCCTCCACGCCGTCTGCCTCTGTGTCTGTGGCGTCGTCTGCACTATCAGTCTCACACGCCCATGACACCTGCAGATATTCATACACGGGCGCGCGGTAGTGGCCGGTCAAGAAATACCCCACTTGCTCCTCTGTCGATTTCAGGAATCAGGATCCATCGTTCTCCCGCGCAACAATTCCTCTTAGATCCGGGTTGGAGACAAGCATGTCGACGCACACGAGTCCTCCACCTTGCTTTTTTTTTTGTTTAGAAATAGACGCTTTATTACTTAACAATAAGTTTACACCCGGCCTCTGCATAGCTAGGATGCACACAGCCGAACAACCACACAGTCTCGGTCCAAAACAATAAAATCTAGAATACAAAATAATGTAAATGAAAATATAGTTCTCCAAATTATCTAAGAAAGATCTATCCGCAGCGGTTTCTGCTATCCATGCCGGGAGAAAATATCTCGCGTTGTATCTTCCAACCGCTTACAACCCTCCGCAAACAAGGCGCGGAACTCCATACGTTGTAGAGAAGTCCATGATCGGAGGACAGCCGTGGCCCGATAGATAACCTGCAAGGGAGAAGATATAATATTATGAAATATCTTATCATTTCTACATAGCCAAAGAGACCAAATAATGGCAAGCGCCCCCACCTTAAATAAAGTCTCATATTTATTCTCAATCGCATTCATCCAGTTGCCAAGTACATTGTCTACCGATCGAGGAGAAGATAAACCAGAGGCTATTTGGATGATTGACCATATAACACGAGCAAATTTACAATGAAAAAATAAATGACGTATTGTCTCATTATGGTGACAAAATACGTATTCAGTGCTACCATGCCAATTTCTTCTAACAAGATTATCTTTTATGAGGATCACACCTTTACGAAGATACCAGGCGAATATCTTCGTTTTAAGGGGTATCCTCAACTTTCAAATTTTACTATTGTCATCGACTGGAATATTAGGTTGGTTCAAAGCTCTATAAAATGAATCAACAGGAAATTTTCCACTATGTAGTAATTTCCATTTAAATTCATCCATGCCCTCAGATAGCTGTATCCTGGATAATCTTACTAAAAGATTATTCCAAGACACCATTCTAGGACCTAAGAGACTTTGTCTGAGACACATTAGGAGGATTGGTTTCCATTACCTCAGCGAGAGTAACCTGTTTGTGTCTAACATTCGAATATAGAGCTGGATATTGTTCACGGAGAGAAGTTTGACCAAGCTATTTATCTTCCCAAAACCTAATCTGTGAACCATCCTTAATATTAAAATTGTCAAACCAGAAGAATTGCGTTTTGGAAGCCATTAGTCCAGCCCAAAAGTGTGAATCATCCGGTTTCCAAACTAGTGTAGACACCGCTTTTGAGCCAACATATTTCCTCCATAGAATGGTTTGCCAGACCCCTTCTTCGGTAAGAAGTTTGAATAACCATTTACCCAGTAATGCGGTGTTTTTGACTTTTAAATCATGTATGCCCAATCCACCATATTCTTTGGGTCGGCAAACAACATTCCATTTGACCAGTCGATATTTCTTTTTCTCACTATCCCCTTGCCAAAAGAATCTTGAACGGAAACAGTCCACTTTTGACAAGACTCCTTTTGGTAACTGGAAGAATGATATTATATACAGTACCATGTTGGTGAGTACTGAATTAATGAGGACCAGTCTTTCACCGAGGGATAGCAATTTACCTTCCAGCTATTAAGACATTTCTGAAGTCTTTCCTCAATGAGTTTCCATTCAGCAATCGTGATACGCCGATAATGTATCGGTATTCCCAGATAATTGATTAGAAAATGCCCTAGACCACATCCAAAAAGATCGGCATACAGGTGAGCCTCGTCTTTAGCCTCTCCAAAACAATACAGATCACTCTTATGAAAGTTTATTTTCAATCCAGAGAGCTGCTCAAATGCTGAAAGTATTAGTTTCAGGTTCTTGGTTTTCTCCAGATCATGTTTCATAAATAGTATTGTATCATCGGCATATATTGAAGGATAGATAGGCCACCATCAACAAGATGTGGGACCAATCCTTCAATTTGGCCATCAGCCTTTGCTCTCTCAATAAGGATAGCCAGCATATATGTCATTATATTAAATAGTATAGGCGATAGTGGATCCCCTTGTCACAGTCCTTTTTTGGTCTGGAAGTATTTACCTATGTCATCGTTGACATTAATGGCAACACTACCACCATACACAAAAGACTGTATGAAAGCACACCACTCTTCAGAAAAACCTTTTATACGGAGTGTTTGCTGTAGGAAAGACCAATTAACTTTATCATATGCCTTCTCAAAATCGATCTTGAACAATACTCCATTTAATTTTTTTGAGTGTAGTTCATGAATCGTTTCATGCAGGGTTACAACGTCATCTAAGATGTTTCTCCCTTGCATGAAAGCGGTTTGAGAAGGTCGAACAATATAATCAGCCACTGAATTCAGTCTAATCGTATCAACCTTTGTGAAAATTTTAAAACTAACATTAAGAAGGCAGATTGGACGATATGTTGTATACGTTCTGCGTTGTTAACCTTAGGTAATAAAATTATGTTGCCAAAATTGAACCTAAATAGGTCCAGCTGACCAACATGTAAAAACTCAAACAAGCGCAGCAAGTCGACCTTGATAACTTCCCAGAATGTTTTGTAAAACTCTGCTGGAAAGCCATCAGGCCCTGGCGCTTTGTTTGGTTCCATTTGGAAGACGGCCTTCTTAACCTCTTCCTCAGTATAAGGAGCAGTTAGAAAGTTGTTTTCCACAATAGAAACCTGCGGAATATCCTCCGTCCGGGACTCATCAACGAAAAGTAATTTTCAGGTGGTGCCCCAAACAAGGATTTATAGTAGTTGGTAATATAAGATTTAAGATGCTGCAGACCTTCGATCGTTCCTTATTTATAGTAGTTGGTAATATAAGAAGTTCTCCACCTTGCTATGGACTGAGAAAGGACAAGCACGGTCTCAGTAGGGTGTCAAGTAGGGTTTCAAGTAAGATCCCACCTAAATCCCACTTGTAGTTTATTTGCCAAATTCTAATGTAAATTTTAAGCAAAAATTTGCACTAGATTTTAAGAAATGAACTAGAAGTGGGATTTAGGCGGGATTCCACCTAACACCCTAGGTCTCGGAAGGTCCTGATGAACAATGTGCCATCACCAACTTTGGTTGGGATGATCTCACAGATGTCACAAAGTGAACAAGTTTAACTGTTACATAAATTCAGACATATCACGGGTTCACGGCAAGCTAGTTGGCATTGTTGAAGTGTATAAGTGGATTGCACTAGCCCTTTCCATTAGTTCGGACTTTTAGTTGCGTTGGCTAGTGCATGAAGCTTGACATGGTATCAAAGCCTAAGGTCTCAAGTTCGAGTCCTAGCTTTCGCAATTTATCCTAAAATTGTTGTTGACCCCTCTATGTCCACGTATAGGCCTCTTGAGTCATACGTGAGTTTCGCGCGCCGTCGCTCTCTTCCGGTTGCATGTGCTGACTTCTCTCCGTCACACGTGAGAGAGGGTGTTGAAGTGTATAAGTGGATTGCATTAGCCCTTTCCATCAGTTCGGACTTTTGGTTGCGTTGGCTAGTGCATGAAGCTTGACAGGCATGCTCAAGTTTAACCAACAAGAGAGGTCAGAAATAATATAGAGGAAAGTAGAGGGAAAGAAAAGAATATGCTTCAGAAAATTGCAATGGTATACACGCAATAGCCTAGTAGGACAACCCAGCAATGTCTGTAGCTTCACAGCTCTACACAAATCTTGGAATGCGTGGTATGCTTAAGAACTCCGGTCACTAGTTTGCCAATATTCATGCTTTCTTTTTTTGAAGTACCTAAAGGGGTACGTAAAAGTCTAGTTTTTTTAGATCAAGCTTCTTTTGAAAAGTGATGGATATAAGAAAAAATATATACTCACTAGATGGAACATTATTTGTAGGCCGAAGGACCAAGGTTGCCTTGGGGTGGAGGTACTGGAACTTAAAAATAAATGCCTACTTAGTAAATGGCTTTTTAAATTATTAAATGAAGAAGGTGTGTGGCAGGAGCTCATATAAAATAAATATTTATAGTCCAAGACTCTTTCTCAAGTGAAAGTAAAACCACTGGACTCCCCATTCTAGAAAGGTCTCATGAGAGTGAAAGATGACTTTTTTAGTAGAGTTTTTTTTCGTGTTAATAATGGTGAGCATACCTGCTTTTGGGAGGATACCTGGCTAGGAGATTTGCCATTGTCTCTTTAGTATCCTTCTTTATACAATATCGTCCAAAGAAAAGAAGTCACGGTGGCTCAAGTTCTACCAGCAACCCTTTGAATATAGCCTTTCAGAGGGTCTTAACGGGGAACCAATGGACAAGGTGGATACATCTAGTGCATAGGCTAATAGATATTCAACTATCAACACAACCAGACGTTTTTGTTTGGAAAATAACAACTTCGGAAGGTTTTTCGGTCAAATTAATGTATCTAGATTACATGGATGACCATACGTTTTTCCTCTGTAAATATATTTGGAAGCTTAAGGTTCCACTAAAAATTAGGATTTTTATGTGGTTCCTTCATCGTGGTGTCCTGCTCACGAAAGATAATTTGTCCAAGAGAAATTGACGAGGAAATAAAATGTTGCTTTTGTGACCAAGATGAAACAATAGAACATTTATTCATCTCATCCCCCTTGCAAAGATTCTTTGGCGTGTTGTTCATATAGCATTTAATATTACACCTCACAGAATATAAAAAATCTTTTTAGGAATTGGCTTCGGGGTGTTGCAAAGAATAATAAAGTACAAATCCGAGTAGGAGTTTGTGCTCTATTGTGGGCTATATGGAACACACGAAAATTATTATATTTTAACAATGCAAAAACATCTTCTTTTATGCAGGTTATTCCTATGGCAGTTTATTGGATCCATACGTGGTCGTACCTGCAGCCTACGGAGTTGCCTCAGGATGTGGATTTTGGATACAACCAATTGGAAATGGTTACACGGGATTTGTACGGCCGGTTCAGCTGGCGTTTTGACCGTACGATATCATGTTGAGGCAGCATCACATCATGTTATCCCTATTCTTTAGATGGTTGATACATATATCCAGTCTGTGTGACCCATGATGTATTTATTTTGTAAGACATAACTTTTAATAAAGCAATAAAAAGGTTGCATACATCACTCGATGCAAAGGCCGCGGCTATGTCTCCATTTCGGAAAAAAGAACTCCAGTCACCTCGTGGGAAAAAAAGAATGAGAACTGTACAGAACAACGAGCAAAACTCTTCTCTCTTGTTTGACACATCTAAGCCTTGCCTTTTCGTTTAGCATCTAATGCCTGCATTAAATTCAGTTGAATCCTTAATCAGGAACAAAGCGATTTAGCACGAACCATCTATGGTACACAGAAAATCAAAGGTTTAACATCACAAATTCCCTATACTAAACGAAATACCTCATTCAGGAAAGTTCTGATGACCAACACGATCAGATCGCGTAGCCTGCAGAAGTATTACATAAATGCCCTTAATCAGTTATAGTATGAATTTTCATCCTTTGTAAAAAAACATCTTTAAACAAAAGGTTAGTCAATGAGAAGGTAAGGTGACAGTTGGCACCTAACGTCACTATCTGTGTTATCAGGCTTCATTATACCCTATGTATTAAATGATATATTTATACTTGCTTAGATATTTGATTATTCAAATTATAATGTTCTTTGAATGAGGTATGTATAGTGGTGAATATGCAATGAAATAGAAGACTAAATTGTCTATGGTGTTTACACTAATTAATGTCACAAAGGGGCTAATTCATCAAACATTTAGTGACATTTATTCTACATGAACCTACCACTTTTATCAAAAAATACAATTCATTACTAAGTAGTAGTGCGAAGAGATTTTGTAAAATTCAAGATATTAAACTAAGAATACATCTCTATCTCTACTATCTAAAAAATAAGTTGGTGTTCCGTTTTCTGCCTACCGATGCACTACGTCGGTTTATTTTCGTCGACAGCTCCACTCCACCGGTTTTTCGTCCGTTCATCGACCCACCGACACCCCGCCCCGCGACCCGCGCACGGTTTCTCTGCCCAGACACCGCCACTAACCTCGCCGATGCGGCCGCCGCCATACCGATGACACCTTCCCAAATTAGAGTACTGATGAACTCGATGAGCCGGGCGAGTGTCTTCAGCGAAAGTCGTCGTTGCCGGCACTCTAATTGAGGAGCAAGCGCATCCTTGGGACAGGCTAGAGGCGCCGGTGGTCTGCTGCAATCATCTTCCTGTTGTGAACATTGCGCCGCCGAGCCGCGTCCCTCTTCCACATCGGGTCCAGAATTTTGCCCAGCCCGTCCTGGCGCCGCCGGATCTGGCTGTTCCTCTCTCCAACGCCGCCATCCTCTCGCCCCATCGCCTCTCTCTGCCGACGAGCAGCTCCACCTCCGATATTCCACACCCTGCCATGTTGTCTCCATACCAATTGTCGCAGTTTCCTGTACGCCCCTCCCCCTCGTCAAGCAATCGGACTGCCGCCATGCTGGATCGGCGATTGGCAGCTCCCCACTGCCATGAATCCTGCCTCGAAGGATCAGAGCTTCCGCAAAGGCCCGACCTGTGCCGATCTTCCCCACTGGCCGCAGGAGCCCTCGCGGCCTCTACCAGTCTTCCCCACGAGTGGAGAGGGTGCTAGGGAGGAGCCCTGCGACGACCTTGCCACCACCACGGCTACTACGTTTACAAGGTACGTATATGGTCCCTTTTAGAATGGCATCTGGATCAGACTGTAAAGATGAAAAACCATACTGTATATTTGCAGAGTTTTAGTTGTTTTGCAATATGAATTCAAATGGTATTGATGAGGCGGGTGCAATGGCGACAGAGTTTCAGACTTCTTTGATATTTTCCCTGCTCTCCTTTATCAATTTAAGAATCCAACAACTATTTGGCTAACGGTTGCAGTACAATACGTTTGAGTTATCTTCGTCAGTTCGACTGGAATAGGCATGCCTGAAATGTAGCCAAAAGGGACCCTTTCCATGAGAAAGAATTTTTTTCAGAAGATCTACAATTGAATACATTTGCCGGCTCTTTGTATTTGTGTAAATTCATTAGGTCTGTTGAGTATCAGATGTTATGAGAAGTTAAAAACGTCATGGGAAAAATGAAGAGGACCGGCAAGATTAGGCTCTCTAAAAAAGATGCCCATATAGATTGGCTATGGTGACTATGATTCAAGGGATGGACATGGCAATCATACTCAACCAGTTGGACAGCCAGAATTTTGAACTATAGCCTGGTCTTTCTTAGAGAGATACTCGTTACTATTGCCTGGTCTTTCTTAGAGAGATACTCGTTAGATTGACTTCCTTTCGTTATACTCCACTGCAGTTTTATTACCTTTTGCAGAATTACATTATTTCGAATAGCCACACAAATACATTTTAGGTTGTCGCATATAGTATCAGATCTCATGCCCATTATTGCTGTAAATAGAGTTATCATGTAAATGAATCATAATTTTCCTGCGCTGGCCCGTGTCATTGTTAATATGGACCAAGACCTCAAAGCTGATAAGTTCATATTTATCGGCAAGGAAAAGGAGGAGCAGGAAAAAGGTGGCCATCGGTGGGAGACGGAGCCGCAGAAGGGAGACGGCCATATACCTCCATGGCCTGTCTGTTCTACGTGGAACAGAAGGACTTCAAGCGCACATGCTACAAGGACATGGCCGTGCAGTCCTGCACCTTCATTATATCTTCCCTTCTGTGTTCACCAAGTCCTCATGGTGAGGAACTTATTACCCTTTCATAGCTTTATTAGTCCTTGCTAATTTGCACCTCATTGGCATTGTTACTGCAGTAATCTACTTTGGTGCACTTACATATATTAGTTGAGTTGTTTGAATTGGATAGTCGGTTATTTGTTGAACTAAGTAACTTTTTGGACTGAACTAAGTAACTTTTTGGACTGTTGTTATGGTGTAGGTATGTATATTTTTCTTAATACTACATGTATACATGTATTGTGAATGTTTTTTGGTCCTTGGGTATTACTATTTTCTTTGCAGGCAATAATTTTTTGCTTCCATTTTAAAAATTAGTTCCCTGTGGCCTTTAGAGTGTTTATAGGAAAGTACAGCTAAAACCATCAAATTGGGTCCATGTTCCTAAAAGTAGTGGAGAAGGAGTGCAGGAGTTACCAATCGAAACCCTCATGATTCTTAAGTAAGGTGGTGTTCTAACCCATGCAGGAAGAAAGCAGGTTGACATGCTTCACATGTTCAAGTTCCTGTTATTTGGTTAAGTCGCTGTTTGATGAATGCAATGGGTACCTTGCCAATACAACTCACTTAGATGTTACGCATTGATTGATTCTTACTCTTTTTAGGGTTAACTCAATGAATTCACATCGTAGTGTACAAATATTGAGCTTACTATTTTACAAATATAGTATAGTTATTAGTACACCCTCTGATCCAATAAGTGTCGATGATTTAGTATTGTTTTAGTATAAAATTTATACTTTATTTCCGACACTTATTTTTGGATTGGATGGAGTACTATATTATCTCTAAAAAGTAAAAACTTAACATGCCTGATTACCTGTCGGTTCATTTGTGTAAATTCTCGCCAAGGAGTTTTCATATGCTTTTTTAATTGTGCAGGCAGAAGAGTTGGGAAGATATTTCAGAAATAATATGTATCCAAGTATGCCTTCATAAACCTTGGTCCATTTTCTACATGACATTGACTACGTGCAACATCACTCTATTGGTTGCCAAAGAGATATGTGGATTTATCCGAGATACATGTATGAACTGAGTAACTAAACATTTTCCATAATCTATGCATTTTAACCTGAACTTCACTGCAAAAAAAATCTTAGTGTTGCTGCTCCATGTGCCCCTTTGGCTACCAAGGGACAAAGAAAAGGGCGATGAAGAACACATCAATCGAGCAAAGGGTGGTCTGCGTGCGATAACTTGAAAACCCAGATTGAAGGGCTCCTTTTAAAGCAATTGTATTTTTTTCACGAGCTAATGTTCCCTAGGTAAATTCAGTCTTCTCTTACTGTAACAATGATATTGTTCCCCATACTAAGCGGCAATCTGGCTTATTCTGGTTGCTTTGACATAAAGTCCTCGGTAGACTCCTACAGCAAGACTGTTTGTCAGCGCGGAGATGGCGTCTCTGTACTCTTATGGAAAGACTTCTCGGAGATAGAAAATATATTTGCCCTGGACCAAGACATTTAGTTTGAAATCCTTCAAATCATCGCCTCACATCTCCAACTCCACTACCAGCTACTACTTTTTACATGTGCTTTTTTTAAGGGAGGCAGGGCATAGTATTCATCGAGCTATGATTTTGAACAGCAGGTTGTCGAAGCAAGAAGGCGATATTATACATCACTTTGACAGTAGGCTTCGGGCAGTTTATCTTTTCTATGAAGAAATGTTAGTAAATGGTATACATCATCTTGAGAGGAGGCTTCAGGTAGAAGGGGCGTCGACTGCGGTTTAATCTGATGGTAAGGATAGCCCGACCCCAAGATTGCACAACAATCAGACCCATTTTTGGACGTGGGACATGGACCGCTAAACCTAGGTGAGCTCCTGATTTTATGATTTTTTTTGGCAATATTAAATTAGTCAAGTACCAATATCTTGAAGACGTAAAAAAAAAGAATAATTAAGAAATAAATTGGCCGAGGATATTAAACTGATTGGAACATGGCAGCTCTTTGTACATGGAAGCGTGATCGGATCTTCCCATACCAAAAGCAGTAGATGAACACTCTGCAGGTGTTCTGTAGCATTCTACACTTGCCAGTAGCCACCCAGTGCAAGTTCAAGGTGAAATTGCTCATCTCTATTTTATCCAATATGATGCTGTTGTCGATAGTTTAGTGAACGTTTTTGTTTTAGCTTATTAGTTCAATTTTTCCTTAATATCGATGCAATTGCTATTTGGTTGGAATTTTTATATATAAGATGGTATTAATTTTCATGAATCCTTGGTTCCATTTTCTTTAGGTGATGTCCTCTTGCCATGCAACCATCAGCACTCAACTTTCCCATGTATTTGGAACTCCTGGAATAAGTTTTTCCTGTACTAAATAACCATTTTGAGATAATACTACTTAAATAGACTGCATATTATTGTTGATTTCCTGTATGGCTGTACTTAATACATATGATTTTCAAGGACTCAGTTATGACTGGTGACATAGAACAACTAAGATGATTGATGTGCTTCATAGGAGAATATGTTAGCAATTCATATTCCCCTTGTGTGTTACATACAGTAGTTGGTTAAAAGATTCTTTGGGTATTGTTTAAAGGTTTCCTACAATAAACATGAGGTTCAGCTCGTGTCCTCTTTTACTTCATGTGGATTCCAGAATTTTATACTTTATCACATTTTTAATGCGCTAGAGTGTTTGTATCCCGTAGCAACGCACGGGCATATTTCCTAGTCATTACAAATGTTTATCAAATAATATCATAGCAGAGTGTGACAATATTACAATTTGTGCTATCTGGAATCTAAAAGCGTCAACAATATATGCAGCATAAACTCACCACAACTTATCTTCTTACTGTTAGCAAACTCCCTCACCAGATCATCCTACAATCAGTAGGAGCAGCTCACTAAACTCAAAATATCAAAGTGAAGCACTTTGGGTAAAACTAATTCAGAACCTTTGGTGTAACAAATTCATGTCAGTGGTGTGCATAATTTTATTTTAGATCCATGAATTTGGAAAAAAAAAGCCGCATGCACATTCCCATCTGCTAGATGGTAAATATGACTATCTGCAAGTTTAAAATTTCTTAACGAAAAATACATGTGAATTTCGTGGCAAATTATCATTGAAAAATGCAATAACCATGAAGCACGTAGTTTTATTTTTGAAAAGGGGGTTGAATTCCTGGCCTCTGCACTGTTGATGCACAAAACCTTATTAATTATTTAATAATGCCAAGCAAAGCCTGGCATCGATGATGTACAAATTGGATAAGAAAGGGAAAAATGGAGACCATCCAAGAAGAATCACCTCGCGACATTATCTCCACAATTCTACCATAAAACATATGACAACTAACCAAACAACAAAAAGTACACAACGCTTAGACAAAACCTTTAGGAGGGTTTGCACCATTAGGGTCGATGACGACAAGTCCAATCATAAGTGGATGTCACGAGTAATCGTTATCGTTGTCATTCCAAGTTGAGCTAGAGTCCCCCATCTAACTACATGGCAACATCAGATAGTTAATCATCGAGAACTAAATAACTAATACAAACTAATTTCACATAGCAAATAAATATCTATATTTAGGACACACGAATAGTAGGTTGAAAAAATGGCTTTTTTGAGTAAAAGATGGCATAAGTGAGGTTTCCAGGCAGAAAACGATGTACCAAACAAACCGGCTAAAAAGGCTCCGGACTGTCTGGCGCTGCTAGACAGACCGGCTCAGTGGTAGCCGGATAGTCCGGCGATCAAGCTACCACGACGAACTGACATGCCGCGATCGGGAAAAGGGAGGTGATCCTACCTACGGCGGCGTCGACGGTCGACGAGGATGCGAGATGGCCGACATCGACAGCGGTTGTGAGATGGCCGACGGTGGCAGTGATGACGAATGGCCGGTGGCGACGGAGGTCAGCGTTGTAGAGGAGTCGGGTCTTGCTACATGGGAATGCGTGTACTACATATCCTGATCTGTATCTCTATATGTAGGTAATACTCGATGTGGATACGGGTTTATATGTATACGTGGCCGTATTTGTATGAGTTTAGGTTGGGGTGGGGGTTGTACTGAATCAGAGGCCTATGAATATTTAGTGGATAATACAAAATGTGTAATGAAATGACCATAAGAGATGCATATATGTAATTTTCTTAGCAGCGATAGGTTGTTTGAGGAAATGCCCCTGAGAGAATAGAATGCGAGTATACACCTAATGTTATTATGTTCTGTATCAATTATGTTTGCTCCAATGATCCAAGAAATGAATGAACAATGGAAGGAAAGATCTATGTTTGCTTTCTTTGTAAGTAGTAAGGTACAGTACGATCACTGGTTTATAAAAGGACTAAAACCCCAAATCCAACACTAAAACTGATTGGTGTCTCGCTTCAATTATGTGTAACCTTATTGCAGTTCTAACATGGCGGCGACTTGAAATGGACAATCTTTTATTAGACTTTATTCAATAGTTATACACATAAATATTTTAGTTTCCTGTGGCATTCTTGCTAACAGGCGGTTTGAGCAGAAATAGGCGAAGGAAGACATGTGGGGTGACCTGCAAGGTATTTGTGGGTGGGGTTGGGGGGGGGGGGGGGGGGGGTACATATTTATGAGTAATCCTCGCCTACTATTTATTTTAGGTTCTCTATATCCTGCAGATTAGTGGCTTGGCTAATAATATGACGCTCTACAGTCTATATCCTGCAGATTAGTGGCTTGGCTTATTCAGTTGATTGTACTTGAGGTAGTTTCCATTGATGCTTATTCGGTTGAAAATCATCTATTAGCTCGATTGTACCTTTGATGCCCGCCCCATTGTCTGGTGGTATTTTAGAGAAGTCCACTAGCATCAGCGTTCTAGAAACATGGCAACATAAATGATAGGAACATAACCATGGAGTATCACGTGCTTGCGGGTCACTAGTGAAAATAGGGCCTCTAGTTCCGGTCCATAAGAGCCTTTAGTCCCGGTTTTGGAACCGGGACTAAATCAAGCGGGACTAGAGCCCTACCACTAGTCCCGGCTCAGTTATCAGCCAGGACTAGTGGATGTCCATGTGGTTGTTCCTGTGCGCTCAGGGTGCACCCCCACTAGTCCCGGTTGATGTTAAGGACCGGGACTATAGTGGGTCTCTGCTGTGGCAGCATTATGCGCATTTTCTCTGCCACGGCAGAGCATTATCTTGGACTAGTGGTTCTCTGCCGCGGTAGCATTTTGTGCCCTTTCTCTGCCGCGGCAGAGATTTCATTTTTTATTGTTTTATTTACTTATTTTTATTTCAACATAGTTTTTCAATATTTCTATGCCACCACATATCGTACACATTCGTGCATATATAAGATAACTTGTATTACGATATCGAGCAAACAAATATATACAATTTACATAGTTACATGGAGATCACAAAATACTGGGACTAGAGCACGTCTGTTCGATTACATGGAGATCAGTAGCACCTATTCACACCATCATTTTATTGTCGTCACCTTTTGTTATCATACATGATTGATATTCATATTGATCTCCTTTTTCTTATATATATATAGGTCGAGAGAATGCGGGATCAACTACTACCAGAGCAACGCGTACTAGCAATTGCGGAGGAGCTGGCGGGATTTATTGTCAAAGAGATCGTAGACGATGCCGGAGACTCTATAATCATTGTGTTCTGTGGTAAACGTGCGAATGAACTCGCATACGTAGAATCCACATAGATTCGACCCCTGTGGCTGCCTCACGCACTTTACAAGAATAGAATTCAATTAAAATAATAATCTAGCATCATTATTGTATTGAAACTAGAAGTAAAGAGATGCGCGGATATATCACGTGCTACTTATGGAGACCGCATTAAACGTCAGCTTCTCACTAAATACACCGGTAACCTCGTGCTTGAACCGGATCCAAACCCTGTCCGACGAAGAAAATGAATGAATGAGTTATTCATTACATGATATCTCAGGAAATCAATGAAAGAGACCGATATATCACGAAACTTACTTCTGGAGCATGTCCTGCATGCTGCAGAAATCTTACAGGTTTCTCTTTGATGGGTCCATGACATCAATTCTTCCCTTATCAAGTTGAATGTCTAGCAGAACCTAGTGGAAACTGCAAACATTTATATATACACCAGTAACTCATCAGTTACACTTATTAGCATTGACTAATCAAAAGTGAATGTGTACAACAGAGTAAGACCCTCACCTGAAATTGTAAGAAAACAGTATGTGGTCAGAGAAATTTTGCTCCATTAGAAACCTTAGAATGTTTTCGTTTGTATCCTCGGGGTTATCCGCTAGCGTGGTTATATGCATTTTATCTGGGTCAATGAATCCAATATTATAGATTATTTTTTCTTTTACATTCCAGGATCTTCATTCTGCATAATAAGCATAATTACATGTTCTGAACTAAACAACTGAAAAACTGAACATGTAGACAATGAATTCAACAACTTACAGACAATAGCAGCTGAGGATGGATTTGTCCAGAGCGTCGAGATGGTATAACTGGAACAGCTCTGGAAACTCAATATGGACCTCTTCGGGTCTGAAGTAGTACTGACGTGGAACATTATTCTCCCCTGCTTCATGACCGCCGAGTACCATTGATGGAGATTCCGCATTTGTGTTGGTAGTTCTTCCAGCCTCTCTTTGCTGACCAAATTATCACCTGCGGCATATCTAGGGGCTATAGCAGCCTTGGGTAGAAGGTCGAGTTGGGGGCCTAACAGTTCATCAAGACTACTTTCCATGCTGGCCGCTAACTCCGCAACTACTGACATATCTAGTGGCTGTTGTGCGAGAAGGGGAACGTTTTCTAAAAACACCTTGAGGGGTGCGATCATTTGTTTGGCCTGTTGTCCGAGAAGGGGAACGTCTGATTTTTTACTGATTGCAGTTTTGGTCCCGCTTGCACCTGTGCTTGCTGATTTTTTACCGCTTGCACTTGATTTGCTTGATTTTCTCTTCACCACTTCTTTCTGAAGTGTGCGTGGATAGTCATCTGGCTTATGGTGCAACTCATATTGCGATTTTGTGTTCAGAAAATCAACTACATATGCCTTTTGCTTCTCGGTGTATACCGGAGCGGGCTCGGATTTCTTCTTCTCAAAATGCGCCACCACTTCGGCCTTTGCTATCGCTGTAGATTCCGCATCAATACGATCGTAAGGTCTGATGGGAAGATTCTTATGAGGCACTGTTGGGAGGGGCGACATTTTCCGTTTTGGGCTGCCGCGTCCTTTAGTACTCACTGACGGAGCACGCTTCCGCTTATTGTCCTTAGCAGGCGGCGAAGACTGTTGAGCCTGCGGCGGAGATCGAGATGGACTCGGGATGTGGTGGTCGTAGTCATCATGGGGTGGGCTTCTTGGAGGTGATGGAGGTGGAGGTGAAGGAGACCTGCGACGACTCGGAGGCGGTAGTGTTATCCTTGGGGCCGAGCCTAGAAACCGTATGTTGTTCTTGTCCCATATAATGATACCACCAAGTACTTCTCCGAGTGTGATCTCACCTTCAGGTCCAGGGATGTCAAGCTCCATTGACTCCGACTCCTTTACGATTTGATCCACCCCGACTTTAGCATAGCCAGGTGGAATCTCACGGCCATGCCAACGTGCGTCAGGCGGACAAGGCAAAGCAGATCCGACCGCCAACTTCACAGATACGTTCTTCAATTTATTATGGAGCTCACAAGATATCTTCTCCTTAATTCCATCTACGGGGTAGCCGGGCCCGCCATCTGTATAGGATGCATTGTTAGACGGGACCTTTGATTCAGCCACGCTGCTTCTCCGCTGAGATGGGTTGACGGTAATATCGAGTGGAGGATCTTGCAAGCGCGCTATTCCTCTAAGTTCGTCGATATGCTGCTGCTGCTTGTCAAGTCTTGCTAGCAGCTGGTTGAACTTGTCTGCCTCCTCCTCCTCCCGTCGCTGCTTTGCTCTTCCTCGTCTTCTATAGGTACCTTGGTCCTTAGGAAACCTAGTCTCCCACATGAAACTCCTGTCAAGGCCTCGGACTCGTCCTCCATGTTCGCGATTCCCAAGGACCAAGGTCAGCAAGTCTTTCTCTCTATCGGGATAAAACTGTTTTATTCCATCTTCAATATCTTTCACCACTTTTAGCCATGCACTCCTGGGTACCTTTATCCCGTCACTACAAACAAGGTCCCCTGTAAGTTCGTCATACGTACTCCCATGCCAAGGAATCAATTTCTTGCCCTCAAATCCCATTCTTCACGAATTGGTTCTGGCATGATCCTTTTAGCATGCAACTCTTTCTCTTTTGCATCCCACTTAGGCATGGCAGCCGCGTAGCCCCTGGCCCCATGTTATGGTGATATTTCTTCTTCGCAACATTTATCTTGTTTTTTCAGACTTTTCCTCTACAACTCCTGACTTCCTATACTTCACAAATGCTTCCCAGTAAGGTTGCTGCTTCGCTAGATAGCCTTTGAATAATGGAGTTTTCTTGTCATTGTGATATTGTTGTCATAATGACTTCTTTCAGTTCTTAAATAGTTCCAGTTCTTGAATAGTGGAGGATGTAGTCATTAGGGCAAGCATGTATCTTCTACACATCTAATCCTAGAGGGCAGACGAGCTTTTTTGCTTCGTATGTACTGGCGGACAATTGGTTATTTCCTGGAAGCAATTTCTTCATGATTACCAGCAACTTCTCAAATCCCGAGTCAGTCACACCGGTCTCTGCCTTCCACTTCAGCAATTCCAGTGTGCTACCCAGCTTCTTCTGGCCATCTTCACAAGTTGGGTACAATAATTTGTTGTGGTCCTGTAACATCTGCTCAAACTGCAACCTCTCCTTTTCTGTGTCGCAGTCTCGCTTTGCATCAGAAATGACCCCGACCAAGATCATCAGCGGGCCGGTCTAGTTCCCGTTCTTCCCCTCCTTCTTCTTCTTCATTGTCTTCCATTGCAGTATCAGCGTATTCAGGGAACATAGATCGGTAGTTGTCATCATCGTTCTCTTCTTCATCGCCGTCTTCCATCACAACCCCTCTTTCTCCATGTTTGATCCAAACATTATAGCCGGACATAAAACCAGACCGAAACAGGTGGCTCTGAATGACTCTTGCAAAAGTGTGAGCCTTCTCATTCCTATAGTCAACACATGGACAACACATAAAACCATCCCGCCGCTTGTTCTCCTCGGCCACAACTCAAAAAGAACACACGCCTTCTCTGAAAGCGGTAGAGCGTCGGTCACCGTACATCCATGGATGGCTCATCTGTATCATACAAATAAATATCAAACGCAATCACTATGCTAAAATTAGTACCGCAGGGTCTAAACGAGAAAATAGTTGCTAACCTTTTATTACACTTAGAAACAAAAGATGATAAAACTTAAGTGTGGCTCGGGCACCTCATATCATGTCTGTCTTGTGTGACCTAAACTCGCATCGCTCTAATGGACATTTCACCGAACACCTCTAGTGCATATGAACATGAAAAAAAATAGCACAACAACACCACCTCTCCCACCAGGAAAAAAAACAGTTGAGAGAAGGAGGGACTGTGCCATATATATAGGGCCAGACCACTAGTCCCGGTTTGAGATACAAACCGAAACTAAAGGGTGTGCCCACAGCGAGCGGCAGGCCCCAGACCCTTTAGTCCCGGTTTGTATCTCACATCGGGACTAATGGGGTCTAACGGGCCGGGACCTATGGTTTGGGGTGGTTCAGGGCGTCTGACGCGGGTCATTAGTCCCGGCTCCAGCCATAACCGGGACTAATGGCCTGAACCAAAGGCATGTTTTCTACCGGTGGGTCATTGTCTTCCACCCTTATCTGTTTTTTGATGTTGTTTCTGTGGCTGCGACCAGGTTCAGATCTCTCACCACACGATTTGATAGCACTCGACTCTGATGCCTTTTGGCACTCAAAAAGTAAAAAACTGCAAGCGTATTTAAATTGCTTTCTGCATGCACAATGCTTTTTGTCCAGATGTGCAAACTGAACCGAGCTCTTCGGATTGGCAAGAACACAGTTCAGGGGACGGAAAGAAGTAAGTCATCTTTCTATGGCCTATTTGAAATAGTAACTTCGTGATATACGTTATGATTCTATGATTGCATCTTTTGATCTTTCCTGATTCTATTATAGCACCTTCTGTTTTTTTGCCTATATGCTTTGCTTGCTTTTTTTCTTTGTCTAGGTACTATTATAATGGACAGTGCTACGCGTCCCCAGCCGTTCGATCGAGATAGATCAACGGTCAGATTTGCTTTCCGTCCCTTTATTCCGTTTTTGCTACAAACATACCTCTTTTGCTACAAATAGCCCCGTTTTTACTACATGTAGCAGAAAACGGTTCGTTTCAAGAAAAGAACAAATAGACCGGACCTCGCTGGAGAGTTTGCCGGAGACCTCACCAGACACCTTGTAGCAAAAAAAATATTTTAATATAGCAAAACCGACTTCGACGGAGACATCGCCGGGATAAACCTTGCCGGAGACCTCGTAGGAAAAAAATTACGCTGTTGTAGCAAAACCACAAAATGATTGTAGCAAAATATTTTTTCTAATGTAGCAAAAATGACATCGCCGGAGACATCACCGGAGACTCTTGCCGAAGATCTGGTAGCAAAACCATAGAGATTGATTGTAGCAAAAAACTTGTGCCAAAGTAGCAAAAATATATGCATACATAGCAAAATTAATATGCTAAGGTAGCAAAAAGCTCGTAGCAAAGACATATACAAAAGTAGCATCACCCGACCAACTAGAGTAGCAAGCGCTCTAAACTGAGGTAGAATCACCGGACGATATATATAGCAAAGCAGTCCGCCATCGGTAGAATCCCCTAGCAGCAACACTCAGATTGACAACCACATGTCAGTGGCGAGGCGCTGGCACATGGGAGGAGGTCGGAGGCGGAGCAAAGCGGCCACCCGTGGTCCTGGTGGCTGTTGAGGACGGGGACGGCCACCGTCAAGCCGCCACCTGTGGAAGCTCGGCCACCTCCAAGCCCTTGGTTTTCTTGGCGGTTACAGGGTGGAGACGGAGGGCCCGTCTCTTGGCAGCAGCGCGCGGCACAACAACCCCATCTTCATCTTCCCTGTGGAAGCAACGCGCGGCACAACAACCCCATCTTCATCTTCCCCATAGCAACTTGGGTGGAGCAACATGGCAGTGGGTGGAGGCGGGGCAGTGGGGCGGCCTCCTGCGCGTAGCTGAGGGGGACGGCCGGGCCGGCGCGCCCTGGTAGGGGGGCACGAGGAGGGCAGTGGCCGTCGAATGTACGGGAGGAGGCGGCGGCGGAAAAAACACAGAAGAGAGCTGGGGAGAAGATAAGAGGAGACATCGTGATATAAGTACCGGGCCTACCCATGAGGCCAAGACCAGAGCGACGCTGACCCGGGGGATCGATGTGTGGAATCCCTCGGGGAAAGCCAATCGTTTTCCTATTATAATAGAGGACAAAGCAATCAAGTTGGGAGAATCATACAATGTTAGTCATTGTACTATATTACTTTAGGCATTGTTCACAAAACTTTTACCTTATTTTTCTTACTTTCATCGGAACCATACAATGTTAGTTATTGTACTATATTTTCAGGGTTAGTTATTGTAATATATCCTCCCGTTTTCCTAATTTTAATATATATATCCTATTTAGCTTATCAGACCGTCCATATGGAATCATCAATAAACAAAAAACTAAAAAAAGATATTATCAGTTTGCCACCGTCTTTTTATCACCCTTATACCAAACATAAATCGGTGCGAATTCAACGGTATCGTGCGTCACGTGTCTTGCGCTACTACTCCTGGCTGTGTAGAGCCAACACGTGTTCCTTTCCATTCGATGTTTTGTTAGTGGTTATTTTGTTGGGTGAATACTTTTGTTTTTAAGTTCCGTGGATACTATTGGTACTTTTTTTATGGATGTCCACGGGCCATTCGTAGACACAGGCTGCAAAATACTGAACTTACCATGTTATATTTTGTGTGTGCAAACCTTTCGTTTTTGTGTCTTGCAACTGATATTTCGTACATTCGCTAATTCAATTTTTTTGTGGGCCGTTTGTAGGCTCAGTCAGCAGAAGCCTCCGGGGGCATCAACCAAAAAGAAGCCTTGAATCAGAAACAGGTATGTTGTTTGAAACTGTTTGTATGTTCATGTTTTATTGTGTTGCTTAGTCTGCTCGTATTTTGCGGTGCTTAAACTCCATAGGGGAAATTGGGCTTTAGGTTTTCTGCTTATTGACTTCTATTTCTGTTGCTTTTGAATTGTTGATAACTTCTTTGTGGATTGTTTTTCAGAACTGCGGCCTCTAGGTGATACCGGGCGTCACTAGCCGTTTGACTACTATTATTCATATCATAGACTAAGGGCATCTCTAACCGATCTCCTAAAATCGGTTAGAGGAGTAAAAATACGCAGCGGCGACACCTAACCGAACTCCTAAACTGTTAGAGGAGTAAAATTATACTCATCGGAGGAGTAAAAGTGGCAGCTGACTCCTAAATTTACTCCTCCAAGGACACTTCCAAGAAAACCTCCCGCCTCCCGACCCGCTGCACCCATTCCCGCCGGCCTCGCCACCTGCGACCCTCATACCCTGCCGCCCAACCCGGTTTCTCCGCCGCCGGCCTACCTCTCCCTCACAAGCGGCCTCTCGCCGTCGCCGGAATCAACGGGGCGAGCTCGTTTTCGCCGGTCGCCGCCCCGATTTGAAGCAAATCAGGCTCTATCGCCGTCGATTCGCCGCAACTTCGAGCCGTCGGAGACAAGGAACGCTACAGAAGACAGGCACCGTCTCCCTCGATGCCTCTTCTGCCCTACCCGACGACTACCGGACGAGCGCCCGGCCAACCTCGTCACCTCCTCCGCCCGTGAGGTGTTCGACCGAATAGAAAGGTGAGGTTTTTAGCCGAATTTGTTTGTCTTGGGTTTCAAATTTGACCAGCGTCGTCGTAGTGTAGATGAAGAGGTTGAGGGAGTACTTCTTGGATGACTCATCATCAGAGGAAGAGGAGGAGGATGTCGACGGCGTCAAGATGGCCATGGCCATCATTTTGAATGATGAAGTTTGGCGGCCGAGGCTAGGATCGTAGTTCGTCCGCACATACATCAACCGGGATGTGGAATGTGCTTTTGGTGTGCTTCAGAAGATATTTGGCATAATCAAAGGCCCTGCCGAGTATTGGAAGGCGAAGGTGCTTTGGCAAATAACGAAGTGTTGCATCATCTTGCATAACATGATTATTGAAGATGAGCGCGGCATGCCCGAGAACTTCCGGTACATATCCAATGGTGATCAGGTTGAACATGCACATGGTGCCAACATGATCCAAGCATTCCTTCAAGCCCATGCACGCATTGAGAACAAGGAGGTGCATGAACAGCTGAAGCATGACCTTGTTGAGTACCACTGGGCTATCCATGGTGCTACCTAGTTAATTTTGAACTATTCTGATGATTTGTTGAATTTGAACCCTGCCATGTGTTTGGTTTTGAATTTATTTACTTTGTAAACTTAATATTTATTCATTCGTAAACATTTTATTTGATTGTATGCGAACTATGCCGAATGTTTGGCTATTGATAGTTTGATTTCTAGAAAAAAATTACCCCTCTGAATTTTATGGGTTCGGTTCGGTGCCGACCTCATTTAGAGGAGTATATTTACTCCTCTAAAGATTACTCCTCTAACCGATTGGGGATCAGTTAGAGATGCCCTGAGAGGCCCGGTCCTCCCTTTTGTAGCTGCTATGTAAATGTAGATCAGCTGCTGCTGCAACAATTATATTGTGCATCTTCTTTTGATAGTGGTTCTTCTGCATGTCCTGGAATCTACTCTATGCACGTGCTTGGGTTCCTCCTACAGGGTAAAAGAATTGTATATATTGCTGGAACTGCACTACTCTCTTTTTATTATTAGTACTATATGGTTTGTTGTAGCCAACATGGTTTACTCAGGAAAAAAATCTGTAATTCATGGGTTGGCTTGTTTCTGCTTATTGTAAACATGTTTATGTTCGTCAAGAAGACTGTGTTCGCTTAGCTATGCTTGCCTCTGTTTATATCTACAATGGTTGTGACTTGGTTAACACGTAAATTTGGCTTTATTATTGTCCTTCTGTTTAATCTGTCCATATAGGCCAGAGAACAGCTTTATATATCTTTCATCGGCTGTCATACCTTTCCCATGGCTGAGATTGCTCCAGTTCCATGTATGGTTTGCTGGAGTAGTGTTCCGAGCCTGCGATGTTAATAGACTGATGATAAAACCGGTCTAGGATCATGTGTCCACTACTCTGTACTGTACATGATGTTTCGGCTGATAGTCCCAGGTCAATCGATATGCCTGCAATGTCATGTGGCATGGACTATGGTAGAGTGATATTTCTCCATTCTACATACGGCTGCTTACCTTGTGTTTGTTGTAGTTAGGGCGGTATTTCTGCGATTTCTAGACAAAAAAGGTCGCACGTTTCCGCGGTTTATATGAACAAAGAGCTAAAGTCCGTGGCTGGTTCTAGCAGGAGAAAGAATGAGGCCCAACCTGTCTACAGCTTCGGCTGTCCTCGCCGCTCTAACAGAAAACTATATATACAACACTCTGTCGGAACACTATGCTCTGTTCTGCGTTTTCCTTCAGTCCACTGACTGCTTTTCCTGTCTCACCTTAGCTCCTGAGATAGGAGAGTCCTGCTTAAACCAAGAAAAAGATACATACTAGTTTTCATAGGTAGGCCTCTCTCTCCTACAGAATGGGATCTAAAAGACAATGATCAAAACCCATCCAGCAGTCTTCTCTCTTCAAAGAGAGCTGTCAAAAGCGGATTGAAAATATGTAAAAAATCTGCCCTGCTTGAGATTTGCAATGAAAGCACCGAAAAAACATACGCCTGTTGTGATTGGTGACTACAGATACCATATAATCATAATATAGGTTACAGGTTCAGGTTGTTGGGCTAGCATCGATAAAGATGCTTCACGGTTCACACACACGTAACGATAAACCCCGCGTGCTATAACAACCATGTGTTCCTGCTGTCCTCCGTGGAATTTCATGCCTTCTTTTCTGATCATTATACAAAACATGATTTGGCACGAGTTTTATGGGATCGTGCGCCAAGGCACACCATAAAATCTAGTAGATTCTTATTTTGATGTATATGATGAGGACCCGGGATTGTAGTTTCGCCTTGGGTCTCCAAGACTTGCCCTGCGCCAAACCGTGGAGGGTTCGCCTGTCTCTCGATACCCGAAAGGAAGCAGTCGCGGGGCTCGACGGTATCCAGGGAGTACCGATATCAAGAAATCTTCTCCTCCCTTCCCCCTACTTTTTTTCCACCCCCAAGCTGCTGTAATAAATGAATAAATGTTTCGACGCTTAGTCCATATGATGAATACTTCATCTGTCCGGGAATACAGGAAAAAAAAATCGTGCCAAACTTCAACTAATTATTTAGTCAATCAAATAAAATTTACATGTCATCCAAAAGTATATTCAAAGAACTTTCCGATTGTATATGTAAGTTATTTGTCAAAGTTTGGCACAAAAAAAATGAAGTGACATTGTAATCCCGGACGGAGGGAGTAAGAAAAATTCAACAAGTCTTGGGAAGAGCTATGTGCTTTATAACTAGGAAGATGTACGTGCAGCAGTAAATATGCAACAACAACAAAAAAGGAAAAAATGTTGTTTACTATATGTATTAACTACCATGGTGGCCCTCGCAAATGCGAGGGCAACATCTTTACTCTTTAATTATTTTTTCTATTTTCTCTTTATTTTTTATAATCATGCACATCCGTATTATGTCAATAAGATGTGCTATTGATTTACTACCACCAAAGATATCAGGCGAATAAAACATCCTAGCAGTATGGAACATCTTTAATCATCTTTATTTTTCATAAAATTGTTCATTGTTATATTTCCATAGTGTTGACCATATGTTTGTGATTGTATGTGATGCTTTATTTCCACGTAGAATTAAAGCAATCTTGCCAGCTATCCCGTGGTGTTTAAATGAGCCATTAAGATGTAAAGTTGCTGTCCGTTTCAAAGTGGGTGTAGTCTATAGAATTTTCTTTTAACTACCCAATCCTATCGATGAACGATCACCCTTATAGGTGACACCTTGTATCAAAAAGCATGTTTTATTTATATTTTTTAATAGTGATTATATTATATATGCCATTCTGTCGTGTGCAAGCATATGCTTAATTGTCTACCACCGAAACTCATCCTTCTTGCACCGGTGGTCATAGCTCTTTCATTCGAAAAAAGCTATGCTAATAGCTTGTGGATCTCAACTCAATTGCAAAACACTCGTCTAGTTAACCTTCTGACAAAACTATAGGAAGAAATATGTCCATGCCAAGATATCATTGTGATTAGTTATTTACAACTATTATGATATGTTGGGTGCGGCCTCATTTAGATATCAATATGAAGATCTATTGATTGTGGACTACTAATAAAGGGGGTTCACATAATTAGTGTTTCAATGTCATGTTTGTGAGAAAAATTTAGGGAAAAAGTTTTTTCTCTTGCATTATGATTCAATATAGCTGATATTTATCTAATAAGACGGCCTATCTATTAGGATCAGTTGTCCTATTGGATTGTCATACATATGCTTTGCTGTTCCGTGAGAATATTAAATATATGTTTCTTTCCGGTTATACCATGTATTTAAATATAAAATAGTTGTAATAAAAATTCACCAAATTAATTAGATGACTATAACTAAAACATTTCTAGATATATGCGAATCTAGACAAATCTAAGTCACTTATTTATAGACTGAGGGAGTGTCATTTTCAAAAGCAATTATGTATAGACATGCAGACTTGTATGTGAGTATGATCTCATTTAGTTGTGATCAAGAATATTTATTAGTATTTTTTGAGGTGTACTAACAAATAGATATCCACGCTGATTACTCCTACATACAAATAATCCTCGGACCAATCATATGAAATATCTTTGTTTTTTGGCAATTTCTTTTTCCAGGTATAAATTTTTAGATTTCCAATTTTGATTATAAATATTTATGTATTTCGATCTTTTTATATACTCGTTAATGTGCGCATTGCCGGCAGTTTTTAGCATCACGTAGATATCTGCAAACTATGTCCTACTTTTGTATCCCTACACGTGAATTCAAGATGGTAGTTTATGTGATTTTCCTAGGTTAGTGCAAATAATTCAACTTAGGCTATGTATTGAGAAACAGTCTATCTCAAAAATTACGATTGTTTTTTCTTCATGTCGGTACTATGTTTCAATTCAGCCTCTTTTTTGCCTAGAAAACCTAAGTTGGACAAAATTAAGCCAGATTTGGAAGGCGCGCAATGACTGCGTTTTCAAGAGTACGCAGCGATCTATCCACGGGCTAATCACCAAGATTAAGGAGGAAGCCGCAACTTGGGCTCTTGCAGGGGCCAAGGGGTTGAGGGACATAGCCCCGACAACCTGGGATGTCCACTAGTTTTTATCGCTTTTTTCCTAGATGTTTGCCTCCCTGGAGGCGTGTAGCAACTCTATCTCTTTGCGTTTTCTAAAAAAAAAAGCCAGATGAATTTTTTTTGCATTGTTCAAGAATTTCACGCGGTGCGTTAAATGGGCCTTTTGACTCATATGACACCTTTCAATACTTGAACGACGTGCCCTTGGTGTATTACGTAACATGTGTAACACAATTATATTTTCAGTTAAATCATATCCATCAATTACATATCTAACAGTCTAAATAATTTTAATGATGTGGATCAATCGGGTGCCTCTAAAAACCCTCTTATATTGCTTTTAATATATAATAGGTAGATAGATTTAATGTTACCATGCGTTTATTCTATCAAACATTTTTTCGAAAAGGGGAGAAAAACCCCGGTCTCTGCATCGTATGATGCATATAGCCTTTATCAAACATGAAAAAAGACATTTTTTGTCGATTAAATTTCCACTTTATCAACAATAAACTATGGACTACTAAGTAGTGGTGCCAAAAGATTTTCTATAATTCAAAATATGGAAGTGAGGTTATCGGCAATTACAAAATGTGGATCCAATTATCTTAGACTAGGGCGTACAATTTCTGCTATCAGAGATCCAAAAAGACCAAGTAAAGAAAGAAACAGATCTGAAAAGACAACAATATGTACATCATACACTTACCATGGGTTATCCTACTGTTGTTGTTAGCAAAATTCCTCATCAATTTACCCTACAATCAAGAGGAGGAACTCATCAAACTCAAATATCAACCAAGAGTACTTTGGATAAAACTAACTTAAAAACAAATCGTCAAAAAGAATTCATGTGTATGTGGTGTACATAATTTCATTTTAGAGGCATGCATTCAAAAAAATGCAGCTGCATTTCTATCCACTGGATTTTTAAAAGAGGTTGTGTGCAAGCCAAGGAATCATCATTAACATATGAACTTGATATGCAAACTTTGTCGTCTATCCGGTAAAGGATGTCATAGATGTTTCTAGATTCGCATGTGTCTAGACGCGTTTTAGTGTGTAGATACATATGAATCTAGAGAAATCTACAACATGCTTTTTCTGGACTAAGAGAATACTAAAAACAGAAAAAAGTAGTCCACGACTAAGTAGGCTTTTGTAAATATAAGTCAGATGGTTATGTTCTTATGCATATATCAAATCAACTAATAGTATTTCAAAGAATGGGCTTGTGCTTCACAAGTTGTGCAACAGACTATTGTTTACACACTGATCCAACAAATTGTGAAACAGACCCCACAAAACAAAGGTCAGCCTATCAGGACACCAAGAAGTTCGCGGGCATATAGAATTACAGATCGAAGCCACAAAATGCTTCAAAACATGAGGGTGAAAAATCAGGTTTAAATCAAGATAATGGTAATGTTAGACAAAGCAGGTGTCTTGTCCTCCATAGCCAGCTTGATCAAATTGTATATAAAGTGAACTGTACTCTAGGACAGCGCCAAAAACAAGGTCAAGAAGATAGTTTTGTGTAGCTTTAGTTTTTTTTATGTTCTGCAGAAAACCCCACCTCCATTAGCCTTCGTTATTTCCTAAAAAATAGTGCAAATATGTATTAGTTGTCACTAAGAGAAAGAGTATCTTCCTAGGACAAACTTTTTCTATTGAACTCGTGTAGCTGCTTGCTCCATGTTCAAAAAGGTGTTGCTCTGTAATAGTTTTAATAACTTCTAGACTTTGCACTAAAAAATATGTACTTAGATTGACAACATGGGCTTGTAGTTTGTGACACGAAATAGCCGCTAAATTTTAGTAATACATGTGTTAACAACCTTACGACCATCATCACCCACAGGAGTGCACTCTACAGAAAGAAGAGTGCCAATATCATCAGAAGTTACCACATATTCATCCATCATGGCACCTAAATAGCAGAACACATATATGGAGCTAGTGAGAATATTTAATTTTATCTGAAAGTTATCACACAAGTTGGAGGACAAATTCCCTCCTTTACCTTCAATATGTTGCTTGGTGCCATCTCTAAGGTGACGAACCCACTGAAAAAATATTTTCATGTGAAATGTTTATTGAAGGGTTTTGATATTCATAGCAAACATAAAAGAATAAAAATCTAGAGTCGGAACATATCATACCTGAAAATTACAATGTGTAGTGCCATTTTTAGGGGAGCCACTTGCTCGTAAAGTAAACCCTGGTCGAGGTGTTCCCACAATTTGAAATCCATCAACACTAGCTAATGGATTGGCTGGTTAAAAGTATGTATACATTAATACATATGATATGATTAAGAAATTATCTATGTATTTTCCATCACCTGAGTACTTATTATCATTCAAACACATCGTGGATGCTATAATTTTTAATCGATCCCTGAAAGGTAGTGCCATGTAACAATGAGGTGAAATTTTTTCCATGCCGATGACATACTTGAAGTAATGGTTGGTAAGCAACAAAACATGAAAATCTGAAGTGAACATACAAAATCACTCTACTATCATTTGGAAGATCATCTGGTTCATAAGAGCCCCACTTTGCCTCCTGTAAATAGGGAATAATCATACATTAAGATACAATCTATAACATTCTAATTACATGACCATGTTGTCATCCCATATTGAATGATGAGGAAGGTTCATTTCTCAAAGGATTTGCATCTAGATACTTGTTATTATATATGTTCCCAGATTGAATTATATCACCTAAACTATCCTGTGAGATTATATTCATTTTTTGTGGGCTATACATATAACTCCATAAACGTGGGCTTCATGGCTCATGCTAGCTCTACCACTAAACCAGCCAGCCTCATACCATAGATACCTATCAATCTAAGAGAACTCATGTCCAATATAAAGTTTTAAGCAGAAGGACATATGTCAATAGCCAGCATTACTCACAGTATTATTAAGCATCAAGTCTTTCTTTGCCGCATCAGTACACTTAGTTTCTGTCTCCTCCAACATATTGACAATGTCCTGTATAGTTGGCCTTTTGTGCGGATCCTCCTGCACACAACTTAAACCAATCTCAATGCATATCCGTACTTGTTCGGAATATGCACGTCTCAGATTGAATATTTCAAGTAGTCTATTCGTCCAATTTGTCTGCACCTACCGATTTAGAGAATAAAGGGGCAGTATATTAAAATAAGCAAAGTATTACTGATGAATACATACACATGGTTTAGATTAAAACACCACATTCTCTTACAAGATAAATGAATTCGTAGGAAGGCATTTCGGCGATATCCAAGTAACCCGCATGTCCTGCCATTATCTTTAGGATTATGACACCCAGGCTGAATATGTCAAACTTGTTTGAGACTAAATTGCTACGTATGAATTCTGGAGGTAAGTACCCACTGCATGACATTTCATAAATATGTTACTGGTACTATATACATCTAATCTAGAAACATGTCCATGCTTATATTTGTGTTCAAATGAAGAACTAAACTTACAGTGTTCCATATGAATTTTTTCCAGCTCGCATATGTTCATCTCCACAGAGCCTTGCCATTCCAAAATCTGCAATTCTAGGAACCATGTTCTCATCCAGCAATACATTGGCTGGCTTTAAATCCAAATGATAAATTGGAGGATCTAATTCATGGTGAAGATATTTTAAACCCTGGCAAATCCCCTTAATTATTCCATAGCCCGTGTGCCAATCATATCTATCGCATTCATCTGAAGCACCAAGTAAGGAGAATTTTCGAGATGTAAATTTCAAGAATGACACATTAACATGCTAACTCAAACAAGTAGAACATAATCATTACCAGTAAGATAATTGTCAAGGCTTCCATTAGACAAATACTCCAAGCAAAGCACCTTATATGTCTTTTCAGCAAAAGCCAATTTTCCTCCATGCTCTACTTGTACTTTCTGAGTATCGTGGCAATAACCAACTAACCGCACAATATTTTTGTGTCTGAGTCTTGTAAGGTTCTTAATCTCGTTCCGAAATTGCTTATCGTCAAGTCCTAACATATCATAGAAGTTCTTCACAGCAATCTTTTTCCCATGGTCTCCCTGCCCAACATTTTCACATCGTTTAATTTCCAGTTCGTACAGTAAAACAGAAAATGCTATGTTCAGATGTGGACAACCAAATCATTTACTGCTGCAAGATGGAGAGAAGTGCAGCTAAAATCATGTGAATTATTCTGCAGAGAAATAGATATAGATTGCTTTTCATTGAAGGAGCTGCTAGTCTGCAGAAACACCCCGGCATTAGGCTTAGGTGGCTGGTGGTCGGGAAGTTTATTCCGGCAGGGGTCCAATGTTGCTGGGCGATTCTTGACTTGAATATAAGAGAGATGATACGAGAGTAGAAATCGTTCTGATGTCCAGTGGGTCCCTAAAGTTGCCATGGGGATACATCTTTTGCAGCATTGTTCGTGAAGCCTTTGTGCTTGCGGCTACTTTGCTTTGTTTCAGGGATCATGTAAGTTCACAAATCACCATATGCATCTACTTAAGAAAATAATACTTTCTCTGTCTAGAAATAAGTGACTTGGCTTTATCTAGATTTAAATGTATCTGTACACTAAAACATGTTTACATACATGCAAATTTAGACAAAATTAAGTATTTATTTCTGCATAGAGGAAGTACTTGTCGTAACGGCACAAGATATTATCGATGTTAGGATATACTCTCCTCCGTCCCAAAATAGTTGTCTTTGATAAATCTATATACTAAATAGTGTCTAGATTCATCAAATTTTGACAAATCTGAGGCATCTATTTTGAAACGGAGGAAGTATCATTAATCTTACCCAGTAAACCTTTCCAGACGAACCGCTACCAATTATCTGCTCCTCGGAAAAACCATTAGTGATTTCTCGTAGTAAATCGAGCGGCATAACCGTTGGCTCCATACTTGCATCGCTCATGTCGTTGATTTCCTAGTAGAAAGAAAGAAAACATGTGCCTTTATACTTTACACAACTCGAATAACATTGGAAAATTCTGACCCCTCTTGTCCTAATTGACCCCCTACCAATAGATGAATTGAGCTTGAAAAGTTAAGATCCAAAATTCTACTATACAATTAAGGAGTTTGGCATGGAAAAGGTTCCAGCTCACACCCGACAAATATCTACAATATTATCAATGGTAATTTACATAGAGAAAGGGTCCTAAATTACGGATCTCACAGTAACAGAGCGATGTATGTGAGGATCAAAGATGCAGGTACTTCCTATAAAACCATCCGATGGCCTCAAAGGAGGATAGGAGCATTAGCCATGGGGAAAGCACTAACCTGTAGGCTGCAAGGAGAATGATAGCCCTGGTCGACGCGTCTGGTTGATGCAGTGAGAAAGGAGAATGTGCAGGGCCTGCAGCTAAGTAGGAGTAGGTAGGAGTAGTTGGCTACGGCCGAGATGTAGCCGGACCTTTTTTTTTCCTAAAAAAGGCTGATGCAACCAGATTAGTACTGTAGTAGTATATTTTAGGGTGCCGTGCTCTACCAATCAAAATCAATGTTGACCCGAACTTAAAAAAGAAATCAATGCTGACCCGGCCGCCATGAAAGACATGCGCGATCAGACTTCCACGAATAGGTACCCCTCAACCAATATATTAGAAAAAAAAACATCGCAACAAGAATATCATTTTGGACGTGATTGACTCCTCGCACCAATATTTTCCATCCCAATAACCTTTGCTCTCAGAGTCGTGTTCTACAAGTCATTTGGTTATAAAAAGTCCTACTCCGTCCTTCACATGTTACTTTTAGTTGATCTATAGTACAAACACTAATATAGAATATGACTTCACATATGATTGAAATGGCCCGCCACAGACTATCAATCGAAATGTTGGATGATTTTAAATAAAGGATGTGTGCATCAACCGATGCAGAGGCCGGGGCTATATCCCCTTTTCGGAAAGAAAAAACAGACTATTAATCGAAATGTCACTATGCAAGGATGGGCCACTAGTATAGACACGGGTCCAACCTGTTAAAGTTGTAATCTAAATTCAATAAGAAGATTAACTTTTCACAAGAGGAGCGAAGCCCGTCTCCAGAGGCTTTGGACCGAGTGGCACCGACGGTCTCCTCCGATGGCTTGGGCACGCAACGTCCTCCTCCGCAACGTCGACGCCTCTGCCCCGACCCTCGCTAGGAATCTCACCGGGGAGCGGAGATAGAGCAACGATGGCCTAGAGGTTGGCCAGGAACACGACATATGCGGCTTTCATGATCTGGTGCTCCGCGGTGGAGACGATGAGGGCCATATTCAGTTTCATTTTTGGGGAGGGGGGGGGGGAGGAGCATATATTAATATCATAAGATACCAAATATTCCCAGCCTCTGCAACAATGCATTGTCCTAGCGGCCATACGGATGCACACAACCAAAAAAGAAAGAAGGATTACAAAAAAGAAAAGTCCCACTACGGCTCCATTCGTTGAAACAGCAGTACTACCATCACCAAGACAGCACTAGAAGTCCAACTTTTCCAAAAGCGACGCCTCAAAGAAGGAAACAGTGCACAACCACCTTCATCGCCCGATCACAAATATTAGTTTTTCACCCTGAAGAAAGTTCAAGCTCTCAAAATAATACATTCAACAAGGCCATTGTCAGGCACAATCAATTAAGGCCAGACCCTGGGTTTTTATCCTGAAAGGTAGGAAAGTGAACATCTCATGTGCAGTCGCCCCCACTTGCATGTCACTGCTCCAAGTCACGAGTCACCAAGCCAATTCTTCATCATCACTCAGACTCGAACCATCATTGTCAGTCCTCAGAACTCAGTCTCCATGACATTCTTCGTCAGCACCATAGAACTAGAACATGCTCCATGATATTAACAGCCAACAGAGCTTCGAAGCGTTCCATCTGAATCTAAACGGTCAGAGTAAAACATGGGTGCGCACGACCGAATCCCTCCAATCCGGTAATCTCCAAACATTATTTGCCCATCTCAAAAAAAAAGTACACCCTTTTTACTCCTTTATTACATGTATTTGGCATAAAACCTTCCAAATCGACGTGATACAGGGCATATAAGAGCAAATCTCTCGGAACAGAATCACTTGTATTGTAGTACTTCGCTTAAATCACAGCCAAATTTTGGTTCAGTATTTGTAACACCCTCGGAATCGGCCCTATGCAAGTTTCAGCGCTTCCCGCCAAACCCGCATAGAAACGATTCGAAGGTGCCCACCAGGCACTTGCGTGCGGGTGGAAAACGAAATAATATCATTACACAATAGTCCTCGATGGAACCCACAAAACAGATATATACAACGGCGACTCAAAGAGTCAAGAATACAGATATACAATACAAAGATCCAAATCACCTTTAAAACGATTCAGCGTCCGAGTACGGATAAGATGCAAATGGGGCTAAGAGCCCTGAAGAATAACCGATGGCGTCCATAACCCTGCCCAGGCCAAGCCGGAAGGGTAACCCTGCTAACGACGTCGATCTCAAAACCTGCTTAAACAAAAGGGGAGCCGACAAAGGGCAAAGGAAAAAGAGAGAGCGGTCAGTACTGAGGCCAGTACACGGCGAGGCTAGAATTCGGCGGTCCTCGCCTACATAGGTATGGTGGACTGAAGCGGCAGCGCAGTATGCACTAAACACCCTATAGAGACTCGATATAACTGTCGGCTATCAGAAAGGGATAAGAAAGACCTATTCGGAACCAACCTGATACTACCACCAAACATACCCATCCTGGTATTTCCCCCTCGAGACCAAACGAGGAAGTCAACCGAGGAACTCACACCGTTGGCAGTTTTATTTATTCAGTTATCGTTGCATCAATTACTAGTCAGGTATAGATAGTCATCCTGATATAATAAGCAGTGGGCAATTTTAGTTAACCATTACGTTGTAGTTGCAACACTTACTAGTCAAATACAATTAGCATGAGATGTCCCAAACCCAGCAGTTGTTGGTACTTTTATTTAGCCATTCCGTTGTAGTGGAGCTGATTACTAGTCATATCGGATACAAGTCAAATTATAGCAGTAAACTTTAGTTATAGTTGTCTATGATCGAGAACTGTGCTCCAAGTCGTCCATAACCGCGGACACGGCTTCTTGAAAAGATTTAACCCTGCAGGGGTGCACCAAAGTATCCACACGCACTTCGACCCTTTTTGCCAGATCAGTTAACATACACCCATCGGTATGTCGGCGGGGCCTAAGTCATGACGTTTCCCAGACCCAAAGCAAGTACATGGGGGGCCACCCCACTAAGCTACCCGCAACGAAGTCGGCCGGTCTCTGAGACGGACTCAGGGTTTGTGTAGACGGTTGTAAACGACTGGGAACCCGAAAAGATGACTGGGCTTGTCGATACAGCGAAAACGTGTCACGATCCTAAACAGTACAGGTGCTCCTCGCACAATCGTAAATAAAGCAGTAAAGCATGGCATAAGTACAGGATATTAATAAAGCCCCAAACTACTTGTGGCCCCCAGTACAGTACTTGGAATCAGGTACTAAATGGATGGGGGTGCCCATACACCCCACCTGTGGTTAGCGCGCTCGATCTCGGAACAGGTGTCAAGAACTCGGGGTCCTACGGGACACAAGTGGACGGTTAACAACCAAATAACATCTATTGTCCACCTGTGCCTCTGCATTACCTACTTCCAATTTTAGTTATTAAACAATAATGTAAGTCTTATTCATCTCCAACATTAAACATGCGGCAATACTCCAACAACTGTGGTACTTGACGACACGCAACAGCACTTGAGCAAGCGACTACGACACGCAGGTCCAACTATCTACCAAACAACAGGTAATAGGATGTGTCCAAGGCAATATAAGGCCGCAAGGGATATCACGGGTACGGAAACTAGAGCATCGCAACACAGATAGCAATAGATCAACAGGAGGAAATAAAGACTATAAATGCAAAATAGGTAGAAGGGGAAGGGATGCTCGCCTGAAAAACATTGCCGAAGGTTCATCCGAAGAACGGGCGTCACTCGCATCAACTCATCGGCCTAGTCCGTGAAGAAGCAAAACACTAGCACAAACACCGGATGCACTATTTATTACTATGACAGAAGATCGGGCATGCTTATGATATGATGCATGGCATGGCACAGATGTGGTGCAACTAGGCAATATTAAGCGGAACCGGGGTCCCGACATTTAATTAAACGGTTCAAGTTATTTATCTACCCCGCAAATTAAATGTTGGATTAGCAAGACAAAACATGGCTTCGGTTCGCTATGCCAATTTAAATGGAGTCCGGAATAAGACAAAGATATCCCGCAGATGGACTCCATATTCAATTATGAGATGAATTGGCATAATGCCCCCAAACCACAGTCAAGTATGCATGCATGAACAATTGAATATGCGACAAGTTGTATTATATTATCAAAATAGGGTTTCGGGAAGGGGTTCACACATTAGGGGTGGGGGGTCGGCGAACTTGGTTCCGAGGGTTTGGTTCGATCTTCGAACACCGGGATCGATCTTCGGATCGAGGCGTCGGGGTTTGGGTGGGGTGGTTCCAGAGGAACGGGCTGGGGAGCGTGCGTGGAGATGGGGTCGGCTGAGCAGGTTTGGTGGCCACGAGGTGGAAGCGGGTGAGAGCTGGCTGGGTGGGTGCGTGTGTGGCATGTGGTGATAGGGTTAGGGGTGTGGGTTGGTGAGGTGGCAAGACGGGGTTGGCCGGGGTGACGTGGAGGGGGCTGGGTAGGATAGGGTGGGGTAGGAAAATATTTTGGGTAGGCTGGTTTTGTACTGGGGGTGGCCGACTGGGTCGGATCGGCCCGGTACGGCTGCCCCCTAAAATAATTAAACATTTTATTTATTTTAAACGGGGCTTTTGCAAACCGTGGTTAGTCAAAACAAAATATTCCGGAGATCCGGGTTTTAATTTGAATAAAGACAGGAATATTTAGAAAACAAAACTAGGCGTTTCGAAAATAGTGTAGACAAAAACCATGCAGGGTGATGACGATGCTCAAATGCAATGTGGCATGATGACATGAGCATGCGGTCATGATGATGCAATGCACAAAAATAACGCGATTTTTTAGTAGTGGTTTTTGCGGGGCGTCACAATTCGACACCACTAACAATGGATCTCGCCCTCGAGATCCGCCTCATGGTACCGGGAAGAAGGTCGGCGATCTGAATCTTCTCGCTTCGTGTAGATCCTCGCGACACCACTAACAAGAGGTCGTTGTCCGTGATCGTCAAGAGAACACTCCGGGAACAAAGGGAGAAGGTAGAGGTATCAACAAATAAAGCCACCTCTAACTCTGATAGAAAGAGAGAACCGATGCATTCTCATCCACTTCAATGTACACAAGCGAATAGAGTGAGTAGTCAGCATGGGGGCCAATCCATCACGCACCCAAACTATTACTCTGCACAATCAGTAGAAAAGCGTGCAACCATTCTCGGAATCAGACTGAAGATCTCGACAATCGAGGTTTAGAAACAAAGGAGTGATGCAGACTCTGCATCGGATCTGGCGTATATGATGTCGTCGCGTCGGAAAACACCGGAAGGCACGAGAAGGAACAAAGAGAAGTCCATCAGACGAAGGATTCCTCGGATATCACGAAGACCAGATGTAGCAACACCGTTACCAAAGGAGGAAGCGAAACCCTGAAGGTACGATGGAACCCAACCACGAGAAATCCTGGACTCGAAGAGAGAGAAGAGAGCGGATTCAAAACACGCAGAGGTGAGAGGAGAGCAGCAGAGGGGTAAGGAGTAAAATCAGACCTAATCAGAACTATCCAACCGATTTTGCAAAAATAGTTTTGACACTCTACTTCGGCCGTTAGCTAGGTTATCCTACAGGCTGGACTTGTGGGGTATCGCAACTGCTGAGCTCTGATACCACTCTGTAACACCCTCGGAATCGGCCCTATGCAAGTTTCAGCGCTTCCCGCTAAACCCGCATAGAAACGATTCGAAGGTGCCCACCAGGCACTTGCGTGCGGGTGGAAAACGAAGTAATATCATTACACAATAGTCCTCGATGGAACCCACAAAACAGATATATACAACGGCGACTCAAAGAGTCAAGAATACAGATATACAATACAAAGATCCAAATCACCTTTAAAACGATTCAGCGTCCGAGTACGGACAAGATGCAAATGGGGCTAAGAGCCCTGAAGAATAACCGATGGCGTCCATAACCCTGCCCAGGCCAAGCCGGAAGGGTAACCCTGCTAACGACGTCGATCTCAAAACCTGCTTAAACAAAAGGGGAGCCGACAAAGGGCAAAGGAAAAAGAGAGAGTGGTCAGTACTGAGGCCAGTACACGGCGAGGCTAGAATTCGGCGGTCCTCGCCTACATAGGTATGGTGTACTGAAGCGGCAGCGCAGCATGCACTAAACACCCTATAGAGACTCGATATAACTGTCGGCTATCAGAAAGGGATAAGAAAGACCTATTCGGAACCAACCTGATACTACCACCAAACATACCCATCCTGGTATTTCCCCCTCGAGACCAAACGAGGAAGTCAACCGAGGAACTCACACCGTTGGCAGTTTTATTTATTCAGTTATCGTTGCATCAATTACTAGTCAGGTATAGATAGTCATCCTGATATAATAAGCAGTGGGCACTTTTAGTTAACCATTCCGTTATAGTTGCAACACTTACTAGTCAAATACAATTAGCATGAGATGTCCCAAACCCAGCAGTTGTTGGTACTTTTATTTAGCCATTCCGTTGTAGTGGAGCTGATTACTAGTCATATCGGATACAAGTCAAATTATAGCAGTAAACTTTAGTTATAGTTGTCTATGATCGAGAACTGTGCTCCAAGTCGTCCATAACCGCGGACACGGCTTCTCGAAAAGATTTAACCCTGCAGGGGTGCACCAAAGTATCCACACGCACTTCGACCCTTTTTGCCAGATCAGTTAACATACACCCATCGGTATGTCGGCGGGGCCTAAGTCATGACGTTTCCCAGATCCAAAGCAAGTACATGGGGGGCCACCCCACTAAGCTACCCGCAACGAAGTCGGCCGGTCTCCGAGACGGACTCAGGGTTTGTGTAGACGGCTGTAAACGACTGGGAACCCGAAAAGATGACTGGGCTTGTCGATACAGCGAAAACGTGTCACGATCCTAAACAGTACAGGTGCTCCTCGCACAATCGTAAATAAAGCAGTAAAGCATGGCATAAGTACAGGATATTAATAAAGCCCCAAACTACTTGTGGCCCCCAGTACAGTACTTGGAATCAGGTACTAAATGGATGGGGGTGCCCATACACCCCACCTGTGGTTAGCGCGCTCGATCTCGGAACATGTGTCAAGAACTCGGGGTCCTACGTGACACAAGTGGACGGTTAACAACCAAATAACATCTATTGCCCACCTGTGCCTCTGCATTACCTACTTCCAATTTTAGTTATTAAACAATAATGTAAGTCTTATTCATCTCCAACATTAAACATGCGGCAATACTCCAACAACTGTGGTACTTGACGACACGCAACAGCACTTGAGCAAGCGACTACGACACGCAGGTCCAACTATCTACCAAACAACAGGTAATAGGATGTGTCCAAGGCAATATAAGGCCGCAAGGGATATCACGGGTACGGAAACTAGAGCATCGCAACACAGATAGCAATAGATCAACAGGAGGAAATAAAGACTATAAATGCAAAATAGGTAGAAGGGGAAGGGATGCTCGCCTGAAAAACATTGCCGAAGGTTCATCCGAAGAACGGGCGTCACTCGCATCAACTCATCGGCCTAGTCCGTGAAGAAGCAAAACACTAGCACAAACACCGGATGCACTATTTATTACTATGACAGAAGATCGGGCATGCTTATGATATGATGCATGGCATGGCACAGATGTGGTGCAACTAGGCAATATTAAGCGGAACCGGGGTCCCGACATTTAATTAAACGGTTCAAGTTATTTATCTACCCCGCAAATTAAATGTTGGATTAGCAAGACAAAACATGGCTTCGGTTCGCTATGCCAATTTAAATGGAGTCCGGAATAAGACAAAGATATCCCGCAGATGGACTCCATATTCAATTATGAGATGAATTGGCATAATGCCTCCAAACCACAGTCAAGTATGCATGCATGAACAATTGAATATGCCACAAGTTGTATTATATTATCAAAATAGGGTTTCGGGAAGGGGTTCACACATTAGGGGTGGGGGGTCGGCGAACTTGGTTCCGAGGGTTTGGTTCGATCTTCGAACACCGGGATCGATCTTCGGATCGAGGCGTCGGGGTTTGGTTGGGGTGGTTCCAGAGGAACGGGCTGGGGAGCGTGCGTGGAGATGGGGTCGGCTAAGCGAGTTTGGTGGCCACGAGGTGGAAGCGGGTGAGAGCTGGCTGGGTGGGTGCGTGTGTGGCATGTGGTGATAGGGTTAGGGGTGTGGGTTGGTGAGGTGGCGAGACGGGGTTGGCCGGGGTGACGTGGAGGGGGCTGGGTAGGATAGGGTGGGGTAGGAAAATATTTTGGGTAGGCTGGTTTTGTACTGGGGTGGCCGACTGGGTCGGATCGGCCCGGTACGGCTGCCCCCTAAAATAATTAAACATTTTATTTATTTTAAACGGGGCTTTTGAAAACCGTGGTTAGTCAAAACAAAATATTCCGGAGACCCGGGTTTTAATTTGAATAAAGACAGGAATATTTAGAAAACAAAACTAGGCGTTTCGAAAATAGTGTAGACAAAAACCATGCAGGGTGATGACGATGCTCAAATGCAATGTGGCATGATGACATGAGCATGCGGTCATGATGATGCAATGCACAAAAATAACGCGATTTTTCTAGTAGTGGTTTTTGCGGGGTGCCACAGTATTGAGCACGTTTTTCATAACTACCATGATCCAGCCAGGGAAGCTCGTATACACAGTTGTTTTTAGCGGACGCGTCTATTATATTCCTACGGTCCTAGGAAATTATGTGTTTGGTGGAGATAACCCTTTTTTCTTCTCTTGAATCGGCTAAGCAATTCATATGAAGCTAGCTCCATAGCGGAAGTATTTTGTTTCCTGATAGACTCGCATATGGAATATTTCTTTTTTCTGACACTACTGGAAAAACACTACGGGAATGGAAAGCTACGCCGACGGCCAAACGTCCATCGTCCAGGCCAGCCCCGCCAAGCAGCCGTCGGCGTAAAATTGCCCCCGACATATTCTGTGCTACGCCGACGGCTGCCCTCGGCGTAGCTATTTTTTATTTTATCTCATTAAACTTTGAAAAATGATAACTAAATCATTCTAATTCGGAGAAATACAAATAATATATCAAAATTTGCAGAAAAATAAGACCTATCTATCTACACTCAAATATTACACATTTATAAAAAAATATTAAGTAAAACATAAAATATTATATATAGTTTAAAACGGGCATAAAAAATTCAAAAACGATCGAAACAATGCGAAACCTTCACGTGGTGTTATATTATATGAAATAGTTAGAAGGAAAAATATCAAACTTGGTATATTGATTATGTCTCAAAGAAACCTTCACAAAATGATCTATCTCATTCGAGGTTTCTTGGCTTTCGGGTCAAATGACCAATGTTATGGCTAGAATCAAGGCATAGTTTGTGATAATGTGCCCATACTGTGCATACACATGCATCATGGGATGGCGAACAATGTTGCAGGAGGAAGTTTTCCTTTTCGTCGCACCAAAAAGCCATTTCTCATTTTCCGAGCATAAAAAACGGACGGTTTTGTGAAGCAACCACCAAATGGCTAATTCAAAATACTATCACCATATTTTACAAAAATACTATACCACCTTATACGGACAATGTATCAACAGGGGATCCAAAACCTTTCCGTCCACCTTTGGTGAAAAAGACAAATTCCTGCCGAATCGGTAGGAAGTGGGTCAGATATGAACTACAAGTACATGATCCGATGCTCATGTTTTTTTACAAAAATTATTTTTAGATTCACAATATGGTATTTTATCAAGGATCCAATGCAAGTTTAGCGAGGCTCGGCCCCGAGCTAAGAATCTTTATGTCCGCCGTTCGATAAAGTTTGACGATAGTTTAAAACGGGCATAAAAAATTCAAAAACGATCGAAACAATGCGAAACCTTCGCGTGGTGTCATATTATGTGACATAGTTATAAGGAAAAATAGCAAACTTGATATATTGATTATGTCTCAAAAAACCTTCACAAAATGACCTATCTCATTCGAGGTTTCTTGGCTTTCGGGTCAAATGACCAATATTATGGCTAAAATCAAGGCATAGTTTGTGATAATGTGCCCATATTATGCATACACATGCATAATGGGATGGCGAACAATGTTGCAGGAGGAAGTTTTCATTTTCATCCTACCAAAAAGCCATTTTCTATTTTCCGAGCATAAAAAACGGATGGTTTCGTGAAGCAACCACCAAATGGCTAATTCAAAATACTACCACCACATTTTACAAAAATACTATACCACCTTATATGGACAATGTCCCAATAGGGGGATCCGAAACCTTTCCGTCCACCTTTGGTGAAAAAGACAAATTCCTGCCGAATCGGTAGGAAGTGGGTCAGATATGAACTACAGGTACATGATCCGATGCTCATGTTTTTTTTTACAAAAATCATTTTTAGGTTCACAATATGCTATTTTATCAAAGATCCAATGAAAGTTTAGCGAGGCTCGACCCCGAGCTAAGAATCTTTATGTCCGCCGTTCGATAAAGTTTGACGATAGTTTAAAACGGGCATAAAAAATTCAAAAACGATCGAAACAATGTGAAACCTTCGCGTGGTGTCATATTATGTGACATAGTTATAAGGAAAAATATCAAACTTGATATATTGATTATGTCTCAAAAAAACCTTCACAAAATGATCTATCTCATTCGAGGTTTCTTGGCTTTCGGGTCAAATGACCAATGTTATGGCTAGAATCAAGTCATAGTTTGTGATAATGTGCCCATATTATGCATACACATGCATCATGGGATGGCGAACAATGTTGTAGGAGGAAGTTTTCCTTTTCGTCGCACCAAAAAGCCATTTTCTATTTTCCGAGCATAAAAAACGGACGGTTTTGTAAAGCAACCACCAAATGGCTAATTCAAAATACTACCACCACATTTTACAAAAATACTATACCACCTTATATGGACAATGTCCCAATAGGGGGATCCGAAACCTTTCCGTCCACCTTTGGTGAAAAAGACAAATTCCTGCCGAATCGGCAGGAAGTGGGTCAAATATGAACTACAGGTACATGATCTCATGCTCATGTTTTTTTACAAAAATCACTTTTAGGTTTGCAATATGCTATTTTATCAAAGATCCAATGAAATTTTAGCGAGGCTCGGCCCCGAGCTAAGAATCTTTATGTCTGCCGTTCGACAAAGTTTGACGATAGTTTAAAACAGGCATAGAAAATTCAAAAACGATCGAAACAATGCGAAATCTTTGCGTGGTGTCATATTATGTGACATAGTTATAAGGAAAAATAGCAAACTTGATATATTGATTATGTCTCAAAAAAACCTTCACAAAATGACCTATCGCATTCGAGGTTTCTTGGCTTTCATGTCAAATAACCAATGTTATGGCTAGAATTAAGGCATAGTTTGTGATACTGTGCCCATATTATGCATACACATGAATCATGGGATGGCGAACAATGTTGCAGGAGGAAGTTTTCCTTTTCGTCGGACCAAAAAGCCATTTTCTATTTTCCGAGCATAAAAAACGGACGTTTTTGTGAAACAACCACCAAATGGCTAATTCAAAATACTACCACCACATTTTACAAAAATACTATACCACCTTATATGGACAATGTCCCAACAGGGGGATCCGAAACCTTTCCGTCCACCTTTGGTGAAAAAGACAAATTCCTGCAAGTGGGTCAGATATGAACTACAGGTACATGATCCGATGCTCATGTTTTTTTACAAAAATCATTTTTAGGTTCACAATATGCTATTTTATCAAAGATCCAATGCAAGTTTTCCTTTTCATCGCACCAAAAAGGCATTTTTCATTATCCGAGCGCAAAAAGGGGATTTTCTAAAGCAACCACCAAATAGCTAATTCAAAAACGGAGGGTTTGTGATTAGTTGATATGGATATCATATTTGTATTCCTCTCATTTTTCTGATCAATTTAGACATATTATTTGTTAAATTTCGATTTACAGATTTAAAGATATTAATTATTCTATATTAAATAGAAAAATACAAAAAAATAAAATTATTATATTTTTATTTGAATTCAATAATATTTTTACTTATTCATTAATATTTACTTAAATAATTGTTTGTAATTTCAAAAAATACAAGCATGTGATATGATGATATAAGAGTTAATAAGATTGATATCATACTATTGACACCAATGTATGAATTAGTTTGCGAAAACGGATTCTGAAGGAACGAGGAAGTTAAGCGTGCTGAAGCTAGAGTAGTATTAGGACGGGTGACATGCTGAGAAGTTTGACTAAGACTGGAATTTAATCAAATATTAATTATAATTAGAGTTAAAAATGTTCAAAGTAGGAGATTAACAAGTGAAACAATTCAAAGAATAAAAAAATTGAGAAAAAATAATAAAAAAATTATTTTTTTTCAAAAAAAAATGTTTTTGCAACCGGCCGACAGGCTATGCCGACGGCCGCTACGCCCACGGCAAAGCCCTCGGCGTAGCATACGCCGACGGCATTTCGATACGCCGACGGCTTGAGTGTGCTCCGCCGAGGGAGATCTTTGCCGAGGAGGCTACGCCGAGGGCACCCCTCGGTGTACCATACGCCGAGGGTATTTTGGCCTACGCCGACGGCCTTTTGCCCTCGGTGTAGCGCGCGCGTCCCGTAGTGAAACCATCTTCGGTTCGATCAGAACAAGCCTAGCAGTCCCGGCCTGGCACAGCCCGCGACTAGTGGGAGCACTAGTCCCGGGCCGTGAGGCCTCTAACGGCTAGAAACGGCCGTAGTGACTAGTTACGGGCCGGACCAGGTCATTAGTCCCGGTCTGTAATACGGCCCGGGACTAATAACCTGGAGCAGGCCAGCTGGTCCTTTTGTGGACTATTAGTCACGGGTCGTATCACGGCCCTGCCATTTTTTTCTCAGGATTTGTCAAGATTTAGTTTGCAACACCTAAATCCAAAGCTTTAAAAGGTTAGAACTTCATTCTTTCATCTCTTATTGCTACTTTAGCTCTATAATGCTCTAGAAGTATAGAGATATGGATCAAATGCATGCATGCTCTAGAAGTAGCTAGAAGGATTTTGATATATATATATATATATGTGTGTGTGTGTGTGTGTGTGTGTGTAACAAATTTTGATTAGGCACATAGTTACTAAAAATTGAAATGTCTAATTTTAGAGTTTCGGAGCTTAGAATGGAATGAGGTTTTCACTGATAGAACAATAATAAAAAACTCCACATTTATCATGTTGATTGTTTTCTGCAATTCACAAATTGGTGCATGTAAATTTTTCAAAATTCAAAATTAATGCTCTAGAAGCTCTCAATATAACTTTAATAGTTTTATCATGTTGTGTAATGGTTTTTGATATACTTTTACTATAATGCAGATGGTCCGGGAATGGATGTACGGTACTGACGGACGCTCTGGCGAGTTCATTAATGGCGTGCATGAATTCATCCGTGTTGCTGATGCAAACAAGCGCAATGGTTTTGTATTCTGTCCATGTAATGGATGTAGGAATCAGAAGGATTACTCTGACTCAAAAACCCTTCACAGCCACCTGTTGAAGTCCGGCTTCATGTCCAGTTATAATTGTTGGACCAAGCACGGAGAGAGAGGGGTTATAATGGAAGTCAATAAAGAAGAGGAGGAGGATGACAACTATCATGGTTTCCCTGAGTACGGAGATACTTCCATGGGGGATGCTGAAGGGGAGGATGAAGAAGAGACACATGATGAACCCGCTGATGATCTTGGTCGGACCATTGCCGATGCACGAAGAGATTGTGAAACTGAAAAGGATAGGAAGAAGTTCAATCACATGTTAGAGGATCACAAAAAGTTGTTGTACCCAAATTGCGAAAATGGTCTGAAAAAGCTGGGCAGCACACTGGAATTGCTGCGATGGAAGGCTGAGTGTGCTATACCTGACTCCTCATTTGAAAGTTGCTGAAAATGATGAAGAATATGGTTCTAAAAGATAACGTATTGCCCGCCAGTACGTACGAAGCAAAGAAGGTTGTCTGCCCTCTAGGTTTAGAGGTTCAGCAGATACATGCATGCCCTAATGACTTCATCCTCTACCACGGTGAGGAGTATGAGAATTTGGATGCATGCCCGGTATGCACTTCACTTTGGTATAAGATTAGACGAGATGACCCTGGTGACGTTGAGGGCGAGCACCCCCCCGGAAGAGGGTTCCTGCGAAGGTGATGTGGTATGCTTCTATAATACCACGGTTGAAACGCTTATTCAGAAACAAAGAGCACGCCAAGTTGTTGCGATGGCATAAAGAGGAACGTAAGTCAGATGGGATGTTGAGACACCCCGCTGATGGGTCGCAATGGAGAAAAATCGATAGAATGTACCCGGACTTTGCAGATGACGCAAGGAGTTTAAGGTTTGGTCTAAGTACAAATGGCATGAATCCCTTTGGGGAGAAGAGCTCCAGTCACAGCACCTGGCCCGTGACTCTATGCATCTATAACCTTCCTCCTTGGTTGTGCATGAAGCGGAAGTTCATTATGATGCCAGTGTTGATCCAAGGTCCGAAGCAACCCGGCAACGACATTGATGTGTACCTAAGGCCATTAGTGGAAGAACTTTTACAGTTGTGGCACGAACCCGGGATACGCGTGTGGGATGAGCACAAGCAGGAAGAATTTAACCTCCGAGCATTGCTTTTCGTAACAATTAATGATTGTCCTGCTCTTAGTAACCTTTCAGGATAGTCAAACAAGGGATACAATGCATGCACACATTGTTTAGATGAGACTGAAATTATATATTTGGAACATTGTAAGAAGAATGTATACAATGAGCATCGTCGATTTCTTTTGGCCAAGCATCCCTTAAAAAAGAAAGGCAAGCATTTCAACGGCCTGGCATGTCACCAGACGAAGCCTAAGGAGCGTACTGGTGCTGATAAATTTGATATGGTCAAAGATTTGGATCAACTGGTAACCTTTGGAAAGGGTCCTGGAGGAAAATCTGTTCTGAAGGACGCTGAAGGACATGCACCCATGTGGAAGAAGAAATCTAAATTTTGGGAGCTACCATATTGGAAATTCTTAGAGGTCCGCTCTGCAATCGATGTGATGCATGTGACGAAGAATCTTTGCGTGAACCTGCTAGGCTTCTTGGGCATGTATGGGAAGATAAAAGATACACCGGAAGCACGAAAGGACCATCAACGTATGAAAGACCCAGATATCTTGCATCCAGAATGGTTTCAAGGTCATGCCAGCTACGCTCTTACCAAACAAGAGAAGGATATATTTTTTGAATGCCTAAGCAGTATTAAGGTCCCGTCTGACTTCTCGTCGAATATAAAGGGAATAATAAATATGGCAGAAAAAAGTTCCAAAACCTAAAGTCTCATGACTGCCACGTGATTATGACGCAAATGCTTCCGATTGCATTAAGGGGGCTTCTACCAGATAATGTTCGAGTACCCATTTTGAAGCTATGGAGCGACATGAAAGCAATGGTCCATAAGTAATTTCAACCATTATTGCATTATATCGTCCTCTTTCATTCATTTGCTGATATCAAGTAACTAATAACTCATTTGTTCATTTTCTTTGCCGAGCAGGTGTTGGACACGGTTTAGACAGAAAATACCAGGTCCATTCAAAGAGGAGTTAACTTATAAAATGGTGAAGAGTTTACAGCAGCCATCGGGAACTCATTTATGTGGATACTACGTCTTCGAGTACATCCGCGAGTTGACCAGTGAGCGGAAAGTTGATTCACATTATATTTATGATTTGAGGGAGAAACTAGAGCCAGACCAGCGCATAAGAGCAATTCAAGAGGAGCTGGCGGGATTTATGATGAAGTCCTTGATGTACATGGAGAGCATTATGCGGATGACGTGGAACTCGATTTGCCTTAGTCATCTTCATGTAGATGATATAATATATTCATCAATGACCATGTAATTTCAAAACATTTCTTCCTTTTGATATGATTGATAATATGTATGCTTGCAAGGGATCAATTAATTATATAAATGCATCGACGTGTAGTGTGTATGTAGTAGCGTATTATATGTATACTGAAATATATGTTTGAATTATAGTGAAACATAAAACGAAAAAGGAACGAAATGACAAAAAAAAGGAAATACACAATCTCTGCCGCGGCAGAGAAATATGGTGGTTCTCTACCGCGGCAGGAAACCTTTTAGTCCCAGGTGGTGTTACAGCCCGAGACTAGAGGGTTTCCGCCCCCCGCGGAGCTGAAACAGCCACGTGGCTGTTATCAGTCGCGGGCCGTTGCGAGCCGGGACTAGAGGGGGGGGCCTCTAGTCCCGTTTTCGCAATCCCAGGCCCAAAACCTAGACTAGAGTCCGTTGCGGCCCGGGACTACAGCCCTGTTTTCCACCAGTATGAATAGAGTCCTCCATCCATACGTGATATGATCCGGCAAAAAAGTTCCTGGCAAGTATAATTGAGAGAATACACCGTCCACGTCGTTTTAAAAGGAAAACAACAGAAACGGCTGCTCTACATATAGTCGTGTCAAACGGATCAAACATATGTGGTGTTACGTAATTGATAGTCTTTCATTAAATCATAGCCATTGATATTAGATCCAACCGTTTAAATAATTTAGATGGTGTGGCTTGGTGGTTCTGTTAGACATCCGTATATTACTTTTAATATATAGATAGACACTGATTTTAGATCCAACCATTTAAATAATTTAGATGGTGTGGCTTAATCGTAGTGGCTCTGTTTGATATCCGTATATTACTTTTAGTAGAGAATAGATTTTCGTGCCACATCAGATTTTTATCAATATGCATGGCAGCATGATACTTACTATGATACCCCCAATTATGGCTAGCCTTAGTATTCTTATGCTTGTTATTTTTTGTTGGTTGATTCATATTTCAACTTTGAGCGATATTTGATGTTGTAATAACTTTGGATGCTGAACTTTAATAAAAGGTTGTGCGCATCGATGCAGAGGCCAGGATTATAATCCTTTTCGAAGAAAAATAAATAAACTTGGAATCAAGTGATTAAATGGAATCATAATGTCAATTAGCATATATTTCATGTAGAGATCATCATGAACCACTAGTAGAAAAGAGGCCATCCGTTTGTGCCTCTTAACAGCATTAGTCCCGGTTCCGCCACGAACCGGGACTAATGCTGGCACGCGTCCCGGTTCGAGCGGGCACGGGGGCCGGAGGCATGCGTCTCAGTTGGTAGGGGAGCATGTGTCCCGGTTTGTAACACAAACCGGGACTAAAGGTTGGGCGCCATCCACGTGGGCCTGGCACACACCTTTAGTCTCGGTTTGTGTTAAAAACCGGGACGTATGATCCCACCCTCTATAAATACGACGCCCCAACCTTCTGCCTCCCCTCTGTTTTTTCTTGGTGGAAGGTGTGAGAGGTGTGCTAGTTTATTTTTTTCCTATGTATGCATTCAAGGTGTTTGATGAAATTTTTGAGTGAATGATCCTGTTCAAATTCTCACAGAACAAAAATATAGAAGGTGTCTGAGACGCACTTGAGCTTTCCCCTCTTTATTTCCCTCGATCGAGGTTAGCAATCTTATCTTTTCTATGTCACTGATACAATGCATGTGTCGATGTGAATTGGTCATTTTACTATTTATGATGTCCTATTTTTGATAAACTTACTTATATGATGCAGATGAACGGTCGGGAATGGATGTACGGTGACCGGCGTGTACCTGGGTATATGAAAGGCGTGGATAAATTTATCGATGTGGCTACGACAAACAAAGAGAATGGTTTTATACGTTGTCCATGTGTTCAATGTTGGAACAACAAGGAGTACTCTTCCTCGAAAATCATTCGCGGCCACCTGATTATGAAAGGTTTCATGCCAAACTATAATTGTTGGACCAAGCACGGGGAAAGAGGGGTTATGATGGAAGACGGTGAAGAAGAAGATGATGATAACAACTATCATCATATGTTTCCTGAATACAGTGATACTGCAATGGAAGACAATGAAGAGGAAGGAGGTGAAGAACGAGCATTAGATGAGCCCGCTGATGAACTTGGTAGGGTCATTTCTGATGCAAATCAAGACTGTGAAACAGAAAATGAGAAGTTGAAGTTAGAGGGCATGTTAGAAGATCACAAGAAATTGTTGTACCCAAATTGTGAAGATGGCAGCACAAAGCTCGGTACCACACTGGAATTGCTGCGATGAAAGGCAGAGTGTGGTCTAACTGACTCCTCATTTGAAAAGATGCTGAAAATAATGAAGCCAAAGTTTGCAAAACATAACGAACTTCCCGAGAGTACCTACGAAGCAAAGAAGACTCTCTGTCCTCTAGGATTAGATGTGCAAAAGATACATGCATGCATTAATGACTGCATCCTCTACCGCGGTAAGGAGTATGAGAATTTAGATAAGTGTCTGGTATGCAATGCATTGCGGTATAAGATTAGACGAGATGACCCTGGTGATGTTGAGGGAGAGCCCCTCCGGAAGAGGGTTCCTGCTAAGGTTAGGTATGCTCCTATAATACCAAGGTTGAAACGCATGTTCAGAAACAAAGAGCTGTTGGAGATATGCCCTAGAGGTAATAATAAATGTAGTTATTATTATATATCTTTGTGTTTATGATAAATGTTTACATTCATGCTATAATAGTATTAACAAGGAAACCATTAATACTTGTGTGGTTTGTAAACTTAATTTGAAGTCCCTAGTATGGCCTCTATACTTCACTAGCTTGTTGGTTGATTGATGATGTGGTTTCTTTGTCATGAACATTGAGATGTTATCAACAACAAGATCATATCGTTAGGAGAATGATATGGTGGACATACTCCTATAGACAAGCGTAGCATAAAGATCAAGTCATTTCAATAGTTCAATTGCTATATGCTTTCTGATACATAGTAACCTAATTCCTTCGACCATGAGATCATGCATATTGCCTTTACTGGATGGATGCTTTGATGTCATCAAACACCACACCGTAACAGGGTGGCTATAAAAGTGGCATTGGGTGTTCGGAAAGTATTGGTTGAAACACATGGATCAAGAGTGGGATTTGTCCATCCACATGACGGATAGATATTCTCTGGGCCCTCTCGGTGAAATGTCATCCAATTAGCTTGCAAGCATGTGACTTGGTCACAAGGGATCACATATCACGGGAACGAGAAAAGAGTACTTATCAGTAACAAGGTTGAACTAGGTATGCAGAGATACCGACGATCATGACCTCGGATAAGTAACATATCGTGAGACAAAGGGAAATTGGTATCGTATGTAAGTGGTTCATTCGATCGCAAAGTAATCGTAGAAATATGTGGGAGCCATATGAATTTCCAGATTCCTCTATTGGTTATTGTTCGGAGAAGTGTCTCGATCATGTCCGCATAATTCACGAACCGTAGGGAGACACACTTAAGGATTCGACGTTGTTTGAGTAGTTATGGTATTATGAGAAAGAGACCGAATGTTGTTCGGAGTCTCGGATGGGATCCGGGATATCACGAGGTGATCCGGAATGGTCCGGAGAATAAGATTCATATAAGGAAAGTCCCATTTCGGAGTTGGGGAATGGTTCCGGTGTTTTCATCGGGAACATTCTAGAAGGTCCCGGAATGTCCGGCACTCCGGGGGGGAAGGGGTACATGAATGTGTCATTGCAAGTTGGAATGATTGCATCATGTACTAGGTGTTCTCGCTGTCCAAAATAAAGGGTTTATTTAATTCCTAAATTGGAAAAGTCAAACGGCTAATTTGAAAGTCAAACTGCCAATTTTGGGAAGTGGGAAAAGAGGAGGATTGGTGGAGGCCGAATTGGGGGAGGACTCCTCCCTTGGCCGGCGCCCCACCAAGCCGACTTGGGGAGGGACTCTCCTCCCCATGGCGCAGCCAGCCCTCCCACCTATATAAGGAGGGGCAGGGCTCCCCTCCTAGTACACACAAGTTCCTATCCTCTAAACTAGAAACTAGACCTAGACCCCGGTTTAGAGCTGTTTCGGTTTAGAGCCTTCTAATTGGTTTAGAGCCCTCTAATTGGTGTGTCTAATTACTAGACCACTAATAGCCTCTCTCATAAACTCCACCATACTCGCACCGGCTTAAGGCGAAGCCCTGCGGGATCTCCCCTCTACCTCCGGTACCACGCCGTTGTGCTGCCGGAATCGCGAGGAGAGTGCTACAACCTCCGCTGCCTGCTGGAACAAGGGAGAGGAAGGTCTTCGTCGAGTACCGAACGTGTGACCGACTGCGGGAGCGCTGCGGGAACGCGGCGCCGGAAGGATCGTCTACGCGATCTTGAGATCGGAAAGAGTACGACTACATCACCCACGAGAATCTGCTCTCGTTAAACACTTTGGAATCTTCGAGGGTGAGTTATTCCATCGACTCGTTGCTACAATCTAGTAGATAGATCTTGGCTTGTTTGTTTGTATGCGATAGAAAAATTTTGTTTTCCATGCTACGAACCCCTACAGTGGTATCAGAGCCAGGTTTATATGTAGATCTGTTGCACGAGTAGAACACAATGATCATTGTGGGCATTGATGCTTTTATTGTAGATTGCTTTTTGTGTACTTTGCATCTTGCGGTATGTTGGGATGAAGCGGCCCGGGCTAACCTTACATGACATCGTTCATGAGACTTGCTCCACGCTTGACATGCAACTCGTATTGCATAAGTGGCTTTGCGGGTGCCTGTTTCTCCTAGCATAGTAAAGATCCAATTTACAACGGGTGATCAACAATGCTAGTATCAATGTTGTGGTTCTTGTTCGTAAGTTAGTACGACACTTATTGAAAGCCCCAAACCACGTAAAATATGCAAAGAAAGTAGAGGCGTCTAACTTTGTTTTGCAGGGGTGTGCAGTGATGTGATATGGCCATGATTGTGATTATATTTGATGTATGCAATGTTCCTTATTGTAAGTTGGCAACCGGCAGGAGCCATATGGTTGTCTTTAAATTCTGTTAAGACCTGCGTGTCTATTCAAAATAGTTGTAATAGTTGAAGCTGGTGGACGACAACCATGAAGAAGCATCATTGACCTTGATGCTGTGCCGGTGATGATGGAGATCATGTTCGTGCTTGAAGATGGAGATCGGAAGCACAAAGAAGAAAGGCCATATCATATCACATATTATGAATTGCATGTGATGTTAATCCTTTATGCATCTTGTATTGCTTAGTAGACGACGGTAGCATTATAAGATGATCCCTCATGCACATAAATTTCAAGTTCTAAAAGTGTTCACCCTTAGTATGCACCGTTGCCAAAGCTTGCTGCTTCGAAGCACCACGTGATGATCGGGTGTCTTTGATTCCGCGGGTGACTACAACGTAAGCAAGCCAGATTTGCTTATGCGGAAGCTAAGGTTTGTCTTGACGAGCCTAGCATGTACAGACATGGCCTCAGGAACACGGATCGCCGAAAGGTAAAGCATGAATCATATAGTAGATATGATGAACATGAAGATTGTTCGCCATTGAAACTATATCAACTCTCGTGATGATCGGTGTTGATGTAGTGGATTTGGTTCGTGTGATCACTAAAACAATGTGAGGGATGTTGTTTTGAGTGGGAGTTCACCTAGTTTAATTTCATTAATTAATTTGAACTCAATTTGTCATAAACTTAGTCTAAACTATTGCAAATATGTTGTAGACCAATGGCAGCCCCTACCATCAATTTTAATGCGTTCCTAGAGAAAGAAAAGTTGAAAAACAATGGAAGCAACTTCGCGGATTGGTTCCGCAATTTGAGGATTGTCCTCACAGCTGGTAATTTGACCTATGTGCTGGATGCACCGCTAGGTGACCCACCTGCAACTGATGCTACCGATGAAGTAAAGAATGTTTACCTCGCTCGGAAGAATCAGTACTCCATAGTTCAGTGTGCTATCTTGTATGGTTTAGAATCGGAGCTTCAGAAAAGGTTTGAAGAGTCAGATCCATATGATATTGTAGAGGATCTCAAATTAATTTTTGAGACTCATGCGGCAATTGAAAGTTATGAAGCTTCTGAAAAGTTCTTTAACTGCAAGATGGAAGAGGGTAGCTCCGTCAGTGAGCATGTGCTTAAGATGTCTGGGCACGCAAATAAACTTCAAAGTTTGGGTATAGTGATTCCTAATACTTTGGGGGTTTACCGCATCCTCCAATCACTACCACCAAGTTACAAGAACTTTGTGATGAACTACAACATGCAGAACATGAACAAAGAGTTGCCAGAACTATTTGCTATGTTGAAATCTGCAGAAGTGGAGATCAAGAAAGAGCACCAAGTGTTGATGGTCAATAAGACCACCAAGTTCAAGAAAGGCAAGTCTAAGCAGAAGGGACACTTCAAGAAGGGTGGTAAGAAAGTTACCATACCGACGAAGAAGACCAAGGCTGGACCCAAGCCTGATACTGAGTGCTTTTACTGCAAGGGAGAAGGTCACTGGAAGCGGAATTGCCCAAGGTACTTGGCGGATTTGAAGAACGGCAACATCAAGAAGAAAGGTATATCTGATATACATGTTATTGATGTGTATCTCACTAGTACTCGTAGTAGTGCCTGGGTATTTGATACTGGTTCGGTTGCTCATATTTGTAACTCGAAACAGGAGCTACAGAATAAACGGAAGCTAGTGAAGAACGAGGTGACGATGCGCGTGGGAAACGGATCAAAGGTTGATGTGATTGCGGTCGGCACACTACCTCTTCATCTACCATCGGGATTAGTTTTATACTTAAATAATTGTTATTTGGTGCCTGCGTTGAGCATGAACATTATATCGGGATCTTGTTTATTGCGAGACGGTTACTTGTTTAAATCCGAGAATAATGGTTGTTCGATTTATATGAGTAATATGTTTTATGCACATGCACCTTTGATAGATGGTCTATTCATATTGAATCTCGATAGTGGATATACACATATTAATAACATTGAAGCTAAACGATTGAAATCAAGCGATAACTCGACCTATATGTGGCACTGTCGTCTTGGTCACATTGGAGTGAAGCGTATGAAGAAACTCCATTCCGATGGACTTCTTGAATCACTTGATTTTGAATCACTTGAAAGATGCGAAGCATGTCTGATGGGTAAAATGACTAAGACTCCATTTTCTGGTATGATGGAGCGAGCTACAGACTTATTAGAAATCATACATACCGATGTGTGTGGTCCAATGAGTGTAGCATTGCGCAGTGGTTATCGTTATGTTCTTACCTTCACGGATGACTTGAGTAGATATGGGTATATCTATTTCATGAAACATAAGTCCGAAACTTTCGAGAAGTTTAAGGAGTTTCAAAGTGAGGTAGAGAATCAACGTAACAAGAAGATTAAATTTCTACGTTCTGATCGTGGAGGTGAATATCTAAGTTACGAGTTTGGCGAGCATTTGAAGAAATGTGGAATACTTTCGCAGTTGACACCGCCGGGAACACCACAGCGTAATGGTGTGTCTGAACGTCGTAATCGAACTCTCTTAGATATGGTTCGTTCTATGATGTCACTTACAGATTTGCCACTATCATTTTGGGGTTATGCATTAGAAACAGCCGCATTCACTTTAAATAGGGCACCGTCTAAATCCGTTGAAACGACACCGTATGAATTATGGTTTGGGAAGAAACCTAAATTGTCGTTCCTTAAAGTTTGGGGATGCGAAGCCTATGTAAAGAAGTTACAGCCGGACAAGCTTGAACCCAAAGCGGAAAAATGCGTCTTCATAGGATACCCGAAGGAAACTGTTGGGTATACCTTCTATCATAGATCCGAAGGCAAAATCTTCGTTGCTAAGAATGGATCCTTTCTAGAGAAGGAATTTCTCTCGAAAGAAGTGACTGGAAGGAAAGTAGAACTCGACGAGGTTGTCGAACCTTCTCTCGAAATTGCAAGTAGCGCAGCACCGGAAGAAGTTCCTGTGGTGCCTGCACCAATAAGAGAGGAAGCTAATGATGGTGATCATGAAACTTCGGTTGAAGTTACTACAGAGCCTCGGAGGTCAACGAGAACTCGTACCACTCCAGATTGGTATAATTCCGTTATGAATGTCATGTTGGTGGACAACACCGATGACCCCGAGACATATGAGGAAGCAATGATGAGCCCAGATTCCAATAAATGGCAAGAAGCCATGAAATCCGAGATTGGATCCATGTACGAAAACCAAGTATGGACTTTGGTGGACTTACCGGATGGCCGGAAGGCTGTCGAGAACAAATGGATTTTCAAGAAGAAAACAGATGCTGATGGTAATGTTACTGTCTATAAAGCTCGACTTGTCGCAAAAGGGTTTCGACAAATTCAAGGAGTTGACTACGATGAGACTTTCTCACCGGTAGCGAAGCTAAAGTCTGTGAGGATTATGTTAGCAATCGCTGCATATTATGATTATGAGATATGGCAGATGGATGTCAAAACAGCATTCCTCAATGGAGACATTGATGAAGAGTTGTATATGATGCAGCCCAAAGGTTTTGTCGATCCTAAAGATGCTAACAAGGTATGCAAACTTCAACGGTCCATCTATGGATTGAAGCAAGCATCCCGAAGTTGGAATCAACGTTTTGATAAGGTAATCAAAAGTTTTGGTTTTATACAAACTTATGGAGAAGCTTGTATTTACAAGAAAGTGAGTGGGAGCTCTGTAGCATTCTTAATACTGTATGTGGATGACATATTGTTGATTGGGAATGATGTAGACCTTCTTAATAGTGTCAAAGAGTATTTGAATAATAGTTTTTCAATGAAGGATCTTGGCGAAGCAGCTTACATATTAGGCATAAAGATTTATAGAGATAGATCGAAACGCCAAATATCATTGTCACAAAGTACATATTTGGACAAAGTTCTAAAGAGGTTTGGAATGGAAGATAGCAAGAAAGGGTTCTTGCCCATGTTGCCCAATATGACCTTGAGTAAAACTCAAAGTCCGACATCGGCAGAAGATAGAGAAAAGATGAGTAAGACTCCCTATGCCTCAGCCATAGGATCTCTAATGTATGCCATGCTATGTACTAGACCCGACATCGCATATGCTGTTAGTCTAACTAGCAGATATCAAAGTGATCCAGGAGTGGATCATTGGACAGCGGTCAAAAACATCCTTAAGTACTTGAGAAGAACTAAGGATATGGTTCTTTCTTATGGAGGTGATGAACAGCTCGTTGTTAATGGTTACACCGATGCTAGTTGGAACACCGATCCGGATGATTCTAAATCACAATCTGGATACGTATTTATTTTGAATGGTGCAGCAGTTAGCTGGAGGAGTGCAAAGCAAAGCGTTGTGGCGAGATCTTCAACTGAATCGGAATACATGGCTGCTTCGGAGGCTTCACAAGAAGCGATATGGATGAAAGAGTTCATTACAGAGCTGGGTGTGGTTCCTAGTGCGCTGGACCCAATGTCTATCTACTGTGATAACATGGGCGCCATAGCCAATGCGCAAGAACCAAGGTCACACAAGAAGCTGAAGCATATCAAGCTGCGTTTCCACGCTATTCGAGAACATATCCAGGATGGGGATATAAAGATTTGCAAAGTACACACAGATCTGAATGTGGCGGATCCGTTGACTAAACCTCTCCCGAGGGCAAAACATGACCAAACACCAAACTGCCATGGGTGTTCGGTATATTACCATGTAATCTAGATTAGATGACTCTAGTGCAAGTGGGAGACTGTTGGAGATATGCCCTAGAGGTAATAATAAATGTAGTTATTATTATATATCTTTGTGTTTATGATAAATGTTTACATTCATGCTATAATAGTATTAACAAGGAAACCATTAATACTTGTGTGGTTTGTAAACTTAATTTGAAGTCCCTAGTATGGCCTCTATACTTCACTAGCTTGTTGGTTGATTGATGATGTGGTTTCTTTGTCATGAACATTGAGATGTTATCAACAACAAGATCATATCGTTAGGAGAATGATATGGTGGACATACTCCTATAGACAAGCGTAGCATAAAGATCAAGTCATTTCAATAGTTCAATTGCTATATGCTTTCTGATACATAGTAACCTAATTCCTTCGACCATGAGATCATGCATATTGCCTTTACTGGATGGATGCTTTGATGTCATCAAACACCACACCGTAACAGGGTGGCTATAAAAGTGGCATTGGGTGTTCGGAAAGTATTGGTTGAAACACATGGATCAAGAGTGGGATTTGTCCATCCACATGACGGATAGATATTCTCTGGGCCCTCTCGGTGAAATGTCATCCAATTAGCTTGCAAGCATGTGACTTGGTCACAAGGGATCACATATCACGGGAACGAGAAAAGAGTACTTATCAGTAACAAGGTTGAACTAGGTATGCAGAGATACCGACGATCATGACCTCGGATAAGTAACATATCGTGAGACAAAGGGAAATTGGTATCGTATGTAAGTGGTTCATTCGATCGCAAAGTAATCGTAGAAATATGTGGGAGCCATATGAATTTCCAGATTCCTCTATTGGTTATTGTTCGGAGAAGTGTCTCGATCATGTCCGCATAATTCACGAACCGTAGGGAGACACACTTAAGGATTCGACGTTGTTTGAGTAGTTATGGTATTATGAGAAAGAGACCGAATGTTGTTCGGAGTCTCGGATGGGATCCGGGATATCACGAGGTGATCCGGAATGGTCCGGAGAATAAGATTCATATAAGGAAAGTCCCATTTCGGAGTTGGGGAATGGTTCCGGTGTTTTCATCGGGAACATTCTAGAAGGTCCCGGAATGTCCGGCACTCCGGGGGGGAAGGGGTACATGAATGTGTCATTGCAAGTTGGAATGATTGCATCATGTACTAGGTGTTCTCGCTGTCCAAAATAAAGGGTTTATTTAATTCCTAAATTGGAAAAGTCAAACGGCTAATTTGAAAGTCAAACTGCCAATTTTGGGAAGTGGGAAAAGAGGAGGATTGGTGGAGGCCGAATTGGGGGAGGACTCCTCCCTTGGCCGGCGCCCCACCAAGCCGACTTGGGGAGGGACTCTCCTCCCCATGGCGCAGCCAGCCCTCCCACCTATATAAGGAGGGGCAGGGCTCCCCTCCTAGTACACACAAGTTCCTATCCTCTAAACTAGAAACTAGACCTAGACCCCGGTTTAGAGCTGTTTCGGTTTAGAGCCTTCTAATTGGTTTAGAGCCCTCTAATTGGTGTGTCTAATTACTAGACCACTAATAGCCTCTCTCATAAACTCCACCATACTCGCACCGGCTTAAGGCGAAGCCCTGCGGGATCTCCCCTCTACCTCCGGTACCACGCCGTTGTGCTGCCGGAATCGCGAGGAGAGTGCTACAACCTCCGCTGCCTGCTGGAACAAGGGAGAGGAAGGTCTTCGTCGAGTACCGAACGTGTGACCGACTGCGGGAGCGCTGCGGGAACGCGGCGCCGGAAGGATCGTCTACGCGATCTTGAGATCGGAAAGAGTACGACTACATCACCCACGAGAATCTGCTCTCGTTAAACACTTTGGAATCTTCGAGGGTGAGTTATTCCATCGACTCGTTGCTACAATCTAGTAGATAGATCTTGGCTTGTTTGTTTGTATGTGATAGAAAAATTTTGTTTTCCATGCTACGAACCCCTACAAGAGCATGACAGGTTGTTGTGATGGCATAAAGAAGACCGTAAGAAAGACGGGAAGTTGAGACACCCTGCTGATGGGTCACAGTGGAGAAAAATCAAGAGAGACTTCCCGGACTTTGTAGGTGACGCAAGGAACTTATGGTTTGGTCTAAGTACGGATGGCATGAATCCTTTTGGGGAGCAGAGCTGCAGTCACAACACCTGACCCGTGACTCTATGTATCTACAACCTTCCTCCTTGGTTATGCATGAAGCATACATTCATTATGATGCCAGTGCTCATCCAAGGCCCGAAGCAACCGGGCAACGACATTGATATGTACCTTAGGCCATTAGTTGAAGAACTCTTACATCTGTGGGGCAAACCAGGTGTACATGCGTGGGATGAAAACAAACAGGAGCCATTTGACCTACGAGGGTTGCTTTTCGTAACCATCAATGATTGGCCTGCTCTTAGTAACCTTTCAGGACAAACAAACAAGGGATATAAGGCATGCACGCACTGTTTAGATAAGACTGAAGGTACATATTTGCATAAATGCAAGAAGGTTGTGTACCTGGCGAATCAACAACTTCTTCCGACCAATCATCTCGTAAAAAAGAAAGGCAAGCATTTCAAAGGTGAGGCAGATCACCGGAAGAAGCCTGAACTCCCTGCTGGTGATGATGTATTTGGTATGGTCAAGGACATAGAAGTAATCTTTGGAAAGGGTCCCGGCGGTCAATCAGTTCCGAACGACGTCGCTACAGGACACGCACCCATGTGGAAGAAGAACTCTATATTTTGGGAGCTGCCATATTGGAAAGTCCTACGTGTCCGCTCTTCAATCAACGTGATGCACGTGACAAAGAATATTTGCGTGAACCTGCTAGGATTCCTAGGCGTGTATGAGAAGACAAAAGATACACCAGAAGTACGGGAGGACCAACAATTTATGAAAGACCCAAAGAACATGCATACACAGAACAAGACAGATAAAGGGCGTCACTTAAGTCGTGCCAGCTATGCTCTTACCAAAGCAGAGAAGGAAATCTTTTTTGAAGTCCTTTACAGTATCAAGGTGCCGTCTGGCTTCTCATCTAATATAAAGGGGATAATAAATATGGCAGAGAAAAAGTTCCAAAACCTGAAGTCTCATGACTGTCACGTGATTATGACGAAGTTGCTTCCGATTGCATTGAGGGGGATTCTACTAGAAAATGTTCGAGTACCCATTGTGAAGTTGTGTGCATTCCTCAATGCAATATCTCAGAAGGTAATCAATCCAGATATTCTGCCAAGGTTACAGAAGGATGTGTTACAATGTCTTGTTAGTTTTGAGTTGGTGTTCCCACCATCCTTCTTCAATATTATGACGCATCTCCTGGTTCACCTAGTGGAAGAGATTACCATTCTCGGTCCGGTATTTCTGCACAATATGTTCCCCTTTGAGAGGTTCATGGGAGTCTTAAAGAAATATGTTCATAACCGTGCTAGACCAGAAGGAAGCATCTCCAAGGGATATGGAACAGAGGAGGTCATTGAGTTTTGTGTTGACTTTATTCCTGGCCTTAAGCCGATTGGTGTTTCTGACTCGCGGCATGAGGAAAGACTAAGTGGAAAAGGCACGCTGGGAAAGAAAGCAATGATATGTAGGGACGGGGATTCTTTCACTAAAGCACACTACACAGTTCTACATAATTCCACCTTGGCAGCTCCGTATATCGAGGAACACAAGAATATTGTACGCTCCAAAAACCCGGGGAAGCCTGAATCATGGATTACAGATGAACACATGAAGTCTTTCGGTGGTTGGATGCGGACACATCTCTTGAATGACACCACTGTTGGAGATCAGCTATACTTGTTGGCCGCGTCACCATCTTCTACTATATTGAATTTCCAAGGGTACGAAATAAATGGGAATACATTCTACACGATTGCCCAAGATAAAAAGAGCACCAACCAAAATAGTGGTGTCCGCTTTGATGCAACATACGATAATGGACAAAAGGACACATACTATGGTTACATAGAGGAGATATGGGAACTAGACTATGGAGTCTCTTTTAAGGTCCCTTTGTTTCACTGCAAATGGGTCAACCTGAATGGGGAAGGGGTAAATATAGAACAGTTGTACGAAATGACAATAGTGGATCTCAACAATCTTGGTTATAGAGATGAACCATTCGTCCTAGCCAATGATGTGTCTCAGGTTTTCTATGTGAAAGACATGTCCTCCAGACCAAAAAAAGAAAAAATATGCAAACGAATACATCATATGATGAGCCAAAGCGTCACATAGTTCTTTCAGGGAAAAGAAACATCGTGGGAATCGAGGACAAGACAGACATGTCAGAAGATTATAATAAGTTTGATGAAATTCCGCCCTTCACAGTGAAAACTGACCCAAGCATTCTGTTAAGTAAAGAAGATGCTCCATGGTTACGACTGAAGTGATCATAAGGAAGGACATATGCCAATAAGTTCATGCTCATATTGTGTAACTCTAGTTCATGTCTGGCCGGGATATCGTATGATGTTTGCAATTTTCCAAGTTTAATAAATGTATTGAGTGTTAGTACCGGTTTGTGGCTTGACCGGGACTATATATAGGGGGGCCTTTAGTCCCGGTTTTGTAGTCTCAGTTTTTAATATTAATAAATGTCTTGAGTGTTAGTCCTATTTTGTGGCTGGACCGGGACTAAAGGGGGCCTTTAGTCCCGATTCGTAGAACAACTTTCCCGAACTATGAAGAAGTTGTCCCGATTCGTACTTACCATTAAGATCTGATCTCCAAACGCGCGTGGTCACATATTAGGGAGTGCCTCTATGACCAGTTTCTTGGAGATGCCAGAGGACTGGGATCCGACGGCATCTCCCTGAAACTGGTCGTAGTGGTGTCCCTGCTCTTGAAAACCATCTTGCAGCTTGTAACTTCTCTAACTAGATCAATACACCTGGGAGCTAACTAATTTCACATATTAGGGAGTGCCTCTATGACCAGTTTCTTGGAGATGCCGGAGGACTGGGATCCGGCGGCATCTCCCTGAAACTGGTCGTAGTGGTGTCCCTGCTCTCGAAAACAATATTGGAGATGCCTCAATCTGGCTGGAGGACTGGACTCACAAGGATGCCTATTTATAGTACAAGCAGCTCGTCATAATGTCGACACTCACAACATAATGTCGACACTTACGACATAATGTCGACACTCACCCCTATTATTAGTGCTGACTCGTGTTTTGTCCCGGTTGGTGTCTCCAACCGGGACTAAAGGTTCATCTTTAGTCCCGGTTGGTGACACCATTCGGGACAAGGTACACGCCGCACGACATAATATCGACACTCAACCCTATCATTAGTGCTGTCTGGTCCACCCTGCCGAAATCCCTCCAACCGGGACTAAAGATGAACCTTTAGTATATTGAAAATCCGAACAATGAAAATCCTTCGCGTGGTGTCATATTATGTGACATAGTTGGAAGGAAAAATACCAGACTTGGTATATTTATCATGTCTCGAAAAAACCTTCACAAAATGACCTATCATGTTCGAGGTTTCATGGCTTTCGGTCCAAATGACCGATGTTATGTGCTGAATCATGGCATAGTTTGTGATGTTGTGCCCATATAATGCATGCATGTGGACATTGGTATGGAGAACAATGTTGCAGGAGGAATTTTTCCTTTTCGTCGCACGGAAAAGCCCTTTTCCATTTTCCGAGCGCAAAAAAGGGTCGTTTTGTGAAGTAACCACCAAAATGTTGTTTCAGAATGCTACTGTCCCATTTTCCTAAAAATCTAGACCACCTTACATGGACTATCTCCCAACCAGGACATCTCAAACCTTTTCGTCCATCCCGGGTAAAAAGGACAAATGTCTGCCGAATCGGTAGGAAGTGGGTCCGGTTTGTACTACAGGTACATGATCTAACGCCCGTGATTTTTTGAAAAAATCATTTTTAGACTCGCAATATGTGGTTTTTCAGATATCCAATGCAACTTCTAATGATGCTCGTCCCCTATCTTCATGCACGCCGGTTCGACCATAGTTAGAAATTCAAAAAATTCAAAACGGGCATAAGAAATTCAAAGAAATCCGAAAAATGAAAATCCTTCGCGTGGTGCCATATTATGTGACATATTAGAAAGGAAAATACCAGACTTGGTATATTGATCATGTCTCGAAAAAGCCTTCACAAAATGACCTATCATGTTCGAGGTTTCATGGCTTTCGGTCCAAACGACCGATGTTATGTGTTGAATCACGGCATAGTTTGTGACGCTATGCCCATATTATGCATGCATGTGGACATTGGTATGGAGAACAATGTTGCGGGAGGAAGTTTTCCTTTTCGTCGCACGGAAAAGCCCTTTTCCATTTTCCGAGCGCAAAAAATCGGTCGTTTTGTGAAGTAACCACCAAAATGCTATTTCCGAATGCTACCGTCCCATTTTCCTAAAATACTAGACCACCTTACATGGACTATCTCCCAACCGGGACATCTCAAACCTTTTCGTCCATCCTGGGTAAAAAGGATAAATGTCTGCCGAATCGGTAGGAAGTGAGTCTCATTTTTACTACAGGTACATGATCTAACGCCCGTGATTTTTTGAAAAAATCATTTTTAGGCTCGCAATATGTGGTTTCTTCAGAGATCCAAGGCAAGTTCTGATGATGCTCGTTCCCTATCTTCATGCACGCCGGTTCGACCATAGTTAGAAATTCAAAACGGGCATAAGAAATTCAAAAAAATCCGAACAATGAAAATCCTTCGCGTGGTGTCATATTATGTGACATAGTTGAAAGGAAAAATACCAGACTTGGTATATTGATCATGTCTCGAAAAAACCTTCACAAAATGACCTATCATGTTCGAGGTTTCATGGCTTTCGGTCCAAATGACCGATGTTATGTGGTGAATCACGGCATAGTTTATGATGTTGTGCCCATATAATGCATGCATGTGGACATTGGTATGGAGAACAATGTTGCAGGAGGAAGTTTTCCTTTTCGTCGCACGAAAAAGCCCTTTTCCATTTTCCGAGCGCAAAAAACGGGTCGTTTTGTGAAGTAACCACCAAAATGCTGTTTCAAAATGCTACCGTCCCATTTTACTAAAATACTAGACCACCTTACATGGACTATATCCCAACCGGTACATCTCAAACCTTTTCGTCCATCCCGGGTAAAAAGGACAAATGTCTGCCGAATCGGTAGGAGTGGGTCCGGTTTGTACTACAGGTACATGATCTAACGCCCGTGATTTTTTAAAAAAATCATTTTTAGACTCGCAATATGTGGTTTCTTCAGAGATCCAATGCAAGTTCTAAATGAGCCATTTTTCTTCCAGCCATTTTTCCCGCCATTTCTTCCCGCCATTTTTCTTCCCGCTAGTTCTTCCCGCCATTTCTTCCCGCCAGTTCTTCCCTCCAGTTATCTTCATGCCATTTCTCACTATATATATGTAGGGTTGGCCTCCATTGTCCTTGCACATCTCTAGACTCATATCTGCAACCTCATCGCTCTTTCCCATGAATTCCACCGTAGCACTAACCCCCAGGGAGGCGGAGGCGCTTTGCGCCTCGAACTACCCCTGCCCGCCGGGCTATTGTGTCCCCGTCGGCTGGATGCTGAGCGCCGGAGGCGTTCCGGTTCCTCATGTCCCTCTAGGTGTGGCGCGTCGGATGGCCATCACGAACCACTACTACTTCGAGCTCACGCCAGAGCAGCGAAGGAATCCCAGATGGCATCCCGACTATTTCCTGACTTGGGAAGCATTCTTCGTGGATCAGCATGATAGGGCGCTCGCCAGGCACGAGGAGGACGACCCACCTCCTCGGAACTTCAACGAGTCCGGTCGTCAGCTGTGGTGGCGCGGCCGGACTCTCCATAGCGTCATGGCCTATGACATGGCCGCCGACTCTAACCCCCGCCTGCGCTACCCTCAAGTCCAGCCCACTCGTACTCAGCCTTCAAGGTTCAATTACGGCGACCCCGACGACGACAGCGACGACGGATGCAGCGAGTACGACGACTACAGTGGCGAGTATTACAGGTGTAGGCAGGAGCATGACTGAATCACTCCAACATTGCAAAACAAGTTCGGCCGATTGTGGCTTAATCTGGCCATGTATCTTAATTTTCAGTTCTTCTATGTAACTTTGTGTTAGTTGCGTTATATACTTTAATTCCAGTTCTATCCTAATAAAATTTTCTTTCCGCCCATTATTTCCCGTCCTTTTTTTCCCGCCCATTAATATATAAAAAATATAAGTTAATTCAAATCCAAATTAAAAACAGAAAATGGTTTTGAATTAGTTATTCAAATCCAAACACTTTTTATGTTTAAAGTTTTTCTAAATTCCAAATTAATATTCAAAAAATATAAGTTAATTCATTTTTAATTTTAAATGGTTCATAGTTTAAATGGTTACATTAATTATTTTTAAAAACAGAAAATGGTTTTGAATTATTTATTCAAATTCAAACACTCTTTATGTTTAAAGTTTTTCTAAATTCCAAATTAATATTCAAAAAATATAAGTTAATTCATTTTTAATTTTAAATGGTTGCTTTAGTTATTTTTAGAAATAGAAAATGGTTTTGAATTAGTTATTCAAATCCAAACACTTTTTATGTTTAAAGTTTTTCTAAATTCCAAATTAATATTCAAAAAATATAAGATAATTCATTTTTTATTTTAAATGGTTCATATTTTAAATGGTTACATTAATTATTTTTTAAAAACATAAAATGGTTTTGAATTAGTTATTCAAATCCAAACACTTTTTATGTTTAAAGTTTTTCTAAATTCCAAATTAATATTCAAAAAATATAAGTTAATTCATTTTTTATTTTAAATGGTTGCATTAATTATTTTTAAAAATAGAACATGGTTTTGAATTAGTTATTCAAATCCAAACACTTTTTATGTTTAAAGTTTTTCTAAATTCCAAATTAATATTCAGAAATATAAGTTAATTTATTTTTAGTTTTAAATGGTTCATAGTTTAAAAGGTTACATTAATTATTTTTAAAAACAGAAAATGGTTTTGAATTAGTTATTCAAATTCAAACACTTTTTATGTTTAAAGTTTTTCTAAATTTCAAAGTAATTATTATTTAAAAAACATTACAAATTTAAACCCCAAAATAAAAAATAAGGCGGGAACAGAGAGAAAATTCCTGAATTTTTTTGAAAACAGGGTCATATGTCCCGGTTGGAGCCATCAACCGGGACTAAAGACCCATGCGCGCGTCCCTTGGTCTGCTGAAAAAAGTGGAGTATACGTCCCGGTTGGTGGCTCCAATCGGGACGTATGACCCTTTAGTCCCGGTTGGAGCCAACAACCGGGACAAAAGGTCCTTTGGTTATAACTGGGTACCCCTCCTCTTCTTCTTCCCCATCTCACAATCTCTTCTCGCGCAGGACGCCGTCAGGCTGCCCCGCCGCCCTCCCCTCGCCTAGCCAAGCGTGCAGGAAGCTTCGCCTCGTCGCCCCGAGGCTTCTCCCTGAAGGAATCGGCCCCGCTCGCTCCCAATCGTCGCCAACGACTCTGTATCCCTCGAGCCCGACGACCGCCGCCGTCGATTCGCCGGCTCCCGACCTCGCCTCGCCTTCCCGACACCACCACCGCACACCTGGTGAGATGCTGGTCCTCGTGGACCCTCTCTCTCGCCCCCTCTCGCTCTGGTTCCTCCTCCCCGTCGACCACCTGCCACCACCGCCGCTCACCGTCGTCGTGCTCCCCACTCCGGTGACCTTTTCGAGGCGGCGCCGCTACTCTTTGGCTCGCCTCAACCTCCTCTCTCTAACACGCGCACGCACGCGCCCTAGATCGCCCCTTAACGTTGTTCCCCGTCACCGTCCTGCAAGCCACCGCCGGCGTGATGTCATCCTGACGTCACCCGTGCGTCAGCGCGCGCAGACCCGGTCAAACCCAGCCAGGGACCCACTTTGCCTACGTGGCTTGCCTATGTGGCCTCTGGCCCACAGGTCAGCATCTCTGGCTAGCCCCAGCCCGAGTGAAAAATGCCCCTGAACCACTTTTGCTTGTGTGGCTGCTGACGTGGCTCCGGGCCCCTCTGTCAGTCACTGTGGCTAGGTATGCCTGCGGTGTAAAAAGTTTAACCAGCTTTTAATAATTTCAGAAATAATTATAATCTTATAAATTCAATAACTTTTACTCTGTAAGTTAGAAAAATATGAATAATATATCAAAATGTTCAGAAAAATGAAACCTAGCTACCTAAGCTATAATCATGCATTGTTCAACAACTTAAATGACAAGTTTAATTAGAAGAACAAATCCACCCCTCTCATGTGTTCCGGATTTTCTCCGAGTTAGGGTTTTCACCCCTCGGAACCCCGATTAATTGTAGAGCATGCTTTAGGGTTACATTTCAATGCAATTCAACTTGTCATATCATCATACTTGCTTGAGCATTGCATCGATGCCATGTGTTGATTGCTTCCCTTTATTTCCGATGTTTGGTTCTTCCCGGTAGAATACGATATCGAGATCGAGATCGAAGCCAGAGATCAACACCGTCGAAGCTTGAAGACAAATACTTGACCAACTGTAATCAAGTCAAGTACAAGGATCCTGAAGCTCTGCTTTCAGCTATCAACAGGCAAAGGCAAGCATAGCCCCACCATGATAAAATCCTATGATTTCGAAAGCATTTCAATTCTTGCCATGATGCATACAATTCTACTATGGTCTTTTATCGATAGATAGAGTGTCCTATCTGTTGCATTACTCCCTTTGAGCTTATATTACCTGATCCACTGCTCCTAGCATATTAGGTTTATTAGTTTGGATTATTAGGTTTATTATTAGTTAGGTATTATTAGGTTTATTAATTAGTTAGGTATTATTAGTCTTCGGCCCCACTGGTCAATCACTGTGGGTAGCCCCAGACCCGATGAAAAACTACCCCCTGTGCTGATGTAAAGTGACACAGTAACTGTTTTAAAATGGTTTAATATTTTCAGAAATTGATATAAACTTGTAAATTCAATAGCTAATGATTTATAAGTCAGAAAAATACAAATAATATATCAAAATGTTTAGAAAATTGAGAGCTATGTGTCTAAGCAATCATAATACATTGTCAAGCAACTTTAAACATCGACACCCCTTATGTACATGTGGGTTCGCCATTGTGTACTTGCTAGGGCATCCCGAACCCTTTTAAATCGATGTTGCACCTAGGGTTAGTGTAGGATCTCTAAATCTGACATGTCATACATATTGATTGCACATTGTATTATGCCATGTATTGATTGCCGCCTTTCTTTCCGGTATTGGTTCTTCGCGATAGGATCCGAGCTCGAGGGTTTATGATATTGTAAATTCATTTTTCTTATTGTGTATGTATATATTAGGGTTTCTCCGAATTAGGGTATATATCTCTCAACACCCTACCTAACATTCTCCCTTAGCCGCTTTGACTTATCCGTTTTTCCACCTATGCAAAAAATATGGACCCACACGACAGAGACGAAGAAAAGGAAGAGTTGATCCAAAGTGTGATCCGCGGGGAAGAAAATTTAGATGTATCGACGTTTCTGAACAACTCCGGTGAGGGTGATCCTCTTTTTGCCAGAAGAGACGACTTGTTTGAGGTTGAAGGTGATGCCTTCCGCGAGGGAGAATGCGATGCCTTGTGTGATCGAGAAGACGACCGCTCCGAAGAGGTGCATGTAATATAATTAATTCATTAATTAATCATCTGCAATCTATATAGAAATAGTAACAACGATCTTTCTTCTTTTAGCCCTCCGGATCGAAGAAATCTACTGAAAAGAGCAGACGAGGCTCAACCAAAAAGTTGGAAGACCATGAGAAGTTCAGGATCGAAGATATCGGTGAAGACGGCAAACCGACGGCTCCCGAAGTTGTCGCAAACAAATTTTTGGCACAATGCGGAGTAATCTTTAGGGACTTAATCCCGATCACCATTCGAAATTGGAATAGGCCTGCTGATGCGTTTATTTGTCCCAAACAAGGCCAAAGATTTACTGTGGAAGAGGCTCATGCTTAATTTCAAACTACCAAAGATAGAGCTGGATCCAAATGCGGAGGATCCAGTTGAGGACGCCTTAGAACATGGGAGAGCCATGGAGGATAAGGTCAGGGAGTGGTATATGAAGAAGATGGCCCAGTGTTTCACCTGAAGGGTTTCGCGGCATAGTAAATCAAAATTTTCTACGGATGCGAACAGAGGGAAAGCCAAGATCTAATCTAGGAGATGCAAACAACGAGAGAGATTGGATTAGATCTTCATACCCTTGAAGATTCGCACAGCGAAACGTTCGTCGGAACGTGGGTGATGTAGTCGTACTCGCTTCTCCTCCTCGCGATCCGATCCGATCTAGCACCACAAGTGGCGGTGCATCCGTGATATGCACACGTGCAGCACCTCGACGTCTCCTCCTTCCTCGGTCCATCAAGTATGGTGGAGATACGGATTGGATCTACAACACGACGGCGTGGTGTATATGGTGTAGAATTTCTGCAGCAGGGCTTTGCCTACAAGCAGTCGGGAGGGAGAGAGGAGGGGCAGCAGGGCGGCTAGGGTTGGAGGGGAAGGTGTGGGGGTGGTGCGCCCCCAGCCCTCTTTATATAGAGGGGTGGGGCGCAGCCCTAGCCCCTCCCCCAAGCCCAAACCGGCGGCCCCAAAGGAGGAGGAGTGGGGGGCAAGGAAACCCCCCCCTTCTAGAAGCTCTATCTAGGGTTTAAACCCTCTTTGGCCGGCTGGGCCCTATGGGGACTTGTTCCCCTGGCCCAATGCGGTCAGGGCACTCCCTCATAGGCCCATGCCCCCTCCCGTAAGTTGGGGCCACGTTGGTCCCCTTCCGGAAGGTTCAATACTGATTAACCCGGAACAATACCGATTAACCCGGAACAATTCCGAACTCCAAGAACTGCACTGCCTTATATGAATCTTATTCTCCGGACCACTCCGGAACCTCTCGTGATGTCCCGGATCCCATCCGAGACTCCGAACAAAAACTCATAAACCAATTATCCAATCTATCCTAGCGTCGAGACACGTTAAGTGTGTGACCCTGCGGGTTCGAGAATATGCAGACATGATCTTCTATCAATAATCACCAGTGGGGTCTGGAAACCCATATTGACTCCCACACATTCATCGATGATCATATCGGATGAACCACGATGCCAGGATTCAATCAATCCCATATATATATTCCCTTCGTCTCGCGATATTTTACTTGCCCGAGATTCGATCGTCGGTACCGTCATACCTAGTTCAATCTCGTTCACAGCAAGTACTTTACTCGTTCCGTAATCCGATATCACTTTGTGATTAACTCCTTAACCACATGCTTGCAAGCGGTGTTGATATCGATTACCGAGTGGGCCCGAAGTATATCTCTCCGACTTGGGAGGGACAAATCCCATCTCGATACATACAACCCAACAGATACTTTCCGATCACCTGAGAGACACCTTTATGATCACCCTCTCATAGGATGACGTTTGATGACCTCAAAGCTTTCTTCCGATACCAGGGAGTTGTATTATCTCATGGTCTAAGGAATACAATATTTGACATAAGAAAAGCTTCGCAAAGACGAACACGATGACACGATCTAATTGCTTCGCTTAGTTTGGGTATGTCCACCATATCATTCTCCCAATGATATGATCTCATTATTAATCGACAACTCATGTCCATGGTTAGGAAACCTTAACCATCATTAATCAATGAGCTAGTCCATAGAGGCGTACTAGGGACACGGTGTTGTTCACAAACCACACAAGTATTAAAGTTTCCGCTTAATACAATTCTAGCATGGAATATAAACATTATCATGAACAAGAATTATAATAATAACATCTTTATTATTGCCTCTAGGGCATAATTCCAACAGTCTCCCACTTGCACTAGAGTCAATAATCTAGTTTACATTTGGCAACAATCTCACACCCATGGCACTGAGGTGCTGATCATGTTTTACACGTGGAAGAGGTTTAGTCAATGGATCTGCGACATTCAGATATGTATGTACTTTTATAATCTTCAGATCTCCATCTGCTATATAATCTCGGATTATATGAAACTTGCGGTTGATATGCTTGGTCTTTGGATGATATCTTGGTTCCTTAGCGAGTGCTATGGCGCCAGTGTTGTCACACAATATCTCCAGTGGGTCCAATGCACTTGGAACCACACCAAGCTCAGTGATGAAGTTCCTGATCCAAACTCCTTCACTTGACGCTTCTGCAGCAGCCATGTATTTCGCTTCTACTGTAGATCCCGCGATCACGCTTTGCTTGCAGCTTCTCCAGCTCACAGCTCCTCCATTCAAAATATACACGTATCCTGTCTGAGATTTAGAATCATCCTTGTCGGTGTCGAAACTAGCGTCGACGTAACCTTTTACGACGAGCTGTTCATCACCCCCATAGACTAAGAACATTTCTTTAGTTCTATTTAGGTACTTTAGGATGTTCTTCACGGCTGTCCAGTGTTCCACTCCTGGATCACTTTGATATCTGCTCATCAAACTAAGAGCATTGGACATATCCGGTCTAGTACACAGCATGGCATACATGATAGAACCTATGGCCGAGGCATAAGGCACTTTGCTCATAGCTTCCCTATCATTTACTGTAGCTGGACACTGAGCCTTGCTCAATATCTTACCTGAAAACATAGGCACTGAACCTTTCTTTGCCTTATCCATTCTGAACCTTTTAAGAACTTTGTCTAGGTATGTACTCTGGCTTAAAGCTATTAGGCGTCTTTGTCTATCTCTATAGATCTTGATGCCCAATATATAAGCAGCTTCACCTAGGTCTTTCATTGAAAAACACTTGTTCAAATAACTCTTCACATCATTAAGCATGTTGATGTCATTTCCAATAATCAATATGTCATCCACATATAGTACCAAAAACGTCACCGAGCTCCCACTCACTTTCTTGTAGATGCAAGCTTCGTAGAAATTTGGAACAAATCCAAAGCTCTTGATCACTTGATCAAAACGAAGGTTCCAACTCCGAGATGCTTGCTTCAGTCCATAAATGGAACGCTGAAGTTTGCATACTTTATCAGCATCCTTAGGATCGACAAAACCTTCGGGTTGCATCATATACAACTCTTCATCAATGTTGCCATTGAGGAAAGCAGTCTTGACATCCATCTGCCATATTTCATAATCATGAAACGCAGCAATTGCTAATAAAATCCGAATGGACTTAAACATCGCTACGGGAGAGAAAGTCTCATCGTAGTCAACACCTTGAACTTGTCAAAAACCTTTCGCAACAAGCCGTGCTTTATAGACGGTAACATTACCATCCGCGTCCGTTTTCTTCTTGAAGATCCATTTGCACTCAACGGCCTTACGGTCGCTAGGAGGGTCCACCAAAGTCCATACTTGGTTTTCGCTCATGGATCCCAATTCGGATTTCATGGCTTCTAGCCATTTCTCAGAGTCTGGGCTCATCATCGCTTCCTCATAGTTTGTAGGTTCACTGTCTTCTACCAACAAGACAGTCAAGACAGGGTTGCCGTACCACTTAGGAGGGGCACGCGACCTTGTCGACCTACGACGTTCAGTAGCAGCATCGTCCGAAGCTTCATGATCCTTGTCATTAGCTTCCTCTATTGTTGGTGCAGGCGGCACTGGAACAATTTCAGGTGCTGCGCTACTCTCCAATTCAAGAGAAGGTTCAATAACCTCGTCCAGCTCTAATTTCCTCCCACTCACTTCTTTCGAGAGAAACTCCTTCTCAAGAAAGGAACCGTTCTTTGCGACAAACACTTTGCCTTCGGTTCTGTGATAGAAGGTATACCCAATAGTTTCCTTAGGGTATCCTATGAAGACGCATTTCTCCGCTTTGGGTTCGAGCTTTTCCGCCATCAACTTCTTGACGTAAGCTTCGCATCCCCAAACTTTAAGAAACGACAACTTAGGTTTAGCACCAAACCACAGTTCATACGGTGTCGTCTCAACGGATTTAGAAGGAGCCCTATTTAAAGTGAATGCAGCGGTTTCTAATGCATAACCCCAAAATGATAACGGTAAATCAGTAAGAGACATCATTGATCGGACCATATCTAATAGGGTTCGATTCCGGCGTTCAGACACACCATTGCGCTGTGGTGTTCCGGGTGGCGTGAGTTGCGAAACGATTCCGCTTGCTTTAAGATGCGTGAGAAAATCATAACTCAAATATTCACCTCCACGATCGGATCGTAGAAACTTAATCTTTCTGTTACGATGGTTCTCCACTTCATTCTGAAATTCCTTGAACTTTTCAAATGTTTCAGATTTATGTTTCACTAAATAGATATACCCATATCTACTTAAGTCATCGGTAAAAGTGAGAAAATAGCGATATCCACCGCGCGTCGAAACACTCATCGGTCCGCATACATCGGTATGTATGATTTCCAACAAGTCCATTGCTCGCTCCATCATACCGGAGAACGGGGTTTTGATCATCTTGCCCATGAGGCATGGTTCGCATGTGTCAAATGATTCAAAATCAAGAGACTCCAAAAGATCATCAGAATGGAGTTTCTTCATGCTCTTTACACCAATATGACCTAGACGACAGTGCCACAAATAAGTAGTATTATCACTATCTACTTTGCATCTCTTAGCCTTAATGTTATGGATGTGTGTTTCATCCCTTTCGAGATTTAGAAGAAATAAACCATTCACAATAGGTGCATGACCATAAAAGATGTTACTCATATAAATAGAACAACCATTATTCTCTGATTTAAATGAATAACCGTCTTGCAATAAACACGATCCAGAAATGATGTTCATGCTCAACGCAGGCACATAATAACATTTATTAAGGTTTAAAACTAATCCCGAAGGTAAAACTAAGGAGAGCGTGCCGACGGCCATCACATCAACTCTTGATCCGTTGCCAACGCGCATCGTCACCTCATCCCTCGCAAGCCGCCGTCTATTCCGTAGCTCCTGTTTCGAGTTACAAATATTAGCAACTGAACCGGTATCAAATACCCAGGCACTACAACGAGGGCTAGTAAGGAAAACATCAATAACATGTATATCAAATATACCTTTGATGGTGCCAGCCTTCTTGTCCGCTAAGTACTTCGGACATTTGCGCTTCCAGTGACCCTTGTCCTTGCAATAGAAGCACTCAGTGTCCGGCTTAGGACCATACTTGAGCTTCTTCTCAGCAGGGGCAGTGCGCTTGCCGCCGCCCTTCTTGAAGGGCTTATTTGCTCCCTTACCTTTCTTAAAGGTGGGCTTGTTGACCATCAACACATGATTATCCTTTTTGATGTCCACTTCCGCGGCCTTCAGCTTTGCTAAGAGCTCGGTGATCGTATCAGTGGAACCAATCTGATTATGAGTCACTACAAAACTTTTGTAGCTGGGAGGGAGTGATTGCAGAACCCTGTCAATCTTGAGCTCCTCTGGAATCGTGCATTCCAGTTGCTCAAGGCGTTGAGTGTAGCCCGTCATCTTAATGGCGTGCTCACTAACGGAACTCCCTTCCTCCATCTTGCAGTTAAAGAACTTCTCAGAGATCTCATATCTCTCAGAACGGGCCTGAGTCTGAAACATGGTTTTCAGCTCTTCGAGAATCTCAAAGGGCCCGGGATAGTCTTCAAAACGATTTTGAAGTTCCGGTTCCATAGCAAACAACATGGTGCTCTTAATCACACCATAATCATCTTTGCGTGACTAGTAGACAGCTTTCTCATCAGCCGGCGCAGTTGCAGCAGGGGGGTCACCTAACTCTTTCCCAAGGACATAGTTCTTTTGACCGCCAAAGAGAATGATTCTTAGATTGCGGAACCAATTGGTGAAGTTAGACCCATTGTTTCTAAGCTTTTCCTTCTCAGCGAAAACGTTGAAGTTGAAGTTGGACTTAGCCATTTGATCTACAGTATTGCAAGTACAAATTAGACTATGTTCATGATAACTAGTTCAACTTTTAATCAAATTACTAGATGAACTCCCACTAAATTCAACATCCCTCAAGTTGTTTAGTGAACATGATCCAAATTCACCACACCTAATCCGATCATCACGAGAAGAGATGTGGCTTCAATGGTGGACAACGAAGTGTCGATCATATCATTCATATGACTCATGCTTAACCTTTCGGTTCATGTGTTCCGAGGCCATGTCTGTACATGCTAGGCTCGTCAAGTTAGACCTTCCGCATGTGCAAAACTGGCTTGCACCCGTTGTATATGAGCGTAGAGTCTATAGCACCCGATCATCACGTGATGCTTGGACACGACGAACTTTCGCAACGGTGCATACTTGGGGAGAACACAGTTTTTATCTTGATCTTTAATTGAGGAATCATCTTATAATGCTACCGTTGCGATCTAAGCATAATAAGATACATAAAAGGATAAACATCACATGCATATAACTTTATGTGACATGGTATAGCCAATCTTCGCGCAATGATCTCCATCTTGTGCGTTCCGGCATGATCTCCATCACTCCACCATGATTGCCTCCACCACGAATAGCAACTACAACTATTGCTAACTACTTAGCGATAAAGTGAAACTATTACATGGCGTATAAGAAGTTGACACACAGGTCATACACAATTATAAAGACAACCATATGGCTCCTGCCGGTTGTGTACTCATCGATATGCAAGTCGTGAAACATTACAAAACATGATCATCGCATACATTATACACATCACATCTTGGGCCATACCATATCACAGAAAACACTCCCTGCAAAAACAAGTTAGACGCCTCTACTTTGTTGTTGCATGTTTTACGTGGCTTATGGGAGTAGATGCTAAGAACGATTCTTACCTACGGAAAGCCACAACGGTGATATTATGGTTGCCAAACTCCGGTGTTAATCCCATGACAACTATAGTGAGAGAAACTGACATCCACCAGCCGCATGTGTGGAACAAGCCACACGTCAAGTGCGGAGCCGGTCTCGCGAACGACGTCGCGTAAGGTTGGCCTGGACCGCTTAAATCTCACTATCCCGCGTCATAAGAAGAACACAAACAAGAGGCTTGCAACAGAAAACATCAACGCCCGCAACAACCATGTTGCGTTCTACTCGTGAAACACATCTACGCATAGATCTAGCTCTGATACCACTAAAGGGTTTCGCGGCATAGTAAATCAAAAATTTCTACGGATGCGAACAGAGGGAAAGCCAAGATCTAATCTAGGAGATGCAAACAACGAGAGAGATTGGATTAGATCTTCATACCCTTGAAGATTCGCACAGCGAAACGTTCGTCGGAACGTGGGTGATGTAGTCGTACTCGCTTCTCCTCCTCGCGATCCGATCCGATCTAGCACCACAAGTGGCGGTGCATCCGTGATATGCACACGTGCAGCACCTCGACGTCTCCTCCTTCCTCGGTCCATCAAGTATGGTGGAGATACGGATTGGATCTACAACACGACGGCGTGGTGTATATGGTGTAGAATTTCTGCAGCAGGGCTTTGCCTACAAGCAGTCGGGAGGGAGAGAGGAGGGGCAGCAGGGCGGCTAGGGTTGGAGGGGAAGGTGTGGGGGTGGTGCGCCCCCAGCCCTCTTTATATAGAGGGGTGGGGCGCAGCCCTAGCCCCTCCCCCAAGCCCAAACCGGCGGCCCCAAAGGAGGAGGAGTGGGGGGCAAGGAAACCCCCCCCTTCTAGAAGCTCTATCTAGGGTTTAAACCCTCTTTGGCCGGCTGGGCCCTATGGGGACTTGTTCCCCTGGCCCAATGCGGTCAGGGCACTCCCTCATAGGCCCATGCCCCCTCCCGTAAGTTGGGGCCACGTTGGTCCCCTTCCGGAAGGTTCTAGAAGCTTCTGGTACAATACTGATTAACCCGGAACAATTCCGAACTCCAAAAACTGCACTGCCTTATATGAATCTTATTCTCCGGACCACTCCGGAACCTCTCGTGATGTCCCGGATCCATCCGAGACTCCGAAAAAAACTCATAAACCAATTATCCAATCTATCCTAGCGTCGAGACACGTTAAGTGTGTGACCCTGCGGGTTCGAGAATATGCAGACATGATCTTCTATCAATAATCAACAGCGGGGTCTGGAAACCCATATTGACTCCCACACATTCATCGCTGATCATATCGGATGAACCACGATGCCAGGATTCAATCAATCCCATATATATATTCCCTTCGTCTCGCGATATTTTACTTGCCCGAGATTCGATCGTCGGTACCGTCATACCTAGTTCAATCTCGTTCACAGCAAGTACTTTACTCGTTCCGTAATCCGATATCACTTTGTGATTAACTCCTTAACCACATGCTTGCAAGCGGTGTTGATATCGATTACCGAGTGGGCCCGAAGTATATCTCTCCGACTTGGGAGGGACAAATCCCATCTCGATACATACAACCCAACAGATACTTTCCGATCACCTGAGAGACACCTTTATGATCACCCTCTCATAGGATGACGTTTGATGACCTCAAAGCTTTCTTCCGATACCAGGGAGTTGTATTATCTCATGGTCTAAGGAATACAATATTTGACATAAGAAAAGCTTCGCAAAGACGAACACGATGACACGATCTAATTGCTTCTCTTAGTTTGGGTCTGTCCACCATATCATTCTCCCAATGATATGATCTCATTATTAATCGACAACTCATGTCCATGGTTAGGAAACCTTAACCATCATTAATCAATGAGCTAGTCCATAGAGGCGTACTAGGGACACGGTGTTGTTCACAAATCACACAAGTATTAAAGTTTCCGCTTAATACAATTCTAGCATGGAATATAAACATTATCATGAACAAGAATTATAATAATAACATCTTTATTATTGCCTCTAGGGCATAATTCCAACATCACCAACTGGAAGAAAAGATTGCACCTTGACTATGTCGTGAAAGAGAAGACTCCGGATTTCAAGAAGATTCAGTTTGAGAAGATAAAACCATTCTGGGCTGAGTTTGTGAATTACAAGACATCGGAAAAAGCTAAGAAAATATCTGCAACGAATAAGCTGAATGCTGCTAACAAGAAGTATCACCATACTATGGGGCAAGGTGGCTACAGGGCTGGCATTCCTAAGTGGGAGAAACTTGAGAATGAACTGCGTGCTAAAAAGATCATCCTAGAGACAGACGATTGGATCAAACGTGCAAGGAATTGGTTTTACGGGCATGGGGGCACGTTGGACTCGAAGGGATGTGTATATATAACATACGACCTAAAGAAGACCTCTTGCCAATTGAGAAGATGAGAAAATCAGTAAAGGCTATTAAAGATGGGGACTTCATTCCCGATAGAGAGAATTATGAGCTCGCACTCGCCCTTGGAAATAAGGAACATGACGGACGAACACGAGGCACAAGCGGCTCCAAACCATGGAGGACTGGGTTTCCCGAAGAGAGGAAGAAATATCCTGATAGAAGCCGTCAGAGGAGAAAGGACAAGGCGGAAGTTGAAGCAAATATTCAGAAAGAGCGAATGCGTATAATTGAAGAATGAATAAAGCAACAACAAGATGAAATTAACGCACTTAAAGAGCAAAGTACTACTGGACCATCTTAGCAACACATGGTGGTAGAACCTGCATTCGATGCTACCGGCCTATCGAATAATCGAAAAAGCAGTGTGGCTTCCACCGAGGTCCCGGGTGATGACAATGACGATGACGATGGTGCACCGACGATGGCTCATGTTGGCTACCCAGTGGATGATATCACATAGATGACACACTTCGAGATACATGTCAAAGTTGTTAACATATCAATGAAGGTGGCGGTCGGCTATGCCTTACCAATTGGACCCACACCAACTTACCACTGCCGTCTGGTTCCACAGGGCTACACTGTTGTCGGGGTGGATGAAATTATGCCCACCTTTGAAGTTTTGAATCTTGACTACCCTGCAGGTGAAGGGGATGTGACTATACTGGGAGACGCAACAAACGTCACCATTCTATGGCCAAAGGAATGTATCGTGCTTCGAAATCACACGCCAAGGCCATCTTCGCCGCCGCCTCACCCGTCTCCAGCGAGGTCGTCGCCGCCACGGCAGCCGTCTTTGTCGCCTCACCCGGCTCCGTCGCCTCACCCGTCTCCGTCGCCTCACCAATCTCCGGCGCAGCCATCGCCGCGGCAGCCATCGCCGACGTCGCAGGATAAAAAGCGTAAGCGTACTACCACTACTCTGCGTCGTGCTAAGCGATCGCCGAAACGTAAACAAGAGCCTCTTCCAAAAGTACCAAAGGTTCCTCCCAAGAGATCTTATGACTATACTGAAGAGGAGACTACGGCTATCGTTGATGTGGAAACGACAGCGTTTTTCGCTAAGCTGAGGCGGCCGAAAGAGCCAGAGTTCCCCAGCACCAAAGAAGAAAAAGCCAAAGTGTTGAAAATGCTAAAGACTCTTCATCAACCTGAGCCAAAGCTGTCATCAGACTATGAGCGTTCTATTCTCAAGTCACATGCGGCACAACAAGCCTCGAAGAGCTGTACTGATGCAAGCAACAAATCTGTTGCCCAACTCGGAGAACAAGAAAAACAGTCTTGCGCCCCTCTCAAGGTGATTTCCCATACCAATGTGGGGTCGAGCAAATATGGGGCCGAAGAGCAGTATGATCCAGAGGTAGTTGCACAATACGGAGAAGTTGCCGCTGCTCAAGGTATGAGTATTACCTAGTACTTATCCCAGTTAGAGTACTTCCCCGTGAGTGAAGTAGCATACAAATACCAGTACGGCAAACCTCTCGTCAAACTTGAGGAGGTAAATAATCTTCCAACAAAAATGCGAAGATTGCATAACTGGTACATGCATGCCACAAAGGCCGGGGCTAACTGGATAGTGCTGAGGGTTACAAAAAAATATTATGGGGAAGAAATAGATGACATGATATCCATTGAATTTGATGAACTATTTCAATTATTCAATCAAGACGCCTTGGACAAATCGATCATCAGTGCCTATTTTTTGTAAGTACTAATTCTATAATTAATTTAGTCTCTAGCTATCTCACCTCGTTTATTGCATGTATATAATCATACTATAATATGCAGAATGAAGATTCTCGAATGCAGCAGAGGACAAATCTATGACATTGGCTTCATTGACCCATATTGGGTTCATCAAGCTAATCTCAAAACAAACCCCCAGGATACGGAGGATAATATCCTACACGCGTTAAGGTTTCAAGAAACCAGAAGGGAAATACTATTTTCTTACAACTTCGAGTGAGTGTTATTGCCTTGTATACACTTTCTATTTCGCTTACTCGATGTTAAGTATATAATTGATTAGTTATGCATACGCAGCTTCCACTATATTCTGTTAATCATTCAACTTGACAAAGGGCGTGTACTAGTCATAGACTCGAAACATAAACCCCTTGAGCAGTGGAAGGACATGCAAATGCCCTTGAGCAGTGGAAGGACATGCAGATGCTTCTCCAGCGGTAATTCTAATCATTACGACACTATATCGGCAACGTTCGTGAATTTTATGATATCAAGTAATTAATAACTTGTTTTATTCGTTTTCTTCACCGAGCAGCGCTTGAAAACGGTTCACCAATAAGGCTAGGGGTGTTTGGAAAGAGGAGCTTACATTTCAACCACTAGATGTAAGCATCACTACCTATATCCGCACATCTCTTTGATTCTAGTTTTGATACCATTATTATCATGCTTGATTATTATTTTGATTGAACTATGTTCTCGTAAAGTGCCTGACGCAGGGACCAGGGAACAATTTATGCGGATACTATGTTTGCGAGTTCATCCGGCAGACGTGTTGTGAGAAAGGCAGAAATTTAGAGCAACTCCACGTATGTAAACAATTTCTATAGTTTTTAATTACCATCAAATTGTGTTTAGTTTCATTCATATAGGCTGACTCCTTTTTTAAATCAGATCGAACGTCTACGGGATGGTCTTCTGCCAAAGGATCGCGTACGAGCAATTCAGGAGAAATTGGCGGGATTCTTGGATGCAGAAGTCCTAAACCCAAAAGGGGAATACTATTCGGGTGTGTATAAACAATAGGAATTGTACAAAGAGCTTATTTTGTATGTAGTGCATGAACTCGATCCGTGTATCGAATGTAATATGTTCGACACTTGGATCTATATTGTCATGATGATCTTGTGTAATATAATGGTTCCTTCATTGATGAGTGCAAAACACTAAATAAACAATAAAACAACATAAATGAATTCTCTGCCGCGGCAACAAAAGTTGCCAAAATGAATTCTCTGCCGTGGCAGAGAAATATGTCAAATCTCTGCCGCGGCAGAGGGTTATTTGTCCCGGTTCGGTTCGTGTTACGAACCGGGACGGTTGCTCCCCCCCCCCCCCCCCCTCTGCTGCGGCCACGTGTACGCCCTTTTGTCCCGGTTGGTGGGGCAACCGGGACTAAAGGTTGGGGCTTTAGTCCTGATTGTCCCGTCCCGGTTGGGCAACCGGGACTAAAGCCCCTTACCAACCTGGATATATGGACCGTTCTGCACTAGTGAACCGATGGACTAACAAAAAAAGATGGTTAAGAGAAAACTTGAAGGGTAATAGACACAAAGACTCGGTAGCTATAGAGACTAATCTTAGACGATCTCATGGACATAAAGAACCCATAATTACTTCGTTTACGACACTTGAAATAAAAACGTACAACATAAGAATTATGTGGAGTAACGAGATGAAGCTAGTTGTTAGAGAAATTCTGAAGCATTCAGCCGTGTGTAATAAATTTGAGAAACGCTCAACCTTAACTCATTATCCACCTTATGTGAAAATTTCTAAATACTTTGAACTGAAATGTTGCAATTAATATCGCTATGTTATGCACCGTTGATGCTGAGTCCAGGCTTTCCCCTTGAGAAAAATTATTCTCCTTTTTTCTTTAGGGTATATTGTATTGCCTGATCGTCTGGGCATAGGAGGGTATCAATTGTGATGTCGATAAACTTTATTGTACAGTTGTACTTGCTTCTCTCTCTTGAGTTGTACTTTCAGCTTCTTACCACCTATTTGGAATCCATTCATCATACTTATGGCTGCCTGCGCAGCAGCAGGAAAATGGTAGCTTACAAAACCTGCAAACAGCCATGAATAAATAAATTAACAAACCATTCTTGTATGATGACAATTCCAAGAAATCCTAGCTAGGAAGAGTTTGTTACCGAAGCATTTACTAGCACGGGTTGCTTTGTCTACGAAAACTTTGGCACTCAATACTCTACCAAAACTCTGGAATGCATTCGCTAGATCTTGGTCGCCGAATTCTTGTGGGATGTGACAGATAAATAAATTGGCTCCAGGCGGACCTGTACACATGATACATATCACTTGTATACAAACTTTAGAATAAATTGAAGAATGAAAGAACTAATTTCCATAAGTATTATAGGAGTCAAACCCTCAATCCGAAGGCCAGGGCTTCTGCTGGTACTTGAAGAGGGAAATGTGCCATTTCCAGATGGAACTTCGGTGGAATTATGAGAATTCATGTAAGGATGAGTATTGGTGGCACCACCAGGATATAATCCAGGATAGTGCCACAAAAAATATGATGCATGATACTGCATACCAGGTGGAGTTGGATAAAGGCCCCCCAACTGCATTGAATTAATTAGTCTGGGAAGTAAATTAGGAAAAAGTTCAGAATTAAGGCTTCGCATTGAGCTTCCCTGATTGACAGGCTGAACCATATTCTGGAAGGCTGCTTCATTTTGCGTAGGGGATAAAGAGTAAGGCATAAGTCCATAGGTTCCACGCGGCTGCAAATATTGACACACTGAGAGTTATAACCACAACAAGACTGATCATATGCCGCAAGAATAGGGAAGGTAATTTTTGGCTTGCATAAATATTGGCAAGCCAATTTCTAGTATCAAATCCGGCAGCCGCTAAGAAAAATCATGGCCATTTGCATAATATATGTTGTGGTAAACGATATATATTCAAACTCATACATTCATTCAATTGGAAATTAATAAGGTCATAGTTTAAGAGCAAAAGCTATGTAAATAGCTATCAGTTCACACCTGGTTAGTCAACAGCTGGTCCTTTGTTGCCGCATAGTTACACTCAGTTTCTGTCTCATTCAGTCTATCGACAATAACATTTATAGTTGGTCTTTTGTGTCGATCCTCTTGCACACAATTTAAACCTATTTCTATGCATATCTTTACTTGTTCGGAATATGCCTTCATCAGATTCGATGTTTCATATAGCCTATTCGTCCATTTTTTCTGCACCTAACAATTTAGAGCACAAAAAATGGTAATATATTAGATTAAAGAAAGTATTATTATGAATTACATGCAAATGATGATAAATATAGCATGTTCTCTTACAAGATTAGTGAATTCTTGGGAAGGAATTTGATCCATATTGAAGTAAGCCGAACGTCCTGCCATTATGTTTATGATTACAACACCGAGGCTGAATATGTCAAACTTCCTTGAGACTAATTGGTTGTTTATGTATTCCGGTGGTAAGTACCCGCTGCATCAAACATCACATATAAATGTTACTGCTACTACACAACTAATCTAAAATACAGTTACCTTTTCAAATTTAATTCATATAAAGAATGATTACATTGTTCCTAAAGAACTTTTTGTAGCTCGTGTTCGTTCATCTCCGAAGAGCCTTGACATCCCAAAATCCGCTATTCTGGGAACCATGTCCTTGTCTAGCAATATGTTGGCTGGCTTTAAATCCAAATGAAAAATGGGTTGCTTTATTTCATTGTGGAGGTAATTCAAACCCTGGGAAATCCCCTTAATTATTCCGTAGCCTGTGTGCCAATCATATTTATCACATTCATCTGTAGCACCGAATAAGGAGAAATATCAAGATATAAAATTTTAATAATTATACCTTAGCATGCTATTTTCTCAAAAAACAATAATAGACCTTAACATGCTTACAAGAAAACAAGGAGAACATCATCATACCAGAAAGATATTTGTCTAGGCTTCCATTTGGCATATACTCTAAGCAGATCGCCCTATGTATCTTTTCAGCAACAATCAATTTTCCTTCATGCTCTAATTTTACTTCCTCGGTATGGTGGCAATAGCCAACTAACCGCACAATATTTCGGTGGCGCAGACTTGTAAGGTTCTTAAACTCGTTCTGAAAGTGCTTATCGTCAAGTCCTAACATATCATAGAGCTTCTTCACAGCAATCTTTTCCCCATCTCGCTGCACTCCCTGCTCAACATTTCACATGGTTTAAGTTTCTATTTTATAGTAAAGCATAAATGTTATGTTAGAGTGTGGTGTTCCAATTCATTTACTGCTACATGGCGGAGAAATGCGCAGCATGAAATCAATTATCTGAGCGAATCAGTAATAAAAAGGCTGTATGCATCAATCGATGCAGAGGCCGGGGCAAAACCATTTCGAAAAAAAAATTATGTGAGCAAATCATTAACAAGGATCAGTAGAGAAATAAATACAGTATAACTTTCTTCTACGTGTCTCGGTTTCTCGTTTGCAGTAGCACTCAGACATCATGCTGAGACCGAGTTGAAATCCTTCCGACGAACTAGGTTCATCAGTGGCCATGGGGATATTGAAAAGTTATTCGTGATTTGCAAAGACTCTAAAGCCTGGAATTTCTAGGTTTTTGACCAATAATCCTCGTGCTCAACGGAACGTGATAGGCTGATACAGACTTTGTTGATGTCCGTTTTCATTACTGGTTGACGGTCGAAACCTGGTCCCAATATCATATGGAAACTAAAATATCCAACTCATAGACACGCGCACACTCCGAAACGACCCTGACGAAGCGGTGGGGAACGAGAAGAGCAAAAAAAAAGAAAAAGGCCTCGCGTCGCTCTCCCGCGGGGGCGACCAAGGCGGCTGTTAGATTAGTGTAGGTATAAAATTGTTACACTAGTTTAGGATAATTAGGACTCTAGCTTAACTTGATATATACTCCAGGATGATTCATGTACGAGTTAATATATACTCACTCATAAGACTTAATAATACATCCATCATATTCCGTCAATCTCTCTATATCGTTCTACATGGTATCGGACCTAATTTGATCCAAACCCTGGCCGCCGTCGACACGCTTCCCCTGCGCCGCCTTCGGGGGTTCGATCTCCAAGATCTCCATCGAGGGCTGCACAACCCGTATGCAGGGTTCATCGCCGATCCGTGATCGGCTGCCCTATAAGTCTTTATTCCGATCTCTTGATCAGTTTTCTTTTTTGGTTTATCAATATAAGATCGGATTGAGTCGCGAACCACCTTGGTCCGCGAGCCTCTACTCCGACCATCGGCATCGACGATCTATAGCACGCCTCTGTGCCTTCCCTCTCCGCTGTTGTGCCTGCCTCGGTAGGCTGTCGCGGCCTCACGGCAGGCTGCTGCGCACCGTGGCCGGCTGCTACGCCTTCCTTGGAAGGCTGCCGCGACTGCCCCCCCTCGGATCGTCTTCGTCGTCATCGTTCGGGACTTCACCAACAATGCCACCATCGACTCCGATCTACGCGTCGTCCATGCCATGGCACATACAGCGCATCATCGGTCTGATGAACTGATCTCGCGCCTGTCTACACCAAGCACGTCCCCGTGCATGTGCCTAGCATCGACCGAGCTACGGGCTGACGTTGCGTCGCCCCTTCGGGCCGCAGCGCCGCCGCCTTTGGTCCACGCTACCGGCTTCCAAGGCGTCTTCCCTGGCGTGTACATCGTTGGTGGTCTCTCAGCCGCTGCACCAACTTGCGCCCTACAGCTATGCCGCCCCCTCGGGTAGTAGCATCGCTGCATGCAGTCTATTTCGATGTCCTCGCGCACCGACGCCCTCGGTTTCCACTGCGCCATCTCCTATGGCGCGGATCACCGCCGTCTATGCATGGTCTTTGTCACGCCGTGGGATTCTTCCTCGCCTACTTCGAGCACTGCAGTCACACTTCACAAGGTAACCTGTAGGGCGACCTCTCGCTATCGCAGGTCTCACCAACTACCCCATCGCCACTCTTGGCATCCAGCATGACCACCCCAGGTCGTTGTTTTTGCTGCCCTCTATGTCTTCGTCCACTACAACTTTGCTGCCGGCGTCATCGCCTCGTCTCCGACTACACCACCTGCTTCTCTACTTCGACAACCGTGGACAACATTGGCATCTCTCCCTTTGCCGCTTTGGCTGCCAACACCGGGAGTGCCTTTGTCCTTGATGAGTTTCCGAGTCTGTCAAGCTCGGATCAACGTCTCATCTTCATCGGCTTCGACAACGTATTCTTCGACATCTAACCCTCTATGACTGTCTCGACCGCGTCACCAACGAGTTCTTCTTTGCATACTCGGTTCTGGCAAAACCAGAGTGTGCTTTCTTCCTCGACGTGTACCTAGTTCTGGCAAAACTATGGCCGCACCTCGTCCTCGACAACTCGGACTACATCGGCTTTGGCATCGACATCCTCAACGAATGCCTCGACGCGTCTCCGTTATCTTCCTCGCGCACTATGCGCATGCGGCTTCACGTGCGGTTACCTCGACACCGGCATCCCCGACCATGGCATCGACCACGGCAACCCCTCGCACGACTACCTCGACCATGGCACCAACTTACGCTCTCGGATCCCTCGACATCCGCACAAGGGCTACCATCTCGCTTGAGCATCATCAGCTTCCTCTATAGCCCAAGCTACCACGACGCGACACCGTCCACGATGTTCCCACTCCTACTGCGGGGGGATGTTAGCCCACTGGTTCTACTTTGGTTTATCTCCAGTCTGACCATCTACGATGTTCCAGTGGTTCACGGTGCTACCGCTACGATAGCGGGGGGATGTTAGAGTATTGTACGTTACGATTGTTACGGTAGTTTAGGATAGTTAGGAATCTAGCCTAACTTGACTTGTACTCCAAGATGATCCATATACGCCTATATATACTCGCCCATGAGGCTCAATAATACATCAATCATATTCTGACAATCCCTCTCTATCGTTCTACAATGGCGCCATCCATGCTCGCCTTCCCAACCTCCCCTTCCCTCTCACCCCCCGCCGCCATCAAGAAAAGCTCGCGCGGTGCCAGTGGCTGCGAGTCTGCCTCTACCCGTGTGCTCAGGGGTCCTCGTGGGGTGGCTCTGCCAGCAGCGGTGTTGTGCAGTCTCGTCGGCCCAAGGCTCGGTTGGGGGTGGTGTGTAGCATCTGCGGTGGTGCTTACGATGATTCTTATGGTTGGGGGAGCCACTGCAAGGTGGGTGACGAACAGAGACGGAGGAGCTCGTGCTGGCGGGCTGCAGGCCCAGATCTGGCCAGTCTAGGCCCGATCTAGGTCGGGCGGGATCTGGCTAGTGCTCCTATGTGGGAGTTCAACGCGGAGCTCCCTCCTCCCGTCTTCAGTAGGGATGGAGTGCTAGACCATGGCCAAGTGGTCCTAGGTCGGCGCCATGTTCGCCGTGACCGTCTGTCTTCGTCCTCACGTGCCTAGGCTAGCCTCCCGCGTTTATGCCATTAGTCCCGCCATGCTGAAAACTAATGACTTGCATGTACGAGAGCGTGGAAGCCGGGGCGGCGGACCTTGAAGGTGGTCTACGCAGACAACCCTTCGACGGAGGCGGATCTAGGAGGTGGCTCGCGCTAGTGATCCTCTGACCGACGGGAGGTGCTACTTCTTGGCGGTAGGGATCTGTCGTGTTGCATCTCTCCTGGGTGGATGGGGAGTACGGCGTAGTGTTTGGCGTGGTGTGCACGGTGGCACCCTTGTTGCAGTGCGGCAGCGGGGCTTCACGAGCTTACGGGCTCGGCCGGGCCAAGAGGGCCTGGTTTGTCCTGTAGTTGCATCCGGTCGACTATCGTATTTTAGCGGTGGAGGTAGTTCCCTCTGGCATGATGATATAATGCCGACCCTTACCGATGGTTCTGCCTTCTCGATCTTACCAGCCTCACATCGAGGGTCACGGTGAGACGACGGTGCGACTTCAAGACCATGTGGCGCGTTCTCATGAGCAGCTAGCTTGGTGCAGCAGTACAAAGTGTCTGGGAGGTGGGGTTTTTTATGGGTTGGGAGAAATCCTTGTCATTTTTACACCGACACGGTGACGCTTGCAGGTGTCGTCGTCCTTCCTGAAGGGTGTTGGGTGTATCTCTTCCCTACCTCCCTTGGCGTACCGGGGAAACCCTAGGACCCGTTCGGGCAGCAGTGTCGTCGTCACTTTCCTTCTTGGTGGTAGGCGGCACTTTGGACTGCTAGACGTGTGGTGGTACTTCTTCGTAGGGCCCAACGGTGGCGAGTTAGCTTTGTTTTTTTTTTGAACCTCCGTTGACGGCTTTATTTTATTTTCTTTCTTCTTGTGCTTTCTTTTCTCTTCTTTCTCTTCTTCGTTTTCTTTGCTGTTTCTTTTGTGCATTGTGCTGTCTGGCCAGCAGCGGTCTCAATCGGTTGGTTGCATATTAATATAGCTAGGTGAAATCCTAATTCGAGGAAACATGTGCATACTCACGCGAGGTCCACTAAAGAATGTATTGTGCATCCCATATATATATACAAAGTCAGTAATCTTACTAAATTATGACCTCTCAGACCCGTCAGTACCTTCCACCTCCTTCCACCTCATCTTCTTCTGCCGCCACCAAGCAAGTTGTCGAACAAATCATGTGTGATGCAGCGGTGATGGAGATCCTCGGCTGGAGATCTGGTGTGGTGGCAGCACCGACACCGTTATCTTTAGAGAGCAATAGAGGATCTCATTCATCAAGATACAAATGGATCTTGGGTGCCACTAACAAGTTTGGGGGCACAAGAGTTAGGGACTGGAACAATCTCACCAAAGATGGTGGGACCACAACTTGAAGGAGATAAGGTAGTGGATCTTGGCGTCACGACCTTGTGGGAAGAGCCCCTGCCTCAATTAGCTTATTCCTTTAACTTTTTCATCTTTCCTTCTCTCTTGGTTTTCTTCTCCAATGAAGGCTAACCTTGATTTTCATCACGTCACGTTGTGGTGGCTAGATGGGAGGCTTATCATCTCCCTTTCCTCATGTGCAATATCCAAAATGACACTTGGCTATAACCCTTAAGGTTTGGTGGGATCTCTTGCACCTGTTTGGGCTGTCTGAAAGGCTTTATAAGCTCATATCCTCACAACCCATATGAGGAGGATACCCAACACGTGCCATGGACTCATGTAGGATGGAAGCGTTGCCCTGACGTCGTGGTGGCGTTGATGGAAGGCCTGAAGAGATATTTCCCTTGATGCATCTCCTCAAGATGGATTTGTGGAACATGGCGGTGGCGACTTCTGTAGCGTGCACATACGGTACACACTGAGGGTTTGCTGCACAGACGCGCTGGTTTTAGATGATGTGTGTTCATGAGAGGTTAGGGCACCCGACCCTGATCATGGTCACCCATTTATCACGCTTGTGGGTGTATCGATTGTTATCACCAAAAAAAGTGGCTGGCTGGCTGCGGGTTGATCGATGTACTATCTTATAAGGCTTTGATGAATAATCGAGATAAAAAAATGTTGTGTGCATTATTTCGTTGTAGAGGCGGACGGTAGATCATCCATTTCGAAAAAAAAGGTAATATTACCTCATAAACTATTCCAAAGGAACCTCTGCCAAGCATGCGCTCATCGGAGAAACCATTAGTAATTTCTCGTAATAAATCAAGCGACATAATCTTCGGCTCAGCACCAGAATCATCCATGCTGCTGCTTTTCCTGGTAGAAAGAAAAGAAACTTTACATTTATCCAGAATAAGCTAGCACGAAAAACTTCTGAGCAGTGTAAACTATTGTTCTCCTTATTGACCCCTAGCAATATACGGAGTATTATTTTATATAGGAACACGGACTTCATCCCTGGTTCAAGTAGATAATGAAACCGTGTGAGCCAGGTCCGACATCGTTAATCATGCTGAGTTTGAAGGAAAGCCCAAAAGGGACGACAAAAGCAACATGCACAGCCATAAGGGCATAGCAATAGATGAATCGAGCTTGCACATAAATAAGATTCAAAATACTACTACAGTAAGTAAGAAAATTAAAGAACAACTTTGGGATGTACATCTTTTCCATCGTATACCGCAAAGATCTACTACATGGTGGTCTATACTTAGAGCAGTAACGCAGAGGTGTGATGATATCAAACATGCCTGGACTTCCACAGAACCATCCGATGGACACGGCATGGGGAGAGAGATGCTGCTAACCTGGAAACGGCTGCGTGGGGCGAGAAGGACGCTGGTAGAACGGCGGTTGATTGTGTAGGGGAATTAAGGAGCGTAGGCAGCTTTGTAGCTCGGAGGCTAGTAGTAGTTGGCTGCAAGTCAGCCAACGCGTTCGTCAGAAAAAAGTTGTTCGTCTAATCAGCTGATGACCAATTATTTTATTGTTGTAGGTGCAACCACATGATGCAGCCGGACTTTCCTCGAACAAGGTGTACGCAACCATATTAAATCACATCGTTATTAGCTATAAAATATTTTGTTGGGCACGAACACATGGTCATACACTCCTTTGCCGCTTTCACATCTTCAGAACGAGGAAATTGCAGTTCTCCTGATAATAAAATGACCTCAACACCAAACCCAGTGATACAATCGTACTCCCGATCTCTCCTAGAAGCTGCGCACAGTCAAACAAGTTCCCCTTACAAAAATGGGAGGTGAACAAAATGGAGAAAAGAGGCGTCAGGCCGGTGAAAGTCCTGCGATACATATGCTGGTTTACCCAGGTTTAGACCCGGTGACAATTACTTCACTATAACAGCAATAAGCCAATACTACAAAGACAGAATTATGTGTGTGTCCCGAGGACTGTCCATAGACCGACTTATATAGTCGTTCGGCCTAGAGTTTGTATGAAGAATCCTATCTTCTAGGCTAATAAGTCGGTTAACATAAAGTCTTGGTGTCCAAGTCTTCTATCATCTGGGCCAAATGTGGTAACTTCTCTGTACCTCTATGTAGCCGGATGAGCCTCTGTCACATCTCGTTAACTACGTCGCAAGGTGCGCCATTAAGGCAAGGTGTACGCAACCATATTAAATCACATCATTATTAAATCATACACTCCTTTGCCGTTTTCACATCATAAGAACGAGGAAATTGCGGTTTTCCCGATAATAAATGACCTCAACATCAAACCGAGTGATACAATCGTACTCCCGATTTCTCATAGATGCTGCGCACAGTCAAACAAGTTCCCCTTACAAAAATGGGAGGTGAAAAAAATGGAGAAAAAAATTATGAATCGCCTATTTGAAGACTTGGTCCATGTAATGCCTTCTTAATCAACCAATACTAGTAGAAAATAGGTTTTTCGTCCAGAGTCAATGTGAGCTTTATTTCCGGCCGTGTTTGTGTTACAAATGCGACAAGAAGATAACGAAGAACGAAAACGAAAAACACAACAAGGGGACACAGATTTAACGTGGAAAAACCTCTCCAACAAAGAGAGGAAAAAACCACGGGTGCCAGCCAGCGAAACTTCACTATATCGAGGAGTGTTTACAAACGCCGGAGATTTCACAGATGCAACTCATCCCAACCGGCGGCTTACAAGGGGTTTATATATCGTTACACTCGGCCCAAGCCTCCGGCGACGGGCCACGCTCCACTCGTCAAAAGTTGGCCTATACTTTGTAGAATTTGGATTAACATATAACAAACTTCATCTTGAGACAAATTTCTACTTGTAGCATCAACATCAACCATCTCCCTGAACAAACAAAGCAAATACTTTCGGTGCCAATAGCCACTTGGGCTAATTAGTTAAACCAACTAAGTTGGAGCAAAGCTCAAACTTAGTCATCATATCAGCAGGATTATTATGAGTGCTGATCTTGCATACCTTTAATTTATCTTGAGCAACAATGTCTCTAACAAAATGGTACTTGACATCAATGTGCTTAGTTCTCTCATGGAACATCTGATCTTTTGTAAGGTATATGACACTTTGACTGTCACAAAACAAAGTAATGCAAGAATCATCTTCACAAAGCTCAGCAAACAAACATTTTAACCAAACAGATTCTTTGCAAGCTTTAGCAATAGCCATGTATTCAGCTTCAGTAGTAGATTGTGCAACAACAGCCTGCAATGTAGCCTTCCAGCTAATAGCACAACCACCAACATTAAACACATAACTTGTGAGGGATCTTCTCTTATCCAAATCGGCAGCAAAATCTGAATCCACATAGCCAACGAGTCCCTCACCGGTCCTGTCAAACTTCAAACAAGCATTGGAAGTGCCAAGAAGGTACCTAAAAACCCACTGAATAGCCTTCCAATGTTCTTTACCAGGATTAGCCATGTATCTACTTATCAAACTCATAGCATATGATAAATCAGGATGAGAACAAACCATGGCATACATCAAAGAACCAACAACACTAGAATATGACACCTTTGACATGTACTCAAACTCTTCATCAGTAGTAGGACATTGAGAAACTGACAATTTAAAGTGAGGAGTAATAGGAGTACTAACAGAGTTGGCACCATCCGTATTAAAATGATGAAGAACTTTCTTAATATAACTTTGCTGACTGAGAAATAACAAACCGGATTTTCTATCTCGGGTAATCTCCATACCTAAGATCTTCTTAGCAGCACCAAGATCCTTCATCTCAAACTCACTACTTAGGTGTGCCTTCAAAGTAGTGATTTCTTTCATGTCCTTGGCGGCAATTAACATATCATCAACATATAGCAGCAAGTATATAGGTGACCCATCAACAAACTTGATATAAACACAACTATCATATTTAGACCTCTCAAAACCATGTGAGATCATAAATGAATCAAACCTTTTATACCACTGTCTTGGAGATTGCTTTAATCCATAAATAAACTTCTTTAATTTGCACACAAAATCCTCTCTACCAGGCACTATGAACCCTTCTGGTTGGTCCATGTATATTTCCCCATTAAGCTCTCCATGCAGAAAAGCAGTCTTGACATCTAACTGCTCAAGCTCAAGATCACGCATAGCCACAATACTAAAGAAAGTACGAATGGAACTATGCTTCACAACTGGGGAGAACACATCATTGTAATCAATACCTGGAATCTGGCTGAACCCTTTTGCTACTAATCTTGCCTTGTACCTTGAAGGATCTTTGGGAGACAAACCTTCCTTTTTCTTGAAGATCCACTTGCAGCGGACCGCCTTCTTTTGTTTAGGCAAGTGCACAACATCCCATGTGCCTTTTTTCTCAAGCGATTGCATCTCTTCTTGCATAGCATAAATCCACTTCTCGCGGTCAACAGATGTAATGGCTTCATTATATGTAGCAGGTTCAGAATCGTTCTCCACCTGTTCAGCACAACTCAAAGCATAATGAACAAGATTACACTCTTCAATTAAATGAGGAAGAGGACCACAATTACGCCTCGGTCTATCAGCAGCAATGGACTCATGTGGCTGCTACAAAACAGTAGGTGAGTGCTGAACAACAATATCATCAATATTTTCCTCATGTGTATCTTCAACAATAGCATCATTATCAACAGTTTTCTGTAGGTTCTCCACCTACACACTAACTCCCTCCTCTACAACAGCAACAAGAGAGGTATCTGATGGCAAGCTATCATGATACATTACGTACTCATTGAAAACAACGTTTCTATTTAGCAAAATCTTTTTAGTTTCAGGATTCCATAGTTTATATGTTTTAACTCCTGAACCATAACCAAGGAATATGCACTTAACAGCCATAGACTCTAACTTTCCATTATCAACATGAGCATATGCAGTGCAGCCAAAAACTCTCAACTGTGAATAATCAGCAGGCGAACATGACCGTACCTCAATGGGAGTTTTTCTAAGTATGGAAGTTGGCCTATACTTTGTAAAATTTGGATCAACATATAACAGTTTGGATCCGGGACTAGTCCCGGTTTGAAGGAGGCTAGCCAGCTTTAGTCCTGGATTAAAAGAGATCTTTAGTCCTAGTTGGAGATATCTTTAGTCCTGGTTGAAGACACCAACCTGAACTAAAGGTAACCTACATTTTTTTCCTCTCATGCCTACGGCCACGCAAAAAACTGTCTAAAACAAATAAAAAATGATAAAAACTTCAAATTTCAAAATACTTTGACATGCATGTAACTCACGAAAGAAATTTTTAGGAAAAAATTTAAATTTTGAATTATTATTTTTGCAAATAAAGGTTTTTCTGAATTAAAACGGCTATAACTTTTTCTTACGAACTCAGAAAAAATTGTGTAATATATGAAAAAATTATGTACACGAAAAATTACATCCGATTTCAACTACCAAGACCATTTGCACAAATGACAGATATTCAAAATTCCAAAAGAAAATTTGAAAGCAGGATGATGTTAGATTTTGCCAGGAAAAATTGAGAAAAAATTATATTTTTTGAAATCTTTGAATTTCTTTTGTTGTTTATTTTATTTTTTAATTATTTTGAAGTTTTTTATATTATTTGCAATTTTTTATTTTTTAGTTTTATAGATTTTTTATATTTTTTGAAAATTTTGAGTTTTGAAATTAATAATTGAATTATGCATAAAGATTATTTAAAATTCATTGTTGCGTATTATTACTTAATCATCATTTTTTATTTTTAAAATTATTTGGAATTTAAAAAATAAATTATGTGTTATCAAAGTCTAAGGGTTAATAGAATTGATAGCATAATATTATCATGAAGTTATGAGCGTAGACTTGGAAGCTAATTTGGAAGGAACTCAAAAGTTAAACGTGATGAGGTTGGAGCAGTGTGAGGTTGGGTGACCGACCGGAAAATTAGACCACGACTATGCACTTTGACATGAGAATAGGGGTGACTAAAGATTAAACTGTCAAACAATACAAAAATCCGAAACTTCAAAATTCAATAAAAATCCAAAAAAAATAACCGAAACTTTTTTATAAAAAAACTTCAACTGGGCCTTTAGTCCTGGTTCGTGCTTGGGTCCTCCAGCCCTAGCACACGACTGTAGCCACGTGGACCATCTTTAGTCCTGGTTGGAGGACCTTTAGTCCCGATTTTTTTTTGTCCTGTTTGATAAACAGCACTAGAGGTCTTCCTCAACCGGGACTATAGGCATTTTTCTACTAGTGAAATGAAAAAAGGCAAATCTATTGACCTATTACAAAACAAAAATTCCATGTGGATCCGAGTCGTATAAGTCAAACAACACGTAGAGGAAACTTCCCTAGAAATTACAGTTCTCTAATTTCTATGAAGCGCCTATTGGAAGACTTGTCATGTAATGCCTTCTTAGTTAACGAATGAAAAAGGCGAATCTTTTGACTCACTCTAAAATAAATAAAAAAATCCATGTGGGTTCTTGTCATCTTATTGAGGACATGTACACCATAAAAGGGTCCTTGTAGCGAGCGGAGGAAAAAGGTGTAAGGCTAGTGGAAGTCCTGTGATAGACACGGTTTATCCAGGTTTAAACCCAACGACAGTGGCCGGATCCTACTGCTACTACTTCACTATAACGGCAATAAGCCGTCGAGGGATGGCTGAGACAAGGCGTCGGCAGTAGTGGTAGGTTTTTTAGGTTTAGTTTTTTCCCCTAATGGGAGGTTTGGAGCTGGTCCTGGGATCTACGCGGCCAGATCTCGGGTGTAGGATGCATCCTCTTGCTGTTGCTGCTTCATCGGTTGGAGGGCGACGGCGAGGGTGTGGTCACTGTCTCCGCAAATAAGGTAGGGGTCGCGGTCTCTCTGTTGGTGCTATGGTGCTGCGGGGCAGCGCCTTTCCTGGCCGGCCGCGGTGGCGGGGGGAGGGGAGCTGCTTCCTGAGGTGCTCTGTGTTTCTGCTTCTCCTGGCCGGCCGTGGAGGCGAGGTGGAGATGCGTGGCGGAGTTCCTTCTCTGGTGCCAAGAAGAGAGTGGCACGTTGGCTTCTTCAGTGCTCTGCAGATCTTCGATCTTCTAATCCCTCTTGACGGCCGTGGAGGCGAGGGGAGGCGGAGTGGAAGGGTCTTGTTCTGCAGTGGCTGGAGGAGCTTGGGATTTCTGCTGCATCCCGACGATCTTCATCACGCGGAGGCTGAGGTGTGCCGATGCGTTCTCTGGCTGAGATGGCAGCCATGGATGATGCCAACGAAGGCATCTCTTCAACCTCCAAGATGGAGGCCTTTCTCGGGTGCTACGACGGCGCTCAACACCCTCTCTCTCCCAAGTGGTTGCGTCCCTGGTGAGAGGAAGGGTGGCCGATGGTGGCTACCTGCAAGCGGCGGTGGAGAAGAGGATAAGGAACCTGATTGCTTTTTTCACTTTTTTCCTAGGGTCCTCTATGTTATTTGCTGGGGCTTTCCTGTAATTTCTTTCGTTGCAGGGCCTTGGTGCCTATTTGTAACCCACCGACAGTATTAATGATGTAGCACTTGGCCTCTAGGGGCCTTCCCGTTCAAAAAAAAAACAGAGTTGCGTGTGTGTCCGAGGACTGTCTATTTATATAGTCATTCAGGCTAGGATTTACAGGGAGAATCCTATCTAGATATGATACATATTCTAAGCTAAGTCGGTTAACGTAAAGTCGTCTATCATCTGGTCCAAATGTGGTAACTTGTCTGGACCTCCACGTAGCCGGATGAACCTCTGTCTCATCTCGTTAACTACGCCATCAGGTGCGCCATTAAGATTCACCACCAGTGGATCACCATGGTTCTCCGAGTCCAATCCACGTCATGGGTATTACCCGTTTGGTATATCTACAAGTCCTAAAATGTCAAACAACAAGGAAACTTCTCTAGGAAGTACAACTATGTACATGATGATAAATGTGAAATCTACAAATATATTATATATAATAATAGCAACATAAAGGTGTTTTTCGAGGCATTAGAGCATCTTCACTCGCCTACCCAGAAGGCCGATCCGGACGCCGGTCCGGACGCGGAAGCCCAGTCGCGTACCCAAGGACCTGTTTTCGGCCGGATTTGGGTCATTTTTGGTCCGGACTACCCAGGCCGAACCCAGGTTTCCGGGTACGCCCTGGGAACGCCGGACACAGCGAAATCGGCGAAAAAAATTCAAAGCGGCGCGTGGACCGCCGACGGAAGCCGAGTCGTCGTCATCCTCGGAACCACGCGGCGACCGCCGGGCAATAACTGCCCGTCGCGTCGGCCATGCGTCGTCGATTTACGGCGCCACCGTCGCCGCCTTGGCTCCCGCGACGGACCGGCGGGCACTAACTTCCCACCGTTTCCACTTTTCCCGCCCTCGCCGCTACACCCCTCCCGCCCTCGCCGCTCACCTCGGCCTTTATAAGCCGTACTCCTCGCCGAAGATCTTCGCACTCTCTCACAGCTCCCCCACCCACAAACCCAACTTCGTCGAACCTTCTCTCACCTCTTCCCCTTCTCTCACCATGGGCGAACGGTACCCCGGCGACGGTGCAGCGGCGAACGGTTTCGGCCGGCGCACCCTCCAGACCTGGGAGGCGCGCATGCTGTACGAGGCCGGATATATGGCGCCGCCGGACACGCGAATGCCTTCGGGGTGGAAGCTGAGCGTCGGCGGCATCCCAATTCCGCCGTGGCCCACGCCGGACGAGTTGTCGTACGATGTACAAGAGTACATCGCCGGCATGGATAACCCCGCCGAAGCGGAAAGCGCCGACAACCTCCTCTACTGGGGGAACTTCTTTGCGGAGCGGCGCGAACAGGAGCTCGCCCGCCACGAGGGGCCGCCGAACGAGTCCCCGCCGAAGCGCAACAACTCGGCGGGGCGCCGGCGTTGGTGGAGTGCGCCAGGGCGGACGCTCGCCGCCGTGCTGGAGCACATCAACCGCGGGAACACGCCGCGGCTCGGCTTCCCGCGCAACCCGACGCCGGCGGCCAGGACGGGTCGGCGTGCTCCGGCGAACTGGGCGCCGAGGAGGATGGCGAGCATGAGCTCGTCTTCCTCCGCTTCGGCGTCCCACTCTTCCGGCACCGTGCCGCTTCGCACGCCGACGACCGTGAAGCGCGAAGCCGTCTCGCCTGCGCGCTCACCACTGCGGACACGCGCGCGTGGTATTGTCATCGGTGAGCTGCGGACAACGGCGTCGCCAACAGGCCACCTGCGCCTACGCCGCCCCAAGATAGAAGACTCGGCGCCGGCCGAAGACGGCGCCTTGAAGATGGCGCTGGAGCAGTCGCTCCGCGAAACGGCGCCGCAGACGCCGGTCGAGCCCTCCTCGCCGGATATCCTGGAATGGTCCAGGAGGGACTGGGAGAAGGCGGGGCGGCAGCGCATCCTCGTCCTGCAGCAGCAGGCCGAAGAGCAGGCCGCCCGGCGTCGGGCGCTGTCTGGGCGTGAGCTCGCCTACCAGGACGCCCTGCTCTATGTCCTGGACGAGGACGACGAGGACGCAGGCCCGTCCTACCAGCCATGGAGGTACGGCGACCCTGGCCAGGGCAGCTCCCACCAGAACCAGCCGCCGAGCGACGACGACGACGGCGACGAGGATGACGGCCGAGCCGGCCCCGGCTACACGTCGTTCTACGACAACTTCGGCATGTAGGACGGCAAAGGCACCGGCGGCGGCCTTTTTTAAGTTTAGTATGCATTAGTTTGGTTTAAATTTGATGTAATCCGCCTATATTCGTCCAATTTAATGAAATTCGCCCATATTTAACGAATTTTAGCCGAACTTGGAAGTGGGCGTACCCAGGCCGAAAACTTGTTCCGTCCGGCCAAAAACGGACCGATTTTCGGCCTGGGTTTGGCCAACGAGTGGAGATGCTCTTAGGTTGATCCACATCACCTAAATTATATTAACTATTGGATTTAAAATTTACGGTTAGGATTTAACAAGAGATAAATAGTCATATCTTTAAATAATCCAGCTTGACACTATCAAGGTTTGTAATCCTCTCACGTGATCTATATTGGAACGTGGGAGGGATCTTCCCGTAATTTGGTGGCTTCTCTCAAAAGCTACTCTACCCCAACTTTCTGAAGAAGCTGGTTTAAAAATTTTGCGAGGCTTCTAAATTTATTTAAGTTTAACTATTTTGCAAGCCTCGAATTTTTTTTAGACCGGCTTTTTCAGAAAGATGAAGGAGGACGGCTTCTTACAGAAGCAAAAAAAAAGAACTGAGCCTTAGCCATCCTGACATGTCGTGATATACCCTCTCCCGATTGGAACGATCTCCTTTTTCCTTTTTCTTTCCGTGCTTAAAACAATCCCCCGATCGTTCGTGTGGAGATCGCGTTCGGTGATTTTGAGCTCGACTAGAGATAAGCAGCAGGATGGCGGGGGTCGCTCCAGTGGAGGCCAGAGCAGTCAACGGCAGAGCCGGATGGAGTCCACGGTCTCCCGGTTCTCTGATGTGGCTGGCTTTACAAAGTAAAGGGCAGTCATGTCTATTCATGTGCCCATTTGTTGGTTAAACATTGACAAATGTGCTAAACATGCCAAAGTGGAGAATTAGCAACAACTGAACCGAATCGGAGAGAGGAGCTTAAGATCCAAGGCGCAGCAACAGGGGGGTGTTATAATCAAATCTCCCGCTTAGTAGCCGTCTGCCATGATCCCAGCTCCAGGAGCCCAAGCGCGTGAGCATGGAAGGGGCTCTCTGTGTTAGTTGTAATAGTTTTTTTATATTTTATGTATACCGTATAACTCTTGTATACGGATACGTTATAACTTTCCATACACAACACGGCTTAGGCCGAGACTTCGGCCTCCTATATTAACGTGAAACCAGCATGGACTCAAGAGTTGTTCTCGTCATAATTATTTGACATGGTATCGAAGCCCTTTCTCTCGTGACCTAGTTGTCGTCGCCGCCGCTTTCCCAAGCCGCAGCCGCCGCCATATAGCACCCAAACAACATCATAGTCGGCGCAGAGCTTCTCTCTGTCACCGCCGCACAACAACCACGACCAAGACAACAATCTACAACCCCTACAACCAAAACATCTGCCGCCGCCACTATCAAAGCCGCCGCCGCCGCATCTACAAACCCAAGAACCGCTGCTGCCGCTGTTGTTTCAGTCGCCGCCGCACCTCCTACAAACCCCACCAAAAACCCTAGACACCACACCAAGCCCCCATCACAACCCTAGCCAGATCCCACCACCAAAATCCGAAACCCTAGTTTCCTTTCTACCACAGCAGAAATCGACACTAGAATCTCTGTCGCGACAGTAAATCACGCCAAAATCCTGCCACAGCACGATCTGTTCCGCCTCAAGCTATGAGTTTCTCGACGTCAAGCTCTGGTCTGGCCGCTGCCTTGGGTAGCCCGCCGACCCAGCTGTTGACGAGGAGCAATTTCCTCCTATGGCAAGCCCTCATCGTCACGGCGTTCTGAGGAGCTAATGTCATGGGCCTTCTCGACGGCTCTGACTGTGCCCCTGCCAAGACCGTCGAGTCGGAGGACTCTAAGGAGAAGAAGATCCAAGTTGAGAACCCTGCATATCTATCCTGGATTGCTCGGGATCAACAGGTGCTGCGTTTTTGAATTCGCTGTCACCGGAGATTCTGTCGCATGTTCTGGGCATGGACACCGCTGCTGCAGCCTGGGCCAGCGTCAATAGCATGTTCAAAACGGCATCCTGCACCAAGGCACAACACCTGCGTGAGAAGCTCAATGACACCAAGAAACTCACCATGACCGCTGATCGGTACTACACCAAGATGAAGGGCTTCACTTCTAAACTCTCAGCCCTTGGGAAACCCATTGGAGATGATGAACTTCTGGGCTACCTTCTTCATGGGCTGGACAAGGGGAGTATAACTCTTTGATCACCTCAGTCAATCGTAACTCAAGCACCACTATTGATGAATTTTATGAGCAACTTTGTGGATATGACATGCGCAATGATGTTGTGATACGTCGGAAACGTATCTATAATTTTTTATGCTCCATGCTTGTTTAGTATCTACTTTGCTTTACTTGTCTACACTTTGAGGTTATTTTTATATGTTTTCTGGTACTAACCTACTAACAAGTTGCAACAGTGTCAGATGGTTGTTTTCTGTTATTTTTGGTTTCAGAAAAGTTAGAAAAAAAATATTCTCGGAATTGGACGGGACAAACGTCAAAGTCAATTACTTTCCGTGGGGAACAAGAAGTCCAGAGGGGAGCCAGAGGGGCTAGCCAAGGGGGCCAGGCCCACCCTAGGCGCGGGTGGGCCCTAGCCCGCGCCTGGCTAGGGTTTGCCTATCCTGGCCGCCTCCTCGGCCTCCCCCTTCGCCTATAAGAAGCCCCCGATGCAGAAACCCTGAGTACCCGATCAAATATCCACGAAACCGTCTGTAGCCACTGCCACCATCGTTCCTAGATCGGGGAGATCTGAAGTTCTTCCCGGTACCCTGCCGGAGGGAAGATCATCCCGGAGGCCTTCTCTCCAGTATGATGCGTGAGTAGTTCCACCTTGGACTATGGGTCCATGTAGTAGCTAGATGGTTGTATCTCCTCCTTTGTGCTTTCATGTATAGATCTTGTGTGCCCCGATCATAATCAATATCTAATCTATTTGTAATCATGCATGTTGTCTTTGTGGGGATCCGATGGATATTGAGATTATTATGTTGGTTTGATTAATGGTTTTGTATTTATGATTCTATCATGTATGTGTTGTTTGTGATCTCGCATGCTCTCCGTTGTTAGTAGCTATCTTGGCCAAGTAGTTGCTAGTGACTCCAAGAGGGGGTATTTATGCTCGATAGTGGGTTCATGCCTCTAGTTTCCAAGGGAAGTGACAGAAATATCTTCGGTTGTAGAATGTGATGTTGCCACTAGGAAAAAAACGACGGTCTCTTGTTCAAGGAACATGTGGAGTTGTCTGTTGCTTGCAACTTAATACTGAAGGGGGTTCGGATGATAACCTGAAGGTGGACTTCTAGTCATAGATGCAGTTGGATGGCGGTCTATGTATCTTGTTGTATTGCCCAATCAAATCTTATAGGATCTTTCCGAGTAGTAATTGCATTGTTATTCCTTACTCAGTTCCTGTCAATTGCCCTGCTGTAATTTGTTTACCCTTCATGCCATGTTGTTTATCTAAGGAGAGCACCTCTAGTGAACTATGGACCCCGGTCTAATCTTTACCATCAATACATCCTCCACTATTACTTGTTTACTTGCTGCAAACCATTACCTTCCACACCATATGTTTAATCTTTTGTTACAGCAAACCGGTGAGCTTGACAACCTCACTGATTCGTTGGGGCAAAGTCTTGAGTTTGTGTTGTGAAGATCTCTGTGTTGCTTGCAACACCTGTGTGACGTTTCCTTCCTCCTTCTGGTTCGATATCCTCTGTCTCTACTTAGGGAAGACTTGCTGCTGTGCTGCTTCACACCTTGCTCTTGGGGTTTCCAACGAAGCGCTCCTACATCAACTTAGGCGCCATCATGTTGAAGAAAATGGCTCCTTCAACTCCTCGGCCAACCTGGCTTGCCGAGGCTACGAGCGCCCCCGTGGCTGCACCCCTCCTCGCCGTGGCTATTCCCCACCTCCCCGTGGTCGCAGCCCCGATAGTGGCTCCTACTGTGGAGGTGGCGGTGATCGCTACCGAGATGATGACCGTAGTTGGCGTCGTGATGAGCGTCGTGATGATGACCGCAGCTGGAGCCGTGATGAGCGTCGTGATGATGACCACCATGGAGATCGGCGTGATGACTGCCGTGATAGGCGCAATGATGGTGGTGGTGGACGGCGCCCATACCACCTCTCCCCTCATTCATGTGGGTGGAGCTTCCACTCATATAAACACACCTCCACTCAAAATTCCACTCACATGTATTAATTTTCTACCAAAATTAATGTATCTCTTAATTAATAAAACCATTTTTTATTTTATTCGGAATTTTGTAAATTATTTTAATTAACAAACATTCACATAAAACCCTTGCAACATTTCAATATCACATGCAGAACCAATTTCAGCAATTTCACCCGAAATAATTCCGGTATTCATTGAAATAATTCCAGTGCTTTCATGTTCTTTCTTTGGCATATTATTTGCTCCAAATGCTGTCGGTATCCCTTAAGTGTGACACCCCATGATTCGTGAATAATGAAGACATAATCGAGACCCCTCTTCGATCAGTAATCAGCAGCGGGACCTAGAGATCCATACTGACTCCCACACACTCAACGATGACTCTTCTGATCGTGTGAACCTTTTAACGTCATAACTAAATCTCTTTGTCTCGCGATATATTACATGTACGAGATTCGATCATCGGTATCTCCATAACTATTCTGATCTCGTTACTGACATGTACTCTTTTCTTGTTCCCATGATATAACATTCTAGTGATCTCATCACTTGCTTGCAAGCTATATCAATGTGATATCACTAAGAGGGCTGAGAGTATATCTCTCCTTTATCGGGATGGACAAATCCCACTCTTGATCCATGAGCCTCTACATAACACTATCGAAGTATCTGAACCCACCTTTATTGTCACCATGTTACGGTGTGACATTTGATGTTATTAAGCTACTCTTCTGATGTTAGTGATTGACATGATCTCATGGTCTAAGGACAAAAGTTACTTTGCATGATGTTATAGTAATTTAAACATAATGACTTTGATCGTATTACTATACTTTAGATGAATGTTCATCACATCATTCTACCAATATTGTGACCTCTTTATTAACAACATCTAGTGTCCATGATCAGGAAACATTGATCATCTTGTTAATCAACAAGCTAGTTTATATGAGAGGCATAACTAGAAACTCTATATTTGTTTATTAAACGTACATTTATTAACGTTTCCAATTAACACAATTATAGCATGCAAAATAAATATCTATCATATACTTGGAATAAGGTAATAACAACTCTATTATTACCTCTCGGAAATATTCCAATTCATACTAGCCGTCTCTAGCTCGTACATCGTAGAGGCGTTTAATTTTTTGCTGCGTCTGAGGTTGTGTTTATTAGAGCCACGAAGGAAATCCGGCTTAAGTGGTGTACTCTTAGAGACTATGCGCTTGAGCTAAAACGAGAAACCGACTAAGCCCTGTGGGCAATAACCGTCTCTAAGTAACTTGTTTGTAAGTGACGCTCGAGGATGGTGTGCTAGGACCATTCCAACCAAGCGACAATGGTCTAGGTGGCATGTTTTTACTTTTGTTAAGAGGAAAATAGCCGATTAGGTTGTCTTGTTTATTCCAAATCATGCAACTTGGTATATTTTGATCTGTGTGTCTCGTGCAAGAGGACAATATAGTATATGCATTACTAGTAAAATTATGTGCATTTGGATTGGTACCTGTAGAAGGCGGTGGCCTGCATTTACTTATGAGCATTTTGATTGGTACCCCTAGCATACGGTGGCCTGTTTTTCTAATATACATGTCCTTCAATGTAAACAGTTAAAGTGTTCGTTGTCAAAAGTGCTTTTCACATCATCCATCCGGTCACAGGGTCATCCTGCAGACAGATGCTACCGTCCTGAAGCAAGCTATAACCAGCGAGGCGGAGTTCGTTGGGCCCTCAGACATTCACCTCGAGTTTTCTGGACTTGATTCACGAGTTTTCTAGAGTTTGCCTCCGTGGCGTCTGGCGATATGCCCTTCTCCCTCTTCTTCTCCCCAAAATTCCTCTAATCTGTTCGATTCTTTGCTCTCCAGTTCCGATCCTTCCTGTTTCTCGATCTATCGATCTAATTTTTGCCTCCTCTCTTCTCCCAACCGCCCAGTTCTTCCTTTGCTGTCCCCATACCCACCTTCTCATTCAATCCTACGATTCAGGCTTGTTCTTTCTCCCCATGGCTCTGATTTTCGTCTGATCTGCTCTGCTCCCAACTGGTTTCTGTTAATCTTGAGCAGATCCAGGCTGGTTTTAGCCCGTCGGCTCCTCTAGCGGCACGCAGACAGATAGCAGCTCGTGCGTACCTACTGTAACAGGCAAAGACTCAGAACGGAAAATAGAAGCAGAGTACGTGTTACAGGACACATGCGCCATAAAGGCTCTGGGATGGAACTGTCAAGGTATGGGAAAAAATCTTGACAGTATAAAAATATGTCACCTTGCAAAGATGATTAGCTCCACGAAACTCTAGGTAACCTTTGTCTCTGAAATTAAATCTTTGAAAGTTAAACCTTCTGATCTTGTTACTAGATTCAGTATGTGTGAGAGCATTGTTGTTCCTTCTCGACGTCGTTCGGGTGGGCTTTGGCTTATGTGGACTGATGACCTTCATGTAGTTATTCATAATGCCGGTTTCCATGTAATCTTAGCTACTTGCACAAATAATACTAATAATATGAAATTTGGGCTTGATCTATGGAGATCCCTACCATCTTCAGACTAGCCAGATTTGGGAACGAGTAGCTTCTTTTGTGTATGACAATTCTAATATGCCTATGCTTTGTATAGGGGATATGAACGAGCTTTTGTATGATATGGATAAGAATTCCTGTAATGTGAATCGTTCTCGTATGAATACTTTCCGCTCTTTGGTTAAACAATGTGGGTTCTTTGATCTTGGATTTAGTGGACCGGCTTACACTTGGACTAACAAACGCTTCTCTTCAAAACCCATTTTTGAAAGGCTAGATAGATGCTTGGCCAATGCTGAATGGTGTGCTGCATATCCTGTTTCTAATGTTTATAATATGCCTCTCATTCATAGTTTTAGCGATCATGTTGCCATTCTTCTTTCCACGGATGGTCATGTTCGTAGAATTAAAAAGCAATTCAAATTTGAGAATTGGTGGCTAAAAGAGAGAGACTTCCAAGACCATGCTAAATCTGTTTGGATTACCTCGAAAAATAAATCTTTCTCGAATAGAACTAAACATCTTGCAGGTTCTCTCCAAGTTTGGTGCAAAAAAAAGAAACCTTTACAGCAGATGTTAAATAATCTCGAAAACCAGATCAGAGAAATCCAAATGAAGCCCCTAGATCAACAAGATCATACTGCTGAAGCTTCTCTTGTAGCAAGGTATGAGCAAACTATGACGAAGCTAACAGACTCTTATATGCAGAGAGCAAAAAAACAATGGATTAAAGATGGGGACAGGAATACTACCTTCTTTCACCGTGCTATAGTAAAGAGAAGAAGGCGAAACACTATAGTTTCTATTAAAGATGAAAACAATGTTCTACATTTTATGCCGGGCAGAATTAGCAATACTTTTGTTAACTATTTCAGATCTATCTTTTCTTCCACTCAAACTAACAATGGCAGACCCTTCATGCACACACAACTTCCACAAGACTCGCATGAATACACCTACTCCATTCCAGAAGACAAGGAGGTGATAGAAACACTCAAGGAAATGAAAAGAAATGCATCCCCTGGGCCGGATGACTTCAATGTGGAATTCTACATTCCTACATGGGATTGGATAGGGCAGGATGTCATGAAGCTGGTAAGCAATTTCTTCCAAACAGGTATTATGCCATCCCATATTAATGATACTCACATTGCACTTATCCCTAAAAAGCTTGTTCCTTTGGTGCCAGCTGATTATAGACCTATTAGTCTATGCAATGTCATATACAAAATTATCCCAAAATGCATAGCTAATAGATTGAAACCTCACTTGCCAGACTATATCCACCCCACGCAACAAGCGTTCATTGAAGGTAGGCGCATAAGTAACAACATAATAATTGCGCGGGAAATAACTCATTCTTTTGCTCTTACCTCCTGGAGAAATAAAGCTTTCATGGTTAAAATAGATCTTGCGAAAGCTTTTGATAGGTTGGAATGGAATTTTATAGTCATGGCACTCAAACGTAAAGGATTGCATGCTCATTTCATCAATCTTATCCATGCTTCTATCTTCTCGCCAACTTTCTCAGTGGTCATAAATGGCCAACCGTTTGCGAAATTTCGAGGAGATAGAGGTATCCGACAAGGCTGTCCCTTGTCACCGTATCTTTTTGTCCTTTCCATTAATGAACTATCTATCACGCTGCAGGAAGCCATGTCCGCTCACTGTTTTGCAAGAATAACCCTTGGACCAAATTGTCCCCAGATACACTCACTTCTTTTTGCAGATGATCTCCTAGTTTGTGGACAAGCTACAATGCAAGAAGCCACTAGGATGAAGCAAATTTTACATGATTTCTGCAACCGATCAGGTCAGATTCCGAACTGGTCAAAGTCCGGCATTATTTTCAGCAAACATGTTGCTCCAACCGTTTGCCAATCCATAAGGCAAGTTTTCCCGGTCCCGGATATTGACAACAACTTCATACATCTAGGACATCCTCTCATCATTCCTGGTAAGGATAGAACTGCTGCTTACAACTTTGTGTTCGATAAATTTAAATCTAAACTTTCAACTTACAAGGCCGATCAACTCAATCCATGCTGCAAGACTAGAACTCATTAAATCTGTCTTCTCCTCTATTCCTGTTTACTACATGTCTAACATTCTTTTCACCAAAAAGTTTATTGCCAAACTCATAGCTATTATTAGAAACTTTTGGTGGACGGGGATTAGGGAAGAAACTAACTCCAAAAGTATTTGTTTGAGAGCCTGGAAGGATATTTGCTCCCCCAAAAGCGAGGGTGGGCTAGGAATCAGGAATCTCCAAGCAATGAACCAAGGACTCATTCTCATGGCAGCTTGAAGAATTGTGGACCAACCAAATGAATTTCTCCATCAGGTTTTAAAATCAAAATACTTTCCCGACTCCTCCATTTGGCAGCCAAATGCAAACGCTCCTAAATCTACCTTTTGGGCCTCCATCATCAAAATTCTCCCCATCCTTAAGGCCCATTCTTTCTACCAAATTTCTCAAGGTCAAATCAGTATTTGGAGCACTCCTTGGTGTCAAAACTGGGCTTAAATTTATGACTCTCTTATCATTCATCCCAACAACTACTCCTATCCTGCACAAGTAAAGGACTTGTGGATTCAAAATCAGCAAAATTGGAATCATCAGCTCCTAGACACTCTCTTCCAACCTCCTATGTCTGCCATTATTAAAAATACTCCCATCATTTGCTCCCAAGATGAAGATTTCCTTTGCTGGAAGCTCACTCCTTCCGGTAAATGCAATTCAAAAAGTGCATATCGTGCTTGTCTTAAATATTTGCAGGAACAAGGAGAGCCAAGGCCAAGACATGTGCATCAATCTACTAAGCAGCGTCTGAATCAAATCTGGAAGAATAAGAAAATTCCGCCTAGAGTGCAGGCTTTTGGTTGGAGGCTGCTACGTAGAGCAATGCCCACAGGAGCTAGAGCGGGTAAATACAGTAAGCATATTATCTTTGTTGCAGGTGCAGAATTGAGGAGACTGACCTTCATCTATTTTTCACATGTGGCTTCGCTAGAGCTGCATGGTTCGGCCATCCCTGGTACTTAAGGGCAGACTCTCTTATCACTAATGTTGATTCTATTACCCAAATTCTTTTAAATATGCTGAATATGAATCATCCATGTGGCACCCTCGATAATATTCTTACTTTCTTATGGTGCATATGGAAATCTAGGAATGACTGCTTATTCAACAGGAAGGAGAGTCACCCGTTTCAAATCCATCATAGGGCAGATGCAATTAACAGAAATTTGGAGATGTTTAATATTTTGCAGGATACCTTTGATGGGAATGAAGCAACTGTTCGGCAACAAAAATCAATGTTGTCTGTCAGTTCAGACATAAGAGTAGGTGCTACAGATGATGACCAATCTCAGGAGGTAACAATTAGACAAGGAGAAACGATTAGGACATACCTCGATATTCAAGGGAGAAAAATTTACTCGGATGCAGCATGGAAAACAAAGAAAGTTCCAGGCTCGCAAGGAAGAATCTTAACAGGTCTTGGAGTTTACTGTCAAATACAACATGACCACACAAAGGCAACAGTTCTTATTCAAGCTTCAACGGCAAAAGCTCCTTCACCACTACACGCAGAAGCAATGGCTCCACTCCTCGCATCTCAAATCCCGGAGCAGCTAAAAACCCAGCAGGTCACTTTCCTCACTGATAATCTAACTCTTTCAAGAGCAGCAGCAGCAACAAAAACTACAGATACCCAGGTGTCTTGGCAACTCGGGGAACAAATTACAGTATACAAGAATGCCTCCAAGGAGCTACAGTCTAGGATTTTCCACATAAAAAGAGATATTAATGGAGTTGCTCATAACTGTGCTCATCAGGCTATTAGCCAGAATCAGTCTAGGCCTATCTTTAGCTGCTCTAATTCAGCTCATACTCATGACAATTGCCCTATAGTTCTAGCTGTTCAAAATCTTAACTCACAGGGTATTGTACTGCATGCTGTACAATGTATTTGAGCTGAATGAAATTTGGCGCCCCCAGCGCCTCACTTGTTGTAAAAAAAAACATCATCCATCCACATTTGGGTGTATCACTTCACCATTTCCAAGGGTTTTTTCACTTATCACCATAGGGTCGTTGTGTACTAGTGAGTCCTAGTGTCCAGATGTTTACTCCACATCATGGACATAACCTCGTCAGTCCTAATGTTGCAAAAGTTCCAAAAATCTGTGTCGGAGTACTTGACTATGAATTCCTTGTACTGCCTTGTCGGGAACTTGCCAAATTCCGTGTACAATTCATAGAGAGTTTGGTTCGCTACGTCTACTTTGAGTCGATAATCTAAACTAGCGCTAACTACAATTTTACCATCGGGCAAGGTTTTAATTTGAGACCGGTGCCAAATCTTTAGTAGAAATTCGGATGCGACAGACATTCTACGATCATCAACACATATCTTTAATATTACCATGGGACTAGAATCTATAATTGGGAAAGGCAGAGACGGAAATACAGTTCTTACCCTTCAGAGAGAATGACCGGCACATTCACCCGGCTCTAGAGCTACAGAGATTTGTTTCCCATGTTTGCCTTCCCAGTGTTTCCTATGCTCTCCAACCTTGCACGATCCATCTCTTTACCGGATTCACTTCACATCCACCATCGTAGGTGTGGATCCCACAACCAGCTCACACTTTTCATTTCCAGCGGCCTAATCATGCCAGGACAGGGCACATTGGGAAGGACAGAGGATAAGGAGGGGACAATGGCGAGGACGATGAATAGAGGGGAGGTATTGGTACGTGGCCGTGCATGATGGAACAGTGTGGCGACGGGAGGGACCAGATCAGTGTAGCGGAGGGGAAGCGGGAAAATATGGAAAATGCACAACAATGGGGGCTCAGATCCTCGAACCTGGGATGAGCGTTATCTATAGCTGAGATGGTGGGTCCTGCTTTTCAGAATAACGGTGAAAACAATGATTGAGCCCGATGGGACCCACATGTAAAAAACCAAGTCAACTAGACGACAAGTTAGCTAGAGCAACGACAGCCGGCGTAAAATGGAACCAGGTGACATGGTTATACCCCGCGGGTACACGACTTCAGCATACCTAGTCCAGCCCAAGGAAGGCCCACGATAAATATACGATGGCCCATGAAGACTTTCGGGTGGCCAGGGCCCATGACGCCCTCGGATCCTTGGAGAACAAGACTAGAGTAGATAAAAAATTCAAAGGGGTAAACCCTAAATCTGTAACCGACTCGATCTGTGCCTGGGACCTGCCTGCCTCTATATAAAGGCCAGGAGGGCACGTCGAGGAGGCTCTGACCTCATACTTTCGCATACACACCTCCACGCCAGATTGCATCTGCGCATCCCTGTAACCTTTGGTTCCACCATAATCAGAGCAGACAAGCAGGAGTAGGGTTTTCCCTCTGGGGGCCTGAACCTGGGTAAACCTCGTGTCCCCGTGTTGCTTGTGTGCTAACCGTTCCGTGATCTCCAGCATCCCCATCTTCTCCAAAACCCAAGTCCATAACAATGGGCATTGACGAGATTAAACCTCGTCAATTGGCGTCGTCTGTGGGAACTGGGGACGCTGATTGTGCGATCGTGACGGTCCCAACCCGAGCGATCTACAACTCCGCGGCGACGGAGAGTCATCTCCTCTTCGGATCCTTCGACTTCACCGCCCACTCACCGGCCACCCTAAAGGACTTCGAGCCCATTGGCGACAGACTCGAGATCCTGTTCGGGAGCTTCTGCTTCCAGGTGGGGCAGATCGACACTCTCCGCCTCCCGGAGCGGGTGCCCCTGCCATCGATCAGGCCTGCTTCATGGGCTCCCCACCCTGTGCTACGCACATCATCATCAACAGATGAGTCTTATGACAGCAGTAGCTGCAACTCAGATCTGTGTGATCCACCGTCGGATGAAGGGACCTACGGTTCCGGATCCAAAAGCTGCAGCAGCAGCGATCCGATCTACAAGCCCTACCAATGCGCCGCGGTTATCCAAGATAAAGAACACAATCTGCCACCTAACCCGCAGGGTAGAAACGGTGAGAACAGAAGAAGCCGGTCCCCCCACCCAACGGGGAAAACAACAAACGAGTCATCCACCTCAGCGAGGAGGGATGGGCTCAAGCACGTGAAGCCGTAACAGGCAACAAGATCCTACCAGCAGATGCCTCACGGGACCTGCTGATGGCATACCACATGCTCCTCGTCGAGGAGCACAAGAAGCAACTGAGGATGCAAGAGGTGCTCGACAAGCGCAAGCAAGCAGCCTCGGAATCCAGTGCACGAAGAGTTGCGCTCTTCGCCATGGGCATCGGCTCCAGCTCACATGGAAACCATGGCAACAAGCACCGTTCTTGCACAGAGAACATGGATCCCAAAGCACGTCGCGAGGTGACTAGAGCCCTCAATGTGTCCTTCATGGAGATGGATGCCGACGGCAACGTCATCCCGAAGACGCCACAAGCTGCGATCATGGCAGCCACCGCGTACCTCGCGTACCATCCTCCTCCGGAGGGGGACCCGAAAAGGGCCATGCACAAGTCTGCGCTCACTGGACTCGGACTCGTTGGAGCCGCGCTCCACGGAGAAGCTCCTACGGAGCCAAAGAAGAAGGCCGCGGTCAGGTTCAACCGCAGTCCCACATCCTCATCCGAGGACGAAGAGCTCGACCTTCCTCGAAGGCATAAGAGCTCGCGCCGTCGCAGCCGCGACTACGACGCTCGAAACGAGCTAACGCAGCGCAAAATCGACAAAGCGCGTGCCAAGCACGTATGCTCGTCTGAATCCGAAGAAGATGACGACGAAGGAGAACTCTGCGGAGCCCGATGCTTCAGCAGATCCGTCCGACGGACGCGGATGCCGCGAAACTTCAAGCTTCCTTCGGACACTCCAAAGTTCGACGGCACACAAGACCCCAGGACGTGGCTCAGCGACCACCTGTCGTTCGTCAAGCTACATGGCGGAAACAAGGAAACCGTCATGCAGTGCCTTCAGCTGCAGTTGACGGGCGCAGCCCGGATCTGGCTCAGCGGCCTATCCTCGGGATCCATCCGAAGCTGGGAGGAGCTGGCGTACAGTTTCGTCCGAAACTTCAAAGGCACCAGCAAGAGGCCCGCCTCGATCGAAGAGCTGCGGGCCTGCACCCAATGAACGGGTGAATCCATTCGCTCGTACATACTACGCTGGTCCAACATCAAGAACTCCGCGGCGCATATCTCCGAGGAGAGAGCTATCGACGCCATCAAGGACGGCGTCAAATGCCAGGACTTCAAGGAAGAGCTCGGGCGCGTCAAGCCCAAGACACTCGACCATCTCATGGACATCGCCAACAGGTGGGCCGACGTCGAGGACTCCATCCACCGAGCGCACTTAGAGGAGGAAGATGACTACGGCCGGCGACGTGAGCGCCGTAGCAAGAGAAGATCGCGAGTCTACGACGATCGCGACGGACCCGACATGGTCGCGGCTGGCTACGCCGACCGCCGCAACGACGGCAACCGCAACAGCGGCGGATACCGCGAAAACAATTTCTGTGACGGAGGACGCCCGGCATAGTCGTGGCAGCGCCGCGATCACGACGACGGACCCTCAGCATACAAAAAACTGTCGGGTCCATGCACCATCCACTTCTACATCGACAAATAGGATGGCAAGAAGAAAGCAAGCCACATGCTCAAGGACTGTCGCGAGTTCCAGAAACTCAGCGAGAGCATGGCTCAGATGAGGCACCAAGCCCCAAACCCTGGATTCGAGAATGCACCCGCACCAGGTGAGATCGCGCATGGAGCTCCTCCACCGCACCTGCGGGAGGCCCGAATCACCCAATCGCACCCGCACAGAATAACGGTGGGCACGGGTATCCCCCACCGAAAGGAGCACTGATGATCCAAAAAGGGCGCCAACGAATAGGGTGCAGAAGAAAATCACCCGCCAGATCAACCTGCCTGTAATAGCTCCACCCGCCATCCCTGAGTACCTTAGCGGATCGGAGTCCTGCATCACGTTCAGCCGTTCGGATCACCCTTGCCAGGTCCCTCGCCCAGGTCATGCTGCCCTGGTGCTTGAGGCGCAGATCGGAGGGTTCGAAATGAGCCGCGTCTTCATGGACGACGGCAGCGGCATCAACCTGATGTTCGACAACACCCTAGCAGCAATGCGGATCCCTCTGTGCAGCCTGGAACAGTCAGACACAACGTTCCATGGCATCGTCCCAGGAAAGGGCATATTCCCCCTGGGAAAGATATGGCTCGACGTCATCTTCGGCAAACCGGATAACTTTCGATGCGAGCGGCTCGAGTTCGAAGTGGTAGACTGGCCATCACAATACCACGCCATCCTCGGGCGTGTAGCATTCGCAAGTTCTTGGCAGTACCACACTACGCGTACCTGCTACTGAAGATGCCAGGACCCAGGGGCGTCATCACGGTCCACGGGAGCTTCACCCGATCGGACCACTGCGATAGGGACTTCAACGGAATTTCTCAGTCATTCGGCATGCAAGAGGAGCTCGTAAGACTCCGCGAGGTGACGGACAATGGGGCACCCCCAGTCGCACGACAAAATGCACCTGATATGTCTTTCGACTCCACCGTCAACACAAACAAGGTGCAGGTCCACCAGACGGATGCCTCCAAGACGGCGCTGATCGCCAACGATCTCAGCCCTGCATAGGAAAGCGCGCTCGTCGAATTCCTCCGTGAGTGCTGGGAAATCTTCGCCTGGTGTCCTGCGAACATGCCAGGAGTTCCCAGGGAATTCGCCGAGCACGCACTCAACGTCTTTACAAACGCCAAGCCCGTCAAGCAGTCCATCCGGAGACTATCCGAGCCACGGGCCGAAGCCATAGGGATTAAAGTCAATAGACTACTCGCTGCAAACTTCATCAGGGATATTAAGGAGAGCGAGTGGCTCGCCAATACAGTGATGGTCCCCAAAAAGGACACGGACATCATGCGGATGCGCGTGGACTTCACGTCGCTGAACAAGCACTGCCCCAAGGACCACTTCCCTCTCCCTCGGATCGATCAGATCATCGACTCGACTGCAGGATGCGAGAAACTCTCCTTCATCGACGCCTACTCAGGCTACAACCAAATTCGACTCAAAGTCGAAGATCAGGAGAAAACAGCGTTCATCACGCCGTTCGGAGTGTTCTGCTACAACACAATTCCCTTCGGGCTAAAGAACGCAGGTGCTACGTACCAGCGGTGCATGCAGGCATGCCTAAAGGACCAGATCGCTTGCAATGTCCAAGTCTATGTCGACGACATAGTCATCAAAACCAGGGAGGCGAGAACGCTCATCGACGATCTCCGCAAGACGTTCGATAATCTCGACCGCTACAGGATCAAGCTTAACCCTGAAAAGTGCGCCTTCGGCATCCCATCGGGTCAACTGCTTGGTTACTTCATCTCCCAGCGAGGGATCTAGGCGAACCCAAAGAAAATACGGGCCATCATGGCCATGGAGAAGCCAAAAAACCTCAAGGGCGTCCAGCAGCTTGCAGGACGAATAGCGGCATTAAGCAGGTTCATCAGACGCATGGGCGAGAAAGCACTGCCATTCTACCAGCTGCTGCGCAAAGTAGACAAATTCGAGTGGACGCCCGAGGCGGACGACGCATTCGAAGATATAAAGCGGCTACTCTCTACCTCGCCCGTCTTGGTCACGCCAAAGGAGCGCGAGCCCCTACTGCTGTACATAGCAGCTACACACCAGGTGGTGAGCACCGTATTGGTGGTCGAGCGACCCGAAGAGGGAAAGACCCATGGGTTCCAACGCCCAATCTACTACCTTAGCGAGGTATTGACGCCAAAAAAGCAGAGGTACCCTCACTACCAGAAACTCGCCTACGACATGTTCATGACGGCTCGTCGGCTGAGCCATTACTTCCAGGAGCACTAGGTGATGGTCGTCAACGAGGCACCCCTGAACAGCATCCTGAACAATCCGGAGGCCACAGAACGCGTAGCACTGTGGGGCATCGAGCTGTCACCCCTAGACATCGTCTACGAGAAGCGACTCGCAATCAAGTCTCATGTCCTCCTGGACTTCCTCGTCCACTGGATGGACCTGCAGCTTCCAGACACACCAGACATGACATAGTCATGGACGATGCACTTCGACGGCTCCAAGCGCGAGGCCGGAGCAGGAGCCGGGGTCATACTGACCTACCCGCAGGGCGACAAGATGAAGTACGTCCTTCGGATGAAATTCCGAGCTTCCAACAACGAGGCCGAATACGAAGCCCTCATCCACAACATGAGGATGGCAAAGATCTGCGGCGCAACGCGCCTGGTCATGTACGGAGACTCGAACCTCGTCGTCCAGCACACGATGAACGAGTGCGACGCACACTCCGAAAATATGATCGCGTACCGCGCACTCTACAACTCACTCGAGGGAGAATTCAACGGCTGCGAGCTTTGGCACGTCGGGAGAGAAAGCAACGAGGAGGCCGATAGACTTGCCAACATCGGATCCACCTGTGCACGAGTACCACCAGGTGTGTTCCTCGAACAGATCTGCGTGTCATCCATCAAGCGAAAGTTCCCCAAGGGATCACCCGAAGAGGCAGAGCACTCGGCAGCTGCGCTACCCGACGGTCAGGAAGGACCCGAAAAGCTGGACACAGAGGTCGCCGTGGTCAACCTGATGCAGGTCATGGCAGTCAAAGAAACTTGGACACGACCATACCTCCGGTACTTGATAGACGGAGAACTGCCTGATAGCCCGGCGGATGCCCAGAGCATATCTCGTCGGTCCAAAGCCTTCACCATCATCAATGACGAGCTTTACAAACGCAGCATTTCGAGTGTACTACAAAGGTGCGTCACCATCAGCGACGGAAAAATCATCCTCCAAGACATCCACGAGGGCATCTGCGGCCATCATGCGGGCAGCCGCTCCCTTGTCGCCAAAGCTCTACGAGCTGGATTCTACTGGCCAACGGCCATGAACGACGCCAAAGACATCGTCCAAAGATGCAACGGGTGCCAACGGTTCGCCGACAAACCGCACGCACCCGGGTCATATCTCAGGCCCATACCTTTGGCCTGGCCTTTCGCCCAATGGGGCCTTGACATGATCGACAAACTGCCAAGGTCCTCGAAAGGGGTACACGTCTACCTCCTGGTCGTAGCCGACAAATTTACCAAGTGGATTGAGGCCATGCCTGTGACTAACCAAAAGGGCAAAACCGCCGTCAAGTTCTTTAAATCCATTGTCTACAGGTTCGGCATGCCACACAACATCATCACCGACAACGGGTCGAACTTCATCTCTAAAGAATTCCAGGACTTCTGCGAGGATCTCGGAATCAACATCACATACGCCTCCGTGGCGCACCCGCAAACAAACAGGCAGGTCGAAAAGGCCAATGGTCTCGTCGGTGCTGGCATCAAGAAGCGCTTAATGAGACCTCTCGATCGACTCGCGGGTGCCTAGACACAAGAGCTCCCTTCGGTCCTGTGGAGCCTGCGCACAATGCCAAACAGCTCAACCGGCTACACGCCTTTCTTCATGGTGCATGGATCCGAAGCCGTGCTGCCAGCAGAGGTACGCCACAAGGCCCCACGGGCCGTCGCCTACAGTGAAGCTGAATCCACGGATGCACTCGAAGACGCCGTCGACACACTCGACAAAGCACGAGACATAGCAGCAGCTCGATCAGCGGTGTACCAACAGAGTCTCCGCAACTACCACAGTCGACGGTTGCGCCCAAGGTCCTTCGTCGAAGGAGACCTAGTCTTGCGACTCAAGCAAGAGCGACCGAAGAAATTCGAGTCACCATGGGAAGGACCCTACATCGTCACTGAAGTCATCCCAGGTGGCGCCTATCGCCTCAAGCACGTGGAATATGGAGTCGCATACTCCAACCCATGAAACGTTGCACAACTGCGACGGTTCTATCCCTAGCTACCTCCCTCTTTTACTTTCAATAAGGCTATTCAACCAAGGCTACTCAGCCGAACAATATACCTCCTCCATTACGATATGAATAAAGCTAAGTGTCTCGCCCCAAAATTTTTTTTACTATTCGCACTTTACTCCATGCTACAAACGCACTCGGGGGCTCCCCCCACCTCACGACTTCGTCGACTGAGGATAACACGTGTACACCTGAGTAGCTGACCACGTCAGGCTAACGAAAAGGACACGTATACAAGAAAGGCACTACATGCTAGCACAACAACCAAACCTTTATAACAAAGGGCAAAACACGCCCAGTCAAATGTATACAAATTTTACATCTATCTTTTTTACAGGTACTACCTATTCTGAAGAATAACCTGAGCACGCTGCTCAAACAGATCTACGATCTGTTCGGCATACTGCCTTAGAGCCGCATAATGCGGACGCATATCCCACTCTCCACCATCTGGCCGAAGAGGTGGCCCAGCCGCTACAGCGGACAGATCTACATCCGGACGATGCAACCGCACAAGGGAGAGCGCAACCTTCACCCCCGCAACAAGCTGATGCTGCACTAGTTCCCTGACATGATGCACATTCTGAAACTTCGACAACAGACTAGAGAGAGTCGACGGCGCATCATCCAGTGGAAACATTACATGCAGAACCGACGCGAGCGAAGTCTTCACCTGACGAAGCACCCGCGATACCTGATGAACACGATCCTGCACCATCGCAAGGACCATGGCACGATCACGGTCCATCCAGAAGAACCCGTCGGCCTCCATGTCCTGCTGAGTCAAGCAGTTGATCCGAACAGCAACACGCTCCTTCTCCTCCCTTGGAGCAATGTTAGCAGCTGCAATACTTGCAAAAAAGTAAGATGCAAGGCCAGCAGGCGCATCCGAAGTAACGAGCAACAGCTCGAAAAACTCACACTGAAGCTGTTCGAACAAGCGAAGCAACTCCGCCATCAAGTACTCCTCTCTGGCAGCACCTCGATACGCCTTGGATTTCCAAACATCAGCATGGCCACGCACCCCAAGCAACTCTTTCTCGAGGCTACGGACACGGTCTCAAAGAAACGCAAGCTGCGACACATCATCCAGGGATGGCCGCAGCTGCGCTGCAGGCGAAGTGTCAACGGGATCAGCACCCGAAGGACCCTAGATTAACAGAAAGACAAGGACATGAACAAGAAGTTGAAGGAGCACGAAACTCAGCACATTCATTAAGTGCAGCAAAAGCCACCACGTGGCACAAGGATTGTTCATCAAAATATTTACAACAAAAGAAGCTACAACTATCCTATAACTACAGCGCCTATAAAGCTGCACCCTGAGTAACCTCGGAGCCGGATTGCCTCGCCTTGGCTTCCCCCTGCTGTCTTAGCGCGTACTCGGCCAGCAGATCAATCAGCTTCGGCCCGTAACGCTTACAGCGAGCAGCATAGGTGGCGAATGCTACCTCGGATCCATCAGTAGTCGTCGACATCCGGGAAGTGACCTGGGAAAGGTCCAGCTCCGCTCTAGCCGCCAAGGCCATTGCCAGCCCGACGGATGCTCCGATGCCCTTCTTCTTGTGCTTGTACTCCGCAGGTGCTTTGGCTGACAGCGCCTCCGCCAGGGCATCAACATCTTCGAGGGCCACGCCCTTGGGGATAAGCTCCTTGTAGAAGCGCCCAAGAACCTCTTTGGCCTTGGCAAGCGAGTTGACAACAGTACTGCAGCGGTCTTCGACCGCCGTAGTAGCATCATCTAGAGCGCTCCCATGCTCCAGAGCATCGCGGTCAAATTCGATGCCCGCGGCATCTAAGACAACAAAGGAAGCAGAATGAATAAAAGCACTGCAAAAGAAAGACCAGGAAATCAAAAAGAAGAAGGCAGAGATACTCACCCAAAACAGCCTTGGCAGCCACCATAAGCTTGCCGGCCACCTCTCTCTCGCGTGAAGCCGTAGCAGTGGCAAGCTGCTCCTCGCGGTCCGTAGCCTCCTGCTGCAGGTGCTCCTTCGCCTTAGCTGCGTTGGCCAACTCCAGCTCGAGGCGCTCCCTTGCACCAACGGCGACCTCGGCCTTTTTCTCCGCTTGACCAAGGCTCTTTTTGAGAGCATCAATCTCATGAAGAGAGGCGTTGTGATCCTCTGCAGCAAGCAATACAAATATCGGATCGAAGGACAAAATGCAAGAAGAAACAAAAGACCAAGGCATAAAAATACCTTGAAGTTGCTTGAGGCTGGCCTCCAACGCCAGGTTCTGCTGCACCAGTTGGTTGGCACCTTGCACAAAAGGCTGCAAAAAGAACTGCTAGTCAAAAGAACGGCTCGGGGGCTACGCCCAAAAGGAGGATCAGAAGCAAGTTGCACATACGAAAAATACCCTACAGATGCTCGGGGGCTCCCCTCGAGGAGGAAAGAAAAAAATCAACAGATCATTCGAAAAAAGGCTCGGGGGCTTCCCCCGTGGCAGAAAGCAGAATTACTTACATGATTTGACGGCAACTCCGAAGGTCCGCTCGCAGCCTTCTAAGGCGCAACCACCCGAATCTCCTGTGGAGAAGGGTCTGGAGCAGCTCCTTCAGAGGTGGCCACCGTCTGAGGAGGACGAAGCACGACCTTCGACTCCCCCATCATCTCCCGAGCACCATCACTGGAGGAGTCATTGGAGGAGTGGCTACACAAGAACAAAATAGCTAAGCGCAAGGTAAACAAAAAAAGGCAACGCAGGGCTAAGGAAACTTACGAATCAAGCTCGCTCAAGTCAAAGACGGGAGGGGTCTTCCGGACCTTCTTCTCCTCTTTCTTCTCTTCCTTATTTTCTTCCTTCTTCCGCTTCGCTGGCTGGTGCGGTGCCACAGCCCACACGGGAACGACAGGAATTGGAGAGGAAGAGCCCCCATGCCCGTCACTTTGACGTTCAAGCCACAACGGGTTCTTGGGGGTCGGTGGAGTTGAAGCATCCGATGACTCGCTGGAGCTCCTCGTGCGCTTGCGAGTGTGATCCTCGCTCGACTCATTGGCTTCTTCAGCCGGAGATCTCGCTGAAGGCAGCTCGGACATAGAGTCCACCACCTCATTATCCGGAGCATTCGGGAATACTTCGGGCAATGGAGGCGACATACCCGGCACCTTGAACTCCTACACAAAAGAAGCAAATATGTTAGCAGGAACATAAATGCAAGTACAACGCAGACAAAAATAGCGCCACGCACACCTCCCAGATCTACACCTGCGGAACCGGACGAGAAGCAGAGAACGGAGAAGTCAGCGACTTCCCCGGGATATCCTCTCCAGCCTTGAACTTCAACAGCGGAAGAAGGACCCCGTCGAGATCTCCCTTGGAGAATTATTAGGCTCAAACCCTAGTCGGATCACGACGACCAGGGTAAAGGAACATCGGGTGCGCCCTAGCCTGGAGCGGCTGCACCCGACGTTTGAGAAAGGTGCGGATGATATCCACACCATTCACCTCCTTCTCCGGAGTCAACTGGAGATCCTCCACCCGACGATAGAGCCCCTCTATCTCCGCTACCTCGCCATCCAAGATCTAGTTTTTCCAAGACCTTTTCGGCTCGATTTTCTGGGAGGGGTCAAAAGGAGCAAGACCAAAATCCTGACCAGCCACTATGGAATCGCGGATATAAAACCATCGCCTCCGCCAGTACTGGACAGATTCGCACATGGAAAAGGAGAAGACAAAAAGATTGGATCGAATGGAGATGATGCAACGACAATGGGATAAACACCATCAGAACCAGATTGCCTCTTCACGGAATAGAGTTTTCGGAAGAGTCCAAAGTGCGGCTCGATACCGAGCCAGCACTCGTAGAAAGTAATGAAACAAGCAATGTGAAGAAGAGAGTTGGGGGAAAGATGATGCAGCTGGATGCCATAAAGAAAAAGCAGTCCACGAAGGAAAATGTGGACTGGAAAGGAAAAGCCCCAAAGGACAAATGCGAGGAACATAACCCGAAACCCAGTGGGGGGACGGGGAATTACCTCGTTGCCAGGGAGTTTGAGGGCCTCCCTATCCTGCGGGATCAAGCCCCGCTCACGAAGCTTGCGGAGATCACTCTCCCGCGTCTCCGATCGTCGCCAGTCACCGTCGGTGACACGGGTAGCCGCAGCACTTTTCTTGCCCCCAGCAGCGCTGGTGCCAACCGCAGAAGAGGACTTCTCAGGCTTCCCCATCGCGATGCGGCGGCGCCGGCGACGAGACCGTAGAATCAAAGAAGGAAATATCCGAGGATATTCCAGCGCGCAGCAAGAAATCCCAGAGAATATTGGAGCAGTGAAGCAAGAATGGCTGCGGTGAAAACAGACTAATTTTTCCCCAATGATTATAAGGACGAAGACGATGCACGACAACCGTCCATCAAGAAGACCTAACGCCAATGGAAAGATCTGACCATACACGTGTCGGCATAGCAGCAAACCGTCGCTCACACGCCGTCCACTATGCGCGGAAATCGAGGCGACGCCGTAATTATCTCCACGCCACGCGTGATCAGTCAATTCACGGTCAGAAGGTGGGACCGATGTTCGTCCAGTCACGTCATCTCTGGCGCAGCAGACGCTTGAGGTCACCGATCGTCAGCACTGACGTCATCAAAAGCTATACTAGCAAAAGCCACAATTCTTCGGCTACAAAGCTAAGAGTACTCACTCGAATCTACGATTCGACTAACTACTCGGGGGCTAGTCCTATTAGGAGCGCTGGCCGCGCACCCGAAAATAAACAAAAACTACAGCACTGACCTATTTTTCTTCGAGTCCTACGTCGAGTCTGCGACTCCACTACGAACTCGGGGGCTACTCCCATAGAGAGCGTGGATTCAAGCATCCGAAAAATTTGTGTCCTACGGACCTGAAGCTGAACAACGGCTGAATTAAAGTCTCTGCTCGAGTCTACGACTCGAACAGACACTCGGGGGATACTCCCATAGGGAGCGCTGGTCGCGCACCCTATGAATTCTTCGACTGCGATCCTTCGGATCAGTTTGCAAAATTTTTCGGCAACTCTGTCCTAATTAAACGCTAAGTGAGCAACGCTCTCCTTGGCCACCCGAAACACCTCCGCGGTGATAAACATTCGGATGCTGTGTCTGCGACGCAAAGATAAGACCTACATATATCATCTGATGGCCTGGCAACCCACATGACTACGCTCTGCTAGTAAGAATCCGTGCCAGCAGGCGCGATGAAAAATTCCGACGGACGCGTTGGGTACATCATTTAAATTTACTGGAATTCCACTCCTATAAGACCTCCGCGGCCTGAGTCGAATTACGCCAGCATCTTTTCCGGATTCGAGTCGAGGGACTCAAATCTGAAGAAGATCGTGTTGTTTTGTCCTAAGACAGTTAACTGACCCTGATCCGTCGGGAGAGTCAGGCACACGCATCAACAATCCCTACACATTCTCTTAAAAGACAGAGTTGCACCCGAAGGATTGAAGAGTCCTCATCCGAATCTACGATTCGACTGAACACTCGGGTGCTACTGACATGGTTATACCCCGCGGGTACACGACTTCAGCATACCTAGTCTAGCCCAAGGAAGTCCCACGACAAATATACGATGGTCCATGAAGACTTTCGGGTGGCTAGGGCCCATGACGCCCTCGGATCCTTGAAGAACAAGACTAGAGTAGATAGAAAATTCAAAGGGGTAAATCCTAAACCTGTAACCGACTCGATCTGTGCCTGGGACCTGCCTGCCTCTATATAAAGGCCAGGAGGGCACGTCGAGGAGGCTCTGACCTCATACTTTCGCATACACACCTCCACGCCAGATTGCATCTGCACACCCCTGTAACCATCGGTTCCACCATAATCAGAGCAGACAAGCAGGAGTAGGGTTTTTCCTCCGGGGGCCTGAACCTGGGTAAACCTCGTGTCCCCGTGTTGCTTGTTTGCTAACCGTTCCGCGATCTCCAGCATCCCCATCTTATCCAAAACCCAAGTCCATAACAATGGGCATCGACGAGATTAAACCTCATCACCAGGGGTATAGACATAAAAATTCACGATTGCTGATGGTATTTCTCCAATCTTCCAATCCATAGTGGTACAATCATAATTTATGTCCGAAATGGAGACATGGTCATAATAAACCCTATAGTTTATAACTACTGCTCTGTTTTTTGTCAAAATGGAAACATAGTCCCGGCCTCTACATCGATTGATGCATATGTTCTTCTTTATTAAAATATTCAACAAAGGTTTGACAAAGATCATACATCAATAAACCTAAAATCCCCCGCGCAACACCTAAACCCGACAATGAGTGAGGATCATGCCAATAGGGCCTTATACCCTGAAAACACGAAAACCCATCAGCTAGGAGCCAGGAACACCCCATACCCCAAGACACCCTCTAGGCGAAAGGGATCGCTCATCTGGTCTAGCAGACTCTTAGCGAGCACCTTATGCATACGCTACAGATGTCGTCAACACCATCAAACCATAGAGCAATCTTCGGTATAGATATCCCCATAATCTTCATCATTCCTGTCGTCGAATCCACCACGACACCATACAGGGCACCCGCCCTGTGCGAGTCCGTCAAGGCATGTCCTTCACCGAGACCCCTCTGCACCATCTCGCCAAGACCCTCCATTGTTAACGTGGTAGATGTGACACTTATCCACATGTTGCCTTCCTTGTCCAGCACTTTCTCCCCAAAACGATGCACCCGGGAGGGAGAACGTCACCGAAAGCGCCGCCAATGTGCCCAGGAGGGAGAACGACACTGAAGGCGATGCCATCGTCTGATCCGAGAGACCCAGATCTAGGGTTTCCCCCGGATCAGCCCGAGCGACGAAGAGGCGGCTTCAAGATCGATGTCTTCAACAAGGGAGCTATTGCTCTGGTTTGTTATCTTTTAGATACATATAGATCAAAGTGGAAAACCTCTTGCCATACATATATCACTGCTGTTAAATATGACTCATACTGTGGTACAACTCTAGATCACGGACATTATACTCAATCCAATACATAAGTCCAAAAAATAATTAGATATGTAATCATTATTACTATGGCGGACTAGTATGACAAAACCAACATCGGTAGGTCCTGCCTTGTTCTCGCTAGCTCCCTCTGCCTCCAGGCCCGGTAGTTATTCTGCACTTCCCTTGAACTGGACGGAGGCATAATTTCTCTGGTGAGCTTATGTTGTCATCCTGATATATAGCCTCATCGATGCCACACAGTCATCGTATGGATGCTGATGGCCAGTGTGGATATCATACCTACAAATGGGGATAGGGCATGCAATTTCTTCAGCATTATGGAAAGATTAAGTGGTGCAGATATTGTGTAGCCCAGATAGGAAGTTACAGACCCAAGATATGCTTGTGAAAGGTACTCTAGGGTGTTGCTCAGCTTGGTGGTTTTCATCAGTGGTGGGTACTTTGCAGTGTCCCTGCACACCCAGAGAAAAAATGTGTCAAGAAGATAGTACTACTATAAAGCATTGTACGTCCTGAACACCGTAGCTCACAAAGCAAAGATATGTACCTGATCATGAATGTAGGGTACTCCAACCCAAGGAGGTCAAGGTCCTGGTCCACGCCATGGCCAACAAGGATTCTGGCCCCACCATAGCTCCGTGGCCGTATCTTCCACAGCAGCTCCCTGTTGCAGAGGATGTCCTGGATCCTCTTCTGCACACGCTTCAGTGGCATTGCGTCCCTCAAGTACTCCGGTCTTATTCCGGTCACATCATATCTGAATAGATGAATCATTTCAGAGAACAGTCCATACGTATATCTAATTTATTGCCGTTTACGAAGACAGTAGTTAAGTAGAATCCAGTCCAAGGTAATGTTAGTCAGGCACCTGTAGTTGGTGACAGGCACCGTTGGCTTCACAAAGGCCTGGAAGAGGATGCTCTCATCTTCTCCAATAAGGCACACTTTCGCACAGAGGTCCATCGAGCCGTTCATTCCTCCTCCGACCGTCGTGCAGGCCATGGCAATAGCACGTCCTCCTGAGCCGCTCTTATGCACCTGAGGTACAGGGCAACACGAGAAAAGAAACATCAAATTGCAGTTTGTAGCTCGGCACATTTTCGTACAAATCTGTCCGGAAGCTCTAGCATGCATTTAAGAACTCAGACTGCACAGTGTAGAACACTACCATAACAGCAGGGGTGTACTGGCAGCGGTGATATCTGGCTGCGGCCTGACTGTCGAAGATGTTGGAGCAGATGCCGCAGCTGTGAGCGCTGAACACGGGCGCGCGCTCCACCTTGGGCAACGGCCCTTCATTGTACGGACAGATCACAAAGACAAAGGAACAGGCAGATCATCAGGATTCAGGAACACACATGAAAGAACGGAAGTGCATGAGCACAGCCTGTTGAGCTGTTCTTAAGAGGTTGGAAATATCGATGTTAACCGACGAGGTGCTCCCTGAGGGACTCGAAGGAGCGGCACCGCTTCCGCACTTGTATCGTCGCAGGTTTGCATCGTAACACGGTTCTCATAGTTTATTATACTTCCTTCTGTTTTAAAATATAAAATATTTTAGGTTCGTGAAAAAAATATATCTATACTAAAAAAACTGAGTAAATCTTTATACTTCCTTCGTCCAGAAATAACTGACTTAAGTTTGTCTAGACGCATTTTAGTATATAGATACAGATAAATCCAAATCGCTAACCTCCTCCCAGGTATCGCTAACCTCCTCCCATGGCGCACCCCCAGGGCGCCGCCGGGGGATCCCCTCCCGCCGCCTAACCTTCCCTCTCCCTGATCCCCTCCTCTCCGCCGCTGCCGCCGGCGGCAGCCGCGGTGGCGGCGCCCCTGGTACCGAACGGTGCTAGGGGAGGTGGGCACAGCATACATCCCCATCGATGCGGCTGGGGTTGGGTCGTCGGGGATGGACGTGGGCGGTGGTCAGGGCGGCGTTCCCCGGCCTGGCGGCGGCGGCAATCTTACCCGGCTTCGGCTTCTCGGGAGGTGGTTTGTCGTGGGTCTAGGCGGCCCGTCTAGACCAGCCGGCTTCCCGGCAGCGCGAGCGGGTGGTGGGCGGCGCTGGTCTGGCCGGCGCTCACGAGCGGAGCGACCTCGTGGAGACGGCAGTGAACCACCGGTTCGGACTTGGATCCGATCTGTGGCGATCTGGGCTATCGGTTAAGATGGGATTTTGCGCCAAGATCTAGGCCGGAGTGGTCCATCCGGGAAGCTGTGAGTACTGTTGTTGGCTTGGCCACGCCGGCGAAACATCACTCTGGATTGCCATCTCTTAGATTTGCTTTGCTCGAATAAAGGTGGTCCTTTGGTTTCTTTCGCACGAAGACGAAGATCTACTTGATGTCTGCCCGCGTTGATCTGATCTGAAGAGGCGGGTTCCGGAAGGCTCCGCCGGCAAACTCCCATGGGCGTATCATGCCTGGAGATTGCTGGATCGGAAGGTATTCGGTCATGCGCACCTTGTTTTTCTGGCCGTTTGGTTTCAGCGGGAGCGTTGTGAAGCTCTGTTGTTTGTTCCCACCAAGTGCCATCTTAGAGCCATGGTGAAGTCAGATGCGAAGAATGTCAGGAAAGCGGAAATATGAGGGTAGCGATGGTGATTTTTGTTCTTCTGGCGACGGAGAACTGGCTGCATGATCTGGGACTTGTTGCAGTGATTGTTGGTGTGGAAAGACAACACAGGGGAGTTTCCAGTCTTATCTTGCAGGATGAAAATCCAAGGTGTGACCTTAACTGGTTGTGCCTGGCAATGACCTTGTTGAAGGCATTGTTTTGTGAGCAAGGACTTTCTTCAGAGTGAAAACCTATGATCTTTGATCGGGCAACGATGGCGCTTGGACACTGTTTCCTATTTAAAGGCGTTGTTATTGAAATGGAGGACTACTGGTGTTGTTCCGATGGTGTCACTGTCGTTACTTTGTGGATTAGTTCACTGTAGCGGGACTATTCTCTTTTTTGTAATTCTTTTTTTCTTTTTTCTGGGTTGTGTGCATCCGTAGAGCCGCTAGGACATGCGTTGTTGCAGAGGCCAGGTATCATTAGTATCCTGTGATATTAATATATACTCTTTTCCAATAAATCTAAATCAGTTATTCTAAAACGGAGAAAGTATTAAAAAAATCTAGATATATTTGGTTGACAGAGTGAGCATAAATGAAACTATACACTGGGGTTTGCTCAACTAAGATACGCACTGGTCTGGCGGTTCCGTCGTGCTCCCCGTCCCTCGCTCCTCTCTTGAGAAACAATGAAACAGAAGGTATGCACTCTCTGCTCAATCTTTCACAATGATTCCTGTTTAACTTACCTATACTCGATTAATGCTCTATTCCTATTTATGGGTGTCATGTATGGTGTTAGAGCATCTTCACCAGATCTACCCATCTGGTGGATCTAAACGGTCCTTTTTTATCTGTTTGTGTCACGTTTTTAGATCGGGTCTAGCATGTCCAACCAACCGTGCATAGTGACGCGATCCATTTGTTCGCGCTGGCATTCATTAGCGTCATCGCTGGGCAAGAGATAGCCAGTCAGTTGAAACTGTCAAATTGACAAGCCAAAAACACACAAATTGACTATCAAATGACATGATAGACATGCGCCATCGCCCTTTGGGTTGCAGACATCTTGCTGGGGAACTATGAAATAGCGTTAAGGAACCATCAAATAACAATGCCTCGTCCGCAATGTTTCAGGCATCTATCTTGTTGGGTCTCTTGTTGCGTCTCCGGCTCAGCCTCGCCGTCGTCGGCATAGTCGTGACCACCCTCGTTGATCAAGTCGTGCATGGCGTCCTCACCGTCGTTGGCCAAGAAATCCTACCCCCAATTTGGCCATCATAAGCGGCGGGAGCAGCATACTGGCAATGGCGAAGAAATAGGACGACCATACCATGTCATTGGCAGTCAGCGGCTCAGCGAGCATTTCGTCGAACAGGTTGACTGGCGTCGGCATGTTCGTGGCAGAGATGGACCGTCGCTTCGTCGACGCCTCCGGGGTTGCGTCCATGGTGGTTGGAGTGCGTTTCAGGTCGGTGGTGGGCTCTCCTGCCTCCGACGACGTCGTGCGGAGATGGTTGAACCGGGATAGCGAGGCCACGATCTTACCTTCAAGCGAGGCCGTGTGCGGCCCTAGCGTCCTGGTGTGGTTTCTATGCCACTGACGGGAGGGACCGCCAAAGATAAAGGGAGGACGCACGAGGACAAGCGCGCTGTCCGGATTGACCCAACCGAGGCCCGAATTTGGTGCATGGATTGGTCGGTCCACACGCGTTTGTCTGGATGGGTTGCCATGTTGGGCCGTCGTGCACCTATCCGCCAGTCCGTTGGGACATACACGCATGGACGGGTTGGGTCAGCCCGGTGGAGATGCCCTTAGGATCCAAAAAAACCACGTGTCACACCCTAGGGCGACACTGCGAGCCGCCAGAGCTCCTCACGCCGCCTTCCCCTCATGCCGTGGCGGCCGACGGCATCCTCGCGGAGGCCGAGGGCCCAGCCGAAGGTGGTCTGGGATGTGCTTGAATAAATGAGGCGGTCCTAAGAGCCCTCTCACACCATGGGGAATATATGTTTGATGCATGTCTTCATTGATCTGACCGGAGTGTCGAGTTTTATATTCTCCGTTCGGGAACTCTAATGGAAAACATACTTAAAGATTGCCGGATCGGATGAAATTCGGTCACGTGCAACCATGTTTTTTCTGAGCGTTTGGTTTGAAAAAGAGAGCAATGTGAAGCTATGCATTATGTTGCCATCGTGGGACGTACTTTAGTCCCAGAGTGAAATCAGTCGCGGAGAATGGCATGGAATCCGAGATCCAAAGACTATTAATGGTGATTTGAGTCATGATGGCGATGAGGTTTTTGATTTGGTGATTCATGATTTGGATCAGCTGCATCAAGTGGGGGCGACAACACATGAGAAATTCATGGTCTAAACTTGCTGGATGAAAACTCAAGGTCTAAACTTAATTGGTTGTGTCTGGCAATGGCCTTGTTGAAGATATTATTTTGTGAGCGCGCACTGTCTCCTGGTTGAAAACTAAAGGTCTGGCCTTTATTGGTTGTGTCTAGCAATGGACTGTTGAAGATATTATTTTGTGAGCACACTCCTAAGTGAAAATCTATGATCTATAGTCAGGGATATGCAACGCTTGTGCACTAATTCTTTCTTGAAGGTGTCTCTTTTGGAGAAGATGGATTTTTAGTGCTATCTTGGTAGTGTGGTCCGCTGCTACAAGAAATAGATCACTATAGCGAGATTTATATTTTTTGTAATTTTTCTTCTTCTTTAGTTGTGTTCATCTGTATTGCCACTAGGACACTGTGTTGTTACAGAGCGTGGGTATAATTGGTATCTTTACGGTATTAATCTATCCCTTTATAAAAAATATGATATTCTTTGAGCGAGATTTTTGGGTTTTCATTATAGACCAAAAGAAAAGAGCAGCCTAACAATGTGAGAGTATCCCAACCACGCACACCCACTATGGGGCGCCCAAAAGGGCTATTGGACGCACCAGACTCAAAAAACACCACCAGCTGTGACCCCAAAGGCGCGATGCGTTTGGCGTGGCCTAATAAGGCCTTTCACAATGAAGGGTCTCTTAGCACGTTATTATAGGAGATATTAAAACTTAAGAAACAATCATTACAATGGAGTGTCTCTTAGATATTGTCTCTTAAGAGGGTTGTATTTAATGATTTTAGCCTCATGCATGTATGTGATTGAATTAGCCAATTTTTTGGCTATGATAGCGTGCAAGGGTTGTATCTTAGCTAAAATACAATTACCCTCTTTTTTTTCATTAAATCACATGCCACATAAGCAAAGTATCTAGGAAACGACGCTAAGAAACATCCATTGTCAAAGGCCTAAGATACGTGCTTGCAGGACAACCCGCCCCAAATGGGGGCCTTTAGGCGTGTCCGACGCAAGCCGCGACCGACACCACTTCAGATACAAACTGAAGGGACCACTTGGCATGGCCCAACGCCATCCTCCCCCCACAGTCGCGCCTCTTCCCTGCTCGAGGTCTCTCCCATCCCTTCCAAATCGCCCTCCGCCTCCCCTTCGATGCCGACAATTCATTGCCAACAACCAGGGCCGTCGATGGCCATGAGCGAGGTGCTCGACCGAACAGGGCCCCCAAATTCTTGGGGCCCAAAAATCTATAGGCCTAGCTCTATTATCCATGAAAATCCGCCAAGAAGCTTCCTGATTTGCTCCCGAGAGCTGCGCCTCCTGCCGATCACTAGCAGCCTTGACCGTGAAGCCATCTCCCTCCGACCCTACGCATCCCAGCGGCCAGCTCCATCTCCTAGATCGATTTACGCTAGAAAAAAAGTCTCGATCAATTCCAATTCCATCAATGATTGGCCTCACGCAAGAAAAAAAAGGTCCCAGATTGTTTGAATTCCATCCATGATCCACGATCTTGCAGATTGTAGTAGCAAATTTTCGTCACAATTATAAAATAAAAATACTCACTTGTCATTCATATGCAATTGGATTGTTTGAATTTATTTATATTAATACTTCTATTGTGTATGTAATAGAAAGAATCATGAATTTCAGAAAAACCAAGTGTCAACCAAGTGCTGAAAAGTATATTTTTTTTCTGAAATTTAGGCCCATATTTTGATTTTTGCACACGGGCCCCTTATTTCTGGAGACGGCCCTGCCAACAACCCATCCTAAGAGTCGTCTACTACATGCAGCAAGCTTCGACCGCACCGGCCTTAATCAACTCCGTCGAACTACACGCAGTGACCTTGCCGCCCGCCTTGCAGCCAAGATGTCCGCCTGTTTACCTTAGTAGGCACCATTTACTAAGTATAGAGTGACAGTAAGGATACCCTCTATGGCAATGGCAACGCTACGGCCAATGGTTAGATAAATTCACCTGTGGCCATAGGGCGCTAATAGTATTGGGCCATGGACGGCTCATCCTCATCAGTAATAGCTAAAATAATAGCCTGTTGCCAATGTTATAGTAACAGGACTATCGACCTGTTGCCGATAAGGCATCATCACAAACAAAGGATTGGATTAATTTCCCACTTCCGTCGCTTGCCTCACTCTCTTCAACCCTAGCCACACACACTCCCATCGATCTCCACGGGCTCCACTAGCTAAGCTCTATCTTCTCGCTCGCGAGCTTGGTGATGGTGAACCCATCCTCCTCCGCCAACCGTGGCCATGGCCGCTCAGTCACCACTGCGGTGGTGCATGGCGTTTCGACATTAGCTACTCCACAACTGGCCATCGGAGCTTCCCGGGTGGGGAGTACATCCTGCAACATCGGAAGACACTCGCATAGACCCCACCACTGGCCGCCCCACTCTCCTCATCTTCCACTTCCTCATCATCGTCGAATTCAGATCTAGAGGTTGCATTCCTTATTTCTCGCGCCACCTTAGAGCGAGAGTGCGTGGATGGCCAGATCTAGGAGGTGTTGATGATGAGGGCCGTCTACATCACTTCTGTCGAACACCGAATTCAGAAGGCCGAAGAGGTGGTGTTCCAGACGCAGCTCTAGGCCGCAACAGCTAGCCATGTCTCTACTCCCCCTCAATGGCATAGGGCCAGAGGCTGCGGCCGCAGGTGAGGCTGCGGAGGAGGAAGATGCAACGGAACAAGGAAAAGAGGTGGAAGAGGAGGAGGATTCTAACTACTCTAACGACAGCTCCAAAGTCAGTGTGTCGGCCAGCGATGCTAAGTGAGCCCGCCTCGCCTAACATAAAAACCCTAACCTTAGATCTGTATTAGTAGTATCTTAATTAGATTACCTTTACAATTAGCTATATTAGGTACTTCATTCAATTAGATTACCTATGCAATTACATAAGTTCTTCACATAACGGAATGTACTGAATGACTCTGTTTTGCCTCTTTAGTTGAATGTGCAGAATGACTCTGTTTTCCTCTGGAGTTAAATGTCTTGTATGACTCGTTATAGCCTCTTTAGTTCAATGTACTAAATGGCAGCACTGAACGATTTAGAAGAAGAAATCTTAACTTTTAGTTGTGACAGAAAAGAACTTATTTTCTATCACAACTAAAATATTAAGTTATTCACCTCACTGAATGTATTGAATGCCTTTTTTTGCATATTTTAGTTGCTACATTAGTTAATGAAAGAGTTGCAACTGAGTGTATCTCTCTTATTACAATACCTAAGAAATGTTAGCTGAATGTGCTGAATGCATCCATTTTGCATTGTTTAGGGCGAGGAGGAAGCCTGGAGCGATACGGTGGCTGTGAAGACGTTGGAGCGAGGCTCCATCGACAGTGTTGTGATGATTGTGTCTTTGGGAATAGCATAGGAGTTGAAAGGGAAGATGACGACATTATGTTCGTTGCAAACCGGTGGTCGTCCGATCACAGGACACACCAAGATTTATTTTATCCCCTTTAATCCTAATTAGAAACAATCATTAAAAATCCCCATAACTGATGTAAGCATATTTTTTTTGTGAAATTCCACCGATTTATTAATAATCATCAACAGCAGTACAAAGAGTCCTAAAAGTAATTAAAATTACAAATAGGTCAATGGACCACCTAGTAGTGATGCAAGTGGGTCAATGTTAGGGTACCCTCTACCCTCTTTAGTTCAATAAAATGAACTAACTTTTGCGATGACATCATCATTTTGAAAAGGTTAATTTATTTTTTAAAACTGAAGAGGGTAAAGGGTACCTTAATAGTGACCCACTTGCATCTTTACCACCTAGCGACGACTACAAACACTAACACGAGCCGAAGGCGCACCGCCGTTCTCGCCCCTCCATCACCGGAGCCAGGCAAAAGCCTGTCGTAGAGCTTCTTGTAGTAGATAGACGGGAAGTCGTCGTACTAAGGCCGCAAAGAACTAGCGCACCAGAGCAGCAACCATCGCCGAAGATGACAAACGTAGATCGGAAGAAACTGATCTCAAAACACACCAACGAAAAATGACCAGATCCTAAGGGATCTGTTGGACACATGACTCCACACGCCCTCCGTCGGTGTTATACACGCACCACCAGAGCGAGGATAGGACTGGGAGTACCTTCTTCTGACTTCAGGACGTAGCCGTCGCCTCAACATCCTAAAGAAGACACTAAAAATAGTCTAAACAAAACACTAAGATCTCCCGCCGGCGAGGGGCCGTGGTCCGCCACGCCTCCAAGGCCCTAAGGCCACCGGAGACGAGACGGACCGATGGCATCGCTGACGGAGGGAAGGAACCCTAGATGGGTTTTGGTGCCGCCACTTGGGAGAGCCTGTCTCTAGGTCCCGTAGCGGTTGGACCAGTGCAGTTCTGTTCTCCCTAAACGCTGCAAACCTTGATGTAAGCATATTAGGCAATGGCTATATCTAATCATTGTCAATATATATATTATAGCCAATGGCTAGAATCTCCATCGTAGTTGTCTCTTCACATTAGCCACATGGATATAACAATGTAATGTTTCTCCGTTGCCGATGGAGTTTTCAACCCGTGTTCATAGGATCGCTCTATAATAGTTCTTTTTAATTTTTGCCTCCCGTGTTGCCATTGAGTTGATTGATTGCATAGCTCTCCTCTTCATAGGATATGGATTTCAAATACGAGATGGTGATCTAACTTGTCTTCTTCAACTACAAGCGGGCGAGCTGAACAATGTCACTCCAAAACGTGGAGGTTCAAAGTTTGGGAGACGGAAGTCAAGAAGCCAAGGTAGAGAATGGAGGGTCAAGACATGCTATACGCTGAATATTTTGCCGATCATTTCAGGCGGCGTTTCCAGATGAACAATAAATTGTTCATGAAGCTAGTGCATAATGTTTGGGTTCCAGTGCGAAAACAAAAATTTACTACGCGTGAAACCCTAATTTTCCAAGATCTATCTACTAGTAATGCAGTAACGAAGGAAGACAGTAATAACGTACCCTTAAAGAACAAGACCTTAAAGAACAAGAGAGCATTACGCTCATATAGAAACATGGCTGATGTAGTCGTACATGTCCGACCTCAATGTCACAAAGCTCCTCGCACGTCACCCCTTGTCCAGATCCTCGCACGATGTCCTGGGTAGCTCCAAGTGTAGACCCATCAAGTTGCCACACACATACGGTGCAAGACAATGACTCCCGGCCTCAGATCCCTCCGAGGTTGCGGAAGTAGACCTCTATCCGGAATCCCAACAGCACAAAGGTGCACCGCAGAAGAAGTCATGCGCGTACAGTTCTTACATGGGACTGTGTACTTGTTAAGGCAACTAGAGAGAGGGGATATTCTAGCCAAAGAGAATATCTAAATTGATGTTTTTTAATCCCATCATGGGCACCTCTTTATATAGGGGAAGGAAGGTGTCCCCTCCCTCTTCGGTGCCCCATGTGGGACTAAACCTGATAAAAAATAAAGGGAAAATGACCTCCCATCCGGCTGGACCACAGGCGGCCCAACACAGCCGAAACAGCAGCAGCGCAGCCAGCCAATCGGATCGGCGGCACGAGGCCTAGCCAGCTGACCGGGTGACGATGTTTGATCTCGCCAATGCCCATTGTTATGGACTTGGGTTTTGGAGAAGATGGGGATGCTGGAGATCGCGGAACGGTTAGCAAACAAGCAACACGGGACACGAGGTTTACCCAGGTTCAGGCCCCCGGAGGGAAAACCCTAATCCTGCTTGTATGCTCTTGATTATGGCGAAACCGGTGATTACAGGGGTGCGCAGATGCAATCTGGCATGGAGGTGCGTATGTGAAAGTATGAGAGAGAGATCTAGGTCGTTCCCTCCTGGCCTTTATATAGACTTAGGCAGGTCCCAGGCACAGATCTAGTCGGTTACAGGTTCTAGGGTTTACCCTTTTGGAATTTCCTATCTACTCTAGTCTTGCTCTCCAAGGATCCGAAGGCGTCATGGGCCTTGGCCACCCGAAAATCTTCATGGGCCGGCGTATATTTGTTGTGGGCCTTCCTTGGGCTGGACCAGGTATGCTGAGATCATGTACCCGCGGGGTATAACCATGTCAGTAGCCCCCGAGTGTTCAGTCGAATCGTAGATTCGGCTGAGGACTCTTCAATCCTTCGGGTGCAACTCTGTCTTTCAAGAGAATGTGTAGGGATTGTTGATGCGTGTGCCTGACTCTCCCGACGGATCAGGGTCAGTTAACTATCTGAGGACAAAACAACATGATCTTCTTCAGGTTCGAGTCCCTCGACTCGAACCCGGAACATATGCTGGCGTAATTCGACTCAGGCCGCGGAGGACTTACAGGAGTGGAATTCCAGTGAATTTAATTGATGTACCCAACGCGTCCGTCGGGATTTTTCATCGCGCCTGTTGGCATGGGTTTACACTAGCAGAGCGCAGTCATGTACGTTACCAGACCATCAGATGATATATGTAGGTCTTATCTTTGCGTCGCAGACACAACATCCGAATTTTATCACCGCGGAGGTGTTTCGGGTAGCCAAGGAGAATGCTACTCACTTAGCGTTTAATTGGGGCAGAGTTGCCGAAAAAAATTTGCGTACTGATCCGAAGGATCGCAGTCGAAATTTCATAGGGTGCGCGACTAGCGCTCCCTATGGGAGTAGCCCCCCGAGTGTCTGTTCGAGTCGAGCAGAGACTTTAATTCAGTCGTTGTTCAGTGTCAGGTCCGTAGGACACAAATTTTTTCGGATGCTTAAATCCATCCTCCCTATGGGAGTAGCCCCCGAGTCCGTAATGGAGTCGTAGACTCAACGTAGGACTCGAAGAAACAGTTCAGTGTTGTAACGTGTTGTTTATTTTTCGGGTGCGCGGCCAGCGCTCCTAATAGGAGTAGCCCCCGAGTAATTAGTCGAATCGTAGATTCGAGTGAGTACTCTTAGCTTTGAAGCCGAAGAAATTGTGACTGTTGCTAGTATAGCTTTCGATGACGTCAGTGCTGACGATCGATGACCTCAAGCGTCTGCTGCGCCAGAGATGACTTGACTGGACGAACATGGGTCCCACATTCTGACCTTGAATTGACCGGTCACGCGCGGCGTGGAGATAATTACGGCGTCGCCTCGATTTCCACGCGTAGTGGACGGCGTGTTAGCGACGGTTCGTTGCGAAGCTGACACGTGTATGGCCAGATCCTACCGTTGGCGTTAGGTCTTCTCGATGGACGGTTGTCGTGCATCGTCTTCATCTTTATAATCATTGGGGGAAAACATTAGTCTGATTTCACCGCAGCCATTCTTGTTTTACCGCTCCCTTGTTCTCTGAGAGTTCTTGCTGCGCGCTGGAATATCCTCGGACATTTCCTTCTTCCATCCTACGTCCTCGCCGCCGACGCCGCTGTACCGCAATGGGAAAACCAAAGAAGTCCTCCTCTGCAGTTGGTACCAGCGCTGCTGGAGGGAAGAAGAGTGCTGCCGCTACCCATGTCACCGACGGTGGCTGGCGGCGATCGGAGATGCGGGAGAGTGATCTCCGCAAGCTTCGTGAGCGGGGCTTGATCCCGCAGGATAGGGAGGCCGTAAAACTCCCAGGCAACAAGGTAATCCACCGTCCCCCCGCAGGGTTTCGGGTTATGTTCCTCGCCTTCGTTATTCGCGGCCTTTCCTTCCCAGTCCACGACTTCCTTCGTGGACTGCTTTTTCTTTACGGTGTCCAATTGCATCATCTTTCCCCCAATTCTCTTCTTCACATTGCTTGTTTTATCACTTTCTGCGAGTGCTGGCTCGGTATCGAGCCGCACTTTGGCCTCTTCCGGAAACTCTATTCCGTGAAGAGGCAATCTGGTTCGGATGGTGTTTATCCCATTGGGGGTAGCATCATCTCCCTCAAACCCAATCTACTTTTCTTTTCTTTTTCCATGTCCGAATCTGTCCAGTATTGGTGTAGGCGATGGTTTTATATCCGCGACTCCACAGTGGCTGGGCAGGATTTTGGTCTTGCTCCTTTCGACCCCTCACAAAAGATCAAGCCGAAGAGGTCCTGGAAAAACCAGATCTTGGATGGCGAGGTAGCGGAGATAGAGGCTCTCTATCGTCGAGTGGAGGATCTCCAGTTGATTCCGGAGAAGGAAGTGAACGGTGTGGATATCATCCGCACTTTTCTTGAGCGTCGGGTGCAGCCACTCCAGGCTAGGGCGCACCCGATGTTCCTTTATGCTGGACGCCGTGATCCGACTAGGGTTTCGGCTGAGAATTTCTCCCAGGGAGATCTCGACAGGGCCCTTCGTTAGCTGCTGAAGTTCAAGGCTGGAGAGGATATCCCGGGGAAGTCGCTGACTTCTCTGTTTTCTGCTTCGCTTCCTGTTCCACAGGTGTAGATACGTGCACGTTGCGCTATTTTCGACTGCATTGTATCTGCACTTGTTTGGTAACAAATTTCCTTCTCTTGTGCAGGACTTCAAAGTACCGGGCATGTCGCCTCCATTACCCGAAGTATTTCTGGATGCTCCAGATAATGAGGTGGTGGATTCCATGTTCGAGCTGCCATCGGCGCGATCTCCGACTGAAGAGGCCAACGAGTCGAGCGAGGACCACACTCGCAAGCGGACACGGAGCTCCAGCGAGTCTTCGTATGCCTCGACTCCTCCGACTCCTAGGAATCCGCTGTGTCTTGAACGTCATAGTGATGGGCATGGAGGCTCTTCCTCTCTGATTCATGTCGTTCCCGTGCGGGCTGTGGCACCGCACTCGCCGGCGAAGCGGAAGAAGGAAGAAAAGAAAGAAGAGAAGAAAGAGGAGAAGAAAGTCCAGAGGACCCCTCCTGTCTTCGACCTGAGCGAGCTTGACTCATAAATTTCTTTAGTCCTGCACTGCTTTTCCTTGCCTGTTTACTTTGTACTTGTGCTAATTTGTCCTTGTGCAACCACTCCTCCAACGAATCCTCCAGTGATGGTGCTCGGGAGATGATGGGGGAGTCGAAAATCGCGTTTCCTCCTCCTCGGACGGTGGCTACTTCTGAAGGCGCTGCTCTAGACCCTTCTCCGCAGGAGGTTCAGGTGGTTGCGCCTCAAAAGGCTGCAAGCGGACCTTCGGAGCCGCCGTGGGATCATGTGAGTAGTTCTGCCTCCTGCCAGGGGGAAAGCCCCCGAGCATCTATAAAGGAGTTTTTGTTGTTTGTTCCCCCTTCGGGTCTCGGGGGGAGCCCCCGAGCGTTTTCGTGTGTGTAGTTTGCTTCTGCTCTTTCTTTTGGGCGTAGCCCCCAAGTGTTCTCTTGACTAGTAGGTCTTTTTCCTGTAGCCTTTTGTGCAGGATGTCAAACGACTAGTGCAACAGCACCTGGCGCTGGAGGCCAGCCTCAAACAGCTTCAAGGTACTTTTATGCCTTGATCTTTGCTTCTTCTTGTATTCTTGTCCTGTTATCCGACGTTTGTATTATTTGAATGCAGAGGAGCACAACACCTCCATTTGTGAGATTGATGCTCTCAAAAAGAGCCTTGGTCAAGCGGAAAATAAAGCTGAGGTCGCCGTTGGTGCGAAGGAGCGCCTCGAGCTGGAGCTGGCTACTGCGGCCGAGGCTAAGGAGCGCCTGCAGCGGGAGCCCACGGACCGCGAGGAGCAGCTTGCCACCGCCACGGCTTCGCGCGAGAGAGAGGTGGCCGGCAAGCTTATGGCGGCTGCCAAGGCTGTCTCGGGTGAGTATCTTCACCTGCCTCTTTTGATTTCCTTGTCTTTCTTTTGTGGTGCTGTCGTTCATTCTTCTTCCTTGTTATCTTAGATGCCGCAGGCATCGAGTTTGATCGCGATGCTCTGGAGCACGGGAGTGCTCTGGATGATGCTGCTGTGGCGGTCGAAGATCGCTGCAGCACCGTTGTCAGCTCGCTTGCCAAGGCCAAGGAGGTCCTTGTGCGCTTCTACAAGGAGCTTGTCCCTAAGGGCGCGACCCTTGATGATGTTGATGCCCTGGCGGAGGCACTGTCGGCCAAAGCACCTGCGGCGTACAAGCGCAAGCAGAAGGGCATTGGCACATCCGTCGGGCTAGCAATGGCCTTGGCGGCTAGAGCGGAGCTGGACCTTCCCCAAGTCACTTCCCGGATGCCGACGACTGCTGATGGATCCGAGGTATCCTTCGCTACCTATGCTGCTCGCTATAAGTGTTATGGGCCGAAGCTGATTGATCTGCTGGCCGAGTACGTGCTACGGCAGCAGGGGGAAGCCAAGGCGAGGCAATCCGGCTCCGAGGCTACTCAGGGTGCCGCGTCTTAGGCGCTGTAGTTGTAGGATAGTTGTAGTCTCTTTTGTTGTAATTATTTTGATGAACAAATCCTTGTGGCACGTAGTGGCTTTTGATGAACTTAATGAATTTGTTGAGTTATGTGCTCTTTCGTCTGCGTGTTGATGTCTTTGCCTTTCTATTGATCTAGGGTCCTTCGTGTGCTGATCCCGTTGACACCTCGCCTGCAGCGCGGCTGTGGCCATCCTTGGATGATTCGTCGCAGCTTGCGTTTCTTCAAGATCATGTTCGTAGTCTCGAGAAAGAGTTGCTGGGGGTGCGTGGCCATGCTGATGTTTGGAAGTCTAAGGCAGATCGAGGTGCTGCCAGAGAGGACTACTTGATGGCGGAATTGCTTCGATTATCCAAGCAGCTTCAGTGTAAGTTTTTCGGGTTGTTGCCCATTTCTTCGGATGCGCCTGCTGGCCTTGCCTCTTACTTTTTTGCAAGTATTGCAGGTGCTAACCTTGCTCCAAGGGAGGAGAAGGAGCATGTTGCTGTTTGGGTCAATTGCTTGACTCAACAGGGCATGGAAGCCGGCGGGTTCTTCTGGATGGATCGTGACCGTGCCATGGTCCTTGCGACGGTGCAAGATCGCGTTCACCAAGTATCGCGGGTGCTTCGTCAGGTGCAGACTTCACTCGCGTCGGTTCTGCATGTGATGTTTCCGCTGGATGCTGCACCTTCAACCCTCTCTGGTCTTCTGTCGAAGTTTCAGAACGTGCATCATGTCAAGGAATTGGTGCGGCAGCAGCTCGTCGCAGGGGTGAAGGCTGCACTGTCCCTTGTTAGGCTGCATCATCCTGATGTAGATCTGTCCGCTGTGGCGGCTGGGCCGCCCCTTCGGCCGGATGGTGGTGTGTGTGATATGCGTCCGTATTATGCTGCTGTAAGGCAGTATGTCGAAGAGATCGTAGATCTGTTTGAGCAGCGTGCTCAGGTTATTCTTCAGAGTAGGTAGTACCTGTAAAAGAGATAGATGTAAAATTTGTATATATTTGACTGGGCGTGATTTGCCCTTTGTTATAAAGGTTTGGTTGTTGTTTGAGCACGTAGTGCTTTGTTCGTATACGTGTCCTTTTCTTTAGCCTGACGTGGTCAACTACTCAGGTGTACACGTGTTATCCTCAGTCGATGAAATCGTGAGGTGGGAGGAGCCCCCGAGTGCGTTTGTAGCATGGAGTAAAAGTGCGAATAGAAAACAAAATTTTGGGGCGAGACACTTAGCTTTATTTATATCGTAATGGAGGAGGTATAGTGTTCGGCTAGGTAGCCTTGGCTAAATAGCCTTATTGAAAGTAAAAGAGGGAGGTCACCTGGGATGACTTCGGTGACGATGTAGGGTCCTTCCCATGGTGACTCGAATTTCTTGGGTCGCTCTTGCTTGAGTCGCAAGACGAGGTCTCCTTCGACGAAGGACCTTGGGCGCAGCCGTCGGCTGTGGTAGTTGCGGAGACTCTGCTGGTACACCCCTGATCGAGCTGCTGCTATGTCTCGTGCTTCGTCGAGTGTGTCGACGGCGTCTTCGAGTGCAGCCGTGGATTCGCCTTCGCTATAAGCGACGACCCGGGGGGCCTGGTGGCGTACTTCGGCTGGTAGCACGGCTTCGGCTCCGTGCACCATGAAGAACGGCGTGAAGCCGGTGGAGCTGTTTGGCGTGGTACGCAGGCTCCATAGGACGGAGGGTAGCTCTTTCGTCCAGGCTCCGGCGAGTCGCTCGAGTGGGCTCATGAGGCGCTTCTTAATGCCGGTGCCGATTAGGCCGTTGGCCTTTTCCACCTGCCCATTCGTTTGCGGGTGCGCCACAGAGGCGTATGTGATGTTGATTCTGAGGCCTTCGCAGAAGTCTTGGAATTCTTTGGAGATGAAGTTCGATCCATTGTCGGTGATGATGCTATGCGGTATGCTGAACCTGTAGACAATGGATTTAAAGAACTTGACGGCAGTCTTGCCCTTTTGGTTAGTGACCGGCATGGCTTCGATCCACTTGGTGAATTTGTCGACTGCGACCAGGAGGTAGACGTGCCCTACTTTCGAGGACCTTGGCAGTTTGTCGATCATGTCGAGGCCCCATTGGGAGAAGGGCCAGGCCAAGGGTATGGGCCTGAGCTCTGGCCCGGGTGCGTGTGGTTTGTCGGCGAACCTTTGGCACCCTTTGCATCTTCGGACGATGTCTTTTGCGTCGTTCATGGTCGTTGGCCAGTAGAATCCAGCTCGTAGAGCTTTGGCGACAAGGGAGCGACTGCCTGCGTGATGGCCGCAGATGCCCTCATGGATGTATTGAAGTATGGTTTTCCCGTCACCAATGGTGACGCATCTTTGTAGTACACCCGAAATGTTGCGCTTGTACAGCTCGCCATTGATGATGGTGAAGGCTTTTGACCGGCGAGATATGCGTCGGGCATCTGTCGGGCTATCAGGTAGTTCTCCATTTATCAAGTACTGGAGGTATGGCCGTGTCCAGGTTTCTTCAACTGCCATGACCTGCATCAGGTTGACCACGGCGACCTGTGTGTCCAGTTTTTCGGGTCCTTCGTGTCCTTCGGGTAGCGTAGCCCCCGAGTGTTCTGCTTCTTCTGGTGATCCCTTGGGGAATTTCCGCTTGATGGATGACACACAGATCTGTTCGAGGAACACACCTGGTGGCACCCTTGCGCAGGTGGAGCCGATGTTGGCGAGTCTATCGGCCGCCTCGTTGCTTTCTCTTCCAACGTACCGAAGCTCGTAGCCGTTGAATTCTCCCTCGAGTGAGTTGTAGAGTGCGCGGTACGCGGTCATGTTTTCGGCGTGTGCGTCGCACTCATTCATCGTCTGTTGGACGACAAGGTTGGAGTCACCGTAGATGACCAGGCGAGTTGCACCGCAGATCTGTGCCATCCTCATGCCGTGGATGAGGGCTTCGTATTCAGCCTCGTTGTTGGAAGCTCGGAATTTCATCCGGAGGACGTACTTCATCTTGTCGCCCTGTGGGGAGGTTAGTATGACCCCGGCTCCCGCTCCAGCTCCGCGCTTGGAGCCGTCGAAATGCATCTTCCATGACTGCGACATGTCTGGGGTGTCTGGCAGCTGCAGCTCCATCCAGTGTACAAGGAAGTCTGGGAGGACCTGAGACTTGATTGCGAGTCGCTTCTCGTAGATGATGTCTAGGGGTGACAGCTCGATGCCCCACAGGGCAACGCGTCCTGTGGCCTCCGGGTTGTTCAGGATGCTGTTCAAGGGTGCTTCGTTGACGACCATCACCTGGTGCTCCTGGAAATAATGGCTCAACCGACGAGCCGTCATGAACACGCCGTAGGCGAGTTTCTGGTAGTGAGGGTACCTCTGCTTTGTTGGTGTCAATACCTCGCTGAGGTAGTAGATTGGGCGTTGGACCCCGTGGGTCTTACCTTCTTCGGGTCGCTACCAGCACGGTGCTTACCACCTGGTGTGTGGCTGCTATGTACAGCAGTAGGGGCTCGCGCTCTTTTGGCGTAACCAAGACGGGCGAGGTGGAGAGAAGCCGCTTCAGATCTTCGAATGTATCGTCCGCTTCGGGTGTCCATTCGAATTTGTCGGCCTTGCGTAGTAGCTGGTAGAATGGCAGGGCTTTCTTGCCCATGCGGCTGATGAACCTGCTCAATGCCGCTATTCGTCCTACGAGCTGCTGGACACCCTTGAGATTCTTCGGTTTCTCCATGGCCATTATGGCCCGTATTTTCTTCGGGTTCGCCTCGATCCCCCGCTGGGAGATGAAGTAGCCAAGCAGCTGACCCGATGGGACGCCAAAGGCGCACTTTTCGGGGTTGAGCTTGATCCTGTAGCGGTCGAGATTATCGAACGTCTCGCGGAGATCGTCGATGAGTGTTCTCGCCTCCCTGGTTTTGATGACTATGTCGTCGACATAGACTTGAACATTGCGACCGATCTGGTCCTTGAAGCATTCCTGCATGCACCGCTGATACGTGGCACCTGCGTTCTTTAGCCCGAAAGGCATTGTGTTGTAGCAGAACACTCCGAACGGCGTGATGAACGCCGTTTTCTCTTGGTCTTCGACCTTGAGTGGAATCTGGTTGTAGCCTGAGTAGGCGTCGAGGAAGGAGAGTTTCTCGCATCCTGTGGTCGAATCGATGATCTGGTCGATCCGAGGAAGAGGGAAGTGATCCTTTGGGCAGTGCTTGTTCAACGACGTGAAGTCCACGCACATCCGCAGGATGTCCGTGTCCTTTTTGGGGACCATCACTGTATTGGAGAGCCACTCGCTTTCTTTAATCTCTCGGATGAAGTCTGCAGCGAGTAGTCTGTTGATTTCCATCCCGATGGCTTCGGCCTGCAGCTCGGACAGTCTCCGAATGGACTGCTTGACGGGCTTGGTGTTTGGGAAGACGTTTAGTGCATGCTCAGCGAATTCCCTGGGAACTCCTGGCATGTCCGCATGACACCAGGCGAAGATTTCCCAGCGCTCACGGAGGAATTCGACGAGCGCGCTTTCCTATGCGGGGCTGAGGTCGTTAGCGATCAACGCCGTCTTGGAGGCATCCGTCGGGTGGACCTGCACCTTTTTTGTGTTGACGGTGGAGTCAAAAGACATATCAGGTGCATTTTGTCGTGCGACTGGGGGTGCCCCGTTGTCCGTCACCTCGCGGAGCCTTACAAGCTCCTCCTGCATGCCGAATGACTGGGAGATTCTGTTGAAGTCCCTGTCGCAGTGGTCCGATCGGGTGAAGCTTCTGTGGACCGTGATGATGCCCCTGGGTCCTGGCATCTTGAGTAGCAGGTATGCGTAGTGTGGTACGGCCAAGAACCTTGCGAATGCTACGCGCCCGAGGATGGTGTGGTATTGTGATGGCCAGTCCACCACTTCGAATTCGAGATTCGAGCCGCTCGCATCGGAAGTTGTCCGGCCTGCCGAAGATGACGTCGAGCCATATTTTTCCCAGGGGGAATATGCCCTTTCCTGGGACGATGCCGTGGAACGTTGTGTCTGATTGTTCCAGGCTGCATAGCGGGATCCGCATTGCTGCTAGAGTGCTTGCGAACATCAGGTTGATGCCGCTGCCATCGTCCATGAAGACGCGGCTCATCTCGAAACCTCCGAACTGCGCCTCCAGCACCAGGGCAGCATGACCTGGGCGAGGGATCTGGCAAGGGTGATCCGAACAGCTAAACGTGATGCAGGACTCCGATCCGCTGAGGTACTCAGGGATGGCAGGTGGAGTTGTCACGGCCAGGTTGATCTGACGGGTGATTTTCTTCTACACCCTATTCGTTGGGCGCCCCTTCTGGATCATCAGTGCTCCTTTTGGCGGGGGATAACCGTGCCCAGCGTTGTTCTGTGCTGGTGCGACCGGTTGGTTCGGGCCTCCTACGGGTGGCGGTGGAGGAGCTCCATGCGCTATCTCTCCTGGTGTGTTCCCAAATCCAGGGGGTGGAGCTTGCTGCCTCATCTGAACCATGCTTTCGCTGAGCTTTTGGAACTCGCGGCAGTCCTTGAGCATGTGGCTTGCCTTCTTATTACCATCCTGCTTGTCGATGTAGAAGTGGATGGTGCATGGACCCGACAGTTTTTCGTATGCCAAGGGTCCGTCGTCACGACCGTGGCACTGCCACGACTGCGTTGGGCGTCCTCCATCGCGAAAGTTTCCTCCGCAGTATCCGCCGCTGTTGCGGTTGGTGTCGTTGCGGCGATCGGCATAGCCGGCCACGACCATGTCGGGTCCATCGCGATCGTCGTAGACGCGCGGTCTCCTTTTGTTACGGCGCTCCCGTCGTCGGTCGTAATCGTCCTCTTCCTCCGATTGTGCCCGGTGGACGGAATCTTCGCCGTCGGCCCACCTATTGGCAATGTCCATGAGGTGGTCGAGTGTCTTGGGCTTGACGCGCCCAAGTTCCTCCTTAAAGTCATGGCGCTTGACGCCGTCCTTGAAGGCGTCGATGGCCCTTTCTTCGGAGATGTGCGCCGCGGAGTTTTTGGTGTTGGACCAGCGTAGTATGTACGAGCGAATGGATTCGCCCGTTCGTTGAGTATAGGCTCGCAACTCCTCGATCGAGGCAGGCCTCTTGCTGGTGCCTTTAAAGTTTCGGATGAAACTGTAAGCCAACTCCTCCCAACTTCGGATGGATCCTGAAGATAGGCTGCTAAGCCAGATCCGGGCTGCGCCTGTCAGCTGCAGCTGAAGGCATTGCATGGCGGTTTCCTTGTTTCCACCGTGCAGCTTGACGGATGACAGGTGGTCGCTGAGCCATGCCTTTGGGTCCTATGTGCCGTCGAACTTCGGAGTATCCGAAGGAAGCTTGAAATTTCATGGCATCCGTGTCCTTCGGACAGATCTGCTGAAGCACCGGGCTCTGCAGAGTTCTCCTTCGTCTTCGTCCATCTCAGATTCAGACGAGCATGCGCGCTTGGCTCGTTCTTTGTCGATTTTGCGCTGTATGAGTGCGTCTCTGGCGTCGTAATCGCGGCTGCGATGACACGAGCTCTTGTGCCTTCGAGGAAGGTCATGGTCCTCTTCTTCGGATGAAGGAGTGGGGCTGCGGTCGAACCTGACCGTAGCTTTCTTTTTCGGCTCCGCAGGAGCTTCTTGATGGAGCTCAGCTCCGACGAGTCCGGGCCCGGTGAGTGCGGACTTGTGCATGGCTCTTTTCGGGTCCCCCTCCGGAGGTGGGTGGGACGCGAGGTACGCAGTGGCTGCCATGATCGCAGCTTGCGGTGTCTTCGGGATGATGTTGCCGTCGGCATCCATCTCCATGAAGGATGCGTGGACGGTTCGGGTCACCTCATGGCGCTCCTTGGGGTCCATGTTCTCCGTCCGGGAGCGGTGCTTGTTGCCGTGGTTGCCGTTCGCGCTGGAGCCGATGCCCATGGAGGAGAGCGCAGCTCGTCGCGCGCTGGACTCCGAGGCTGCTTGCTTGCGTTTGTCAAGCACCTCTTGCATCTTGACCTGCTTCTTGTGATCCTCGATCAGGAGCAAATGGTATGCCATCAGCAGGTCCGTGAGGCATCTGCGGGCAGGATCGTGCTGCCCGCCACGCGGCGCGTGCCTGGGCCCATCCTTCTTTGCTAAGGCGGATGACATGGCCGGTGTTATCCCCTTCGGGTGGGGGTGACTGGCTTCTTCTGTTCCCGCCGTTTCGGTCCTGCGGGTTAGGTGGCGGGTTGGGCGGCGGGTTGGGCGTTTGCTGATCCACGTCGCCCTGGATGACTACGGCGCATTGGTAGCGCTCGTAGATTGGTCCGCTGTTGCCGCAGCTTTTGGATCCGGAACCGTAGGTCCCTTCATCCGATGGCGGATCACACAGATCGGAGTTGCAGTTGCTGCTGTCGTATGACTCATCTGTTGATGATGATGTGCGTAGCACAGGGTGTGGGGCCCACGAAGCGGGCCTGATTGATGGTAGGGGCACCCACTCTGGGAGGCGGAGGGTGCCAGTTTGCCCCACCTGGAAGCAGAAGCTCCCAAACAGGATCTCGAGTCCGTCGCCTACGGGCTCGAAGTCCTTCATGGTGGCCGGTGAGTGGGCGGTGAAGTCGAAAGCGCCGAAGAGGAGGTGACGCTCCGTCGCCGCGGAGTTGTAGATCGCTCGGGTTGGGACCGTCACTATCACACAATATACGTCCCCATTTCCCACAGACGGCGCCAATTAACGAGGTTTGATCTCGTCAATGCCCATTGTTATGGACTTGGGTTTTGGAGAAGATGGGGATGCTGGAGATCACAGAACGGTTAGCAAACAAGCAACACGGGACACGAGGTTTACCCAGGTTCAGGCCCCCGGAGGGAAAACCCTACTCTTGCTTGTCTGCTCTTGATTACGGCGGAACCGGTGATTACAGGGGTGCGCAGATGCAATCTGGCGTGGAGGTGCGTATGCGAAAGTATGAGAGAGAGAGATCTAGGTCGTGCCCTCCTGGCCTTTATATAGACTTAGGGAGGTCCTAGGCACAGATCTAGTCGGTTACAGGTTCTAGGGTTTACCCTTTTGCAATTTCCTATCTACTCTAGTCTTGCTCTCCAAGGATCCGAAGGCGTCATGGGCCTTGGCCACCCGAAAATCTTCATGGGCCGGCGTATATTTGTCATGGGCCTTCCTTGGGATGGACCAGGTATGCTGAGATCGTGTATCCGCGGGGTATAACCATGTCACCGGGTGGGCCGGTGAGCCACCCCGCGGCCCAGTCGCTGGCGCCCGCGGCGGCCTGGCGCGGCTCTCGGGTGGGCTGGTGCATGCGGCCCAGCTTTCCCTAGCACCCGCGTCATCTAGCCCGGGTGGGCTACCATCCGGCCCGCCTGCCAGCTCCACTGTGCGCCCGAGTGGACTGGGGTCGAGCAGGCCCAAGCAGCGGCCTCTAGCAACAGCCCGCCTGGCGCGGTAGCTGCTATCCGCCGCCCATGTTCGCGTATGCTGGTCAAATCAGCCCTTTACTTGCTGTTTTTATGTCTTTTCTCATAGCATTCTCTTGGCTAATTTTCTTCGGGATTTTGGCCTAATGAGAAAGTTTATTTATAAACCTTAATTCAAATATTTATTTAGAGTATATTAGTTTACAATTAATATATAATAAATGCATATTATAAATTATCGTTTATCCAAAACTTCTTTTGGTCCATTTCCTTCTTTCTTTCTCTAAACAACTTCGAATCTTCGGAACAATTCTAGTTTCTCTCTCTTTTGTGATTCCTTCTTACAGGTAGATATCTAAGCGTCATAATACCCTTAAGCATGTGTCCCTACGGTTTGGAATGTCATAGACATGATCTCTATCAATAATCAACAGCTGGACGGGATGCCCAAGTTGAACCCTATGCACTCCACGATTCACCATCGTGTCGAACCTTAAACAATGTGTCATATTCCTTTTGTCTCTGCGATACTTGCATTGTCCGAGATTTGATCATCAACATCACCATGTCGGGTTCAACCTCATTACCGATAAATGCTACTTTACTCGTACCGATAAGTAATATCCCTGTGACCTAGTCACATGTTGCACAACATATTAGATATAACTTATCCGAGTGGGCCTAGAGTATCTTCCATCACGCAGATGTATAAATCTTGCTCTTGACACATGTGCCTCAACCTGCTCTGAGTACGTGATCACACCTTTATAATCACAGTTTCACGAAGTGACGTTTGATGCTCTCTAAGCACTCTCGGGTGACAGTAATTAAATATGGTCTCACGGTCTAAGGAAGAAGTCACTATGTTTCTAACAATTGCAACTGTGAACCCTGTGATATGATCATGTTGCAACAATCATCTGTGGAACTGTCCACCATCTCATTCTCCAATAAGATGGCTCAATTATAAATAGGTGCCGAAGAACCAACATGATTAGGAAACCTTGATTATCCGTTGACCAATGAACTAGTTAAATATAGGCTACTAGGAACCTGGGTTTATTTACATGCCACACATGTATTAATGGTTCCTATTGATATAATTATAGCATGGTATAAAACTATTATGAACTAATGAAATATGATAATAAAGACCTTTATGATTTGCCTCTAGGGCACATTTCCTTCACATAATGTGAGTGAGTATGATGGTCACTTCATGTTGAAAAATGATTGCACTTGATAGGCCCATTTCTCGGCAGTTCACAAATGCACTGGGCTATGAGGAAGTTTGCATATGCAGCTCCTGGAGATGCCAAAGACGAGTACCTACGCATGTCTGAGTCTACAACCATCGAATCCATGTACAGATTTTGCAAGGCAATTGTGGGAAAATTTGGACCACACTATTTAAAAGCACCAAGTGGAGTCGAGGCGGCTCATATCATGGAACAAAATGAGGCGAGAGGAATTTCCTGTCAATGTTTGTACAAAGGGCACGATGGAGGGTGGAGTGTGGTACTTGAAGTTGTGGCAGATTATGACCCATGGATTTGGCATGCTTTCTTTGGCATGGGTCATGGCTGGATCTTACAATGACATGAGTGTGTTCAGTGCTCTCTAGTGTTTGCAAACTTGTTGAAGGTCATGCTCCACAATGCACTATGAGACCAATGGTTCTATATACTAAAGGGTACTATCTAGATAATGGCATCTATCTAAAGTTGTCGACATTTTTGAATAAAAACACTAATCCTCTAGGTCCATACAAGGCTCACTTTGTTGCGCACTAATAGAGATGCAAGAAGGATGTCGAGCACGCATTTGGTGTGACCCAATCTTGATTTGCTATTGTTCAGTAGCCTCCTCTTACCTGGTATTAAGATCATAATTGGAAGGTGATGAATGAATGTGTGATCCTTCATAATATGATCACTAATCTTCTAGGCCTATATGTAATACTTTTCGGTACTTCCTTAGTTGACATTTAGTTTGGTATACATACTATGTTGTGTTCTTTTGGTCTAATCCTCTTCATTAGTTGATATACCTTCCATTTATCTAGTAAAATGAAAACGCATATTCGTTCATTCTTCACTTTCCGCTTGCATTTCAACGATATCTATAGACGTTTAATGTAGTGTTCATTCTTCATTTGTTGCTTGCTTATCAATGATTTCTATAGATGTTTAATATAGCATTTTGCAGTTTTTCGTGCGGAAGACTAGGGTTAATTTAACAAACCTGAAAAATGACATTTATTGTCAATGACCCTCCCACTTTACCAACAAGATATAATTGATTACTAGGTAGCAAAGTTTCCATATTTTCTAAAAATGGCTGATCAAATATTTTAGAACTGAGCATGAAAAATTTACAATTCATAATATCAAAGATCTTCAAAAGTCAACACTGCATACATCATAAACTTACCGCAGGTTATCTTATTCCCGCTGTTAGTAAATTTCCTCACCAAATCACTCTACAAGCAAGAGACGCAACTTGTCAAACTTAAAGTCTAAAAAAGGAGTACTTTGGATAAGACTAATTCAAATTATATGCATAAAAAAATTCATGTGCCAGCGTATACATATATGGTTTCATTTAGAGGCCACCAAAATACGCAGAAAAAAGGGCCATATATAAAGCTCCATAAACATGGGCTCATGGCCCTAGCTAGCTATAAAATATACACTAACTAGCCTCATACCTATCAAACTAAAAGAACTCATGTTCATTAGCATAGTTTTAGAGGAAGAAACTATTTCAGTGGCGAGCAGTTCTGACCTGGGAAATCAACAACCGGTCCTTCCTTGCCGCATAAGTACACTTACTTTCTGTCTTCTCGAGCTTATAGATAATATTCTGTATAGTTGGCCTTTTGTGTCGATCCTCCTGCACACAACTTAAACCAATTTCGATGCATGTCTTTACTTGTTTAGAATATGCGGTCCTCTGGTTCAATGTTTCAAGTAGCCTATTCGTCCAATTTTCTTGCACCTACCAATTTATAGAACATAAAAAGGGCAATATATTAGAATAAGTAAAGTATTACTTATGAATACATAGAGACGATCTCGATAAATACAAACCCTGATTTTCTTACAAGATTAGTGAATTCCTGTGAAGGCATTTCAGCGCTTTTGGAGTAACCAGGGCGTCCTGCCATCATCTTTATGATTACAACGCCCAAGCTAAATATGTCAAATTTATTTGAGATAAAATTGCTGCGTATGAATTCCGGTGGTATGTACCCACTGCATGACACATCATATATATGTTACTGAACATCTAATCCAAAAAAAACTTCCGTGTTTATATTTCAGTTCAAATGGAGAATTAGGCTTACAGCGTTCCTAATGAACTCTGAGTACATCGTGTATGTTCATCGCCGAAGAGCCTTGATGTCCCAAAATCTGCAATTCTGGGAACCATGTTCTCATCCAGCAATACATTCGCTGGCTTTAAATCGAAATGATAAATTAATTCATTATGGAGGTATTTCAAACCCTGGCAAATGCCCCGAATTATTCGATAGCATGTGTGCCAATCATATCTGTCACATTCATCTGTAGCACCAAATAAGGATAATTGCCGGGATATAAATTTTAAGAATACACTTTAATATGCTAAATGAAACAAAGATAACATCATCATTACCAGAAAGATACTTGTCAAGGCTTCCATTATACATATATTCCAAGCAGAGCGCCCTATGTGTCTTTTCAGCAAGAACCAATTTCCCTTCATGCTTTACTTGTTCTTCCTTTATATCATGGCAATAGCCAACTAACCGCACAATATTTTGGTGTCGGAGTCTTGTAAGATTCATAAACTCGTTCAGAAATTGCTTATCGTCATGTCCTGGCATATCATAGAGCTTCTTCACAGCAATCTTTTCCCCATCTGGATGCACTCCCTACCCAACATTTCACATGGTTTAATTTTCTGTTTGTATAGTAAATCGGAAAATGATATGTTCAGAATGTGACGAACCAAATCATTTACCGCTACTCCCTCCGTTTAGAAATATAAGATGTTTTAGGTTTGTGAAGTAAATGTATCTAGACACCTTTTAGTGTATAGATTTATTTGAACCTATACACTAAAAGGTGTCTAGATATATTAGCTTCATTGAACTAAAACATCTTATATTTCCAAACGGAGGGAGTCCATGAGAGAGAAAAGTGCAGCGTAGAATCAAGTATGCGAGTTAAGCATTCACAGGATCAGCAGAGCAATAAAGATAGCTTTCTTTTGCGTGAAGTTGCTGCCCGTCTAAAGAAACACTCCAACATCATGCTAAGGTGGCTGGTGATCGACAAAATTTACTCCCGGGGTCCAATGTTGCTGGGGGCTGTGCGACATAAAGAGGAAGGAGATGGTACAAAGCGAGTGGAAATCTTTCTGAAGGAAACTGGGTCCATAAGTGGTCGTGGGGATAAATCTTTTGCAGACTTGTTCGTGAGGCCTATGTGCTTGCAGCTACTTTGCTTTGTTTCTGGCCTCTTCAGGCAGCTGGAAGCCTAGACCTCCTAGTTATGGTTTTGTCAGCGACAGGCAGCAAAGTCTCTTATGGTTATCCATTTTTTTGCGAATATTATGGTTATCATTTGATAATAGAACCTGGCCTAGAGGTCATATGTAATTTGTTATCGGTAAATGAAATATATTAATGTCAAGTTTATACCAACTACACCCAGCCTATGAGAAGGTCATAGGTAAATACAATATACTTATGTGAACGTCTACAAAATATTAGATCGTGGATCTTATATATTCAGAAATCACCATATACCTTTTTCAAATTATAATAGATGTATCTCTGTATGATTGTCGATCTAAGGAAGTCATTTACATCATTAATCTTACCAAATAAACCATTCCAAACGAACCGCTACCAAGCTTCCGCTCCTCGGAGAAACCATTAGTAATTTCTCGTAATAAGTCAAGCGACATAATCTTCGGTTCCGAACTAGCATCGTCCATGCCGTTGCTTTTCCTGACAGAAAGAAAGAAAACCTGGGTCCTTATATTTTGCAGCTGGAATAAGCTAGCACTAAAAAAAGCTTCTGAGCAGTTTTACTCCTCTTCTCCTTGTTGACCCCTACCAATAGATGAACCGATCTTGCACAAATAAGATTCAATATATATATAATATAAAGAGGGAGAACTTTGGGATGAACATCCTTTTTCCAGCTTATACAGGAAAGATCTACATGGCGATTTTGCACTTAGAGCAAGGTCAGAAAGGGCGGATCTGAGAGTTAAAAAGAGCTGCGATGATAACAAAAATGCCTGGACTTCCATAAAAACATCCGATGGACTCGAAAGAGCGCTATGGGGAAAGCACTAACCTGAAGTCGGCCTGGGGACAGTAAGGATGCTGCTAGTCAACGGCGGTTGATGCTTTAGGGGAATGAAGGAGAGTGAGCAGCTTGGTAGACAGGAACCTAATAGTAGTTGGCTGCAAATGAGCTGAGGTCCAATTTTTTATACTTGTAGGTGCTCATCGCTTTCCTCTCGAACAACGTGTATGCAGCCAGATTAGATTACATCGTTAGCTTTCCTGCACTAAGGCATGGCCATGCACTAGCATGTTAAAGTGATGAATTTTAGTGACCCATATTAGTTGACTCAAATTTGTCTAGATTCGGATAATATATCTAGCATTAAAACATGTCTAGATATATTTGAATCTAGATAAATCTAAATCAACTAATATGGATCGGAGGAAATACTATTTCCGATAATATAATCATTATTGACCTCAACAATATAACAAAAAAAAAACAGAGTACTATTTCGTTCACTTTCCTCTTGAACTACGTGTATGCAACCAGATTAAATTACTATGCATCGTTAGCTTTCGGCACTAAGACATGGCCATGCACTAGCATCCTAAACTGATGAAATTTTAGTACTAGTACTAGTAGTATTTGCGATAATAGAATATTTACTGACCTCAACAGTAAACCAAGTGATAAAATCGCAAGAGTTCACTCTGAATCTCTGCACAGAAGCGGCACGCAGTCATACAAGTTCCCGTTGAGAAATGGACAAATGGTAAGTGAACGAAATGAAATAAAAGAGCTGTGAAGTGCCTATTCGAAGACAAGACCTCCATTCATGCTAGGGGAAAAGCTTCCCTCGCTTTTTGCTCCAAAAAAAAGGCATACATATTGCGATCATCCATCTTGAGGAGCATGACCAAATATTGAGCCAGTATGCACATAAGTGCATAAACTGTGTGTATGAAGAAATATTCCTTTTGTTAAACACCAAACCGATCTTGCATAGTCACGGCACCCAACAAAAACGAACTACGATTGCGGATAAAGATCAGAGGCTAAGACACCAGACCGTACATGTAGCAATAAACATTTTGATCCACACGTTTTCAAAAGCGCGTGAATAAAAAGAGTGTGAACAAAACAGAGGACCTGAACGTCATGTCACCTTAAATCATAGAACTACTAGATCGTTAAAATAATGTCTCATTTCATCATGAGGACATATGAAATGTGAGCTTCCTGTCTCGTGCAAAGATAATTTTCATCTGGGTTCCAGCCCTACAGGTCAAACAACACATAAATTAAACTTCTCTAGGAATTACAATTCTCTAAATTTACAAACTCCGATGAGTAATGAAGTCTCCTCTAAGAAAAGGGCTAGGAGTTCAGAAAGCACCTTGTGTTACTAAGGAGTTCAGAAAAGATATTAACTGGTTGCAGTTGGAAAAAAAAATCAAGCCACAAGCGACCATACCAGATGACATGGTACCATAAACTTCTTCTCTTCTCCATCTGTGTCCCCAGGAAACAGCATGTCTAAACATAGATAGGATCAGAACATTGCCCTAGCTTTGTGAAAGTTGCCTAAATATGGTGAGGCAAACTTTGGAAAACAAATAGGCTTCACATACACGTACCACGACATGACTCAACACATAGGCAAAACAATTAACAGAAAAAACAGAAGGTACAGAACCGGGAGCAGTTTGCAAATGGTAGACCCACTCTGGCCGTCATACAATCTACAAAGGAAAGATTTCGATCAGCAATCCAGCATTCAAAGTATCAGGCACAATGACACGATGCCATCGGTTTTCTATTCTCTTTCATACCCCAAATATTACAGGAACTCCTAGCTGAGGAAGTAACATCGCTCTAAAGCTCCCCGAGATAAATCTGCTTGTCACTGCCACAAGATCCAATGATAGGCTCGGTGGGGTGGAAAGCAGTCTCGTTGACAGAACCGTTGTGCCCAGGAAGCTTGTACAAGATCCGCCTCGATGTTGTGTCCCAGATGTAGACCATGCGATCAGCACTCCCAGCAGTGACCTTGCGATTGTCAGGTGACCAGCTGCACTTCAACAGGGTCTTCTCAAAGTTGTGCTGATGGCCTGTGAGGGTCTTGATGTTCCGGTTCTCTGGTGCATAAGGGCGCAAATCCCAGATTTTGAGCTCATTGTCCATTGCATTGGTGAGGAGGTACGATCCATCAGGACTGAGCTGCATTCCAGTTATCATGTCCTGATGTCCTTTGAGATTTTCCGTGACTTCATTCTTGCGAAGATCCCACCACTTGACGTCGTTGTCCAGGCCACCAGTGAAAACCTTATCTGCAGCCTCTGAGAAGCTCACAGCGGTAATCTGGTACTTGTCTGGAAGTGTTTGGATAGCCCCTCTCTGACGCAGGTCCCAGAGCTTCGCCGTACCGTCGTCCGATCCACTCACAACAAGAGGTGGCCACTTACGTGACGGGCAACATGAGTTGACAAACGATGAGTGCTCAGCCATCTTCTTAACCTGCTTGCCAGTTTCAACATCCCACACCCTCAAAGTCTTGTCAGGACTTGCAGAGATTATCTGTGTACCATCAGAGGTCCACTGAAGGTCAAGGATAGCATTCTTGTGCCCTCTCAGTACCATGTAGTTCTTACAGTCACCATGGACATACCACAAGAAGATATCCTTGTCATGGGAGCCTGAAGCTATCACAGTTCCAGCAGGGTTGAACTTCATGCAGTAGACAGCACTCTGGTGCCCTGTGAGCAGCATTATCGGTGCCTCCAGACTGGACGAGCGTTGTTTCCCACCAGGCCCAAAACCAAGAGCCTGGTTAGGATGTTGTTGAACGTTACCCAGCTCCATTCCTGGCCGTGGGGCTGCTAGGGCCAGAGAATTGTTGCCTGGAGCGGAAAACATCTTCCAAGTCTGTAGTTGAATTTATGTTCCTGCAACAGAGAAAGATATTAGATGGCTGGAACAAACTGAACACTCCAGATCTAGTCCACAGTAGAGTCTTAGAGTCCAAACATGTGCGCATAAACATCCATGCCAAAACAAACAGAAAATGGCATTACCCAGGTTTTTAGTTGTCAAATACACTCAGGCAGTACCACAGATAATAATCTCTAAATAACATTTTAGTAATGTGATTTAAGTAGAGCTGCAGTGAAGTAACCCAGGTCAGTATACACAAAATGAGGATTAAGCAATAATTGAACAAAACATTGGTTCACTAGGGGAACTGTGAAAATTTAAACAGCAGTAGCAGAAAAGGTTGGAGAAGTTTTATATATCAAATTGGCCACGTGAGGGGCTGATCTAGGAGAAAACCTTAACAGATATAGACATGAGTGCTCTATCATGTGTTACAGGCTTATTACAGCCTACAGACATGGAGTTGTCGCGTAGAAGCACTGGACGAGAGCCAACCAGGCTTACAGCCTATAGATGGCTCATTTATGGATTGTACAACCGTTATTGACGAACTAAAACCGGCACTATCTATGGAGCAGTGGCCAGCAAGCTCAGCACAACCCGCATAGATGCAGCAATAGTCTATGGGGCTGGAGGTGTTGCTACATTTGACCCGTGGAAAAGGAAATGCGCTAAGACCGCAACATCTGGGCAATATAATTTTCCTTTTTTATGATTCCTCAAGGATCCTGGAGCTGCTCCTTTGATGGGAGAACCAACCCATGCAACATACAATTGCATAAATTTGAGTGCTAGTACCAACAGTTTGGAGTTGTGAGCATTACAAGCTGAATTGGTCAGACAGGTAATCCTGCAGGCCAGTGATAGGATCCAAACCAGAACAAATATGCTAGTACAATGATATGACAAGCTCGTACAAAGGGGCGGTTTCCAAGCGAAATCTGAAGAACTGCACCGTGGTCTCTCAGATTTTCTAACTCGCCAGGATGAGGATGGGGTCCCTATCCCGCCATCCCCGACCTCTCCTCTCACACGCGTGCATGGAAAACCAGAAGGACACCACACAGGTAGCACACTAGCATCTCTAATCTACCAGGAGACGAAGTCGAGAAGGTCATAGAGGGGAATACCTGAACGGAAGCCCTAGGCTGCTGCTAGCCAGGCGCGAAGACGCGGAGTGGTGCTTCTCTGGTCGGAGACGGCGACGGCGGAGTGGGCGCGTGGTGGGAGGCGAAGGCGGAGGAGGTTTCGCCGATCCGGCCGGAGGGGCGAGGGGTGGAAGGAGCCGAGGGCGGCGCCGCAGGCGGGTTGGTGCGTGGAGGAGGATTCGGGCGGCGTGGAGGAGCCTTTGGGGTTAGGCTCGGGCCGCGCTGTCGGCCTTCACGGCTGATGGGCTGGATATGGGCTACGTTGTACGTGTGTCTATGTGTAGGTGGGTCGGAAAGTCTCTTTTTTTTCTAAGTTATGGTACATGCTGGCATTCCATCTGCCGCCCGGTTATGCTTTGAGATTAGTGCGCCACTTGTCTTTTGATTTCCGTGTCTGGCATAGAGTGGTTTCTCCTCTCCGCAAGATGATGGGAGGAGAAAATCGGTAATGCTACGTCTTCGGACAGGTTTCTATGGAACTTTTGTTGCGGATAGACATGGTAGATGCAGATTTAATGGGGATTTTTTTTTAACAACCACTGTACCTATTTTATCCAATGACACAGTTCCATGTCTATCTGTATGATGTGTCCGTAAGAATTCATTCGTAACTCTAGCATTATTGGGAGAAAATTGATCCGTTCTATACCAGACACGGATATTTTTCAGCTAATTTGCAGTCGGGTCTGGTGCCTCGTCGGGGTGTTACTCTAGAGTTCTGGGTAAAACAACATACTCCTAGATAAAATTACGTTGAGGTCAGTGAAATTAGCTTAGGGTGGTCGTTTCCTCTATTAAATCTAAAAGCGGATCAGCAAGCCTGTGAATTGTGACCAATGTTCACATGAGGACACCCTGGACCGTGCTAAACAGCTGCTGAGCGGGCCAATGCAGCTCTTATAGCAAGGGTTCGTACGCAAAAAATTTGTCCAGTGTAGGGCGCAACTGTTCTTTACTACTACTGGTACTAGTAGAATTGTAGAAACGAGCACCACGGATGAGCAAGAGCGAATGAGAGGATCTTTGGACAGGATACTTTTGACAGCTCGATCATACATGCTACAATCTCTATTTAGTTACAAGGCTATTTTAATTATAGTCTCATACTACAGAAATATCTATCAAGTTATCTGATGGACTTATATGTTGGATTATTAGGCATAATTTCCACGATTAATTTCAGAATATAAATCATGACAAAACCAGCTACTAGCTCATGTAACTCGAACATACTAGATGTACTAAACAACATGATGATCGGAAACAAACAGCAGCTTAACATGTACTCGCAGAACATGATGAATAACCAAACAGGATCACGTAGCACGTACCGTTCGGTTGTTGTAGTAAAAACTTTGGGGAAGAGTGATCGCAGCAGATGACGACGAAGACGGCGGTAGGCAGCACCGCCTGACTTGGATGGAAGACGACCCGTGATGAAGAACTCGAGCAGTCGCGCAGAGCGCTTCCCAAAAACCTTATTCGCCCTCTCCCGTACAGGATCACAAGGGCGAGTGGTTCCGGAGACCTGCTCTCCCGTCCGCCGGTGCACGCCGGCAAGCGGGATGGAGTAGACTACGGTGACGGCGCAAGTAGAGGATGGCAAAACCCTAGATTGGTTTTCTGTGTTGTTGTGGCGGTAGCCGCGCAGGACTTTATATAGAGCGGCTCAGGAAACCCTAACGAAGGCGAACGTGGGCTGAGTCCACGTTACGCACGTTCGGGTCGGTTACAGTAACCCACGATCCGGGAGCGACCCGAATAAGATAACTGTTTGACACGTCTGTCAATTTTCCTGAGCAGCAAAATAAAGCTCGGCTCGGCGAGATTCCCACAACCCGCAACCCGCGGCGCGCGCGTCGTGACGAGACGAGGTGAGCGTGCGTGCGAGCGGCGTCGTCGGAGGAGGAGCGCGCGTGTGTATCTCTCTTATTGTCACTCACTTACAAAGTGGTGCAACACTCCACCTTATAAGGTGGTGCAACTCTCCTCCAACTTTTCATGTGGGACTAAACTTTAGCTCCCACTCCACTCCCATGTGAGCTGCCACAAACATGGGCCCAAACACATATGGGCTGCCACAAATTTGGGCATTGAGATTTAGGGAAAATCTGAAATACTCATGGGCCTAAATGGATTAGCCCCATTATTTCTAACAATCCCCCACCAGATCTCAAATGCCCATTTGAAGATTTGCCAATCCTTGCTACTTGTTTATATACCAGTGTTTCAGCAGAGACTGTTAAGTTGAACTTCCGCCTAGAATCTTGAACTACGTCTATCAACAACTTGAACAATGGACGAACCTTGAATTACAAGTTTGGTGCCAATAGATTTCGTTCAAAATCATAACTAGTACTTGGCTGTCAGTAGCCTACCCCGCGGGTTGGAGCATATGCGTCATACTCCCTGGTCTCTTCATGAGTTTACTAGAGATCACCCGAATCTCATAGACCGCGACGTTTACAGTCAAGCTCATATAGGTGTGTTCTTTCAAGAATGCCCTGTAGGACGGCATCTTTGCTAATTAAAGCCAACAGAAACACATTAAGGCATGTTGCCAACCTGCCTTACAGATTATGAGAGTCATGCATCTTCACATAGAGAGGGTTACAAAATACTCTTCTCAGTCAAACCACTAGCTTGTTCTTCCCAGGTCCTAATTCACGGGATCTCCGATCACATAGGTTGGGTTACTACTAAGGTGTGACATCCATGGGTCTCAACCTCATCTCCCTCGATGCACTTTCTATCACATTTCGTGATAGTCCCTTTGTAAAGGGATCTGCCAGGTTTTTGTCTGTTTGAATATACGTAACAGTTATTACTCCGGAGTTTCTCAATTTCCTGACAGATTTCAAACGCCTCTTCACGTGTCTTGATGACTTCGCGTTATCCTTAGAATTGTTCACTTTGACAATAACAGTTTGGTTGTCACAATTCAAAAGGATTGTCGGCACAGGTTTCTCAACCACAGGCAAGTCCATCAAGAGCTCACGCAGCCATTCTGACTCAACAGTGGTTGTGTCTAAAGCAGTAAGTTCCGCTTCCATAGTTGACCTCGTCAATATGGTTTGTCTACGAGACCTCCATGACACTGCGCCACCTCCAAGGGTAAACACATACCCGCTCGTGGCGTAGAGTTCATCAACGTCAGAAATCCAATTCGAATCACTATATCCTTCAAGCACAGCAGGATTCCCTGAATAGTGAATCCCATAGCTCATTGTACCACATAGATAGTGCATGACCCTTTCAAGTGCATGCCAATGATCAATACCCGGGTTAGACATGAACCTACTCAACTTGCTCACAGCAAAAGAGATATCGGGTCTTGTAGCGCTTGCTAAGTACATGAGAGAACCAACAACTTGTGAATATTTCAGCTGATCTGTTGGTTCCTTCTTATTCTTTCGTAATGTCAAACTGGGATCATAAGGTGTTGGAGAAGTCTTGCCATCATTAAAGCCAAATCGGCTCAAGACCTTCTCAACATAATGAGATTGCGTTAAAGTAATCCCATTCTCGTTCTTAATAAGCTTGATGTTTAGAATGACATCAGCCTCTCCCAGATCTTTCATATCAAAACTCTTTGACAGGAAAGACTTGACTTCATTTATCACTTTCATGTTTGTACCAAAGATCAGAATGTCATCCACGTACAAACATAATATAACGCTATCGCCCCCACCATGGCGATAGTAAACACACCTATCAGCCTCATTAATGACAAAGCCAGCAGAAAGTAGAGTTCTGTCAAACTTCTCATGCCATTGCTTAGGTGCTTGTTTCAGGCCATATAAAGATTTCAATAACTTAGACACCTTTGTCTCTTCACCTTTTACCACAAACCCATCCGGCTGATCCATATAGATCTCCTCTTCCAACTCTCCATTAAGGAAAGTTGTCTTCACGTCCATTTGATGAACGAGAAGACCATAAGAGGCAGCCAGGGATAGTAGTACTCGAATGGTGGTCAGTCTAGCGACAGGTGAATAGGTGTCGAAGTAATCTTCGCCTTCTTTCTGTGTGTAGCCCTTAGCTACAAGACGCGCCTTGTACTTCTCAATAGTACCATCAGGCCTTAGCTTCTTGTTGAACACCCACTTACATCCCACAGGTTTACAACCATAGGGTCGTTCTGATAATTCCCAAGTTCCATTAGAAAGAATCGAGTCCATCTCGTTTTGGACAGCTTCTTTCCAATCATCTGCATCAGGAGATGCATATGCCTCAGTAATGGATCTGGGAGTATCATCCACAAGGTACACGATGAAATCATTACCAAAGGATTTTGCAACCCTCTGTCTCTTACTCCTCGTGAGAGGTTCATCGTCATCCTTCTCAAGAAATTCCTCATGTGGTTGTTCAGAATTATCAATAGATGCACTAGATTCATGAAGTATTTCAGAAGAAATCCTACCAATGCTATGCATATCTTTCATAGGAAAAATATTCTCAAAGAATGTTGCATCACGAGATTCCATTATAGTATCAACATGCATATCAGGTACCTCAGATTTAACCACTAGAAATCTATAGCCTACACTCCGTGGAGCATATCCTAGAAAGATACAATCCACTGTCTTGGGTCCGAGCTTGCGTTTCTTGGGAATCGGTATGTTGACCTTCGCCAAACACCCCCAAGTGCGCAGATACGAAAGTGATGGTTTTTTCCCAACCCACTCCTCATAAGGGGTCTTTTTTTTATTCTTGTTAGGAACTCTATTCAGGACATGACATGAAGTCAACAAAGCCTCCCCCCACCATGCCTTTGATAAACCAGCAGTGGCTAACATGGAATTCACCAAGTCAGTCAGCGTGCAGTTTTTCCTCTCAGCAACCCCGTTTGATTGGGGCGAGTAGGGAGGCGTCCTCTCATGAATAATTCCGTGTTCCTGGCAGAATTCATCAAATATTTTGGGAAAATACTCACCACCACGATCCGACCTAAGACGCTTGATCTTTCTCTCTAGTTGATTTTCAACTTCGGCCTTATAGATTTTAAAGTAGTATAAAGCCTCATCTTTAGTTTGCAACAAGTAAACATAGCAAAATTTAGTAGCATCATCTATTAACGTCATAAAATATCTCTTTTCACCTTTTGTCAACACACCATTCATCTCGCATAGATCAGAATGTATGAGTTCTAGAGGTGCCAAGTTTCTCTCTTCGGCAGCCTTGTGAGGCTTTCGAGGTTGCTTTGATTGCACACAACTATGGCACTTAGAACCTTTGGCAATAGTGAAATTCGGAATTAAACTCATGATGGACATCCGAGATATCAAACCAAAATTAATGTGACATAAACGAGAATGCCAAATACTGGTATCATCATTAACATCACCACAAATATGATTCACGGATTTATTATAGAACTCTGAAAGTGAAAATCGGAACAAGCCTCTGAACTCATAACCTTTACCAATAAATTGTCCATGTTTCGAAACAACGACTTTATTAGACTCTAAGACAACCTTAAACCCATCTCTGCAAAGAAGGGAGCCACTAACGAGATTCTTGTTCATAGTAGGGACATGCTGCACGTTCCTCAGCTGCACGATCTTTCCGGAAGTAAACTTCAGATCCACCGTGCCAACACCACGAACAGAAGCATGTGATCCATTCCCCATTAGGACGGATGAATCCCGAGCGACCTGATAAGAAGTGAACATAGAGATGTCAGCACACACATGAACATTAGCACCCGTATCAAGCCACCAACACGGTGATTGAAATATTGAAAGAACAGTAAATAAATTACCATACCCATCAGTATTGCTAGCGGTCACGACTTTGACAGTCTTGGCCTTTTTCCCTCTGCGGTCTGCGCGTTCTGGACAGTCCTTGGAAAAGTGGTCGGGCTCTCCGCAAGTGTAACAAGACAGTTCACTCTTGTCCCTGTTCGTCTTCTTCTTCTTGAAGGTTGTAGTCTTTACAGGCTTGTTAAAGGAGGGTTTGAAGTTCTCTTTGTTCTTGCCTATGGATTTGCCTTTCTGCACAAAGTTAGCAGTAGCAAGACCCTCTCCTTTCTTAGTAGTGTCCTTAGCCCGAGCCTTCTCCTCAACATCAAGGGACGCTATCAGATTTTCAACTGATATCTCCTGTCTCTTGTGTTTGAGAGTTGTGGCAAAGTTCCTCCATGAAGGGGGCAACTTAGCAATAATGCATCCCGCCACAAACTTGTTGGGTAAGGTACACTTAAGGAGTTCGAGCTCCTTGGCAATGCACTGTATCTCATGAGCTTGTTGAACCACAGGAAGGTCCTTAGTCATCTTAAAATCATGAAAGCTCTCCATGATATACAGTTCACTGCCAGCATCTGCAGCACCAAACTTGGCATCCAGTGCATCCCAGAGCTCCTTCCCGTCTTTTATATGCATAAACACATCACACAGACGGTCAGCAAGAATGCTCAGAATACATCCCACAAAGATAGTATTAGCATCCTCGAACTTCTTCTGATCCTCGTCAGATATAGTTCCCTCAGGTTTGCCTTTACTGATGTGGAACACTTTCATCGTGGTCAGCCAAAGCTCAGCCTTGTACTGTCACCTCTTAAAGTGCACACCGGTAAACTTATCCGGCCTCAGTGCATCGGTAAAACCAGCCATTGTTAATTCAGGAAATTGCCTACAGTAAGGTTTTTGGATTGTTGGATTATTAGGCATAATTTCCACGATTAATTCCAGAATATAAATCATGACAAAACCAGCTACTAGCTCATGTAACTCGGACATACTAGATGTACTAAACAACAGGATGATCGGAAACAAACAGCAGCTTAACATGTACTCGCAGAACATGATGAATAACCAAACAGGATCACGTAGCACGTACCGTTCGGTTGTCGTAGTAGAAACTTTGGGGAAGAGTGATCGCAGCAGATGGCGACGAAGACGGCGGTAGGCAGCACCGCCTGACTTGGATGGAAGACGACCCATGATGGAGAACTTGAGCAGTCGCGCAGAGCGCTTCCCAAAAACCTTATTCGCCTCTCCCGTACAGGATCACAAGGGCGAGTGGTTCCGGAGACCTGCTCTCCCGTCCGTCGGTGCACGCCGGCAAGCGGGATGGAGTAGACTACGGTGACGGCGCAAGTAGAGGATGGCAAAACCCTAGATTGGTTTTCTGTGTTGTTGTGGCGGTAGCCGCGCATGACTTTATATATGCACGTTCGGGTCGGTTACAGTAGCCCACGATCCGGGAGCGACCCGAATAAGCTAACTGTTTGACACGTCTGTCAATTTTCCTGAGCAGCAAAATAAAGCTCGGCTCGGCGAGATTCCCGCAACCCGCAACCCGCAACCCGCGGCGCGCGCGTCGTGTCGTGACGTGACGTGACGAGGCGAGCGTGCGTGCGAGCGGCAGCGTCGTGGAGGAGGAGCGCGCGTGTGTATCTCTCTTATTGCCACTCACTTACAAAGTGGTGCAACACTCCACCTTATAAGGTGGTGCAACTCTCCTCCAACTTTTCATGTGGGACTAAACTTTAGCTCCCACTCCACTCCCATGTGAGCTGCCACAAACATGGGCCCAAACACATATGGGCTGCCATAAATTTGGGCTTTGAGATTTAGGGAAAATCTGAAATACTCATGGGCCTAAATAGATTGGCCCCATTATTTCTAACATTATATACTTTAGAACACCGTACTCTACCATGTTTTCTATATATTTGATAATACTATAATCATGGACACATGTAAATCTGGTATAATAAACTAACAAGCAAACACCGTAAGTGTAATACTTTGGAATGCTTACATATATTGTGAAGTCAATGGTAACCACAAAGATATTAGGAATCTCAAACGAAATAAACAAATAAATAACAAAAAGAAGATAAATAATTTAGTAGAACAAATATATTTATACCTCTCAAAGAAAAGGACAAATATTTATAGAGATAAATATTTAAATTTATAGCAAAATTTGTCTCTTCAAATAAATGAACATGTTTATATTGTTAATTTGGATAGTCATAGTTAAAAATATAATCTAAAATAACATTGATAAATGTATTGATAAAATTGGTTTACATTTAGTAAAAAAATAGTAAGAATTAAGTTAAAAAGTTCAGTATAAATTGGAAAATATTGTTCATGATATCTCACCTTGGGCCCACATATCATATAAATATTTAAATTTATAAAAAAAAATTGTCTTTTCAAATATATGAACATGTTTATATTTTTAATTTGGCTAGTCATACTTTAAAATATAGTCTAAAATAACATCGATTAATGTATCGATAAAATTGGTTTACATTTAATAAAAATAGGAACGATTAAGGTAAAAGATTCAATATAAATTGTAAAAAATGTTTATGATATCTCACCTTGGGCCCACAACTGAAATGAATTTGGGCTAGCTTAATTGTGAAATGGTTGACAAATTAAACTCGAGGAAAGTATCTGTGAAGTAAAAACCAGTTGTCATGACGACATTCAGGCACAACTAGAGTTAAATGACACATGAGGATAAATATATTTTTGATCATTTAGTATGAATATTGTAAATTTGATAATAAGTAAACCAATTACGAGATGTGTTCTGCTATGTGTGGTTTGCTTCCACGACATATTTATTTTATTATTTCTAAGTCTCACACATTATATGTTTGTTGTTTTTTACTACAACATGTACCCCATTGGGGGAGCTTGGCTAAGAAGGCGCTACCCATAGATGGCATGAAAAAAATTCAACATCAGATAGTATTTTCGACATGTGATAATGATTTGACCCAAATACCAGTATGGTGAATGTTTTCATGACATTGAATTGCATCACGATTTCATCGCAAAAGCTGCAGAGGTAATAAGTGCCATGGTAATTGGTCGAGAGGTATATTTCACATCATAGGGGAAACTCAGTGACCCTCACTGCCACGTTTCTCCTATATAGTGCGATCCACCAAAAAAAAAACATGGTCATGTTATACCAAGAATTTTCTACCACATTTACTCTTCTTCCCAAAGTCTCATCATTCTCCATGAAACCTAAATGTGCGGTCACGATGAGCACAGCTAGACGGAGTATGCAAGGGACACGTAGTTTGTCAGGCCAACGATAGATGGTGAATCTGCATGTGCAAGCGGCAGCGTGCATACACTAGGCTTTCATTTTTTGCATTAACATTTAACCAATCTCAATGGATGATTCATGATTGTCCCTAGATTAGATGCTGACATGAAGACCAGACCTATCATGAAACGACATCGACCAGTGTGACTACAGTCTTACGCCGCGTCACCATGTCATCTTTAAGGGAATGAATCGGTCACATGATCGTGTGGATTACAACTGTGATGAGTGCATTGCTCCTCCATTCTCTGGGTTGACCCAACGTAGCCATGATAATGGAGTTGATGTACGAGCTCAAGCTCCATCAGAAGCTTCATGACCATGAATAATTCATCCACCCGGAGAAAACAAAAAAGTGCTTGATGTAGAGAAGGTCAAAATCTAGCACATCCACACCGAGGAGATGGTTATGTTGAGTCCGGAGGTAGCACGAGATGGTTATGTTCAGTGCGTAGGTAGCACGTATCTCCGTCATGATGTGCTTGTGCCTGATTAGGGCTAGGATAGATTCTCTACAATATATGGTAATTAGAGATAGATTTTAGGTAGTTAGTTAAGAATGGTATGCAATAGATTTTGGTGACCGGTGGCAATTTTCACGTAGTTAGTCCCCCTTGTTTAACACTTGTCAGCATACTTCATGTTTAAACCTGTGAGATCGTTTCTTTCTTATGTTAGAGTATGTATTGGTATTCTAGATTAGAAGATATCTTACCTCCCAAACACCAGAATTGTAATGAAATTAGGGGCCCTTTGAGCAGGAAAGATTACCACATCAATATTGTTAAACCTTCAACTAGCAAGGTAATGTTTAATTATATATTTGGACCATATTTGTTTAATTGATCTATTATATTCTTGTGCCACATTTTGAAAACATTGGACATATTTACAACTACTCGATCTGAGCTCTCTCTCCTTACTACTTAGACCCAAACCATCATGTCGTTCTCATCCATGTTCAGAACAAACACTCACGAGTTCTCACGACTCCTACAGACGAAGCTGGAAAAAATTGTACTGGGGTCATCACTATAATCTCTCTATTATAGTGGGGTCATCCTTCATAAATCAACTATACTAGTACTACCTCCGTTCCAAAGCTTTAAGGCTTTTTTTATAAAAAAAGTCAAGCTACGGAAAGTTTGACCAAGCTTTAAGAAAAAAATATAAAGAACTATGATATTATATAGATACCATATGAAACTTTGTCTCGTGATATATCAAACGGTATGGATTTCATGTTGTAAATATTGATATATTTTTCTAAAAACGTGGTCAAACTTTACATAGTTTGACTTTTGAAAAAAATATAAGCCTTAAGCTTTGGAATGGAGGGAGTACTAATTAGTTAAAGATTTTTCATTTTCCATTGGGGTCAGCTGACCCCATTGGCCTTAAGGGAGCTCCATCCCTGACGACTCCCTTTCACGATCGCCTCATGTCATGATCAACACCATCATCGGTTTCGACTTGCACCAGCATGAATCCACGCTATCTACCTGGTCCCTTACTCATCAACCATGAATCAATGCTTCTTTCTTAGGATAATGTGCTAGGTCCAATGCAAAAAACCTTACTCGGTCGTGAAGAATCCTTCGACTGCACCATTCACCTATTCGTCTTGCCGCCACGTTCCACGAACGTAGATCAACTCTCCACAGCTGCCTTCAGGCGCGGCGCGTAGTGGAGGCCATACTGGGCCATGGCCCACCCTTATATCTCAATTTCCTTTAGGATTTTATGATAAATTGGCCCACTAATATCAATTGGCCCAGTCTACATTGAGCCGGCCCATCCTTTGTTTGCTGTCACGCTCCGCCACTAGCTGCCTTCTGTCTGAGCTAGTATGTTCCCAACCTTCGAGACAGTGGTTAGTTTATGATTGCTCTTTAGGCCACTTTTGAAGTGTCTCACGCAGGTACAACTGTCGACGACGGCCAGCAACTCCTCGGTTTTGATGTCACCGACAACAACAGTTAGGTAAGGTAGTTCGTGCATGGCGGTGAGGCCAAGGGGCCCTCTTCTCATGTCAAACAAAACTCTCTTCAGAATGAGACGCTTCAGCTGCAAGCATGCTCCGCTGATGACCGCGTAGATGCCACCACCAACCTATGGGCAATAACAAATGAGTGATGAATCCTTTGTTGGAGACACCGTCACATGAGTTGAGGCAAAGGCTCTTGAGAGAGGGTGACCTGCATAAAATAGGATTATTAGCTTTGATGTAATGAAGAGACTCGACTTGATCTTTTTGACAATGCATATTTCGTTGTTTACAAGTCCCCTAAAAAATTATAGAGACGCGCCAAGTACATCTCAGGTAACTCGTTTGTATAATGAAATTTAGAATTTACCATACACACATCTCGGTACGGAAATAATGGATACATTTCCACGATATAACAAAGAATCCAGTGTCGGAGATAGGGGTGACCAGCAGGGGCCCTGGCCCCTCCCTCCCTCCCTCCCCCTCCCCCCCCCCCCCCCCCCCCCCCAGGTGCAGACTTTTTTTAATACCCCCTGATTTTCTTGCCAAAAACACCTAAGAAAAGTATAAATTTATACTTTGGCCCTCCCAACAAATGACAAAGATGAAATTTCTTCCAATGACCACCCTCATTATTTTTTCCTGCCTCCGCCCCTGAAAGAATCTCATCATCAACGAAGGCCCTTCCGGCAAACACCTCATCCGCCCATCCGAGCGATCAATAGCCATCTTTGCCATTGGGCGCAAGACATATGGTTTCTGCAAGTTCTTCCTCATGAACTCGTGGCACTCGATATCTACATGCCGATATAGGTTGGGCATTTTCGCCGCATCGAGCCACGAGTTGCACACAAGACCTGGGCCTATGAGAACATCGACGGCACCTAGCTTGCCAAAGATGTAAGAGAGGGCGCCAAGAGGAAGGTCTGCCCAGTGCCTTGAGGATGTCGGGGCGTCTGGCCACATCTCCGATTTCTTGGAACGCCTAGAAACAAGGGTACAACTGAGTCAGACATATTGGTCACAGACAAGTGGTTGTTGATCCGTTGTACCTTGGGCAGCAACGGCCACAGCACTTGGCCGGCGTGATCTAAGGGTGGCAAATTTAGAAGAGCAATGATGATGCGAACCATCCGTAACTGGAAGGTTTACACGTACCGGAATCTAAAGCATAGCAATGCGTTGAAAATAGTTAATAGTTAGTTTCTTCGTTTTAAAATATAAGATATTTTAGCTTTGTGAAGCAAATATATCTAGACTATTTTTAATACAGTATATAGGTTCACTCAGATTTGAAGCAAACGTACCTAATAAAAATAGTCTAGATACATTTTTTTTTCACAAACCTAAAAACATCTTAACAAACATAAGAGTCCAAGCATTATGTGTCATGATGGGATATATAATATAATGATGGGATATAATATATCGGTTAGCTCTTTCCATTAGTACTGATTTTTCTTTACAGAATTCCATCAGCATGATCAACGATAGTTCAAGTTGGCAAAATCAGTCTGAAGAAAAAAATTGAACCCGTAATAAGTGAGACTTTCCTGTTAGGTGTTATAAGCATGAACACATGTTCGAGTTGTTCTCGGGAGTTAGCATGCAAATCCACCAAAAAATGGTTGCCTCAACCAATATAAATCCCAAGTACGTGTTGTTTGTTATGGCCTAAATCATGCCGCTAGTGGTGAGTGCCTCCAGACGAGTAGCGCCATGCAGATGCAGCACTTTGCAAATTGCGATGAGCAGTTCACCTTGCAAGTATGGTGATGCTTTGATGCCAAGATTCCAACAAAGGGAATATGATATAACACAAACTTTATAGAGCGCTAATCCAAGGTTCACTCATTACAGCAATTAAGCTGGCAAAAACTTCTTGCAAACAGAGTGAAGAAGTTAACTATCTTTAACAACAACATTTGATATATGTCAACAACTTCAGGTGCCTACTTCAACACTCCCCAAGCTCAACTGCTAGCATTGTTCCAACCTGCAACGCAACAGAACAGTCCATCAGTATACTGCTTACACCCACATGAGAACCACTACTCCAGTAACTAGAAAATGATTGCCTCATGGTAATGGCATACTGCCATAGGGAAGGGGCAAAATAGCACAGCCCATTGCTTTTCTTACTCGACAACAAGTCATCACATTCAGAAGCCTAATGCTTCCATTTATAGTTGATTGTATGTGATGTTTATCTATAACACAATCATGACCCCCAAAGAGGAAGTACGGTCAACATAACCAAAATGTATATGGGAGGGCGAGGATTTGATGACTCGAGATTTGGTAGGAAGAAATCACCAGCACTCGTTATATCCAATTACTAACATCACCTAACATTCTCCAGTTGTTGAGTCTAATATTCAGACCAAAGGTATTTGAATTATGAAAGTAGTAATATCAGAACAGTCCAAAGTAAACATCGATAACATTGTATAGTTTAACTTGCACAAAGAATTCACATTCAATTCCAATTTTGTCTGGTTATTTCTCTGATAATTTGCATGGGAGACTAACTAACATCAACCTGCAGTACCCTACACAGCTGCACCACAATTAGCCAGTCTAAATAAACTACTCGAGTTACTCCACTAAGCACCGGTCAGACAAGGTAAAATCAGCACTACTCTTAATTCATCCAAGGAATTCTCCTGAACAACTGGGAAATTGGCGGGTTCAATTGCAAGATTAGAAAGTACTTCCTAAGATCTCACCAATTACTCATGCTCTGATCGCGGGGATGTGGTTAGCTCACACGACACACAATTTCACACGCCTGCCGCCACAAATCACAGATCCGACATATCACGGCGCGGAACAACCGGATCCAAGTCTACCGTAGCACCTCACAAGCAAGAGGGAGACTAGATTGGAGAGGCGAGCTTATACCTAGCCGGAGCCGACGATGATGTTGTTGATGGGGATGAAGATGAGCTTGACGAAGAAGCCGACGAAGCCCATGACGACGAACCCGATCGCCGTCCGCGCCGCCACCTTGGTGAACTCTGCAGACCGAAACAGCGTCAGATCTGGCGGATTAAAAACAAACCGGATCGGAACGAGGAGGCGGAGGCGGAGCGGGTCCTTACCCTTGCGGTCGGGCTTGTGGCAGCGCTTGACGAGGCGCACGCTGTCCTTGGCGAACTCGCGGAGGGGGTCAACCACGGAGTCGACGGCGTCCATGGCGATGTGCGAGCAGGCGAGATCTCCGAGACGAGGCGCGCGCGTGACAGGGGAAGCCGACGACGGGGAGAATGCTGTTTTGCTTTGCTGCGGGTTAGCTTCGCGGATGGCTCGTTTTATAACTGCCTGGTTCCGTTTGCTCATGCCACGTCTCATCGCTTCTTATCGACCTTCCGTTCCAGATCCAACGGCCGGCATCGCATGAAGCCAACACTCGGCAGCTTCCACCGAAAGGCACGCGAACCACCAGACACGCAATCCTGTAAGAAAAACCCTGGCAAATACTCCGTATATAATAAGGCCAATTGTCGATAAGATATCCTTATCTTATACATGCCTGGATAAAACTTTTAAGACGTGTTTAGTTGCTTGTTTTTCATATTTGGGGTAAGAAACAAAGGCGTTTAAGTTTACATGCGCGGAGAAATTTTTGTATCGCATGAGTTTTAAAGCGTCTCTTGGCCTTGCCCTGGAGAAAGGTCCAAATCGAACGTTTCCACGGAGCCAAGTTCTTCTCGCGCTCGTGGAAACAGAAAATGCATGTGTGCGTGCAAGGGAGGGATGTCGAGAGCTCGCAAAATCCGACGAAAGAAATTGAGGTTATTGCACCGATTCGCACCGGCTATTTACACTGCCCTTCTCCGGATCCAAAATCTCCGCCACCATTTCCCCAATTTCGATCTCTCCCTCCAAATCATCTTCCTCGTCGACGAGCAGGTAAGCGACGCCTCCTACTCTGGTGGGTCTACCTCATCTCCGGCAAGCCTTCGTCCTCGGCTATCTCCGACATGTCGTCCTTGTCGATCGAAGTTGAGATCATGGTAAGAGTCACCTAACCCTAGCTCTCGCAGCTTAGATCTGTTACCATGTTCTAGATCATAATTCATATGTTCGCCTGTGCTCGCTTCTAGTAGATTTGGACTTTTCGTGGTGCATTTTTGCAGTCAGTATTCATGTTGTACTATGAGGATTGTCATGTGCTATTGGTAGGATTAGTGTTACAAGTTTAGTTCTTCTCATAGAACTGAACACATTGTGTATCTCTGGTGCCATAGGAGAAGGTTGTGTCCCCTTGTGAAATCTCAGCGCATGGCTTAATAGGATTGATAGTATACCCACACCAACAAGTTGCAAATTCTTTTACGAAAGATCATCTGAAAAGAACTCTAAGGTTAAGCGTGTTTGGCCTAGAGCAATTTGAGGATGTGTGACCGACCGGGAAGTGGGTACCGGGTGCGCACAAGTGAGGACAAATTGCGCAAAAAAGACTAGTGTTGGTCTGTGGGGTTAGACTAGAGATCCTATTAAGCTGCCAGAAGTGACAGCCGCCGGTCCGAAGAGGCCGGGGGTGTTACAAAGTGGTATCAGATCCGACCCTCGCAGTTACACGGGCGTGTGCGGGTCAGTATCGGACATGTGGAGCATGGCGCGTGTGGCCCAGAGTGGACATAGCATGACACATGTGCCGACACTGGACGCACAGACGTAAGCCAAGAGAGGACGTTCCTGGCTTGTGGTTGATCGACGAGGGCGTCGACCTTCTAAGGGTGGGTGTATGTGAAATCCTGCACATATGGCTTAATAGGATTGATAGTATACACATACCAATAAGTTGCAACTTCTTTTTTGGAAGCTCATTTGAAAAGAACTCTGAGGTTAAGCGTGTTTGGCCTAGATCAATATGAATATGAGTGGCCGACTGGGAAGTGGGTACCAGATGCGCACAAGTGAGGACAAAGTGCGCAGAAAAGACTAGTGTTGGTCTGTGGGGTTAGTCTAGGGATCCTATTAAGCTGCCAGAAGTGACAGCCGCCGGTTTGGAGAGGCCAGGGGTGTTACACCCCTGATCTCTCTCAACCACTGTGAGGCCTCCGCGGTATGTGTCTATGCCTGATGCGGTGACCAGAGGAAGTTGGCCATGACATGGCCAACATCTTTGTCCACCTTCATCCTGAATTGGGTCTGCTAGTTGATCCAAAAAGGTGGTTCAGTTGTTCGGGGATTTAGAGAGGTGAACATGCGTTTTATTGCAGAGAATGTCTTTATGTTCTATGACCAGACAGTCATTTCGAACTAGGTGTACAACCACATGAGGCACTGGAGAATTAGGTGGATTCGGGTGCTGACGATCAAGAGGCTTGAGAACGTGTGCTGGGTTAAGGAGACCTATGCTATTATGATGGACGATGATGATTACTATGTGCACATCAAGGTTTGGTATATTTGCACTTGCATCAGTAGTTGTAAAGCTCACATATTAACTACATGTCTTGAACTAACCGTGATTCTCATGTAGGCTCAACCGAAGGACACCGAGTTGATCAACAATCTCATTGAGAACTATGCTCAGATGAAGATGATCTACGGTCCTCGCATTCCTTTTGCGCCCGTCTATGTGACCACGATACACCGTGCTCTTAGCCACCTGATGGAGCACAATGGACAAGCGACCAGGTATCTTTCCATGACCCCTGAGCGCAGGATGAGCTGGTTCACGACCTTCCTTAAACGGTTCAATTGTCATGGGCCAGACTTGTAAGCGGCTATGCCATCTCCGGTTCATATTCCTTCTTGCCTACCGCGCTGTGATTAATGGCATGAGCTCTGTCGCAGCCTTGCAGTGATAGGCGGCACTAATGGCCCGAGCTCCGTCGCAACTTGCAGCAATATGCAGCAGTCGAAAGCATCGTCACATCCCAACATCGCATCCCATCGTCGGGGTTAATGCTCCTCCATCACTCCACCGCTCGCCTCCCCGCCATGCTATTAAGATGGCCTCGTCGGTGCCGTTCCTTCATACATCCATCTTCTTTCCCATAATCTCCCCGTCTAAACCCTAGCCAAAATCCCTCGCCGATGGAGCATTTTCTAGGTGATGGCGTTGCCATGAACGGATTCGGTAGCGGTGGCTGCTCGTCCAAGAGGCGTAGGCGCTCTAGGAATCCCAGTACCCTGTCCCTCCATACTTTCTATTGCCGAAGGAGTGGATGCTCAGCGTTGGCGATCTGCCGATGCCGATCGGCCGGGCCTGATATGCAGCCATCTACGAGAATTTTTGGGTCGTCCTCACGCCAGAAGAAAGGGACGACCCCCTAGTGGGATCCCGACAACCATCACGCATGTTCGGCCTTCTTCAAGCAACGACGCGAGGACCGCATTGCCGCCTACAAGAGAAACAGTCCGCCGTCAGAGAACAACAACATCGATGGCCGGCAGCAGTGGTGAGCACCTGATGACCCACAAGTATAGGGGATCGCAACAGTCTTCGCGGGTAATATTACCCAATTTATTGATTCGACACAAGGGGAGCCAAAGAATACTGTAAGCCTTAACAACCGATTTGTCAATTCAGCTGCACCTGGAAATAATTCTTGCTCACAGAAGTTTATCAGTAGCAATAGTTTAATAGTAGCAACAACAACAATGAAACGGGAGCAATAGTAACAATAACAATAAACAGTGGGATTCGAGTGCGGTAGGCATAGGGATGGATGGACGGGCGTTGCATGGACCATGTAACTTCAAGATCAAGGGCAATTGTAGATAAATAATAACAAGCATCCAAGTACTAAACAATACTAGGCATGTGCACCATATATAGTCATACGTGCTTGCAATGAGAAATTGCACAACATATTCTGTCCAGCCAACCCGTGGCAGCAGGGCCTCTAGGGAACTACTGACAATTAAGGTGCTCGTTTTAATAAAGCACCGGAGCAAAGAATTAACACTCCATGAACACATGTGACCATCACACCACAACCATCCCCTCAGGTTGTCACAATTATTGTCACTTCAGGGCCTTTGGATCCGGACAATGATATGTGTACACAACTTGTAGATAAGATCACAAACAATACTATCATAATGATTCAATAATAAGTTCAGATCTAAGATCATGGCACTCGGGCCCTAGTGACAAGCATTAAGCACAACAAGTTGCAACAAAGTCAAATATCACTAATAGAGATACTAGGCACTATGCCCTAACAATCTTATTCGATTACATGATAGAACTCATCCAATCCCCACCATCCCCAAGCCTACATTAGGGGATTACTCACTCATGGATGAGGGAAAGATCGATGGTTAATGGAGAGGGGTTGGTGATGGCGATGGCGATGATCCTCTCCAAATTCCCCGTCCTAGCAGGGTGCCAGAACGGAGTTTTTGGATCCGAATCTTGGTTTTTGATGGTGACGGCGGAGCGGAACTCTTCTCTAGAAAACGTCGAACCCCCCCTCTGTTTTAGGTCAAGGGGGAACTTATAGGCGCAGAGGGAGCCCGAGGGGGTGCCTGGGGTGCCGCACCCCCCTAGGCGCGGGGCAGGGCCCACCCGCGCCTGGCAGGGGTGTGGGACCCCCAGGCCTCCACTCCGTTTCGTCTTCTGCCTCCGTGGATCTTCTGGTAAAATATAATTTTTGGCATATTTTCCGGAATTTTTCCTGATAGTTGATTTTCTGCACAAAAACTAGACAACAAGGTAATTTTGCTGAAAACAGCGTCAGTCCGTGTTAGTTGTATCCAAATCACACAAGTTTAGAGGAGAAACAATAGCAAAAGTGTTCGGGAAAAGAGATACGTTTTGGACGTATCAACTCCCCCAAGCTTAGCTTATTGCTTGTCCTCAAGAAATTCAGTTGAAAACTGAGTGCAATAAAAGAACTTTCACGAACACATTTGCTTCATATGATGTAAATATTCTCAGCACAGGAGTAGATGCTTAAACTATTCATAATAAGAAGTATGCAACCAAGTCTACTCAATAGTCATTGCAAGCTATAAAGAGAAACTAACTCAATAATAATAAGCAGCATGGAACATAAACATAAGCAACATTGCAATGCTCATAATAAGGTATGATAGAGTGGTATCTCGCTTGCCTTTGTTTGTAGAGCACAATATAAATGCCAAAGCACCTGTGAAGTTCAAGTGAAGACTAGAAGTGAAGATATCAGAGATACAAGCATCAAAGTCATGACATAATTAACCAAGTTTTGGGACAAACACAAGAATGACCACTATGCTCTCAAGAAGGTGCTCATAGAATAAGTGGTGACTCAACAAGAAAGTGAAAACGGTTTTGAAAAGTTTGAAAGGCTTCCTAATGCTGAAAGAAAGGTACTCATTAGCTTTGAGCTCTCATTGCCCCTATCATAGGAATCTTCATATGGTTAAGGTGAAAGTGAGGTCCAATATAAGTTATATGCTTGATAGACCATAAACTGTAAATCACAAGTCCCTTGAGTACGAGGGCCGCTCCGCATGCTACTCAACTTTGGTTACCTATAAGTTCTTATCATTGTAAATACATGCATATCATAGAGAACCGCCAACGAGGTACCCCTTGCACATGATACAGGAGCCATCCCGTGATCAAAATGACAAGGCAAGCAGACAATGAACATCTCAACGATCTTTTTTATTTACTATATGCATAGCTTTTTATTGAGGATGCTTCATAAATGCTCATTATGGTGATGCTGCAAGTTTCCACCATGATTAGGCATGGCTTAGGCTAGCGGCCCAGGCGTTTCTCTAACACAATGTATAGACTCCATGAACTCACAAGCTCCCCTTTTATTTCACACCGTCGACATCCGCAAGCAAAAGAGCAAAGTATCAACTGGATATGATATCCAAAAAGTGTTGAAAGCGTTCCCCGTGATAGCACGGTTCTGCTAACTCCCAGCATATAATTTGCAAGCATATAACTTTCATGGACAAGTCATAATGGTTCAGGATTATTAAGTGCAAGGAATAAAGTGTGCCATCAAGTTCGTGAGAGCCTTACTAACTAACTTTCTCAAAACAGACAAACATTTTATTTGGAAGAAAACAAGGCATATAGAATATGCACTGAAATAGCAAATGATGCTAATAGGTAGGTATGGTGGACATAGTTGACAATATTGGTTTTGGGGAGTTGGAAGCACAAGTAGAGCTCATACTCAGTGCAGGTGAAGGATAGCAATAGAGAGGGAGCGACAAACAAGAGAGCAATAATTGTCATAATCATGCTTGCAATAAAAAGGACTAATTATGGCATGAAAGTGATACAAGAACTCTGAGGCAAAATAAATCGTCGAGGCTTACTGACTATTGTTTAGTCATATGCATGCGTGAGCATGTGCCAAGTCGATTCACATAAAACTTCCAGAGGATGATACCACGATATCATACCAAAATATAAATAAAACAATGCAGGCAAACATTCATATGGCATGCTACAAACTATTAGCAAGCTGGAGCTAATCATAGACAAGCAAGAACTACTAAGCATCCATCAGTAACATACACCTTACAATGAACAGACTAAGCATGCTCACATTGATGAGTATATGTACAAAAATGAAAAACAAATAGAGTTCGTTACCAGCCTCTTACCACTTCCCAAGTTATCTTAATCTTCATTATTTCCCTTCACTTGTGTGACTTGAATAATAACATGAAACCAAAATCTACTGAGGACGGCTGAACCCTGCAAAGAACTCACAAAACCAAAGAAGAACAACAAATATTTTTGGTGTTTTTGATTTTTTTAAACAAGCAAACAAAGAAAAAACAAATAAAGCAAAAGAAAACCAAAAACGAAAACTAAGACGCTCCAAGAACAACACAACTGTGCATGAAACAATAAAAACGAAGTGTCTAGAAAGACCTGAGATTTTTATTGATGAAGAAGGGGATATCTTGGGCACCCCTAATCTTTGACGCTTGTACCTCTTGAATATTTCTTGGAGTGACACGGGGTGGCTCCCCCAAGCTTGAGCTTTTGTCCATTCTTCATTTCATTACATCATCTTCTCTCTACACCTGAATTTTTTTATACAAAACTTCACACAATCTTCATTAGCAACATCAGTGTATTCAAAAGATAATAGACCCTTAGGCTTAGCTTTAGAACAACAAAACTTTTCACTAAAAACACAGACTACTGTAGCAAATCCTTCAAAAAGCTCAATTCCCCAAAAGAGAAATAAAAAAGGAATCAATAAGAAGCAAATGCAAATAATGGCAGAAATCTGTCAAAACAGACCAGTAGGTAGAAACCGATATTTTCAAAAATCTTCTGTTGCTCAAATCAAAAAGTGTTTAACTAACGAAAGTTAGCTAACATACTGAGGGATTTATTCGTAAATTTGAAGCTCAATACGACTTACAGAGACTCCTCACGAATTTTTATGGTGGAGGACAAAAATCTGTTTTGGGACAACAACTCCTCAAATCTTACTTCCCTCTCATTAGAGGTCATTCTTGCCACAAAAAGCAATCAAAAAGGATAAGGAGAGGTCATTACTGAAGTAATAACTTCCAAGACTTAAGGAAACTCTTGGGTTATCTCCCAACAAGTACTTTTCTTTAACGCCTTTAAGTTAGGCACGACGAAGAGCAAAGATTGGAAAGGAGAAAAATAAAAGTGAGCAAGTATAACCACTGTGAAAACATTGTTTTGTTCATTAAAATCTTTTTGTTAACAAGGTTAATCAAGTCTTGTTACCAAAACAATATTATATGAAACAAAACTTTGTATTCCACAAGGTGATTATGTTACCTCATACTTGATAGCAATGGTCCCAATTATAATAGTTTCAAAATTTTCTTGTGAAATGGGACAATATATTTCTCTAACCTTGATGCGCTTAATATTTTCAATGGAATTCAGGCAATAGCTTTTAGCAACCTTCTTGGGGAAATAGACAATATGATCTTTGTCATTAATATTGAATGTTACTTTCCCTTGATTACAATTAATAACAGCACCCGCAGTATTAAGAAAAGGTCTCCCAAGAATAATATCCATATTATCATCTTCAGGCATCTCAAGCACAACAAAATAAGTTAAAACCAAGCAATTATTAGCCACTTGAACAGTATCATCCTATAACATCCCAGTATATAGGATCTAACGAAGGGTAGATGTAGGAATATGAATTGTTGCATGCATTCATTTGAGAAAATGTGAGTAAAATTTTCGCCAAATAAAAACCTTGAGTGATCAATGTTTCTTTCTTACTTTGGGATTAGGTTTAGCCTTAAAGGAGGATTGCTATAAACCTTGATATGATCTTAAAGGAATTATGTGTGTTTTGAAATAAGTTTGGATTTTAAAACTTAAGTGTTTTATAATTTAAATGAGTTTGATATAAGATTTGAATCTTAAATTAATTAAGATAAAAGTATTATAACTTAAATCTTATCCAAAAACAATATGGTATATGAAAATCATTTTATATACATAAACAAGCTACAAAGAATGAACTTAGTGAAGTTATTCCAAACTTCACAATTTACAAAAGAGTAAAGAATAAGAATATTCTTTATTAATAAATATATAATCTTTATTACAAATGAACCAAATAAAGATTACAAGAATTATAAAAGAAAAATTACAAAAGAATAAGGAAAGTACATTTGTATATCTACTAACTATCCTAGATCTAAAATTACACTAAATCTTCATCCTTATCCTTGTACCTGCAAAACAAAGATTAAATAACAAACAAAATAAGATTAGTGTTAGTATATTTCTCTCAGATATGTCGGTGAGGTGCACTTGACAAACTCATCATTGAGAAATGTGGTAAAAGGGGCAAGTTTCACCAATCTGAAAGATTTCATCCTTCATAAATTCAAAGCCAGAATTCAAATGACAGCCAAAAGGGACCAATTCACCAGCCAGATAAAAGTAGTTTGGTAATAGTAAGTTCAAACTTTCTGAACCTATCCACATATGCATAGCAGGCACACAAGCTGCACACACACAAGCATGCAGATGGTGTGCTGTCGACCTCACAAGCACAACCAATATCACAAAACCACAGCACAGCCGTGGAGGAGCACCTCAGTGCATCTCTCCACTACACAACACACCAGCACAGCCAGGGTAAACAGCAGCTAAACCAAGAACAGCAGCCAAACCAAACCACCCAGATCAACCCAAACATCACCAGGATGGTGACATAAGGAGGGGGATGGATCTGGTGGACAACAAGGTCAAGCCCAGGAGCTAGGAGGAGCAGGCAAGCTCAAGAGCAAGCTCAGGAGCACAGCAAAAGCAGATCAAGATCCAGATCAAGATCATCATCAATCTACTACATCCACATCATAATTTGTGGTGAGCCTCATAAAACCATCACATGATTTTATCATATTGTCTAAATAAAAGCATGTGTTGCTTTATGAAATAATCTCTCAATAATCACCCAAGAGAGGTGGAACTATCCTAGAGATTTCAAGTATAAGGATAAGAAATCAAGCTCAACCACAAGCACTAAACCCTCAGACCAGCATCACTGGGTTCAGTGTTATTTTTGCAACTTAGATCATTTTCATTTGATCTTATCAGATCAGGGCACATCTCTCAGAGAGAGTAGCACCTCTAATCTTACAAGTTTTAAACAAACTATTGCCCAACTAACTAGGAATTACATCCTAGAGCCTCAGACCAACATCATAGGCAGGAAAGTTAATAAAAGCTTCCATATTATCTTATCAGTTTTAATCACAAGCATTATCAAGCTAAGCCCAGAAATAAAAACCCAATCACTTGTGTGCCAGGATACAATGGTATCACAAGGAAAATTTCTTAATGAGCTAAAACCAATCTTTACTTAGTTTCCACAGATAAAAGGGGACAAACCAATAAATATCATTTTCCTGAAGCCAAGTGCCAGAAATCAACCTTAAATTCATCTATACATCCACATAAATCATTACAAGTAATGATTTGATTCAGTGAGTATAATCTCATACAAGCCAATATTATAATTGCAGTAAGCAACTACTGAGAGAAACTATTGTCAGTATAAGCATTCTGACAGTAGAGTAAACTCTCAGATCAACAACATAATCCAATCAAGGATTTCATTGAACACTAGCATGGATCATGGTGGATTACCACTAGAATAAATCTGACAGGCAACTAGCATCATCAAAGCCACTATCAATCATTAACCATAGCAGACAACCATTTCCCATGATCAGATATGAATAATACTAGATCTAAAGCATCATAGATATGATCAACATGGGGTTATAAACCCTAATCAGAGCAAGAACCCTAATCCAGAGATGAACCCAATCAGCACATAGTCACTCGGCATGAGAAGCCACTAGATATACACAGAGAGAATCATGGCAGTAGCATGGACAAACACCATAGAGACAACTTACCCGAGGTCCTCGCTGACGAATCGAAGAGGAAGCAGAGTGGCCGACGAACCGCGGCGGCACAGGGAGCACCCAGAGGGGCGCTACAACCTGCACCTGCCACGGCGGCGGCCGCAGCAGCGCACAAGCCCAACACACCACCGCAGGCGGGATCGTGGCGGCGACAACAACACCTTTTCTGAACCCTAGGGTTCAGGAATGGGGTGGAACTGACCACGGGGAAGCCCGGAGTCAAATCCAAGTGGATAGAACAAACGAGCATCGTCGACAACCCCAACTCGCACCATGGCGGCGGCCAGAACGGCCGACGGCGGCAGGAATCGACGATGGCGGCATCGCTGACCACGGGGTCGAGTCAGGGGAGGAGGGGATAAGGTCGAAGGAGAGAGGGAGGCAGAGTGGGCTGGGTGGGCCAAAACCCTTCGGGGTGATCTTTTGACCCTACCCTATTGGGCCACCCTGGCCCAATAAGACCAAGTTATTTAATAAATCTTTTGATCAATTAGAAAAGACCAAAATGCCCCTCACCTCAATAAAATTATAGAAAATAAAATAAAAGTCCAAAAATTATAAATAAAATATTTTTGGATTCACAATAATCCACTCTGTCCAAATAAAATAAGATATAAAATTTTGGACATTTAAATTTTCATAAGAATTTTGTAATTTATATATTCCTTATGGAATTTTAAAAAATTATTGAAAGGTAATAAAAATAAATAAAAATCACTTTCATTATTTATTAATATTATAGTATTTTTGAAAAAATACTAAATAAATATTTAGTAATAAATTTAATGTATAATTAATAATTCCGAAAAGAATTATTAAATCAATAAAAGTCAAATAAAAAGGGTAATTAAATAAAATAATATATGCAATAAATATTAAAAGAATAATATTTATAAGTGCTTTATTAAAAGGGCACCTTATATAGGGAAAATGCATATAGAATTAGATAATGCATTACATTACTTGCATAATCATTTTGCTTCTTTAAATATTGTCCTTACCGGACAATAATGATGTTTTTGTAGAACTAGAAGCTCAAGGTCCAGTGCAAGCATCAGACTTCACTACCTTGCCATCACAAGGCAAGTTCATCACTTGCTCATGTCCTTTGAAGAGTCTTTATCAAAGTATTTGCAATTGTGTGTTATCATATATGCTATAAAAGAAAGAAAATATTATTTTCATAAATAAAGAAATCATAGATATCATCCTAAGTGATGATATAATGGAGCAATAGTACTTAGAGTTCTAATTGCAACTCTGATGATCAAGTAGGGACTTAATAACCATTGACATCAGTGATTCTAGCGCCGTATATTACGCGTTAGCCATGAGATTTGGAATGGGACAGCGAAGTCAGTTGTATCTTCTTCCTCTCGCATGAAGCCGGATGTGCAGGTCGTGGCTGTTATCCTCGTAGCGTGCATATTGATTGGTAATTCGTAGAGGATATGCAGCATATGGATGGGAACCCTCATCGTCCCACGATAGTTCTGGCCTCTAACGGTTTGTACAAACCATTGCCGTAATTCATTATGTGGGCATGGTGTATACCAAGGAGGCATGCGGGGTCGCGAAGGGGGCAGTGATTGGCTTGTACCAACTACTGGGCCCCACATCATGGAATTGTGGACGGGAAAGTACGCCAGTTGTGCAACAAGGAGTTGATCTCTCATGGGTAAAGTAACGCACCTCTGCAGAGTGTAAGAACTGTAACTTGTTACTCCCTGTCTCGGGAAGGATCTACGAACGCGGCAGGAAAGGAACTCCATGAAAGTTCTGGTCAACCTGTGAAGGCTGATTGTCATAGTTTTTTTTGGAATAAAATCAACCTTTGAAGAAAGATTTACAAAAACTGTATAGTGCCAAGGATTTATAATCCGAGGTGGTAGTTAGAGCATCAAACTTCCCACCTTGCATATAATGAACTTGTTGGGTAACGCTGTTACTCATTCTTTCCTTTGATCCCTTGCTTAGACTCTGAGGATCCCGAAGACGTGCCAATGTATGCAGCCGAATGCCAAGAAGACGTGTTCTACGAGGAACTTGATCTATCCGGAGGAGTTGAAGGCGTGGACTTCGAGATCCGCTACGGTGTCGACGGGAACGAGTCCACTTAAGTGTCTAGTAACTAACAGAGCCGAGCAACATAAACTCTATAGAATAAGCTGTTGAGCCCCACTCCTAGTCGGAGTTGCTACTTTTAAATTTCCGCTGAACACTTCATATTTTGGTTTGTAAGTTGGATCGTTTGGAAGTCTTGAACTTCCGGTATTATAATAATAATAATAATGTGTGTACTTTTGTAATATGGACCCGCAATGTTTCTGTTGTACCACTCTGAGGGATGTGATATTTACGGAACGGTGTTCTGTGGATGTCATGTCAACGACTATAGTGTAGTACACATGCAGTGGTATGCTGGGTCACCGCACATCCTCACATATATCAACAGGAATAGTAGTTGACTTATCAGCCATTTGCAAAGATATATCAGTTGGTATCAACTTTTCTAGCTCGAGTCTCTTGTAGAGAGAAAAAGGCATAACACTAACTCCAGCTCCCAAATCACATAAAGCAGTTCTAACATAATTATTCTTAATAAAGCAAGGAATAGTTGGTATACCTTGATCATCAAGTTTCTTTGGAACCTTACCATTGAAGGAATAATTAGCAAGCAAAGTAGAAATCTCCTCATTTGGAATCTTCCTTTTATTAGAGACAACATCCTTCATATACTTTGAATAAGGAGGCAACTTAATAGCATCAGTCAAAGGAATTTGCAAAAATAAAGGTTTCATCCACTCACAAAATTTGTTGTAGTGTTCTTCCTCCTTTGACTTGTGTTTCTTACCTGGAAAAGGCATAGGTTTCTGCACCCAAGGTTCTCTCTCACTACCATGTTTCTTAGAAATAAAATCTTCCTTTGTGTACCTAGTGTTCTTAGTGTGCTTCTCAGGTTCTTCCTCAACTTCATCCTTATCAGGAGCATCATTTTTATCATTACCACTCTCAGTTTCAGCATCAGAGATAGATATAATATTAGGATCTACAGCAGGTTCAAGGGGTTCCTCAACTATTTTGTGTTTCCTTTTCTTTCTCTTACGAGGACTGCCACTACTCTCACCTTGCTAAGAGTCCTGCTCAATTCTTTTAGGGTGTCCTTCAGGATATAAAGGATCTTGACTACCTATACCACTCCTAGTTCTAATTCCATAAGCATCTTTATCTCCTGAGGCATTAACTAGCATATCCTTTTGTACCTTAGCAAGTTGACCAAGTTGGGTTTGAACTATTTGAAAGTGTTTACAAAGCATTTTAATATCATTAGAAGTTCTTTATACAATATCTTTCAACTCATTGATAGCTCTAGAGTTTTCTAATAAATTATTCTGAACTTATTTATTAAAATTACCTTGTTTAACAATAAAAATGTCAAGTTCCTCTAAACATTGATCAGGAGGCTTACTATAAGGAATATCACCTTCATCAAAGTGTTGGAGAGAGTGTACCTTAATAGTAGATGAGTGGGAAATTGACTTGCATAATTCTTCTATAGGAGGTAGATTCTTCACATCTTCAGCTCTAATACCTTTCTCCTTTAGACACTTCTTAGCTTCCTTCATTACTTCATCATTTAATGCAATAACTCCCCTCTTCTTTGGTGTTGGTGTTGGAACTGGTTCAGGCACAACTGGTTCAGGAGTAATAGGCTCAGGTGTATTCAGCTCAGTTGAAGTCCAATCATCATAATTTTTGCTTATTTTAGTCATTAATTTTTCAGCATCTCTAGGAGTTCTTTTCCTGAAAACACAATCAGCAAAGCTATCTAGGTATGTCCTAGAATCATCAGTTAGTCCATTATAATAAATATCAAGAAGCTCATTTTTAGGCAATGGACATCCAGGATGTGCATGAATCAAGGCACAGAACCTTGTCCATGACTCAGGCAATTTCTCTTTTTCTCCCTGTTTAAAATCAAAAAGTCTCTGCAAAGCAGCATGTCTAGCACTAGGAGGAAAATATTTCTGAAAAAAAAGAAGCAATCAAGACTATCAATGGAACCAGGAGGTAATCTATTAAACCAAGCCCTAGCTTCTCCTTTTAGTGAAAAAAGGAAGATCTTAGTAACAAAGTACTTACGCATCTTAAAATCATTAGAGAATAAAGCACTCATAGTAGAAAGCTCATTCATATGAGCCACAACGCTCTCATTTTTAGTCCCACAAAAAGGTTCTTTCTCAACAATGTCTAAATAGGATAAATCAAGAAAGAAATCATAATCTTTATATTTAATATCTATGGGAGAGGTGGCAAACTTAGGATCAGAGGACAACTTAGGAATAATGGTGCGTCTAGAAAGGAGACTTTTAATAGCACTGGTACCATGTATGTTTTGGCACTCTTCAACAAATTCATCAGTGAACTCAATGTAACCATCATTAATATCATAACTCTCACTAGACTCAAGTGAGCTAACAGGTGTAACAGTGTCTTCACTAGGAGTTTTAGTATTTCCTAGACCAGCCATATTAGCATCTAGGAAAGGACCTAATGAACCACTCGCATCAAGCACAGTAAAAGTAACATCATGAGCATCAAAAGCAGTTTCAGACTCAATAGTAGTAGCAGTGTGTGTAGCATGAGTATGTGGTGGTGGTGTAACAAGCTTACTTATAAAAGACGGTGAATCAAGAGCAACAGAGGTGTTTAGGACTATACCTCTTCTTGTAGTGGATGGTAAAATAGGGAACTTTACATCAGGAGACTTAACCATGATGAAAGGAGTAGCAGTGAACAATAATAGATCCAAGTGAACTTACAAATAAAGCTATGCTCCCCGGCAATGGCGCCAGAAAATAGTCTTGATGACCCACAAGTATAGGGGATCGTAATAGTCTTCGCGGATAGTATTACCCAATTTATTGATTCGACACAAGGGAAGCCAAAGAATACTTGCAAGCCTTAAAAACTGAGTTATCAATTCAGCTGCACCTGGAAATAGTTCTTGCTCACAGAAGTTTATCAGTAGCAACAACAACAGTGAAACATGAGCAATAGTAACAGTAACAGTAACAGTAACAGTAAACAGTGCGATTCAAGTGCTGTAGGCATAGGGATGGATGGACGGGCGTTGCATGGACGAGTCTAAACATGTAACTTCAAAATCTAGGGCAATTGCAGATAAATAATAACAAAGCATCCAATTACTAAACAATCCTACGCATGTGCTCCATATATAGTCATACGTGCTCGCAATGAGAACTTGCACAACATCTTCTGTCCAGCCAGCCCGTGTCAGCGGGGCCTCTAGGGAACTACTGGCAATTAAGGTGCTCCTTTTAATAGAGCACCAGAGCAAAGCATTAACACTCCGTTAACACATGTGATCCTCACACCACATCCATTACCTTAGGTTGTCCCAATTATTGTCACTTTCGGGCCTTTGGATCCGGACAATGATATGTGTATACAACTTGCAGATAAGATCACAAATAATACTATCATAATGATTCAATAATAAGTTCAGATCTGAGATATGGCACTCGGGCCCTAGTGAGAAGCATTAAGCACAACAAGTTGCAACAAAGTCAAATAGCACTAATAGAGATACTAGGCACTATGCCCTAACAATCTTATTCGATTACATGATAGAACTTATCCAATCCCTACCATCCCCAAGCCTACAACGGGGGATTACTCACTCATGGATGAGGGAAACATCGATGGTTGATGGAGAGGCGTTGGTGATGACGATGGCGATGATCCTCTCCAAATTCCTCGTCCCGGCAGGGTGCCATAACAGAGTTTCTGGATCTGAATCTTGGTTTCTGATGGTGGCTGCGGAGCGGAATTCTTCTCTGAAAAACGTCGAACCCCCCTCTATTTTTAGGTCAAGGGGAAACTTATAGGCGCAGAGGGAGCCCGAGGGGGGTGCCTGGGGTGTCCGCACCCTCCTAGGCGCGGGGCAGGGCCCACCTGCGCCTGGCAGGGGTGTGAGCCCGCCAGGCCTCCACTCCGTTTCGTCTTCTGGCTCCGTGGATCTTCTGGTGAAATATAATTTTTGGCATATTTTCCGGGATTTTTCCTGATAGTTGATTTTCTATACAAAAACTAGACACCAAGGTAATTCTGCTAAAAACATCGTCAGTCCATGTTAGTTGTATTCAAATCACACAAGTTTAGAGAAGAAACAATAGCAAATGTGTTCAGGAAAGTAGATACGTTTTGGACGTATCAGCATCCCAGAGCTTACGCTGGTCGACTTCTGGCGAGCGGAACGAGCGGGTCAACCTCTAGACCTAATAAACTCATGGCATAACCTAGGGTTGAAAATGATAAGGAAACATTTCGTCCATTTCCGAAGAAAAGGAAAATGAAGAGGTAAAAAGGAAACGGAAATGGCATTTTACGAAAAAGGAACAGAAACAGAATATTTTAAACGAAAACGAAAAGGGAAACGAGAGAGCTATTTTCGACGAAAACAAAAACAGTAAGGAAATTCCGGATAAACAAATACGGAAATTTTTCGAAAACATAACCAGCGAGTCCCATGTATAAAATAGTACTTTCTATCAGGGATTCCTTGCTATTTTCTGTTCGGGCCATAAAATATATATAGGGTCTACATAATACATGCAATCGGTCCAGTGTACATACTAATCAAGTGAGTATCTTAGCGTTTATGTGTAACTATTTATGCGAACTTATTTATTTGTCAAAGCGTTCAATTGTGTGTGTTACTTTATGTTTAATTATTATTTGCAAAGTTGTGAGCTATTCTTTGTCCATTATATGTTTCTTTTGGTGTACAAATCATGATATTATGCCACTATTATATTCCGATAAATATTCATTTTTGTATCATATCCGTTCCGTATCCGTTTTATATTTGTTTCCGATGATTTTCGATTCCGTGTTCGTTTTAGGAGTTTTCCGCTTCGTTTTAAATTCCGGCGACACAAAAGGAAACGAAAACGATAATGCATATTTCTATCTGTTTCCGTTCCGTTCCGTTTTCAACCCTAGCAGAACCCACAGACCAGGGACGAGAGACCCAATATGCAGCACCGCCACCAAGGGCAACACGCCGCCGCCTCCGATATGCACCAGCACCGCTCGTCTCTGCTCTTCCTTGTCTCACAGTCGCACGCACACAGCCCTTGCCGCTCCACAAGCGCCACCGGCCGCGCCCGACGACCACCGGTGATGCCCCTGGTGTCGGCTCCCCGCGCGAAAGAGAGGCTCAACGGGGCGTGCATCCTGCCCGCCGCCTTCGGCGGCCAAGGCATGGCCACCACCGTTGGTGCGGGCGGCGGAGGAGCGACAACGTCGGCTTTCTAGGGTTGGGAGTGGACGCCCCGTGATCGCCTCACGCGAGACCCGGGAGCAATTCGGTTAATCAGTGGAAACCTTAACACACAAAATATTAATCAGTGGAATTTTCGTGGAATCTCTGTATAAAAGTTCCAGGAACTGATACAGATCACCGGGTACATCACCATAATTTATTGCTGAAACTAAGTATTCCCACCAGATGGAACTCCCCGCCTAATGCAGGGATCGGTAATGGCACTTGTGCCTGAATTCAGTTAACTATTACAGCACATAGTCCATAAGATAGCAATCCTTTGAAATAGGTGTGACCAGCCATCCACACACCAAACAGGCTAAGCCGACGATGCCACCACCACTACGTGGACATCATCTTCCTGCACCTGCTGCCCCTGATTCACCGCCTCCAAAGATGTCCATGGCAACTCCGGCAGCCTGCTCATCTTCCACGGGGGAAACCCCACTGTTCTTACTAAACCATCCCATAACCTTAAGCTTGATACCCGCAGTGTACGTGATCCAGCTAACTTGGGAAGCTCCGATTGTAACGGCCAGGTCGTTCCCCACCTATGAAAACAGAGTACAGTTGCAATTCAACATTCAGCTCTATCCAACAACGTAAATGCAAATAACTAAGCCAGCGACCAAAAAACTACCTCCGCACATTCTCCTGCCTCCTGATCCTCCGCACCACCACCTTCATCAGCCTCCATGGAAGGTCTAGCTGTCTTATGCTCTTCTTCCCTGGCGCAAGGTCGAGGCATATTCATATGCCATTCGACTACGTTAGATATGATGTCTGCCTTGTACACAATCCAGGCGATCTGGCAAGCTCCGATTAGCATTGGCGTGCCGCTCCCCAACTATAAACGCAGATCAAGATAGTATTTAATTAACTCTTCAGCTCTTGATCGATCGAACAAGGCAATCAACTATGGACACTTACCAAAAGAAGGATCTTTTGCGCATCCCAAGGGATATCTGGGTTCTTTATGAGATCGACACATCGGTAGATGCTGATGGGCACATCCCCCAATTTCATGAGCAGATCGCGGAGCAAGTGTTGGTTGCCTCCACCATCCTTTATCTATGCCTCAAATAAATGTACAAAACTCAGTACTTCCTGCTCTGATACCATTGATAGCATCTATAGGATCTTGCTAGGCTTAGATCTAACCGGGTAGCACTATGGCTATGGATCAAACAGGTTCGGTTCTAAGTATTGAGAGAGAGAGAGAGAGAGAGAGAGAGAGAGAGAGAGAGAGAGAGAGAGGTGTACCTTCTCCCTGGCTAGAGGAGCTTGACAATGTAGCCATGGTGAGAGCAACGGCGACGGCGAGAGCGCTGGGCTAGGCGTCGGCGGAGGAGCTTCTCACTGCTACTGCGCTTGCCTAGATCAGGTAGGGATGTCAGTGAGGTGTGCGGCTGTGCGGCGAACCTCGTGACATGAGCCGCCGGACCCCACCTCTTTATATAGCGCAACGCAGCAGGTGTCCATAAACCATGGTTTGGGCAAATAATAAGCTACAAGATGAATGAGGGCAAATTACACAAGTACCGACTGAACATGGGCAAAAAATAAAATTCCACATGTTTCGTAGAGAGAAGTTTTAGATAACTTTCCAACTTGCACAGGCTAAATCATTTATGTCACCGTGAGGACCTCCGAACATAGCAGAATTTGACAAGTCCCATTTCAATGGAAGCTCCAAACTTTTACAAGACAGACCTGCCAAACATTGAAGAAAGAGAGAAGGTCGCTAAGTCTGCATGAAACGGAAGACGCCACTGAAGGCGTTCCAATCATGGGCCTTCCATTGTCTTCACTACGGTATTTGGTTCTGGTGGACCACGAATATCTTATGGGCCAGCTGCGCCACAATATAAACCCCGTGAACTTGAATTCTTGGCGGGGTTTCGTCTTCTCCCGCTGCTTCCACATCGCGGTCTGAAGCTCTTCCCTGCTTCCCTGTCCAGTGTTCATATGAACTCTCACGAGTCACGAGAAACCTTAACACGCAAAATATTAATCCATGAAATTCTCGTTGCATCGCTGCATACATGTTCCAGAGCACCATAGCAGTATAGAAATCCACAGGTCACCAGATATATTGCCATAGTTTATTGCTGAAAGACTGAAACAAAATTTCCACAACCATAAGGAATTCCCCACCAGATTCAGGGATCTCAGTATCAGGAATGGCACCAAGCCTGAATTGAACTATTACAACACACAATCCATAAGATAATCCTGTGAAATGGGTGTGACCATCCATCCATACACCAGAGGCTAAGCCGGCGATGCCACAACCACCTGGACATCTCCATTTGCAACCTGCTTTTCCGATTCACCGCCTCCATAGTTCTCCATGGAAACTCCAGCAGGCCCAACCTGCTCTTCATCCCCTGCGGGAACTTGATTGGTCTTCCTGAACCATTCGATAATCATAAACTTTATGACCGCAGTGTACAGGATCCAGCCGACCTGGGAAGCTCTGATTTTCATTGGTAGGCTGTTCCCCACCTGCGAAAACAAAGTACAGTTGTAATTCAACATTCAGCTTCATCAAACAATGGAAATGCAAATAACTAAGTCAGCGACACCAAAACTACCTCCGCACTCTCTCCTGCCTCTTGATCCTCCGTGCCACCACCTTCATCAGCCTCCATGGCAGCTGTATCTGCCTTATGCTCTTCTTTCGTGGCGAAAAGTTGAGGCATCTCCATAAGCCGTTCGGCTACCTTAGATATGATGTCTGCCTTGTACGCTATGCAGCCGATCTGGCAAGCTCCGATAAGCATCGGCGGGCCGCTCCCCAACTATAGACGCACATCAAGATAGTATTGATTAATTCTTCAGCTCCCAGTTGATAAAACAAGGGAACCAACCATGGACGCTTACTAAAAGAAGAATCTTCTGTGCATTCCAATGGCTATCTGGGTTTTGTATCAGATTGACACATCGGTAGATGCTGATGGGCGTCTCGCCCAATTTCATGAGCAGATCACGGAGCAAGTGTTGGCTGCCTCCTTCCTCCTTTATCTGTACCACAAGTAAAATATACAAAATTCAGTAATTCCTGCCTCTCGTATATTTTTTCTGCTTTAATCTTATCTTAGTACCTGGCTGCGTATGAGCAGAACAACCTCAAGCCACACTAAGGCACAGATGATGGAGGGAACAGCAATAGTGTGCCAAGGGTGATGTATTGGTATTAGCATCCCATAGCGAAGCATTCCAACTCCAAGTGCCATTAAGGTTGCCATTCCGACAATCTGCAAAATTGGGTAAAACCTCGGTTATAGGATCAAATCAGGAGTTCACGACACAATTATATGACAAATTAGCTGAAGTTACGATTTCCTAGAATTTTCAAGTGCATATTTTTGTTCGAATTAACAGTGTAGAATAGATTCCCTTTACATACTGACACTAGTACTATGTACTACTAGTACCATTTAATTAACCCTCTACATTATACAGAATTCCAGAGGATAACATTCACGAAATCTTACCGTAATCCTTGCGCAAGATTTGTAGTTCCTGCTCAGATGAATCATAATAGTGAAAACGATAAGGCATGACCCCAGCAAACACACGGACGCAAACACCGCAGACCCCTCGGTATGAGCAACATGATACGCAGTGATGAACAACAGCTTGGAACAGCTGACCGAATTGTCTAGTAACGAGAAATTGCCAAATACTAATTCTCCTTCATCATTATATGTTGAACCGATGAACCTGAAAGATATACATGTAGCCACCATAAGCTCTGTTATCATGATACAAAATTAGTCAGAAAAGAAGATCCTGGAATCCTGTTCGTCATCATTTTGATGCTTACGTCTGTATAATGCGAAGTGCAAGAGTTGCGATGTTGAACATGATACTGATGATCTGTCCGGCGAGAGATCTAGCTCCAGCTCCCGGCATTTTCTACAAATGCATTGAACAGAAAATAATGCTTGGTTATATGTACTCTGGAAAGATGGGTTCTTGTCCTTTCTGAGAGTAGAGTAAAGAACCGCAAGATACAGCTCGATTTTGTCAACATCTGGTGCAGAGCTAAGGTAATACAAATTCGAGCACTCTGTCGACCAACTGAATCCCCGTGCAATTGTTTTCATGTGCTTCGGTGTCTGCCCTCAAGGTTAAGTTTGCATGGACCAGTTTTATTTTGATTCCGTCAAAACCTATATTCAGGCTATATATACCTTTCTAAAGCTGAACTTGGTTGAGCTGGATAAATTCCACGTTTTCACCACCTGATCGCACCCCCCGTTATCACATTCTACGTCTTTGCATATCAAATTTTTAAATTTTTGTTGCTGCTATATAACTCCAGATTTCCACCTCCCACGGACACGTAAGTATACGTGTACGGTGAATATATGTCTAAGTGGACCATACGGGGCATAGATGTGTTTGTACGGTTTTCGAAACGAATCAGTATCAAGTTTCTGTTTGTCAAAGTTGGGAGGGGATCTTAGAGTAGAACAGATAAAGACCGCTTCGTCCCTCCCGCATCGCTCCCGCGAGCGACCGGGGGGAAACCCTAGCACCGCCGGGCAGGCCCCCCCTCCTTTCCTCCCCTCCCTCCTCGCCGCCGTCGGGACGCGCCGGCAAAGCCGCTTGGCGTCGGCGGCGACGGGGCCCCTCCTCTCTCCCTGGTCTTCCTGCTCGCGGCGCGGGCCGAACTAGTTGACCGACGGCGGCGCGCGTGGGTAGGGCGCGGCGGCGGCCTGCTAGGCGGCGCGGTGGCGGCCTTGGTGAAGCGAGGCGCGGCAACGGCGCTCTGCTGGGGCATGGAAGGCTGCTCGGGGCGGTGACGACAGCAGCTGCTCTCTGGCGGCGGTTGTCTGTGGCGCTCGGCGTGGTCTTGGACCCTTCAACCGGCGGTGCGGCGCGGCTAGGTCAGCGGAGGTGGCGGCAGTGAGGTACAGGCTGAGGACGGCGGCGGCCTGCGGCGCGGCATGGCAGTAGGTTCTCGCGGGCTGGATCTGGGCCCGGTCAGGGCTGTGCGGGCCTTGGCTGGCCACCATGCTAGCATGGCCCGTGCGCGGCACGGAGGTTGTCGTGTCCGTTTCGCTCGCCATCCTTGGTTTGTTTTCCGATATCCCTCGCCCGCTCCAAGGAGTTAGCTGTTCTTGTGGTCACCGGTTGATGGTAAGAGTCTGCGTCGGTGGTTCTCCTGAGACCGGTGGCGGTCCGGAAGGTCCGGGTGAGCACGGTGGCGACGGCGTTGCTGCTTGGCGACGGGGATCTGCGGTGGCAGAAGATCCACTGGTGGACGGAGGAGTAGGAGCTAGAGCTAGGGTTGGCGGCCACGGTGACACCCTTGCTGCAGTGTGGCAGTGGGGCTTCACGAGTCCGTTTGGACTTGGCCAGGCCAGCGAGGGCCTGGTTTGCCCCTGTTGCTACATCCGGTCGGCTATCGTCCCCCGGCGGTGGAGGTTGTTCTCTCCCGCGTGTGATTGTACCGCCTACCCCCACCGCAGTTTCTCCTTTTCGGTCGTACCAGCCTCCCACTGTGGGTGACGGTGAGACGGCGATGGTGACTGCAATACCATGATGGCGTGTGCTGGTGGGCGGTGAGTTTGATGGAGCAATTCGAAGTGTCCGGGTGTGTGGTTTTTTGAGGGGTCGGGAGAAATCCTTGTCGTCTTGACACCGACGTAGTCACGCCTGCGGGTGTAACCGTCCTTCCTGAAGGGCGTCGGGTGAATCTCTTCCCCACCTCCCGTAGCGTATCGGGGGAAACCCTAGGACCAGTCCGGGCAGTAGCGTCGTTGTCGTCATTTTCCTTCTTGGAGGTGCTGCTTGATACGCGGTGCTTTGGAGCGCTAGGAGCGTGGTGGTATTTCTTCGGAGGGCGCAACGGTTGTGGGTCATCGTCGTTTTTGTCAAGCCACTGTTGTCGGCTTTATTTTCTCTGCTCCTTTTTTATTTTCTCTATTGTTTCTTTGGACGTTGTGCTGTCTGGCCCAGCAGCTGTCTCAACCGTTGCTATATTAATATAGCTGGACGTATGACTGTTTCGAGGAGTGGTTTGTCAAAGTTTAAAGGGAGAGGGAGACACCAAAGTAAAAGTATATATATATGCAATTAATCGCGGGCAATATTGTAACGTCAATTTAAAAAATGACACGTGTAAACTTTGGAATACAATATATAATTCTACTACCAGAAAATCAACTTATGAGACATGCCGCAGTGACTTGTGGATTCTTGTAAAAATATGATTACTACTATCTGAGCAGAAATACCAGTGAATGCCACCTCTCTTTCCGTATTTTTAGTAGGAAAAAAATACCATTCAATCCTCCTTATATCCAATATAATCCTTGCATCTCCACTCGGCTACCAGGACGCTGATCCGGACGCCGAATTTAGGTCCAGACATCGAAAATCGGCCCAGTCGCGTACCCAGAGACCTATTTTCGGCTGGATTTGGGCCAATTTTCGTCCGGACTACCCAGGCCGAACCCAGGTTTCCGGGTACGCTCTGGGAATGCCGGACGCAACGAACTCGGCGAAAAAAAAACGAAACAGCGTGTGGACCCGCCGAGTCAGCGTCGGAAGCCGAGTCGTCATCGGCGAGCCACGGGTGACGGCGTCGTCCACTGGCCACCTGCGCCTTCGCTGCCCGAAGGTTGAAGGCTCGGCCCCGCCCGACGACAGCGCCTTGAGGATGGCGCTGGAGCAGTCGCTCCGCAACTCGGCGCCGCAGCCGCCGTTGTTGGAACCATCGTCGTCGGACATCCTGGAATGGTCCAGAAAGGACTGGGAGGAGTAGGAGCGGCAGCGCGTCCAATGCCTGCAGCAGCAGGCCGAGGAGCAGGCGGCCCAAAGACGGGCGATGTCTGGACGCGCGCTCGCCTACCAGGACACCCCGCTCTTCGTCCTCGACGACAACGAGGAGGACGTCCCTTCCTACCAGCCTTGGTGGTGCGGCAACCCAGGCCAGGGGAGCTCCCGCCAGCACCAGCCGCCGAGCGACAACGACGACGGCGAGGATGATGGCCGAGCCGATCCTGACTACACGGCGTTCTACAGCAACTTCGACATGTAGGACGGCGACGACACCGGCAAAGGCCACAGCGGCAGCCTTTTTAGTTTATTATGTACTACTTCAGTTTAAATTCGATGTAATCCGCCTATATTCGCCATCTTAATGAAATTCGTCCATCTTTAATAAAATTTAGCCGAATGTGGAAATTCGTGTCTCTGGATACACGAGTGGGAAACTCGGCGTGTTAAAAACTTGTTTCGTCCGATTGCAAAAAGGTGTGGTTATCGACATGATTTTGACCAACGAGTGGAGATGCTATAATATCTATGCTCCCGCGAGCCGCCGTCCTCGCACGGTGATTCTAACCGCGCCCAGTCCCAGGGTCAAGGCAGGCAACAATGTGAAGGGCGTGATGTCGTTTGGGTTGTAGTTGTAGCTATACACTCCAGTTTGCAGGTGACGACCAAAATTTTTTAGCGGAGTTTTAGTGGTTGGCATGGCGTGCTGCATGCCTAGGCGTGCGTGCAGTCGTGCACAATGCCAAGCAAAGGGTGGCGCCGTGCGCGCACTTAGCTCAGTCAGTCGCCACCAGGGGGGATGTCAGCGCCGGCCGGCCGCCGCCGCTGAACATAAGCTCGGCTCGGCATCGCGGCTGATCCCCCAACCGAGGCCGGCGCCAGGTGCCGACCCCGCCGGCATTCGAACCTTCATCATGGTGTAGTTGCTTGCGGCCGCGCGCGCGTCGGCGGACGTCCTCGAGGAGTCCCACCGGCCGGTGCCGACCCCGCCGTCCCTGGCCACCACCCCGAGCTCCGTGCTTTTACAGCTCTCGCCTCGGCCTCCTCAAGTCTCAGCAAAGCTGCACCGTTGCGTTGCAGACTGATATGCTAGCTCCCGTGCGTGTCGGCGACTCGGCGGGCGGACGCCCTCGAGGTGTGCACCGTTTGTTGCAGACTGCTGGCCCGACCGTCTAAGCAGCCGCGTGCGGCCTGCTGGTGCACCACTATTATCCTTAACTCACGGATAGACTCTACAGGTACCGTACGTCCATGGCTACCGGACGACGACACATTAGTTATCATAAAGAATTAACGCAAAGAAAGGGGGGTGAGGCCGGTGGAGTTTCACCTTCTCCGATGATGATGATGCCTTCTTCCCCACGTCCGGCCGGAGCAAGTCGAGAGAGGCGTCCAACTCGCATTCTTCACTGCAGGAATCACTACTTCGTATTAAGCACACCCAATTATAAGGTGTCCATGTGTCCCTGTCATATATATATGCATGGTTGGTTAACCCCGGAGGCCAAAGCGCCCCGAACGACCACGAAAACCTTGGTTCAACTGGCACAAGAAAACCTTGGTTCAACTACCTAATTAAGCTGTCCAAATCATTGCACCACTACACATGCGTGTTCAAATCATGCATGTGAGATATTCATTTTGCCTTTTTTTTTTTTGGCTTTGAACCACGTATACACAGTGTCAGTGTGGGTAGTACCTCGATAATACAAAGCCACTGACATGACCCGGGACCAGTTCTTACACTCGTTAAAAATTAGTACGGAGAGAATTCTTTGCTTATATGGGGCGATGGAAGGTCACGCAATGACGACCAACTGAACTAATTCTTTGCTTATTCCGTTACGTGCGCCGGTGCGCAGTGCATTGGAACAGAGCATGAGCTTCAACACGATTCCTCTCCCGGCTGTCAGGACAACGACACAAACTCTATTTAAGTTCCACCTGGAATTGCATATTAGCTGCTTATTACATACATCACCTCTTTGGCAGGATAACGTCAGGAAAAGGGAACGTGTGTCCATACGAACCTAAGATTTGTCAAATCCGTCACCATCTCCATCTAGACAATAGTCCTGTCTCGCCGTCCCACCCAAACAACACCAAGCGATTACGCCGTCAACGGCGAAGGATGCAGCATAACAATCGCGGCCACCTTAACGGCAGTCAAAAATGAGGAACGAATTTGCGACGAGTCAAGTGGGACGACGATTACCACTGAACAATACCTGTCCGCCTGAGCAATCGTCCATGTTTAAATGCCAACTAGCTGTAATATTAGATGGTACTCTGCACAGCACGGTTCGCTTCCTGGTCCTGTACCTCTAATCCAGTAGAGAGCCACAGGACTAGCTTGAAGTTGCATTTGCGACGGATCATACTACTTCTCTCCATTTCCTGCTCCCCATAATCAAGGACCTGCAAAATCAGTACACCTGCGGAAAAATGGTGGCTGGAGCTGAATGTATTCCTCAAGTTTTCAATCTTGAACAACTTCTTGATTTATCCATTATCGTGGGTCTTGTTCTCTATTCCCTTCGTAAGCCAGAGTCATGAAGTTTGACCGGTTATATATATAGTAGAATGTATCAATAATTAAAATATCAAATCTATAATATCAAGGACGTAGTGAAATATACTTTCATATAATATACATTCGATATTGATAGAATTATAGTTTTCTCAAAATAGGCTTTCGTCCCGTTTTATAAATAAACCAATATCCAAATACAATCGAGTTCTACATATAAGAAAAAGGAAAAAACAACGGCCGATGGGCCTCAACACAACACATCCCAAAGAAGGAAAAAGGCGGAGGCGAGACAACCCCCCTAAGGGCAAGTCATGGGAATCAGGGCCGAGAAGTGATGCCTCGTCACTTTTAGAGGCCGAAGAGTGCCCTCCCAGTGCTCCCGGTCCTACTGCCTAGATAACGGGTACCACTGCCAAAGATAGGCAAGAAAAGAAAAAAAAAATACAGTTAGAGACACGTCTTGGAAAAATCCACTCAATCACCATCCGGTTACGCACATTTCACAGAGTCCAAGTTAAGGCTGGAAACACAAACCACAAGAGGCGGTGTATCCTTCCGGTATGGTTTGCCTCCGTCTCTAGAAACTCACCGAGGTCTTGGGCCTACCAGACAAACCCCCGAGCTTCCCGGACAAAGCTCCACAGAAACCGAGCGACACGACATGTGATCATAATATGAGCGCACATTTCCGGTGTCCTACATAATGAGCATAGTCCATGATACGTCGTAAACGTATTTATAATTTTTGATGTTCTATGCTTGTTTAGTATCAACTTTGCTATGCTTTGTCTATATTTTGAGGTATTTTTATATATTTTCTGGAACTAACCTATAAACAAGATGCCACAGTGTCAGTTGCCTGTTTTATGCTGTTTTTGGTTTCAGAAAAGCTAGTAAGGAAATATTCTCGGAATTGGAGGGGACAAAAGCCAAAGTCAATATTTCACCGAGGAGAACATAGAGACCAAAGAGCGACCGGAGGGGAGCCACACCCCCCACGCGGGCCCACCCTGGGCCACTCCTGGGCAGGGGTGTGGGCCCCCTGGCCGCCCTCCCGCCTCGCCTCTTCACCTATATAATCCCCACGATGCCAAACCCTAAGTACCCGATCAGATCTCCACGAAACAGTCCGCAGCCGCCTCCAACATCGTCCCTAGATCGAGGGGACCTGAAGCTCTTCCCGGCACCCTGCCGGAGGGGAGAGGTCATTCCAGAGGCCTTCTTCATCACCATGCCAGCCTCCGGTATGATACGTGAGTAGTTCCACCTTGGACTATGGGTCCATACAGTATCTAGATGGTTGTTTTTCCTCCTTTGTGCTATCATGTTTAGATCTTGTGAGCTCCGTTCATGATCAAGATCATCTATTTGTAATCATGCATGTTGAGTTTGCGGGGATCCGATGGATATTGATATTACTATGTCAGATTGATTAATGATTCTATCTTGTCTTTTTGATTATTGATTCTATCATGTCTATGTTGTTTGAGATCTTGCATGCTCTTCGTTTCTAGTAGCTATCTTGGCCAAGTAGATGCTAGTGACTCCAAGAGAGAGTATTTATGCTCGATAGTGGGTTCGTGCCTCTATTGAATCTGGGGAAGTGACATAAATCTCTAAGATTGTAGATGTGCTGTTGCTACTAGGGATAAAACAACAATCTTTTGTTCATGGAACAATTGTATTGTTTACTTTACACACATTGCTTAAAGCAGTTATCCGTTGCTTGCAACTTAATACTGGAGGGGGTTCGGATGATAACCTAAAGGTGGATTACTAGTCATAGATGCAGTTGGATGGCGGTCTATGTATATTGTTGTAATGCCCAATCAAATCTCATAGGATCATGAATGTCTAGTATTGCATTGTTATGCCTTCCCCAGTCCTGTCAATTGCCCCGCTATAATTTGTTTACCCAGCATGTTATGTTATTTATCTTAAGGATAACACCTCTAGTGAACTGTGGACCCCGGTCCAATCTTTACCATTGATACATCATCCACTGTTACTGTTTATTTTCTGCAAGCTACCATTACCTTCAACACCATACGTTTAATCCTTTGTTTTTAGCAAACCGGTGAGATTGATAACCTCACTGTTCGTTGGGGGCAAAGTCTTGAGTTTATGTTGTGCATGTTCCAAGTTGTTAGCAACATCTTGGGGTCGTTTCCTTCCTCCTACTGGTTCGATAACTTTGGTTTCATACTGACATAGGACTTACTGATGTGCTCATCATACCTTCCTCTTGGGGTTTCGCAACGAAGCTCTACAGTGATCTGAGCCGCATCAAGACGTTTTTTGGCGTCGTTGCCGGGGAATTAACGACGGCTTCAAAAGGGGAGTCCTTCACAACCATTCCCTTTACTTTGTTTTTGTTTTGCTTAGTTTATTTTGCATTGTTTTGCTTGCTTATTTTAATCAAAAATTACAAAAAAATAGTTTCGTTTGATTTGCTTTTTCTTATAAAAAACGCAAAAAAATTAGTTCCTACTATAGTTGTTGGTCTATTATTGCCCTGCTTTGTCATGCTTTCTATCAATGGCTAGTTTCTTTGAAACTAGTTCTTATTGGCAAGGTGGGATCATGGAAGAACAAAAATATTATTATAAGGAACACCGCTTGTCACAAAAAGGGAAACACTTATGGGAACAAATTAATAATTTGAATACCATTGCTAGAAACGTGTGCTCTATTTATAGTGTTACTTATTGCTGTGATAAATCTTGTTGCTGTATGAGGTATAAACACCTCCCCTTTCAATGTGAGTATAATGATAATGTTACCATACCTTCTTATGTTAAAGGAAATTATGAATTTATGATATGGAACAAATTGAAGAATTTATTGCTTGGAAGGGTGCATTTGAACTTACTAGTTTGCTTGAAAATATTGATGATTCACCTTATGAATATGAAGTTTATGATATACTTAAATTTTGCTTTGATAATTACAAGGAAGAAAATGGTTATATTCTTAAATATATTAATAGATGCTTTCCACAAACAGAAGAGACTAATGCCTTAAAGGAGCCTATGGAAGAAGAAATTGCTGAAACGGGAAGCTCATTAGATGAAAAAGAGGAGAGTGATGATCAGAAGGAGGATGAATGTTATGTTCATGTGGATTCTTTTGAAATATCTGCTATGGGTAAAACTTGTAATAATATTTATGCTCATGTTATCCATGATAATCCTATATTTGTGCCTAACTTTGAAATGCATGGTACTAAAGAGTTTTGCTTAGAAAATGTTTATGATGATGCTCTAGATGATGGTCCTATATTGAATGATCAGTTATCTTGTTATAAAATTGTTAAAAGTGGGTTTGAAGGTTTTAATCCCACTATTTTTGAGCTTGATAAAAATTATGTGTTTGTAGATCATGAAAAGCATACTTTATGTGACAGTTATATTGTTGATTTTATTCAAGAGCCTACTCAAAATTATTATGAGATAGGAAACTATGGTTGTAGAAGTTTTCATGGTACTGAAACACCTCTCTATGTGCTGAAAGTTTTGAAGTTGCTCTTATCTACCCATTCTTGTTACTATGTGCTTCTTTGATTTATTTTCTTGCAAGATTCCTATGCATTGGGTTAGACTTAAATGTGTTTTGAATTTTCTTCTTGATGCTCTCTTTTACTTTAATTCATATTTCTTATGAGCATCTTTCTGTGCCTAACTTAAAGGCATTAAAGAAAAGTACTTCTTGGGAGATAACCCAATAGTTTTCTTGAGTCTTGGAAGTTATTACTTCTGTAATAACCTCTCCTTATCATTTTTATTTGATTTTTGTGCCAAGAATAACCTCTAATGAGAGGGAAGTAAGATTTGGGGAAGTGTTGTCCCGAAATAGATTTTTGTTCTTCATTGTAAAATTCGTGAAAAATCTCAATATGTCGGATTGAGCTGTAATTTTCTGAATAAATCCCCCAGGTTGTTAGCTAACTTTCGTTAGTTCAACACTTTTTGATTTGAGCAACATAAGGTCGGTTTGTACCTGCTGGTTTGTTTTGACAGATTTCTGCCATTATTTGCATTTGCCTCTTTATTGATTTCCCTTTTAGTTCTCTTGGGAAAATTGAGCTTTTTGAGGGAATTAAAACAGTAGCTTGTGTTTTTAATGAAAGTTTTGCTATTTTTAAACTAAACCCCAAAGGTTTATTATCTTTTGAATACACTAATGTTGCTAATGAAGATTGTGTGAAGTTTTGTATGAAGGAAAATTTTCAGGTGTAAGGAAAGAATGATGTAATGAGATGAAGAATGGACAAAATCTCAAGCTTGGGGATGCCACCCCATGTCACCCCAAAAAATATTCAAGAGGTACAAGCGTCAAAACTTGGGGATGCCCAAGGCATCCCCTTCTTCATCAATAAAAATCTCAGGTCTTTCTAGAAACTTAGTTTTTGTTGTTTCATGCACAGTTGTGTTGTTCTTGGAGCGTCTTAGTTTTCGTTTTTGTTTTTGGTTTTCGTTTGCTTAGTTTTCTTGAATAAATTAGTTGGACCCCCGCTTTCGCTGTGTTGTTTCAAATAAGTTGATTGGTGTTGGAAAGGAGTAGAAAGTTCTTGCTTATAGTAGTACAAAAGGAGCTTGCTTTGACTGTGGCTTGGACTTTATCATGTCATGATAGATGTTGTTTTGACCTTATACTTAGTGATTATTTCTGTAGCATGACTTGTTGCAAACAATTGATATTGCTTAATGTGCCTTGAAAGAATCATGCGTTGTTTTAGCATACAAAAGCATAGTATTGTGGTATTCTCCTTTGATTCTTTGTTTGGGGTTAACTTGGCACATGCTTACACCATGTTATGACTATGAACCAGTCACCTTAGTCTCTATGGTCATTTAGTTTTTGACTTATGGTACCACTTTATGCTTTGATTAGTAATGTTTTGTCGCTCTGCATGATTATGGCCATTATTGCTCTCTTAGTTGGTCACTCCCAGTCTTTTCCTAGCCTCCATTTGTATTGAGTAAGCTCTACTCATGCATCCAACTTCCAAGAAACCAAGTTATTCCAAAGAGTCTACTATAAATTCCTATGCATGGTATGTTACACCATTCCAAGTATATTATTGTTTTATCTATCTTCCAAATTAAACTTGTTATGTGAAAGTTAGTGATTAAAGCTCTCACAAACTTGATGGCACACTTTATTTTTCTTGCCCCTAATAAACTTGAACCATTGTGTCATCTATGTTGTATATGCTTGCACTTATACATTGGAAATTAGCAGAACCGTGCTATTGATGACCCACAAATGTAGGGGATCGCAACAGTCTTCGCGGGTAGTATTACCCAATTTATTGATTCGACACAAGGGGAGCCAAAGAATACTTGCAAGCCTTAACAACTGAGTTGTCAATTCAGATGCACCTAGAAATAGTTCTTGCTCACAGAAGTTTATCAGTAGCAACAGTTTGGTAGTAGTAACAGCAAAGCAACAACAACAGTAACAACAACAGTGAAATAGTAGCAATAGTAACAGTAACGGTAATAGTAGGATTCGATTGCGGTAGGCATAGGGATGGATGGAAGGGTGTTGCATGGACAAGTCTAAACATGTAACTTCAAGATCTAGGGCATTGCAGATAAATAATAACAAGCATCCAAGTACTAAATAATCCTAGGCATGTGCTCCATATATAGTCATACGTGTTCGCAATGAGAACTTGCACAACATCTTCTGTCCAGCCAGAACTACTGGCAATTAAGGTGATCCTTTTAATAGAGCACTGGAGCAAAGCATTAACACTCCATGAACACATATGATCCTCACACCACAGCCATCCCCTCCGGTTGTCCCAATTATTGTCACTTTGGGGCCTTTGGATCGGGACAATGATATGTGTACACAACTTGCAGATAAGATCACAAACAATACTATCATAATGATTTAATAATAAGTTCAGATCTGAGATCATGGCACTCGGGCCCTAGTGACAAGCATTAAGCACAACAAGTTGCAACAAAGTCAAATAGAACAAGAGATACTAGGCACTATGCCCTAACAATCATATTCGATTACATGATAGAACTCGTCCAATCCCTACCATTCCCAAGCCTACAGCGGGTGATTACTCACTCATGGATGAGGGAACCATCGGTGGTTGATGGAGATGCATTGGTGATGATGGTGGTGATGATCCTATCCAAATTACCCGTCCCGACAGGGTGCCAAAATGGAGTTTCTGGATCCGAATCTTGGTTTCTGGTGGCGGCGGCGAAGCGGAACTCTTTCTAGAAAACTACCAAACCCCCCTCGTTTTTTAGGTCGAAAGGCAACTTATAGGCGCAGAGGGAGGCCAAAGGGGGTGCCTGCACCCCCTCTAGGCACAGCCAGTGGTGGGCCCGCGCCTGGGCTGGGTGTGGGCCCCCTAGGTCTCCTCTCCGTCTCTCCTTCTGGCTCCGTGAATCTTCTGGTGAAATATAGTTTTTGGCATATTTTCTGGGATTTTTCCTGATAGTTCATTTTCTACACAAAAACAAGACACCAAGGTAATTCTGCTGAAAACTGCGTCAGTCCGTGTTAGTTGCATTAAAATCACACAAGTTTAGAGGAGAAACTATAGCAAAGTTTCCGAGAAAATAGATATGTTTTGGACGTATCAACTCTCCCCAAGCTTAGCTTATTGCTTGTCCTCAAGAAATTCAGTTGAAAACTGAGTGCGATAAAAGAACTTTCACGAACACATTGCTTCATATGATGTAAATATTCTCAGCACAGGAGTAGATTCTTAGACAATTCATAATAAAGAGTATGCAACTAAGTCTACTCAATAGTCATTGCAAGCTATGAAGAGAAACCAACTCAAGAATAATAAGTAGCATGGAACATAAACATAAGCAACATTGCAATGCTCATAATAAGGTATGATAGAGTGGTATCTCGCTTGCCTTTGTTTGAAGAACACAATATAAATGCCAAGGCACCTCTGAAGTTCACATGAAGACTAGAGATAAAGATATCAGAGATACAAGCATCAAAGTCATGACATAATTAACCAAGTTTTGAGACAAAACACAAGAATGACAACTATGCTCCCAAGAAGGTGCTCATAGAATAAGTGGTGACTCAACAAGGTGGTGAAAACGGTTTTTGAAAGGTTTGAAAGGCTTCCAAATGCTGAAAGGAAAGTACTCATTAGCTTTGAGCTCTCATTGCCCCTATCATAAGCATCTTTATGTGGTTAAGGTGAAAGTGAGGTCCACTTTGAATTATATTCTTGACAGACCATAGACTGGAAATCCCAAGTCCCTTGAGTGCGAGGGCCACTCCGCATACTACTCAACTTTGGGTCCAGGCAAGTTCTTGTCATTGTAAGTATTTGCATATCATTGAGAACCGCCAACAGGGTACCCCTTGCATATGGTACAGGAGCTTTCCCATAACCAAAATGACAAGGCAAGTAGACAATGAGCATCTCAGCAATCTTTTTATTTACTATATGCATAGTTTTTTATTGAGGATGCTTCATAGATGACTCACTATGGTGATGCTGCAAGTTTCCACCATGATTAGGCATAGCTTAGGCTAGCGGCCCAGGCGTTTCTCTAACACAGAATACAAACTCCATGGACTCACAAGTCCCCCTTTCATTTCACATCGTTGACATCCGCAAACAAAAGAGCAATGTATCAAATAGATATAAATATATCTAAAAGGTGTTGAAATCGTTCCCCGTGACAGCACGGTTCTGCTGACTCCCAACATATAATTTGCAAGCATATAACTTTCATGGACTAGTCACAATGGTTCAGGATTATTAAGTGCAAGGAATAAAGTGTGCCATCAAGTTCGTGAGAGCTTTACTAACTAACTTCCTCAACACAAACACACAGTTTATTTTGGAAGAAAACACGACATATAGAATATACGCTGAAGTAGCAAATAATGCTAATAGGTAGGTATGGTGGACACAGCTGGCAATATTGGTTCTGGGGAGTTGGAAGCACAGGTAGAGCACATACTTAGTGCAAGTGAAGGCTAGCAATAGATATGGAGCGACAAACGAGAGAGCAATAGCTGTCATAATCATGCTTGCAACAAAACAAGACTAATTATGGCATGAAAGTGATACAAGAACTCCGAGGCAAAATAAATCATCGAGGCTTACTGACTAGTCATATACATGCGTGAGCATGTGCCAAGTCGATTCACATGAACAGTCAGAGGAGAATACCACAATATCATACCAAAGTATGAATAAAACAATGCAAGCAAACATTCATGTGACATGCTACAAACTATTAGCAAGTTGGAGCTAATCATAGACAAGCAAGAACTACTAAGCATCCATAATGACATACACCTTACACAAACAGGCTAAGCATGCTCACAATGATGAGTATATGTACAAAAATGAAACAAATATAGTTCGTTACTAGCCTCTTACCACTCCTCGAGTTGTCTTAATCTTCATTATTGCTCTTCACTTGTGTGACTTGAATGATTAACATGAAACCAAAATCCACTAAGGACGGCTGAACCCTGCAAAGAACTCACAAAACCAAAGAAGAACAACAAATATTTTTGGTGTTTTCGATTTTTTTGAAACAAGCAAACAAAAGAAAACAAACCAAACAAGAAGCAAACAAAGCAAAATCTTTTTGTATTTTTTCTTTTAAGGCAAACCAAAGCAAAGAAACAAACCAAGAGAAACAACAAAAATATTTTTGGTATTTTGTGTTTTTGAGAAAGAAGCAACAAGAACCAAAAGAAAGCGAAAACAATGGATATACAAAGAACCGACCGAACATGATATATAGATGAGTGTGATGTCGGTATACCTCCCCCCAAGCTTAGGCTTTTGGCCTAAGTGGGGCTCAATAGCGCGGGTAGTAACCCCAAGCTGGTGGGTCATCATAGGAATGATCATAGTCAGGCGCCTGCGATGAAGAAGATGACGTGCCCCAATCAAATGAGGGCTGCTAGTATGAAGACTCTCCCAAGTTGGAGGGCTGGACCGAATTGTCTTCGGCATCCTCTTCAACATTCTCCTCTTGCTGAGAGAGCTCCGCCACATATGTGTCAACCTCCTTATCCGTAAGCGACCATCCTTGCCTGTTATTAAAATTAAACAAAGCAGGTGCAGGCCAATAAGCTACTTTATCAGTCCTACCCTTTCTCCGTCCTTGCTGGGCTTACATTATCCCCCAAGGAAACAAAACCATGCTAAACCATGGACTCAATATCAAGCCTCTCTATGGGAAAACGATAATCTGAAAAGTGAGGCTCTAGACCATGGAAAGCTAGCAACCTAGAAGCAATGATACCTCCACAAATTCCACCCTTCTCACGGTTGGTGGTGAGACGGTGAGCTATCAGAGCACCCAGGCTATAAGATCTATTCCTACTCAAAGTAGCTGCGATAAAAGCTAGATCAAAAGAAGACAACTTTCTAGCAATCTTTCTAGCAAGAACACACATGGTAATGAAATAGGCAAAGTATCTAATAGCTGGGAGCTAAATGTTCTGAATTTTACCACTTTCCTTTGAGAAGTCAAAACCTTGGCAAATCTCAGTATACAAATCAATAAGTGACTTGGGCCTTTCCTTGATTTTCTCACAAGATCCCCACTGAGGTACTCTAATTGCTGCACAGAAATCAACAAAAGGCAGGTCGACAGATATATTATATATTTTGTAATGGACCATGTGATTAGAAGTAGACCAAGTGAACCGGAACTCCTGCACAAAATCCATGGTTAGCTTAACATATTGGAATGGTTCACCTTCAACAAAGTGTTCCAACCCTGCATTTGTAACCATAGTTTGAAAATCTTGGAGGATCCCCCCAGCTCTCATAAATTCATGGCATGGATATATGGAAGGAAAAACTGCCTCCTCACGATGAACCTTCATTGGCTCATGCACCATCAAGTCATATTGGTTCAGTGGACAAGCACTCATCTTCCTTGCTGAAATTTTTAGACAACCATCAAACCAAGTGATTTCTAAGTTGATAAATGATGCGCAACCACTATAGGAACTTACTAGAGGACTACACATGCATCAAAATAAAGTTTTTAAGCATATAACAATCATGCAAGATCAAACAACCTGACACCTATAGTAGCAAAATACTCAAGATACAATCTACCAATCACAAATCTAATTGGAGAAGTGGAGGAGGCACATACCAAGGAGCAATCCCTCCAAAAATCAGCACTTGAGATGGGCTGAACAAGGAGATCAAAAATCGCGAGCAAGAACAGCAAGAACTCGAGCTTGAGCAAGTTTTCTGGTGTTTTTCGGGAGAGAGAAAGAAGATGGCTTTGAGGGGGCAGCCTAGAGGGGCCTAGGTGGGCCAGACCCCCCTAGGTGCCACCCCTAGGTAGGTCGCGCCTGCCCTAGGTGTGTTGGCCTGGGGTGGCCCCCGGGGTCACTTCAGGTACCTCTCTGCCCCTTTTTTCGAGGAAAAATTTATTTTGAAATTTCTGGGATTTTTGGGAAACTTTATTTTTGGCCAATTTCAGGGTATGAAAATTGATTTTCTCGCAGAAATAGTTTTTTCAGAAGAAGCAAAAGCAAACAAAAACCAAACTACGGGAGCTCTAAGAAACTCAAACAAACAAACAACTAACAAAACTAAAAGTAAACCAAAGACTAGGAAGGAGAAAAGTAAAAGAAAGAAAGCATAACCACAGTGAAAACATTATTTTGTTCATTAAAATCCTTCTGTTAACAAGGTTGATCAAGTCTTGTTACCAATACAATCTTAGATGAAGCAAAACTTTGTATTACACCAAGTGATTATGTTAACTCAAGCTTCATAGCAATGGTCCCAATCATAATAGTTTAAATTTTTTCTTGTGGAATGGGACAATATATTTCTCCAACCTTGATGCTCTCAATATTTTCAATGGAGTTTAGGCAATAGCTTTTGGCAACCTTCTTGGGGAAATAGACAGTGTGCTCTTTGTCATTAATAGTGAATGTTACTTTTCCTTGATTACAATTGATGACATCACCTGCAGTATTAAGAAAAGGTCTCCCAAGAATAATAGACATATTATCATCTTCGGGCATTTCAAGCACAACAAAATCAATTAAAACCATGCAATTATGAGCTACTTGAACAGGAACATCCTCACATATACCAACAGGAATAGTAGTTGACTTATCAGCCATTTGCAAAGATGTATCAGTTGGTATCAACTTTTCTAACTCGAGTCTCTTGTAGAGAGAAAAAGGCATAACACTAACTCTAGCTCCTATATCACATAAAGAAGTTCTAACATAATTATTCTTAATAGAGCAAGGAATAGTTGGTATACCTGGATCACCAAGTTTCTTTGGAACCTTACCATTGAAGGAGTAATTAGCAAGCAAAGTAGAAATCTCCTCATTAGGAATCTTCCTTTTATTAGAGACAAATCCTTCATATACTTTGAATAAGGAGGAAACTTAATAGCATCAGTCAAAGGAATTTGCAAGAATAAAGGCTTCATCCACTCACAAAACTTGTTGTAGTGGTCTTCCTCCTTTGCCTTGTGTTTATTACCTAGAAAAGGCATAGGTTTTTGCACCCAAGGTTCTCTCTCTTTACCATGTTTATTAGCAATAAAATCTTCCTTAGTGTACCTAGTGTTCTTAGTGTGCTTCTTAGGTTCTTCCTCAACTTCTTCATTATCATGAGCATCATTTTTATCATTTCCATTCTCAGTTTTAGCATCAGAGACATATATACTATTAGGATCTACAGCAGGTTCAAGTGGTTCCTCAACTATCTTATGTTTCTTTTTCTTCCTCTTACGAGGACTACCACTATCTACTTGTTGGGAATCCTGCTCAATTATTTTAGGGTGTCCTTTAGGATATAAAGGATCTTGAGTAGCCATACCACTCCTAGTTCTAATTCCATAAGCATGTTTATCTCCTAAAGCATTAACTAGCATATCCTTTTGTACCTTAGCAAGTTGATCAAGTTGGGTTTGAACCATTTGAAAGTGTTTACAAAGCATTTTAATATCATTAGAGGTTCTTTCCACAATATCTTTCAACTCATTGATAGCTCTAGAGTTTTCCAATAAATGATTCTGAACTTGTTTATTAAAATTACCTTGTTTAACAATAAAAATGTCAAGTTCCTCTAAGCATTCATCAGGAGGCTTACTATAGGGCATATCACCTTCATCAAAGTGTTGGAGAGAGTGTACCTCAATAGTAGATGAGTGGGGAATTTGCTTACATAATTCTTCTATAGGAGGTAGATTCTTCACATCTTCAGCTCTAATACCTTTCTCCTTTAGACACTTCTTAGCTTCCTTCATCACTTCATCATTTAATGCAATAATTCCTATCTTCTTTGGTGTTGGTGTTGGAATTGGTTCAGGAACATCTGGTTTAGGAGTAATAGGCTCAGGTGTATTCAGCTCAGTTGAAGTATAATCATCATAATTCTTGCTTATTTTAGCGATTAATTCTTCAGCATCTGTAGGAGTTCTTTTCCTGAAAACACAATCAGCAAAGCTATCTAGGTAGGTCCTAGAATCATCAGTTAGTCCATTATAATAAATATCAAGCAACTCATTCTTAGGTAATGTACATCCAGGATATGCATGAATCAAGTCACAAAACCTTGTCCATGACTCAGGCAATTTCTCTTCTTCTCCCTGTTTAAAATCAAAAAGTCTCTGCAAAGCAGCATGTATAGCACCGGGAGGAAAATATTTCTGGAAGAAAGAAGCAATCAAATAATCAGGGCTATCAATGGAACCAGGAGGTAATCTATTAAACCAAGCCCTAGCTTCTCCTTTTAGTGAAAAAGGGAAGATCTTAGTAACAAAGTACTTGCGCATCTTAAAATCATCAGAGAATAAAGCACTCATAGTAGAAAGCTCATTCATATGAGCCACAACACTCTCATTTTCAGTCCCACGGAAAGGTTCTTTCTCAACAATATCTAAATAAGATAAATCAAGAGAGAAATCATAATCTTTATCTTTAATGTCTATGGGAGAAGTGGCAAACTTAGGATCAGAGGACAACTTAGGCATAATAGTACGTCTAGCAAGGAGCCTCTTAATAGCACTAGTACCATATGTATTTTGACACTCTTCAACAAAATCATCAGTGAGCTCAATGTAACCATAATTAATATCATAACTCTCACTAGACTCAGGTGAGCTAACAGGTGTAACAGTGTCTTCACTAGGAGTTTCGGTATTTCCTAGACTAGCCATAGTAGCATCTAGAAAAGGACCTAATGAACCACTCACATCAAGCACAGTAGAAGTAACATCATGAGTATCAAAACCAGTTTTAGATTCAGCAGTAGTAGAAGTGTGTGTAGCATGACCATGTGGTGGTGCTGTGACAAGCTTACTGAAAACAGACGGTGTATCAAGAGCAGCAGAGGTGTTTATGACAGTACCTCTTCTTGTAGTGGATGGTAAAATAGGGAACTTTCCATCACGAGACTTCCCCATGATGAAAGGAGTAGCAGTGAACAATAATAGATCCAAGTGAACTTACAAATAAAGCTATGCTCCCCGACAACGGCTCCAGAAAATAGTCTTGATAACCCACAAGTGTAGGGGATCACAACAGTCTTCGCAGGTAGTATTACCCAATTTATTTATTCGACACAAGGAGAGCCAAAGAATACTTGCAAGCCTTAATAACTGAGTTGTAATTTCAGCTGCACCTAGAAATAGTTCTTGCTCACAGAAGTTTATCAGTAGCAATAGATTGGTAGTAGCAACAACAAAGCAACAGAAGCAGTAACAGCAACAATGAAATAGTAGCAATAGTAACAGTAATGGTAACAGTAGGATTCGAGTGCGGTAGGCATAGGGATGGATGGACGGGCGTTGCAGGGACAAGTATAAACATGTAACTTCAAGATCTAGGGCATTGCAGATAAATAATAACAAGCATCCAAGTACTAAACAATCCTAGGCATGTGCTCCATATATAGTCATACGTGCTCGCAGTGAGAACTTGCACAACATCTTCTGTCCAGCCAGCCCGTGGCAGCGGGGCCTCTAGGGAACTACTAGCAATTAAGGTGCTCGTTTTAATAGAGCACCGGAGCAAAGCATTAACACTCCGTGAACACATGTGATCCTCACACCACAGCCATCCCCTCCGGTTATCCCAATTATTGTCACTTTGGGGCCTTTGGATCCGGACAATGATATGTGTACACAACTTGCAGATAAGATCACAAACAATACTATCATAATGATTCAATAATAAGTCAGATCTGACCCTAGTGACAAGCATTAAGCACAACAAGTTGCAACAAAGTCAAATAGCACAATAGATACCAGGGACTATTCCCTAACAATCATATTCGATTACATGATAGAACTCATCCAATCCCTACCATCCCCAAGCCTACAGCGGGGTATTACTCACTCATGGATGAGGGAAACATCGGCGGTTGATGGAGATGCGTTGGTGATGACGATGGCAATGATCCTCTCCAAATTCCCCATCCCGGCAGGGTGCCAGAACGGAGTTTCTTGATCTGAATCTTGGTTTATGGTGGCGGCGGCGGAGCGGAACTCTTTCTGAAAAACCATCGAACCCCCCTCGATTTTTCGGTCGAAAGGCAACTTATAGGCGCAGAGGGAGGCCGAGGGGGTGCCTGGGGTGGCTACACCCCCTCCAGGCGCGGGCAGTGGTGGGCCCGCGCCTAGGGTGGGTGTGGGCCCCCCAGGTCTCCTCTCCGTCTCTCCTTCTGGCTCCATGGATCTTCTGGTGAAATATAGTTTTTGGCATATTTTCCGGGATTTTTCCTGGTAGTTTATTTTCTGCACAAAAACAAGACACCAAGGTAATTGTGCTGAAAATAGCATCAGTCTGTGTTAGTTGCATCCAAATCACACAAGTTTAGAGGAGAAATAATAGAAAGTGTTCGAGAAAGTAGATACGTTTTGGACGTATCAGCTATCACGGGGAACACTTTTAACACCTGTAAATATCTACCCAGTTGATATCATGCTATTTTATTTATGGATGTCGGCCGTGTGAAATAAAAGGGGAGCTTGTAAGGTCTCCTCTCCGTCTCTCCTGGGCCGCTAGCCTAAGCCATGTCTAATCATGGTGAAAACTTGCAGCATCACCATAGTGAGCAATCTATGAAGCATTCTTCTTATAAAAAAAGAGAGAGATAGAAAAGAGGAAAGAAGAAAAAAGGCACCATTTTCCCATGGTAAAGAAGAAGATTGCTGAGATGTTCATTGTCTACTTGCCTTATCATTTTGATATGGGATAGCTCCTGTATCATGGGGCAAGGGGTACCCCGTTGGCGGTTCTCTATGATATACATGTACTTACTATGACAAGAACTTACCGGTAACTAAAGTTGATTAGCATGAGGAACGTCCCTCGTACTCAAGGGACATGAGATTTCCAACTTATACTTTTTCAAGCATATACTCCATATTTTTTTTCACTTTAACCTTAATCACTTCAAGATACTTATGATAGGGGCAATGAGAGCATAATTGTCATTCTTAGTTGTCATTCTAACCTTAATCACTTCAATAAACTCCATATTTTGTTCACTTTAACCGTGATATATTGAGTCTCCACCTTCTATCCTTAGGCACCAATTAAGAGAGCATAGTTGTCATTCTTAGTTCTATGTGCATTGTCCCAAAACTTATTGATTGATTTATAATGTTGATATTGCTTTTTCTTGAACTATTTGTATCTTGTCACCCTTATGAACTTTGAAGGTGTCCTATGCATTTATGTTTTGCAACTTCAAGAGGGACAAGCTTAATGCCACTATGCTATGTTTTCTATATGTGAAACAAACAAACGTCTTTCAATGCATTGTTATTCATGAATCTTTGTTTGTATCCTTTCATGTTGCAGCATAGTTGCTTTGTCTTACTGTTAGAACTTCATCTTTCATGATCATGTTTAGAGTTCTTTGATCTCAACTTTCAATGCTTGAAAATGGTTCGATCATGATTGTGATGGTGCATATCACCTCAAAAATTATTCTTTTTATCACTTACCTACTCGAGGACGAGCAGGAGTTAAGCTTGGGGATGCTTGATACGTCGTAAAAATATTTATAATTTTTTATGTTCCATGCTTGTTTAGTATCAACTTTGCTATGCTTTGTCTACACTTTGAGGTATTTTTATACATTTTCTGGGACTAACCTATTAACAAGATGCCACAGTGTCAGTTGCCTATTTTCTGCTTTTTTTGGGTTTCCGAAAAGCTAGTAAGGAAATATTCTCGGAATTGGACGGGACAAAAGCCAAAGTCAATATTTCATCGAGGAGAACACAGAGACCAAAGGGCGACCGGAGGGGAGCCACAGGGTGGCCACACACACCCCATGCACGGGCCCACCCTAGGCCGCGCCTAGGCAGGGTGTGGCCCCCCTGGCCGCCCTCCTGCCTCGCCTCTTCGCCTATATAATCCCCCGATGCCAAAACCCTAAGTACTCGATCAGATCTCCACGAAACAGTTCATAGCCGCCGCTACCATCGTCCCTAGATCGGGGGATCTAAAGATCTTCCCGGCACCCTGCCAGAGGGGAGAGATCATCATGAAGGCCTTCTTCATCACCATGCCAGCCTCTGGTATGATGCGTGAGTAGTTTCACCTTGGACTATGGGTCCATACAGTAGCTAGATGGTTGTTTCTCCTCCTTTGTGCTATCATGTTTAGATCTTGTGAGCTCCGTTCATGATCAAGATCATCTATTTGTAATCATGCATGTTGTGTTTATGGGGATCCGATGGATAATGAGATTACTATGTTAGATTGATTAACGATTCGATATTGTCTTTTTGATTATTGATTCTATCATGTCTGTGTTGTTTTAGATCTTGCATGCTCTCCGTTTCTAGTAGCTATCTTGGCCAAGTAGATGCTAGTGACTCCAAGAGGGAGTATTTATGCCCAATAGTGAGTCCATGCCTCTATTGAATCTGGGGAAGTGACAGAAATCTCTAAGGTTGTAGATGTGCCGTTGCTACTAGCGAGAAAACAACAATCTTTTGTTCATGGAACATTTGTATTGTTTACTTTACAAACATGCTTAAAGCAGTTATCCGTTGCTTGCAACTTAATACTGGAGGGGGTTCAGATGATAACCTGAAGGTGGATTACTAGTCATAGATGCAGTTGGATGACGGTCTATGTATATTTTTGTAATGCCCAACCAAATATCATAGGATCATAAATGTCTAGTATTGCATTGTTATGCCTTGCTCAGTCCTGTCAATTGCCCCGCTGTAATTTGTTTACCTAGCATGTTATGTTATTTATCTTAAGGCGAACACCTCTAGTGAACTGTGGACCCCGGTCCAATCTTTACCAGTGATACATCTTCCACTGTTACTGTTTAATTTCTGCAAGATACCATTACCTTCCACACCATACGTTTAATCCATTGTTTTCAGCAAACCGGTGAGATTGACAACCTCACTGTTCGTTGGGGCAAAGTCTCGAGTTTGTGTTGTGCAGGTTCCAAGTTGTTAGCAACATCTTGGGGTTGTTTCCTTCCTCCTACTGATTCGATAACCTTGGTTTCATACTGAGGGAAGACTTACTGGTGTGCTCATCATACCTTCCTCTTGAGGTTTCCCAACGAAACTCTACAGTGATCTGAGTCGCATCAGTCCATTACCGGCCCCATTACGTTTGGACATCTCCACCTCTCAGGGTAGATGGTCCTGGAGGAGCTGCCAAAAAAATCCTAAGGCTAGGAGAGATAGAGAGGCTTTCCAGAGTGAGTTCGTCCACTCCAGCTCCGGACCCTGGAACAGGGTCCGGTAGGATGAACTAATTGAAAAGCCTCCTGAAGGGGAGGGCTACTAGGCTACCAAATCTCTCTCCCGCGAGGGGGACTCGGGCAGGGATCCCCGTAGCCGTTTGAAGTCCGTGACCTCATCTAAGCTAAAGGCCCTCTGAAACATGATGCTCCAAAGTCCCTCTTGTGCCGTCTCAGCCATCAACATCATGGAAGTCGCGCAGATGACGAAGAGGATGGGAACAAGAAGAGCATGGGGGAGAGTCTGCTAACTATGGGTCCAAAATAGCACCTCTCTTCCATTGCCTATGGAGAAAGAGACACCTAGACGAATGTCATGCTTGATGTCCTGGATGGCTCTCCAGAACGCGTCCAAGAAGGAGGCTGAGAAGGGCGCGAGCACTACTGCTATGGCTTCCTTTCACCGGCTACGTCGGACAAGGATGGCTTTCTCGGCGACGAGCCCCAAGAGGCAGTGCATGAGAGGATCGATGAGAAGTAGGGCATCGTCGAATCCTACAACAGTGCCCACGCATAGGCGTCCGTGCGCGCTGCAACAGAGGTTGAACGAGTGACGCAGGAGGGAAGGGACCACTGAGCGGCGGAGCTCGAGACGACGTTAACCCGCCGAGCCAACGCGTTAGAGTTGTCGCTGTGTCGTCGGAGAACCGCTGTCGCGCCGACGCCATGCTACGCGAGCGGCAACACAGCATTAGGAAGGCGCGCAAGGCGATCGGCAGCGGATCCTTCTGTAAAGTCGGCGGAGCTCGGCCCTCGGGTCTCACAGGCGGCAAGGCCTAGCTAGGGTGCAGACTCCGTCGTAGTTGAGTTTAATTCGGCGAAGTTCTTGTTTTAACCGGCTATCAAACTAATTGGAAAAGTTATCAAATTAATATGCACATGGGCCACATCGGCTGGCGCCCAAACACGCGCTTGGTCTGTAGTGTGTCCGGCCCGATGCATTGGTGTCCAAATTTGATGGACCGATGGGTCACACCGGGTGTGTCGGTCCGTTTGGATCGCGCCGCTAAAGCGTGCACGCGCAGTCCTTGTATCCGCGTGGAGCGGTTCGGACACGGCAGGACCGTTTGAGTTTGGATCATGCCGCTAGAGATACCGTAAAACTCTTCCCTTCCCTTGTCCAGTATTCGGATGAACGGATGAACTAAAGGGTCATGCAGCCGGATATGCCCATAAACTCTTACCTTTCCCTCTCCAGTGTTCGTATGAACTGTCACGACTCACCAGTCACAAGGAACTGCAACACGAAAAATAAATTAGTCCGTCTAGTGTTCGTTGTATCTCTGTACACAAGTTCCTGGACATAAGGGGATCAAGATCATCACAATATACCCCACGGTTCGTATGTGCTCTCAAAAGTCACAACAAACCTTAACACACATAAATTAATCCGTGTAATTTCCATGGCATCTCTGTATAGAAGTTCAATGCACTGATACAGTTCACCAGATACATCGCCATAAAATTCTCAAAAAAAAAGATACATCGCCATAATTTATTGCTAAAACTAAATATTCCCACCAGATGGAACTCTCCGCCTAATGCAGGGATCCCAGAATCGGTAATGGCACTTCGCGCCTGAATTCAGTTAACTATTACAGCACATAGACCATAAGATAATAATCCTTTGAAATACTTCCTCCCTTTTAAAATATAAGATGTTTTAGCTTTATAAAACAAATGTATCTAGATTTTTTTTTAGCATGTAGATTCACTCAGGTTTGAAATAAATCTATACACTAGAAGAAGCCAAGATACTATATTTTTTTTATAAACCTAAAACATTTATATTTTGAAACGGAGAGAGTAGATGTGATCAACCATCCGTACACCAAACAGGCCAAGCCAACGATGCCACCACCACCACTACCTAGACATCTTCTTGCACCTGCTGCCTTGATTCACTGCCTCCATATATGTCCATGGCAACTCCAGCAGCCTGCTTGTTGTCTTCGGCGAAAACCCCCATTGTTCTTCCTGAACCATCCCATAACCATAAACTTGACGACCACAGTGTCGCTATCCAGCCAACCTCGAAAGCTCTGATTATCATGGCCCGGCCGTTCCCCACCCGTGAAAACAGAGTAATGTGTTTATATTGTGCATGCATGTGTATCATGGAATGGAGAACAATGTTGCGGGAGTAAGTTTTTCTTTTCGTTGCACCAAAAATCTATTTTTCGTTTTCCGAGCGCAAAAAAGGGGAGTTTTATGAATCAACCACCAAATGGCTAATTCAAAATGCTACCACCCCATTTTTGAATTTCCACTAGTAGAAAACAGGCCTTTCGTCCAGGTCATTAGTCCCGGTTGTGGCTGCGGCCGGGACTAATGGCCCGCGCCGGACGGCCCAAGCCACCCCAAACCATAGGTCCCGGCCCGTTAGACCCCATTAGTCCCGGTTTAAGACACAAACTGGGACTAAAGGGCCCTGGCCCTGCTGCTCGCTGCGGGCACACCCTTTAGTCCCGGTTTGTATCTCAAACCCGGATTAGTGGTCTGGCCCTATATATATGGCACAACCCCCTTCTCCTCTTAACTATTTTTTTTTCTTGGTGGGAGAGGTGGTGTTGTGCTATTTTTTTTCTTGTTCATATACACTAGAGGTGTTCGGTGAAATGTCCATTAGAGCGATGCGAGTTTAGGTCACACAAGACAGACATGTTATGAGGTTCCCTAGCCACACTTAAGTTTTCTCATCTTTATTTCCAAGTGTGATAAAAGTTTAGCAACAATTTTCTCGTTCAGACCGTGTGGTGCTAATTTTAGCATAGTGATTGCGTTTTATATATATTTGTATGATACAGATGAGCCATCCATGGATGTACGGTGACCGACGCTCTGCCGCTTTCAGATAAGGCGTGCGTTCTTTTCGGCTTGTGGCCGAGGAGAACAAGTGGCGGGATGGTTTTATGTGTTGTCCATGTGTTGACTGTAGGAATGAGAAGGCTCACACTTCCGCAAGAGTTATTCAGAGCCACCTGCTTCGGTCTGGTTTTCTGTCCGGCTATAATGTTTGGACCAAACACGGAGAAAGAGGGGTTGTTATGGAAGACAGTGATGAAGAAGAGAACGATGATGACAACTACCGATCTATGTTCCCTGAATATGTTGATACCGCAATGGAAGACAATGAAGAAGAAGAAGGAGGTGAAGAACGGGAACCAGACCGGCCCGCTGATGATCTTGGCCAGGTCATTTCTGATGCAAAGCGAGACTGCGGCACAGAAAAGGAGAGGTTGTAGTTTGAGAAGATGTTACAGGACAACAACAAATTGTTGTACCCAACTTGTGAAGATGGCCAGAAGAAGCTAGGTAGCACACTGTAATTGCTGAAGTGGAAGGCAGAGACCGGTGTGACTGACTCGGGATTTGAGAAGTTGCTGGTACTCATGAAGAAGTTGCTTCCAAGAAATAACGAATTGCCCGCTAGTACAAACGAAGCAAAGAAGCTTGTCTGCCCTCTAGGATTAGATGTGCAGAAGATACATGCGTGCCCTAATGAATGTATCCTCTACCGCGGTGAGAAGTACAAGAATTTGGATAAATGCCCGGTATGCACTGCATTGCGGTATAAAATCAGAAAAGATGACCTTGGTGATGTTGATGGCGAGACACCTAGGAAGAGGGTTCCGGCCAAGGTGATGTGGTATGCTCCTATAATACCACGATTGAAACGTTTGTTCAGAAACAAAGAGCATGCCAAGTTGTTGCGATGGCACATGGAAGAACGTAAGAAAGAGGGGATGTTGAGGCACCCCACTGATGGTCGGCAGTGGAGAAAAATCGAGAGAGACTTCCCGGACTTTGCTGGTGACGCAAGAAACTTATGGTTTGGTCTAAGTACAAATGGCATGAATCCTTTTGGGGAGTAGAGCTGCAGTCACAGCACCTGGCCCGTGACTCTATGTATCTACAACCTTCCTCCTTGGTTGTGCATGAAACGGAAATTCATTATGATGCCAGTGTTTATCCAAGGCTCGAAGCAACCCGTCAATGACATTGATGTTTACCTAAGGCCATTAGTTGATGAACTTTTACAGTTGTTGGCCAAACCAGGTTTACGTGTGTGGGATGAGCACAAACAGGAGCCATTCGGCCTACGAGCGTTGCTGTTCGTAACCATCAATGATTGGCCTGCTCTTAGTAACATCTCAGGACAGACGAACAAGGGATATAATACATGCACACACTGTTTAGATGAGACTGAAAGTATATATCTAGATAAATCTAGAAAGAATGTGTGCCAGTACGATCGTTGTTTTCTTCCCCCCAGACATCCCTTAAGGAAAAAAGGCAAGCATTTCGATGGCGAGGTAGATCACAGGAAGAATCCTGCCCCCCGAACTGGTGCTGATGTATTTGGTATGGTCAATGATTTAAATGTAATATTTGGAAAGGGTCCAGGAGGACAACCTGTTCCGAAAGACGCCGACGGACGCGCACCCATGTGGAATAAGAAATTTTGGGAGCTACCCTATTGGGAAGTCCATGAGGTCCGCTCTGCAATCGACGTCATGCACCTGACGAAGAATCTTTGCATGAATATTCTAGGCTTCTTGGGATTGTATGGGAAGTCAAAAGATACACCGAAAGCACGGGAGGACCAGGAACGTCATAAAGGATGAGACGGCAAGCATCCAGGACAGTTTCAAGGGCCTGCCAGCTACGCTCTTACCAAGGAAGAGAAGGAAATCTTTTTTGAAGTCCTTTTGAGTATCAAGGTCCCGTCTGGCTTCTCGTCTAACATAAAGGGAATAGTAAATATGAAATATAAAAAATTCCAAAACCTAAAGTCCCATGACTGCCACGTGCTTATGATGCAATTGCTTGCGGTTGCATTGAGGGGGATTCTACCAAAAAATGTTCGACTGGCCATTGTGAAGGTATGTGCATTCCTCAATGCTATTTCTCAAAAGGTAATCGATACAGAAAGTCTATCAGGGTTACATATTGATGTGGTCCAATGTCTGGTCAACTTCGAGTTGTTGTACCCTCCATCTTTCTTCAATATTATGACGCACCTCCTAGTTCACCTAGTCGAAGAGATTAGAATTCTCGGTCCTATGTTTCTACACAATATGTTCCTCTTCGAAAGGTTCATGGGAGTCTTAAAGAAATATGTTCATAACTGTGCTAGGTCAGAAGGAAGCATCTCCAAGGGCTATGGAACAGAGGAGGTCCTTGAGTTTTGTGTTGACTTTCTTCCTGACCTTAAGCCGATTGGTGTTCCTGAATCTCGGTATGAGGGGAGGCTGACTGGAAAAGGCACACTAGGAAGGAAACAATGGTATGTATGGAAAGGGATTCTTTCAATAAATCACACTACACAATTCTACACAATTCCACCTTGGTGGCTCAGTATATCGAGAAACACAAGATTATTGTATGCTCGGAAAACCCGGGGAAGCCTGACTCCTCGATTAAAGTGGAGCACGAGGAAACTTTCGACAGTTGGTTGCAGAAACATCTCATGAATAACAACACTGTTGAAAATCAGCTATACTTGTTGGCACGGTTACCATCTTCGACTATATGTACTTTCCAAGGGTACGAGATAAATGGTAATACATGTTACATGATCGCCCAAGATAAAAAGAGCACCAACCAAAACAGTGGTGTCCGCTTTGATGCAACAGATGACAATGGGCAGAAGGACACATATTATGGGTACATAGAGGAGATATGGAAACTTGAGTATGGACCTACTTTTAAGGTCCCTTTGTTTCGGTGCAAATGGGTCAAGATGACAGGAGGCGGGGTACATGTAGACAAAAAGTGTGGCATGACAACAGTGGATCTCAACAATCTTGCGTACATGGACAAACCATTCATTCTAGCCAACGATGTGGCTTAGGTTTTCTATGTGAAGGACATGTCTACGAAACCGAGAAAAAGAAATCAGCAAAAGAATACATCATCCTATGAGCCAAAGCGCCATATAGTTCTTTCAGAAAAAAAACATCGTGGGAGTGGTGTAGGGGTTCGTAGCATGGAAAACAAAAATTTTCTATCGCATACAAACAAACAAGCCAAGATCTATCTACTAGATTGTAGCAACGAGTCGATGGAATAACTCACCCTCGAAGATTCCAAAGTGTTTAACGAGAGCAGATTCTCGTGGGTGATGTAGTCGTACTCTTTCCGATCTCAAGATCGCGTAGACGATCCTTCCGGCGCCACGTTCCGGCAGCGCTCCCGTAGTCGGTCACACGTTCGGTACTCGACGAAGACCTTCCTCTCCCTTGTTCCAGCAGGCAGCGGAGGTTGTAGTACTCTCCTCGTGATTCCGGCAGCACAACGGCGTGGTACCGGAGGTAGAGGGGAGATCCCGCAGGGCTTCGCCTTAAGCCGGTGCGAGTATGGTGGAGCTTATGAGAGAGGCTATTAGTGGTCTAGTAATTAGACACACCAATTAGAGGGCTCTAAACCAATTAGAAGGCTCTAAACCAAAATAGCTCTAAACCGGGGTTTAGATCTAGGGTTTAGTTTAGAGGGGTAGGAACTAGTGTGTCTAGAGAGGGGAGCCCTGCCCCTCCCTTTATAGGTGGGAGGGCCGGCGGCCAAGGGGAGGAGTTCCTCCCCAACTCGGCCTTGGGAGGTGCGCCGGCCAAGGGGAGGAACCCTCCTCCAACTCGGCCTCCACCTCTCCTCCTCTTTCTCCTCTTTCCGAAAACTGGCAGTTTGACCGAAAACTGGCAGTTTGACTTTTCCAATTAGGATTTGAATTAACCCTTTATTTCGGACAGCGAGAACACTTAGTACATGATGCAATCATTCCAACATGCAATGACACATTCATGTACCCTTCCCCCTCCGGAGTGCCGGACATTCCGGGACCTTCTAGAATGTTCCCGATGAAAACACCGGAACCATTCCCGAACTCCGAAACGGGACTTTCCTTATATGAATCTTATTCTCCGGACCATTCCGGATCACCTCGTGATATCCCGGATCCCATCCGAGACTCCGAACAACATTCGGTCTCTTTCTCATAATACCATAACTACTCAAACAACGTCGAATCCTTAAGTGTGTCTCCCTACGGTTCGTGAATTATGCGGACATGATCGAGACACTTCTCCGAACAATAACCAATAGAGGAATCTGGAAATTCATATGGCTCCCACATATTTCTACGATTACTTTGCGATCGAATGAACCACTTACATACGATACCAATTTCCCTTTGTCTCACGATATGTTACTTATCCGAGGTTATGATCGTCGGTATCTCTGCATACCTAGTTCAACCTCGTTACTGATAAGTACTCTTTTCTCGTTCCCGTGATATGTGATCCCTTGTGACCAAGTCACATGCTTGCAAGCTAATTGGATGACATTTCACCGAGAGGGCCCAGAGAATATCTATCCGTCATGTGGATGGACAAATCCCACTCTTGATCCATGTGTTTCAACCAATACTTCCCGAACACTCAATGCCACCTTTATAGCCACCCTGTTACGGTGTGGTGTTTGATGATATCAAAGCATCCATCTGGTAAAGGTGATATGCATGATCTCATGGTCGAAGGAATTAGGTTACTATGTATCAGAAAGCATATAGCAATTGAACTATTGAAATGACTTGATCTTTATGCTACGCTTGTCTATAGGAGTATGTCCACCATATCATTCTCCTAACGATATGATCTTGTTGTTGATAACATCTCAATGTTCATGACAAAGAAACCACATCATCAATCAACCAACAAGCTAGTGAAGTATAGAGGCTATACTAGGGACTTCAAATTAAGTTTACAAATCACACAAGTATTAATGGTTTCCTTGTTAATACTATTATAGCATGAATGCAAACATTTATCATAAACACAAAGATATATAATAATAACTATATTTATTATTGCCTCTAGGGCATATCTCCAACAGTCTCCCACTTGCACTAGAGTCATCTAATCTAGATTACATGGTAATATACCGAACACCCATGGCAGTTTGGTGTTGGTCATGTTTTGCCCTCGGGAGAGGTTTAGTCAACGGATCCGCCACATTCAGATCTGTGTGTACTTTGCAAATCTTTATATCCCCATCCTGGATATGTTCTCGAATAGCGTGAAAACGCAGCTTGATATGCTTCAGCTTCTTGTGTGACCTTGGTTCTTGCGCATTGGCTATGGCGCCCATGTTATCACAGTAGATAGACATTGGGTCCAGCGCACTAGGAACCACACCCAGCTCTGTAATGAACTCTTTCATCCATATCGCTTCTTGTGAAGCCTCCGAAGCAGCCATGTATTCCGATTCAGTTGAAGATCTCGCCACAACGCTTTGCTTTGCACTCCTCCAGCTAACTGCTGCACCATTCAAAATAAATACGTATCCAGATTGTGATTTAGAATCATCCGGATCGGTGTTCCAACTAGCATCGGTGTAACCATTAACAACGAGCTGTTCATCACCTCCATAAGAAAGAACCATATCCTTAGTTCTTCTCAAGTACTTAAGGATGTTTTTGACCGCTGTCCAATGATCCACTCCTGGATCACTTTGATATCTGCTAGTTAGACTAACAGCATATGCGATGTCGGGTCTAGTACATAGCATGGCATACATTAGAGATCCTATGGCTGAGGCATAGGGAGTCTTACTCATCCTTTCTCTATCTTCTGCCGATGTCGGACTTTGAGTTTTACTCAAGGTCGTATTGGGCAACATGGGCAAGAACCCTTTCTTGCTTTCTTCCATTCCAAACTTCTTTAGAACTTTGTCCAAATATGTACTTTGTGACAATGATATTTGGCGTTTCGATCTATCTCTATAAATCGTTATGCCTAATATGTAAGCTGCTTCGCCAAGATCCTTCATTGAAAAACTATTATTCAAATATTCTTTGACACTATTAAGAAGGTCTACATCATTCCCAATCAATAATATGTCATCCACATATAGTATTAAGAACGCTACAGAGCTCCCACTCACTTTCTTGTAAATACAAGCTTCTCCATAAGTTTGTATAAAACCAAAACTTTTGATTACCTTATCAAAACGTTGATTCCAACTTCGGGATGCTTGCTTCAATCCATAGATGGACCGTTGAAGTTTGCATACCTTGTTAGCATCTTTAGGATCGACAAAACCTTTGGGTTGCATCATATACAATTCTTCATCAATGTCTCCATTGAGGAATGCTGTTTTGACATCCATCTGCCATATCTCATAATCATAATATGCAGCGATTGCTAACATAATCCTCACAGACTTTAGCTTCGCTACTGGTGAGAAAGTCTCATCGTAGTCAACTCCTTGAATTTGTCGAAACCCTTTTGCGACAAGTCGAGCTTTATAGACAGTAACATTACCATCAGCATCTGTTTTCTTCTTGAAAATCCATTTGTTCTCGACAGCCTTCCGGCCATCCGGTAAGTCCACCAAAGTCCATACTTGGTTTTCGTACATGGATCCAATCTCGGATTTCATGGCTTCTTGCCATTTATTGGAATCTGGGCTCATCATCGCTTCCTCATATGTCTCGGGATCATCGGTGTTGTCCACCAACATGACATTCATAACGGAATCATACCAATCTGGAGTGGTACGAGTTCTCGTTGACCTCCGAGGCTCTGTAGCAACCTCAACCGAAGTTTCATGATCACTATCATTAGCTTCCTCCCTCATTGGTGCAGGCACCACAGGAACTTCTTCCGGTGCTGCGCTACTCGCAATTTCGAGAGAAGGTTCGACAACCTCGTCGAGTTCTACTTTCCTTCCAGTCACTTCTTTCGAGAGAAATTCCTTCTCTAGAAAGGATCCATTCTTGGCAACAAAGATTTTGCCTTCGGATCTATGATAGAAGGTATACCCAATAGTTTCCTTCGGGTATCCTATGAAGACGCATTTTTCCGCTTTGGGTTCAAGCTTGTCCGGCTGTAACTTCTTTACATAGGCTTCGCACCCCCAAATTTTAAGGAACGACAATTTAGGTTTCTTCCCAAACCATAATTCATACGGTGTCGTTTCAACGGATTTAGATGGTGCCCTATTTAAAGTGAATGCGGCTGTTTCTAATGCATAACCCCAAAATGATAGCGGTAAATTTGTAAGTGACATCATAGAACGAACCATATCTAAGAGAGTTCGATTACGACGTTCAGACACACCATTACGCTGTGGTGTTCCCGGCGGTGTCAACTGCGAAAGTATTCCACATTTCTTCAAATGCTCGCCAAACTCGTAACTTAGATATTCACCTCCACGATCAGAACGTAGAAATTTAATCTTCTTGTTACGTTGATTCTCTACCTCACTTTGAAACTCCTTAAACTTCTCGAAAGTTTCGGACTTATGTTTCATGAAATAGATATACCCATATCTACTCAAGTCATCCGTGAAGGTAAGAACATAACGATAACCACCGCGCGATGCTACACTCATTGGACCACACACATCGGTATGTATGATTTCCAATAAGTCCGTAGCTCGCTCCATCATACCAGAAAATGGAGTCTTAGTCATTTTACCCATCAGACATGCTTCGCATCTTTCAAGTGATTCAAAATCAAGTGATTCAAGAAGTCCATCGGAATGGAGTTTCTTCATACGCTTCACTCCAATGTGACCAAGACGACAGTGCCACATATAGGTTAAGTTATCGCTTGATTTCAAACGTTTAGCTTCAATGTTATTAATATGTGTATTTCCACTATCGAGATTCAATATGAATAGACCATCTATCAAAGGTGCATGTGCATAAAACATATTACTCATATAAATCGAACAACCATTATTCTCGGATTTAAACAAGTAACCGTCTCGCAATAAACAAGATCCCGATATAATGTTCATGCTCAACGCAGGCACCAAATAACAATTATTTAAGTATAAAACTAATCCCGATGGTAGATGAAGAGGTAGCGTGCCGACCGCGATCACATCAACCTTTGATCCGTTTCCTACGCGCATCGTCACCTCGTTCTTCGCTAGCTTTCGTTTATTCTGCAGCTCCTGTTTCGAGTTACAAATATGAGCAACCGAACCAGTATCAAATACCCAGGCACTACTACGAATACTAGTGAAATACACATCAATAACATGTATATCAGATATACCTTTCTTCTTGATGTTGCCGTTCTTCAAATCCGCCAAGTACTTTGGGCAATTCCGCTTCCAGTGACCTTCTCCCTTGCAGTAAAAGCACTCAGTATCAGGCTTGGGTCCAGCCTTGGTCCTCTTCGTCAGCATGGTAGCTTTCTTACCACCCTTCTTGAAGTGTCCCTTCTGCTTAGACTTGCCTTTCTTGAATTTGGTGGTCTTATTGACCATCAACACTTGGTGCTCTTTCTTGATCTCCACTTCTGCAGATTTTAACATAGCAAATAGTTCTGGCAACTCTTTGTTCATGTTCTGCATGTTGTAGTTCATCACAAAGTTCTTGTAACTTGGTGGTAGTGATTGGAGGATGCGGTAAACTCCCAAAGTATTAGGAATCACTATACCCAAGCTTTGAAGTTTATTCGCGTGCCCAGACATTTTAAGCACATGCTCACTGACGGAGCTACCCTCTTCCATCTTGCAGTTAAAGAACTTTTCAGAAGCTTCATAACTTTCAATTGCCGCATGAGTCTCAAAAATTAATTTGAGATCCTCGACAATATCATATGGGTCTGACTCTTCAAACCTTTTCTGAAGCTCCGATTCTAAACCATACAAGATAGCACACTGAACTATGGAGTACTGATTCTTCCGAGCGAGGTAAACATTCTTTACTTCATCGGAAGCATCAGCTGCAGGTGGGTCACCTAGCGGTGCATCCAGCACATAGGTCAAATTACCAGCTGTGAGGACAATCCTCAAATTGCGGAACCAATCCGCGAAGTTGCTTCCATTGTTTTTCAACTTTTCTTTCTCTAGGAACGCATTAAAATTGATGGTAGGGGCTGCCATTGATCTACAACATATTTGCAATAGTTTAGACTAAGTTTATGACAAATTGAGTTCAAATTAATTAATGAAATTAAACTAGGTGAACTCCCACTCAAAACAACATCCCTCACATTGTTTTAGTGATCACACGAACCAAATCCACTACATCAACACCGATCATCACGAGAGCTGATATAGTTTTAATGGCGAACAATCATCATGTTCATCATATCTACTATATGATTCATGCTTTGCCTTTCGGCGATCCGTGTTCCTGAGGCCATGTCTGTACATGCTAGGCTCGTCAAGATCAAACCTTAGCTACCGCATAAGCAAATCTGGCTTGCTTACGTTGTATTCACCCGTGGAATCAAAGACACCCGATCATCACGTGGTGCTTCGAAGCAACAAGCTTTAGCAACGGTGCTAACTAAGGGCGAACACTTTAGAACTTGAAATTTATGTGCATGAGGGATCATCTTATAATGCTACCGTCGTCTACTAAGCAATACAAGATGCATAAAGGATTAACATCACATGCAATTCATAATATGTGATATGATATGGCCTTTCTTCTTTGTGCTTCCGATCTCCATCTTCAAGCACGAACATGATCTCCATCATCACCGGCATAGCATCAAGATCAATGACGCTTCTTCATGGTTGTCGTCCACCAGCTTCAACTATTACAACTATTTTGAATAGACACGCAGGTCTTAACAGAAATTAAAGACAACCATATGGCTCCTGCCGGTTGCCAACTTACAATAAGGAACATTGCATACATCAAATATAATCACAATCATGGCCATATCACATCACTGCACACCCCTGCAAAACAAAGTTAGACGCTTCTACTTTCTTTGCATATTTTACGTGGTTTGGGGCTTTCCATAAGTGTCGTTCTAACTTACGAACAATAACCACAACATTGATACTAGCATTGTTGATCACCCGTTGTAAATTGGATCTTTACTATGCTAGGAGAAACAGGCACCCGCAAAGCCACTTATGCAAAACGAGTTGCATGTCAAGCGTGGAGCAAGTCTCATGAACGATGTCATGTAAGGTTAGCCCGGGCCGCTTCATCCCAACATACCGCAAGATGCAAAGTACACAAAAAGCAATCTACAATAAAAGCATCAACGCCCACAATGACCATTGTGTTCTACTCGTGCAACAGATCTACATATAGACACGGCTCTGATACCACTGTAGGGGTTCGTAGCATGGAAAACAAAAATTTTCTATCGCATACAAACAAACAAGCCAAGATCTATCTACTAGATTGTAGCAACGAGTCGATGGAATAACTCACCCTCGAAGATTCCAAAGTGTTTAACGAGAGCAGATTCTCGTGGGTGATGTAGTCGTACTCTTTCCGATCTCAAGATCGCGTAGACGATCCTTCCGGCGCCACGTTCCGGCAGCGCTCCCGTAGTCGGTCACACGTTCGGTACTCGACGAAGACCTTCCTCTCCCTTGTTCCAGCAGGCAGCGGAGGTTGTAGTACTCTCCTCGTGATTCCGGCAGCACAACGGCGTGGTACCGGAGGTAGAGGGGAGATCCCGCAGGGCTTCGCCTTAAGCCGGTGCGAGTATGGTGGAGCTTATGAGAGAGGCTATTAGTGGTCTAGTAATTAGACACACCAATTAGAGGGCTCTAAACCAATTAGAAGGCTCTAAACCAAAATAGCTCTAAACCGGGGTTTAGATCTAGGGTTTAGTTTAGAGGGGTAGGAACTAGTGTGTCTAGAGAGGGGAGCCCTGCCCCTCCCTTTATAGGTGGGAGGGCCGGCGGCCAAGGGGAGGAGTTCCTCCCCAACTCGGCCTTGGGAGGTGCGCCGGCCAAGGGGAGGAACCCTCCTCCAACTCGGCCTCCACCTCTCCTCCTCTTTCTCCTCTTTCCGAAAACTGGCAGTTTGACCGAAAACTGGCAGTTTGACTTTTCCAATTAGGATTTGAATTAACCCTTTATTTCGGACAGCGAGAACACTTAGTACATGATGCAATCATTCCAACATGCAATGACACATTCATGTACCCTTCCCCCTCCGGAGTGCCGGACATTCCGGGACCTTCTAGAATGTTCCCGATGAAAACACCGGAACCATTCCCGAACTCCGAAACGGGACTTTCCTTATATGAATCTTATTCTCCGGACCATTCCGGATCACCTCGTGATATCCCGGATCCCATCCGAGACTCCGAACAACATTCGGTCTCTTTCTCATAATACCATAACTACTCAAACAACGTCGAATCCTTAAGTGTGTCTCCCTACGGTTCGTGAATTATGCGGACATGATCGAGACACTTCTCCGAACAATAACCAATAGAGGAATCTGGAAATTCATATGGCTCCCACATATTTCTACGATTACTTTGCGATCGAATGAACCACTTACATACGATACCAATTTCCCTTTGTCTCACGATATGTTACTTATCCGAGGTTATGATCGTCGGTATCTCTGCATACCTAGTTCAACCTCGTTACTGATAAGTACTCTTTTCTCGTTCCCGTGATATGTGATCCCTTGTGACCAAGTCACATGCTTGCAAGCTAATTGGATGACATTTCACCGAGAGGGCCCAGAGAATATCTATCCGTCATGTGGATGGACAAATCCCACTCTTGATCCATGTGTTTCAACCAATACTTTCCGAACACTCAATGCCACCTTTATAGCCACCCTGTTACGGTGTGGTGTTTGATGATATCAAAGCATCCATCTGGTAAAGGTGATATGCATGATCTCATGGTCGAAGGAATTAGGTTACTATGTATCAGAAAGCATATAGCAATTGAACTATTGAAATGACTTGATCTTTATGCTACGCTTGTCTATAGGAGTATGTCCACCATATCATTCTCCTAACGATATGATCTTGTTGTTGATAACATCTCAATGTTCATGACAAAGAAACCACATCATCAATCAACCAACAAGCTAGTGAAGTATAGAGGCTATACTAGGGACTTCAAATTAAGTTTACAAATCACACAAGTATTAATGGTTTCCTTGTTAATACTATTATAGCATGAATGCAAACATTTATCATAAACACAAAGATATATAATAATAACTATATTTATTATTGCCTCTAGGGCATATCTCCAACAAGTGGATGACAAGACCGATATGTCAGAAGATTATAATAAGTTTCATGAAATCCCGCCCTTCAAAGTGAAAACTGACCCAAGCCTCCTGTTAAATGATGAAGATTCTCCATGGCTACGGTGCAGAAGAAAACAACAATACTAGATAGGGATGTTGGTGATCTATGTAATATATTAAACCTTTTATGTAATCATATTGTGAATCATATTGTAAATAGAGGGAAAGGCCTATCATAGAGGGTTCATCTTTAGTCCCGGCTGGAGAAACCAACCACGACTGAAGGGATTACGGCAGGCTGGGCCAGGCATCACAAATGATAGGGGTGAGTGTCAACATTATGTCGTGCGGCTTGTACCTTATCTCGGATGGTGTCGCCAACCGGGACTAAAGATGAACCTTTAGTCCCGGTTGGAGACACCAACCGGGAAAAAATACGAGTGAGCACTAATAATATGGGTGAGTGTCGACATTATATCGTGACTGTCGACACTATGTCGAGCTGCTTGTACTATAAATAGGCCAGTCCTCCAGCCAGTTTGCGGCATCTCCAAGATCGATGGTTTGCGAGAGTAGGGGCACCACTACGGCCAGCTTGAGGGAGATGCCGCTGGAGCCCAGTCCTCTAGCATCTCCAACAAGCTGGCCATAGAGGCACTCCCTAATATGTGAAACTAGCTAGTTAGCTCCCACACGTATTGATCTAGTTAGAGAAGTTACAAGCTGCAAGATGGTGTGCGAAAGCAGGGACACCACTACAGCCAGTTTCAGGGAATGCCGTCGGAGCCCAGTCCTTCGGCATCTCCAAGAAACTGGTCATAGAGGCACTCCCTAATATGTGACCACACGTGTTTGGAGATCAGATCTTCATGGTAAGTACGAATCGGGACGACATCTTCATAGTTTGGGAACGTCGTAGTACGAATCAGAACTAAAGGCCCCCTTTAGTCCCGGTCCAACCACATAACTGTTGGAGATATGCCCTAGAGGCAATAATAAAAGTGGTTATTATTATATCTTTGTGTTTATGATAAATGTTTACATTCATGCTATAATAGTATTAATTGGAAACATTAATACTTGTGTGATTTGTAAACTAAATTAGAGTCCCTAGTAAAGCCTCTTTATAATACTAGCTTGTTGGTTAATAGATGATCGTGGTTTACCGATCATGAACATTGAGATGTTGTTAACAACAAGATCATATCATTAGGAGAATGGTATGATGGACATACTCCTATAGATAAGCGTAGCATAAAGATCAAGTCATTTTAATAGTTCGTTTGATATAAGCTTTCTGATACATAGTAACCTAATTCCTTCGACCATGAGATCATGCTAATCACCATCACCGGAAGGATGCTTTGATGACATCAAACACCACACCGTAACTGGGTGGCTATAAAGGTGGCATTGAGTGTTCGGAAAGTATGGGTTGAAACACATGGATCAAGAGTGGGATTTCTCCATCCATATGACGGATACATATACTCTGGGCCCTCTCGGTGGAATGTCATCCAAGTAGCTTGCAAGCATGTGACTGTCTCACAAGGGATCACATATCACGGGAACGAGAAAAGAGTACTTATCAGTAACGAGGTTGAACTAGGTATGCAGAGATACCGACGATCAAAACCTCGGATAAGTAAACTATCGTGAGACAAAGGGAAATTGGTATCGTATGTAAGTGGTTAATTAGATCACAAAGTAATCATAGAAATATGTGGGAGCCATATGAATTTCCAGATTTCTCTATTGGTTATTGATCGGAGAAGTGTCTCGATCATGTCTGCATAATTCACGAACCGTAGGGAGACACACTTAAGGATTTGATGTTGTTGAGTAGTTATGGAATGATGTGTAAGAGACCGAATGTTGTTCGGAGTCTCGGATGGGATCCGGGATATCATGAGGAGATCCGGAATGGTCCGGAGAATAAGATTCATATAAGGAAAGTCCTGTTTCGGAGTTCAGAAATGATTTCGGTGTTTTCACCGGGAATGTTCTAGAAGGGTCTGGAAGGTCCGGCACTCCGGAAGGGGAAGGGGAAGGGTACATGGATGTGTCATTACAATGTGGAATGGTTGCATCATGTACTAGGTCACTTGGCTGGGCAATATGAAGAGAGAAATCAAATCCAAGTTTGAAAGTCAAACGCCAATTTGAGAAGTCAAATCCGAACATTGCTTGGTGGAGGGAGAGTAGGAAACCTACCTAGGGTAGGAGTCCCACTCCCTCCACCCGCCGGCCAAGGAAGAGGATTTGGGGGAGGACTCCCTCCTCCCAAACCGCCTCCCCCACCTATATAAGGAGGGGTAGGGCGCCCCCTACCCCTCACACCCAAAACCCTAGCTCCTAGGCGCCACCACCTCCAAGTGCCGCCGCTAGGGCCTCCTCCAAGTCGTCGACTAGGGTTTCCCCAAACCCTAGCCGCCGGACAAGCCACCCCCTCCCCTTGGTGCCTCTAATCCGTAGATCCCCAAGGCCCTCTCTTATTCCACCATACTCGCTCTGGCTTAGGCGAAGCCCTGCAGGATCTCCCCTTTACTTCCGACACCACGCCGTCGTGCTGCCGGAATCACGAGGAGAGTGCTACAACCTCCGCTGCCTACTGGAACAAGGGAGAGAAAGGTCTTCATCGAGTACCGAACGTGTGACCGACTGCGGAAGAGCTGCCGGAAGGATCGTCTACGCGATCTTGAGATCGGCAAGAGTACGACTACATCACCCACGAGAATCTGCTCTCGTTAACCGCTTTGGAATCTTCGAGGGTGAGTTCTTATATCGACTCGTTGCTACAATATACTAGATAGATATTGGCTTGTTTGTGTGCATGCGGTAGAAATTTTTTGTTTTCCATGCTGCGAACCCCTTCAAAAACGGGACTAACACTCAAGACATTTATTAATATTTAATAACTGAGTCTACAGAATCGGGACTAAAGGCCCCCTTTAGTCCCGGTCCAGCCACAAACCGGGACTAACACTCAATACATTTATTAATATTAAAAACTGGGACAAACCGGGACTAGCTAACACTCAGGACTAAAGCCGCCCCCTTTAGTCATAATCATGCCTAGTCCTATAGTACACAGCTTCAGGGTCTTCTTCGTCATCGTCATCGTCACCTGCTACTCCAGGGATCCTCAGCCCAGCCATGACATATAGCGGGGGCACCTGCCACTCCGGCCTTGGATTAACGGCGGGCGGGGGAGGGGCCTTCTTGTGGCTCTGTGGCGGGTGGACTTGTGGGCACCGTAGGCGAGGATGGTCTCTCCCGACGATGTAGCGCATCATGCCGATGATAGTACGGTTCGTCCACCACAGAAGGCGGCCGGCTTTGTTGTGGTTCACCGGGGAGGGCCATCACCATCGTACCTGGCGAGCTCCCTTTCCTGACGGTTAGCGAAGAAGGCATTCCAGGTGTCGTAGTTGTCGGGATCCCACTGGGGATCCATCCGCTGCTCCGGCGTGAGCTCGTGGTAGAAGTGGTTCGTGATGGCCGCCTGTCGGGCGGAGCCTTGAGGCATAGGAGGACAGGAACCCCTCCATCGCTTAGCATCCAGCCGACGGGCGGCCGGTAGCCTGGTGGGCAGAGGTAGCTTGAGGTGCACAACGCCTCGGTCTCCTCGAGGGTCAGAATGGCCCAGTAGGCGTTGTCTATTTCTGTGAGAGAGGAAGGTGTGGATGTGTGCATAACCATGACGTGGTCAGCCCATATATAGATGGAAAGAGCAGGAAAACATGGCGGGAAGCGATGGGAAATGACGGAAAATATCTTTAGTCCCTGTTAGTGGCTACAACCGGGACTAAAAGCTCGGTTCCGAGGAAAGGGCGGAAAAACTTGGCGGGATGCGGTGAGAAATGGCGGGAAATATCTTTAGTCCCAGTTAGTGGATACAACCGGGACTAAATCTTATTCAAAAAATGGATTTGGATTAATTATTCAGATTCAAGAACTTTTCATGTTGAAAGTTTAGTGAGATTCAAAAATATGCAAAAAAAATAGTTAATGCATTTTTAAATTGATAATGGCAAAATGGTTAATAATTTGACTATTTAAAATAATTATTTTATAAAACAGAAAATGAATTTGGATTAATTATTCAAATTCAAGAACATTTCATGTTGAAAATTTAGCGAGACTCAAAAATATGCAAAAAATAATAGTTAATGCATTTTTAAATTGATAATGGAAAAATGGTTAATAATTTGACTATTTAAATTAATTAATTTATTAAACAGAAAATGGATTTGGATTAATTATTCAAATTCAAGAACTTTTCATGTTGAAAGTTTTCTCAAATTCATAAGTATGCAAAAAAGTATAATTTAAATGTTTTAAATGATATATTCGAAAATTTGAAAAAAAATAGCCACAGCGCGCGCTGGGGTTTTTGGCCCAGTGGTCGCAAATTTGGGCCTATAGTCCCGGCCTAGGTTACCAGCCGGGACTAAAGGGTCTGGCCCAGCGCGCGAAATGAAACGCCCCCCTCTAGTCTCGGTGCGTGGCACCAGCCGGGACTAGAGACCCCCCTTTAGTCCTAGCTGGTGCCACGCACCGGGACTAGAGGGGGGGGGGGTATAAATTGAGGCCTTCTCCCCCGGTGCGTTCCATGCACCGGGAGAAGTGGAGGCCAGAGAAACGACGAAGCGCCGCCAGGCTACCCTCCGCAAACTCCGACGAACCTCCACGCCCGTCGCGCCTCCCTCTCTCCGCCGGCCCGCCGCCACCGCCCAGCCCGCCATGCCCCGTGCCCGTGCCTGTGCCCGCGCCCGCGCCCTTGCCGCCACCCCCCGCGCGCCCGCCCCCGAGCCCGGTCGCGCACCGCGCCACCGCCGCTAACTCCAACGAAGCGCCTGCCGCGAGGCTGCCCGTCGCCAACTCTCGCACCCGCGCCTGCCGCCAGCGCCATCGCCGGCCGCCGCCACCGCCGGTGAGTGTTAGGGTTAGGATTAGTACTCAAGATTTATAATTTAGGATTTTTTTAGTTTAATGTATATAGTTTAGTGTATATAGTTTAGGATTATAGTTTAGTGTATATAGTTTAGGATTTTTAGTTTAATGTATATAGTTTAGGATTATAGTTTAGTGTATATAGTATAGGATTATATTTTAGTGTATATAGTTTAGGATTAATTAGGATTTTAGGTTTTTTTGTTATATTAGTGTATGTAGTTTAGGATTAATTAGGATTTTTTTAGTTTAGGATTATATAATTTAGGATTTTTTAGTTTAGGATTTTAGGATTATATAGTGTAGGATTATTTTTTTATTGTAATATAATAGTGTAATATAGTATTTTTATTGTAATATAATAGTGTAATATAGTATTTTTATTGTAAGACCCTCTTTGTAACCGGAGTTAGTGTTAGGGTTAGGGTGTTGGTGCTCAGTGGTGACCGGAGTTAGGGTTAGGGTGGTGGTTCTCGCGAGAAGCCACTTAGTCGCCCACCACTCCCGCGGCCAGCATCACCGGCCACCTCCATCGCACCTCCGGGTTTAGGGTTTATTTATTAAGTTCAAATAAATATTGTGTGCATTTTGCAGGAACTATGGATCCACCTAGTCCAATCCGCAGAGACCTAGATTCGGAACACTTGCTCGAGGATATGATTCATGATACCGATGAGGGATCTCCCTCGAGGTATCTGAACTCATCCGGTGAGGGAGAGGAGACCAATAGACAAGAGGAATAAGCCCATGGACGCGTAACGCAGACCAACGAGGTATATATATATGATGTCCGATGATCGTCACTAGATGTACCTAATTGTATATATATTATGTTGACGAATGTTTCTTCTCTTAGGCCTCTACATCGAGCAAGAAAACCAAGCGCGGCCCAGCCAAAAAGTTGCCCCAGGGTACTATTTATGAAATTACAGAGGTTTCAGGAGACGGCGAACCATTGGAACCGAAAAAAACAAAATAAATATTTGTACAACAATACAGAGTTGTTGCTAGAGATCGCACCCCGATCACTGTTCGGGAGTGGAATAAGCCCAAAGAGGCGGAATGGAGTGATGTGTATATCGACGATAGATTCAAAGAGCAACTATTTACTGACCTAATGGCACATTTCAAACTGCCAGAATGTGACACTGATGACGAGACGGCTGAAATGAGAAAGAAAGTCAAGCAATTTGCACTGAAGAAGATGGCCGAACTATTCAAGAACTGGAAGAAGTCATTATGACGACTGTATCAGAAGGACAAGAAAACCCCATTATTCGAAGACTATCTACCGAAGTAGCAGCCTTACTAGGATGCATTTGTGGAGTATAGGGGTCAGGAGTTGCAGAGGAAAAGTTGTTGCGAAGAAGAAATATCACCATAACATGGGGCCAGGGGCTACGCGACTGCCATGCCTAAGTGGGATGCAAAAGAGAAAGAGCTTCATGATAAAGGGATCATTCCAGAACCAATTCGCGGAGAATGGGATTTGAGGGCAAGAAATTGGTTCCTTGGGCATGGGAGTACATATGACGAACTTACATGGGACCTTGTTTGCAGTGACGGGATAAAGGTACCCAGGAGTGCATGGCTAAAAGTGGTGAAAGATATTAAAGATGGAATAAAACAGTTTCATCCTGATAGAGAGAAAGACTTGCTGACCTTGGTCCTCGGGAATCGTGCACATACAGGACGAGTCCGAGGCCTTGATGGGAGTTTCACGTGGGAGACTGGGTTTCCTAAGGACCAAGGTACCTATAGAAGCCTAGCAAGAGCAAAGCAGCGACGACAGGAGGAGGAGACAGACAAGTTTAACCAGCTGCTAGCAAGACTTGACAAGCAGCAGCAGCAGATCGACGAACGTAGAGGAATAGCGCGCTTGCAAGATCCTCCACTCGATATTACCGCCAACTCATCTCAGCGGAGAAACAGTGTGGCTGAATCGGAGGTCCCGTCTAACTATGCATCCTATACATATGGCGGTCCCGGCTACCCCGTGGATGGAATTAAGGAGCAGATACCTTGTGAGATCCATAATAAATTGAAGAACGTATCTATGAAGGTGGCGATCGGATCGGCTTTGCCTTGTTCGCTTGATGCACGTTGGCATGGCCGTGAGATTCCACCTGGCTATGATAAAGTCGGGGTGGATCAAATCGTAAAGGAGTGGGAGTCAACGGAGCTTGACATCCCTGGACTTGAAGGTGAGATCACACTCGGATAAGTACTTGGTGGGATCATTCTATGGGACAAGAACAACATACGGTTTCCAGGCTCGACCCCAAGGATAACACTACTGCATCCGAGTCGTCGCAGGTCTCCTTCACCTCCATCACCTCCAGGAAGCCCACCCCATGATGACTACGACCACCACATCCCGAGTCTATCTCGATCTCCGCTGCAGGCTCAGCAGTCTTCGCCGCCCGCTAAGGACAATATGCAGAGGCGTGCTCCATCAGTGACTACTAAAGGACGCGGCAGCCCAAAACAGAAAATGTCGCCCCTCCCAACAGTGCCTCATAAGAATCTTACCATCAAACCTTACGATCGTACTGATGCGGAATCTGCAGCGATAGCAAAGGCCGAAGTGGCGGCACATTTTGAGAAGAAGAAACCCGAACCCGCTCTGGTATACACCGAGAAGCAAAAGGCATATGCAATTGATTTTTTGAACACAAAATCGCAATATGAGTTGCACCATAAGCCAGCTGACTATTACGCACACTTTAGAAAGAAGTGGCGAAGAGCAAATCAAGCAAATCAAGTGCAAGCGGTAAAAAATTAGCAAGCACAGGTGCAAGCGGGACCAAAACTGCAATCAGTAAAAAATCAGACGTTCCCCTTCTCGGACAATATGCCAAACAAACGATCGCAACCCTCAAGGTGGTTTCAGAAAACGTTCTCCTCCTCGCACAACAGCCAGTAGACATGTCAATAGCTGCGGAGTTGGCGTCCAGCATGGAAATTAGTCTTGATGAACTGTTAGGCCCCCAACTCGACCTTCTACCCAAGATGCCAATAGCCCCTAAATATGCCGCATGTGAGGATTTGGTCACCAAAGAGAGGCTGAAAGAACTGCCAACACAAATGCAGAATCTCCATCAATGGTACTCGGCGGTCATAAAGCGGGGGAGAATATTTATCGTAGCCAATGTCCCACGTGAGTACTACTTCAGACCCGAAGAGGTCCATATTGAGTTTTCAGAACTGTTCCAGTTATACAATCTCGACGCCCTGGACAAATCCATCCCCGGCTGCTATTGTCTGTAAGTTGTTGAATTCATTGTCTACATGTTCGGTTTTTCAGTTGTTCAGTTCAGAACATGTAATTATCCTTATTATGCAGAATGAAGATGCTAGAATGTAAAAGAAAACGAATCTATAATATTGGGTTCATTGACTCAGATAAAGTGCATATAGACACGCTAAGGGATAACCCTGAGGAGACGGAGGAAAATATTCTAAGGTTTCTACTGGAGCAAAATTTCTCTGACCACATACTGTTTCCTTACAATTTCAGGTGAGGGTCTTACTCTGTTGTACACATTCACTTTTGATTAGTCGATGCTAATAAGTGTAACTGATGAGTTATTGATGTATATATAAATGTTTGTAGCTTCCATTGGGTTCTGCTAGACATTCAACTTGATAAGGGAAGAGTTGATGTCATGGACCCATCAAAGAGAAACCAGGAAGATTTCCGTAGCATGCAGAACATGCTCCAGAAGTAAGTTTCGCGCTATATCGGTCTCTTTTATTGATTTCCTAAGATATCGGGTAATAAATAACCCATTCATTCATTTTCTTCGTCGGGCAGGGTTTGGATCCGGTTCAAGCGCGAGGTTACGGGTGTATTTAGTGAGAAGCTGACGTTTAAGGCGGTCTTGATAAGTAGCACGTGATATATCCGCGCATCTCTTTACTTCTAGTTTCAATATAATAATGATGCTAGATTATTATTTTAATTGAATTATATTCTCGTAAAGTGCGCGAGGCAGCCACAGAGGTCGAATCTATGTGGATTCTACGTATGTGAGTTTATTCGCACGTTTATCACCGAACACAATGATTATAGAGTCGACGTAAGCAATGCATTCACACCATCATTTTATTGTCATCACCTTTTGTTATCATGATTGATATTCATATTGATCTCCTTTTTCTTATATATAGTTCGAGATAATGCGGGATCAACTACTACCAGAGCAACGCGTACTAGCAATTGCGGAGGAGCTGGCGGGATTTATTTTCAAAGAGATCATAGACGATGCTGAAAAATTTAGTGTGAATAGGCGCTAATGATCTCCATGTAATCGAACATACGTCCTCTAGTCCCGGTATTTTATGATCTCCATGTAACTATGTAAATTGTATATATTTGTATGCTCGATATCATAATACAAGTTATCTTATATATGCACAAATGTGTACGATATATATGTGGTGGCGTAGAAATATTCAAAAACTATGTTTAAATGAAAAATAAGTAAATAAAAAAAAATCTCTGCCGTGGCAGAGAAAGGGCACAAAATGCTGCCGCGACAGAGACCCACTAGTCCTGGTCTTTAACACCAACCGGAACTAATGGGGGTGCATCCTGAGTGCGCAGGGGCAGCCACATGGACATCCACTAGTCCCGGCTGATAACTGGGTGGACCTCTAGTCCCGCTTGATTAGTCCCGGTTCTGCAACCGGGACTAAAGGCCCTTACGGATCGGGACTAGAGGACCTGTTTCCACTAGTGTTCTCACCAAATCCAGCCAACCTCGAAATATTATATGGATGTCATATTTGAATTTCTCACATTTTTCTGGTCGATTTAGACATTTTATTTGTCAAATTCCGATTTATGGATTTAAATATATGAATTATCCCATATTAAATTGAAAAAGGCAAAAAAATAAAATCATTTTCTTTTTTATTTGGATTAAAGATTATTATTACTTATTCATTGTTGTCTACTTAAATAATCATTTGGAATCTAAAACTGAGATGTGTAACATTATGGTCCAAGAGTTAATAGGATTGATATGAAAGTATTATTGATAAGGTATGATTTCTTTCTCAAAATCTCATTTGGAATGAACGAAAAAGTTAAACTTAAACGCGCTAGGACTAGAGTAGTGTTAGGATGGGTGACCGAATGGAAGGTTTGATTATGAGTATAATTTGACCTAATATTAAGCATACTTAGGGTTAAAATATTCTATATGAGATTAACGAGTAAAAATTATTCAATTTTTTTTGAAAACAATTGATTTGAAAAGGCAGACTCTTTGCCGTGTACTTTTCCACGAGACACACAACAAAGAAAGCCTCTTTTCAAGAAGACACACGTCAAAGACAACCTTTGTCGTGTTGGATTTATGGGCAACACATGGCAAATGCTTTACCGTATCTTATATTTAGAAAACACACGGTAAAAGACCTTTGTCGTGACAAATGTTGTTGTGTGGCATTTATTGTGTGTATACACATGACAAAACCTTTGTCGTGTTCTGAAAATCTTTTGCCGTGTCCTCTTGCCCACACGGCCAAAGCGTCGGCGTGCTCTGTTCTGCAAACCACGGAATGCATGATCGATATCTGAATGAGGTGGAATTATTACTATGCTAGTACTTCAATTTTCTTTGGATCAGCATCGTGATGACGTTTCATGTACTAGTACCCTTTGTTTTCTTTTGCCTGGGATGATAATATATGATGGTTCCTTATTTTCTTGTGTAGTACATCTAATGCTTAACGCCTATGGTTTCAGTGTACAACAGCCTGTGTTGAGGCCAAAGTAATGTCGGGCAAAAAATAAGCTACAACATGATTGAGGGCAAATTATACAAGTACCAAGTGAACAGAGGAAAAAATAAAATTCCGCGTGTTTCGTAGAGACAAGTTTTAGATAACTTTCCAGCTTGCACAGGCTAAATCATTTCTGTCGTTGTCAAGACATCAAACATAGCAGAAAGCAAAAAAGGAGAAGAACAAAAAAGAATTGTACAGTCCAGCACACGAACTGCTCCCCTGATGCCATTAGGTACATAGCAGAGTGTACTCGCGTCGCCTGCGAGGGCGACGGGGACGATCTCCGGTCGCCGCCACCGGCCAGCCCCAATCCCTCTCCCTCCTCCTCCCTGCCGCCGGCGTCGCCAGGCAAAGCCTGCGCGCTGGCGGCACGGGAGGGGGGGAGGGGGGGGGGCTTCCCCTGCTTATGGAGGCGACGACGCGGGCCGGGTGGCCATGGCGGGCGGCCTGCTCGGTGAGGGGCACGCTGACGCGGCTTCTGTTGCGCGGAGACCTTGTGCTGGAGTGTGGACGGAGGCGGCATGTAAATTTCTTCTTAGTTTAGGGCAATATACAATAATTCAGAATTTGACTCTTCAACTCCCATTCAATGAAAGCTCCAAACATTTACAGGACAGACTTGTCACACTTCCACCGGTAACATTGAAGAAAGAGCGCAGGTCGCTATGTTTGCATGGAACTGATGGGCGTTCTAAGCCTTCCACCGTCTCCGCCACGGTATCTGGTTCTGGTGGAGCCCGCTACACAAAAAATAAATTAATCCGTGAAGTGTTCGTTGAATCTCTGTATACAAGTTCCTTGGCATAAGGGGATCCAGATCACCATATACATCGCTCTGATTTATTGCTGAAACTAGCAGATGGGAATTCCCCGCCAGATGCAGGGATCCCAGGACCCGTAATGGCACTGATACTATAAAATGGGATGGGTGATCATCTATATATATTCCATGCTTTTAAAATATAATATATTTTAGGTTTGTTACAGAAAAAGACGAGAATTTGTTCAGCAAGTGCATGGTATCTTTCTATAGCCAGCTCATTTAAAAACAAAATTCAAAACGTTTTCTAGGTTAAACCGTTTGTCCGAACTAAGATCTATTTTTACCGTTAGGCTAGTCACGATGACATCTTCGAAACTAGATCCCATGTTAGTATATTTCAATAACTTTTTTTCTGAACCAAAAGTTATCCATCCGTAACACGCGAGTTATCCAGACTTCAACATGTAAGTTATCCACCTAATAACATGTAAGTTATTCACCATTATAAATAAATTACCCATATATCACGTGTTAGGAATATGTAACTTTTTTAGTTACCCACAAGTTAACCATCAGTAACACAAGAGTTATCCATACTTCATTATGTAAGTTATTCACTAAATAACATATAAGTTATTCATTACTATAAAAAATTAACCATGGATAGAATATAAAAAAAGTTATTCTAACGGCTCGGTCTCGTCGCCCATCGCCGCGCTCACAGCATATGGACTACTTAACCTCGAAAGGCTACCGTGTCCAACATCAAACATAATAACTAAATTTAGGGGCTGTTTGGTTGTGCTTATGTTCTTTTCGCTTTTGGCTTATAAGCCACAAAAGCACATAAACAGGTGCTTTTAATTTTGGCTTTTGACTTATACCATCATACTACTATTGTCTAGTTAAAATCCAAAAACCAAAGCCAAAAACATCTATTTTGGTGTCTTTGTGACTTATAAGCAAAACTTCAAAAGCTAGATTTAAGCCCAACCAAACAAGCTCTTAAGCTTTTTTTCATACGATATAAATAAATAGGGTCTTATGCCTAACCAACTGTAACACCCTCAGAATCAGCCCTATGCAAGTTTTAGCGAAACCCGCCAAACCCGCATAGAAACGATTCAAGGGTGCCCACCATGCACTTTCGTGCGGGTGGAAAACGAAGTAATAACATTACACAACAGTCTTCGATGGGACCCACAGAGCAGATATATATACAACACGACTCCATGAGTCAAGAATACAAATATACAGAGCAAAGATCCAAATCACCTTGAAAACAAGACGGCGTCCGAGTACGGACAAGATGCAAATGGGGCTAAGAGCCCTGAAGAATAACCAATGGCGTCCATAACCCTGCCCAGGCCAAGCCGGAAGGGTAACCCTGCTAACGACGTCGATCTCAAAACCTGCTTAAACAAAAGAGGTGCCGACGAAGGGCAAAGGAAAAAGAGAGAGCGGTCAGTACTGAGGCCAGTACACGGCGAGGCTAGAATTCGGCGGTCCTCGCCTACATAGGTATGGTGGGCTAAAGCGGCAGCGGCAGCATGCACTACACAACCTATAGAGACTCGATACAACTGGCGGCTATCAGAGAGGGATAAGAAAGGCCTATTCGGATCCAACCTGAATCTACCATCAAACAAATCCATCCTGATCTTTCCCCCTCGAGACCACACGAGGAAGGCAACCGAGGAACTCACACAGTTGGCCGTTTTATTTATTCAGTTATCGTTGCAGCAATTACTAGTCAAGTATAGATAGTCATCCTGATAAAATAAGCAGTGGGCCGTTTTAGTTATCCATTCCGTTATAGTTGCAACACTTACTATTCAGATACAATTAGCATGAGAGATCCCCAAAACCCAGCAGTTGTTGGTACTTTCATTTAGCCATTCCGTTGTAGTGAAGCTGATTACTAGTCATATCGAATACAGGTCAATTTATAACAGTAAACTTTAGTTATAGTTGTCTATGATCAAGCACTGTGCTCCAAGTCGTCCATAACCGCGGACACGGCTTCTCGAAAAGATTTAACCCTGCAGGGGTGCACCAAAGTATCCACAGGCACTTCGACCCTTTTTGCCAGATCATTTAACATACACCCATCGGTATGTCGGCGGGGCCTAAGTCATGACGTTTCCAGACCCAAAGCAAGCACGGGGGGCCACCCCACTAAGTACACCCGCAACGAAGTCGGCCGGTCTCTGAGACGGACTCAGGGTTTGGGTAGACGGCTGTGAACGACTGGGGACCCAAAATTGGGCTTGTCGACACCGCGAAAACGTGTCCCGATCCTAAACAGTACAGTGTGCTATCCATCGCACAATTTAAATAAAGCGGTAAAGCATGTCATAAGTACAGAATAGTAATAAAGCCCTAAACTACTTTGTGGCCCCCAGTACAATACTTTGAAATCAGGTACTAATCGATGGGGGGCCTATATCTCCCCACCTGTGGTTAGCGCGCTCGATCTCGGAACAGGTGTCAAGAACTCGGGGTCCTACGGGACACAAGTGGACAGTTAACAAACCAAATAACATCTATTGCCCACCTGTGCCTCTGCTTACCTACTTCAATTTTAGTTGTTAAACAATAATTAAAGTAAAAGATAATTAAAGCCATGATCATCTCCAACATTAAGCATGCGGCAGTACTCCAACAACTGTGGTACTTGACGACACGCAACAGCACTCGAGCAAGCGACTGCGACGCGCAAGTCCAACTATCGACCAAACAACAGGGAATAGGATGTGTCCAAGGCAGTATAAGGCTGCAAGGGATATCACGGGTACGAAAACTAGAGCATCGCAACACAGATAGCAATAGATCGACAGGAGGGAATAAATACTATAAAAGTAAGATAGGTAGAAAGGGGGAGATGCTCGCCTTGAAAACATTGCCGAAGGTTCATCCGAAGATCGGGTCGATACTCGCATCAACTCATCGGCCTAGTCCGTGAAGAAGCAAAACACTAGCAAGAACACCGGATGCGATATTTAATACTACGGCAGAAGATCGGGCATGATGCATGTATGATGCGTGACATGGCAAAGGATGCGATGCAAATAGGCCAGATTAAGCGGAACCGGGGTCCCGACAATTAATTAAACGGTTCAAGTTATTTAGAACCCCCGCAATTTAAATGTTGTCTTAGCATGGCAAAATAAGTTACCGGTTCGCTACACAAATTTAAATGAGGCCAATATAAGACTAGATTTGCCCGCATATGGGCCCCATATTTAATTATTTGGTGAATCGGCATAAGGCCCCCAAACCACAGACAAGGATGCATGCATGAACAATTAATGTGCAACAAGATGATAATGTAATATTATAAAAATAGGGTCTCGGATAAGGGTCACACATTAGGGTTCGGCAGATCTTGGGGTTCAAGGGGTTCGGGGTTCGGTCTTAGGGTTCGGATCTGGGGTTCGGTCTCGGCGGGATCGTTCTCGGATGACAGAGTAGCTCTTGGCGCATCCGTGGTCTTCGGGTCAGGTCGACGGTCATGGCGTTCGGGATGAAGTACTTGGCGTTCTGAGGTCGGTCTTGGCGTCCGAGAGACGATCTTGTTGCATCCGCGGTCGTCGGGTCGTGTCGTCGGTCTTGTCGTTTCACGGCGGAGATCTTGGTGTCCCGGGTCTCGGCGTCTTCGGATCCGAGAGGAAGAACTTGGCGATGCCAAGGTCTTGGTGTCCGACGGGGTTCGGGCACGCCGGGATTGGTCTTCGGAATCGGCGATCTTGGCGTTCGGGTTCTTGACTTGGTATCCGAGACGCAGGTCTTGTCGCATGTGTGGTTGCCGGGTCCGCGAAGTGGGCTTCGAGTATGGCGGCACATGTCGAAGATCTTGTCGATGTAGTCCCGTTAGGCGTTCACGAGCATCTTGGTGGTACTTGCATCTACGGAAGATCTTGGCCATGCAGAACTTGTGTTGAACACGCTGCAGGCGAGCACAGGGCGGGCGCGGCTGACCCAGACGGCGGCCAACGATGACGACACGGCGAGGAGGCGGCCTCGACGGGGCGTCAGGGACTCGTGCGGTGGCGCTGGTGGCTCGCGGAGCTGCAGGGCGGCGGAGACGGATGCAGGCGGGCGGAGCTCTGAGCCGGGAGGAGGAGAAGAGGCGGGCTCGGCGGGGTGCTGCCGAGGTCGGCGGCGCGGGCTCGGCGCGCGGGACCGGGGCGCCGGGGCGGCGACGCACGCAGGGGAGAGGAGGCCGGCGGGGAGACGGCGGCGGCCGGGGAAGAGCCCACCAGGCGGCGGCGGCCGGAGGTGGCGAGCGGGGCCGACGGGGAGGCGGGGCAAACGAAGGAGAGGAGGGAGGAGGGAGGAGGAGAGGGGCCCGCGGGGCGGAGAAGAGGGAGGCGGTGGAGCGAAGCCCGACGGCCGGAGGGAAGGCGGAGGGCGGGGCGAGCGCGGGGAGGCAGAGGGGAAGCGGGGGGAGTGCGCGCCGGGGAGGAGAGGCCGGCGGCGGGGCTCTGCTTGAGAGAGAGGGAGGAGACGCTGGAGCGGGGAGAGGGCAGGTGCGGGGAGGACGAGGTCGGGTGGGGCAGGCGGGTGGGCCAGGGGAGTGGGCCAGCAGGGTGGGGGGTGGTGTGCGTGTAGCGTGTGGTGTGGGGTTGGGGTGAGAGGGAGACTGCGGTTGAGAGGGGTGGGTGGTGAGGTGGCAGAGCTTGGTTGGCTGGGGGTTGGGGCAGGGTGATGTGGCGACCAGGGATAGGAGGGGGTGAGGTGGAGGGGGGGCTAGGTAGGATTGGGGTAGGTTATTTGGTAGCTTAGTTTTTCGGGTGTTCTGGGTAGGTAGGGTTTTAGGGTTAAACCGGTTTTGTATTGGGGGTGGCCGACTGGGTAGGATCGGCCCGGTTCGGCTGCCCCCTAAAATAATATAGGTTTTTATTTAATTTAAAATAACTTTTGTAATTAGTTTTTAGACAAATAAAAGACCCGGAAAAGCCCGGCGCTATAATTTGAAATTGAGACGGGGAATATTTAGAAACCAAACTAGGCTTTTAGAAAATAGGTTTCGACAACAAATGCATGATGACTCGACGATGCACAAATGCAATGCGGCATGATGACATGAGCATGCGGTCATGATGATGCAATGCACAAAAAACAACGCGATTTTCTAGTAGTGGTTTTTGCGGGATGCCACAATTCGACACCACTAACAATGGATCTCGCCCCCGAGATCCGCCTCATGGTACCGGAAGGAAAGTCGGCGATCTGAATCTTCTCGCATCGTGTAGATCCCCACGACACCACTAACGAGGGTACCTTCTTCATCTTGAAAATGGCGACACCACCAACAAAGGGTCGTTGAACCTGTTCGTCAAGAGAACACTCCGGAAAACAACGGACGAAGTTAAAGGTAAGGCCACCTCTAACTTTCATGGAAGGAGTAAGAGTTGCATCGATCCACCATTCAATATACAAAAGCAAATGATAAGAGTAGTGGTATGGTCGCGACTCCATCCCGCACTCAAAGCATTACTCTGTACACGAACAGATAGATTATGCAACCAACCCTTAGAATTTAGACTGAAGATCTCGACAAACAAGGTTCAGAGACAAAGGAGTGATGCAGACTCTGCATCGGATCTGGCGTAGATGATGTCGTCGCGTCGGAAAACACCAGAAGGCACGAGAAGGAACAAAGAGAAGTCCACCAGACGGAGGGTTCCTCGGATAGCATGAAGACCAGATGTAGCAACACCGTTACCAAAGGAGGAAGCGAAACCCTGAAGGGACGACGGAACCCACCCTCGAGAAATCCTGGACTCGAAGAGAGAGACGAGAGCGGATTCAAAACACGCAGAGGTGAGAGGAGCGCAGCAGAGGGTAAGGAGTAAAATCAGACCTAATCAGAACTATCCAACCGATTTTGCAAAATAGTTTCGACACTCTACTTCGGCCGTTAGCTAGGTTATCCTACAGGCTGGACTTGTGGGGTATCGCAACTGCTAGGCTCTGATACCACTCTGTAACACCCTCAGAATCGGCCCTATGCAAGTTTTAGCGAAACCCGCCAAACCCGCATAGAAACGATTCAAGGGTGCCCACCAGGCACTTTCGTGCGGGTGGAAAACGAAGTAATAACATTACACAACAGTCCTCGATGGGACCCACAGAGCAGATATATATACAACACGACTCCATGAGTCAAGAATACAAATATACAGAGCAAAGATCCAAATCACCTTGAAAACAAGACGGCGTCCGAGTACGGACAAGATGCAAATGGGGCTAAGAGCCCTGAAGAATAACCAATGGCGTCCAAAACCCTGCCCAGGCCAAGCCGGAAGGGTAACCCTGCTAACGACGTCGATCTCAAAACCTGCTTAAACAAAAGGGGTGCCGACGAAGGGCAAAGGAAAAAGAGAGAGCGGTCAGTACTGAGGCCAGTACACGGCGAGGCTAGAATTCGGCGAGGCTAGAATTCGGCGGTCCTCGCCTACATAGGTATGGTGGGCTGAAGCGGCAGCGGCAGCATGCACTACACAACCTATAGAGACTCGATACAACTGGCGGCTATCAGAGAGGGATAAGAAAGGCCTATTCGGATCCAACCTGAATCTACCATCAAACAAACCCATCCTGATCTTTCCCCCTCGAGACCACACGAGGAAGGCAACCGAGGAACTCACACAGTTGGCAGTTTTATTTATTCAGTTATCGTTGCCGCAATTACTAGTCAAGTATAGATAGTCATCCTCATAAAATAAGCAGTGGGCCGTTTTAGTTATCCATTCCGTTATAGTTGCAACACTTACTATTCAGATACAATTAGCATGAGAGATCCCCAAAACCCAGCAGTTGTTGGTACTTTCATTTAGCCATTCCGTTGTAGTGAAGCTGATTACTAGTCATATCGAATACAGGTCAATTTATAACAGTAAACTTTAGTTATAGTTGTCTATGATCAAGCATTGTGCTCCAAGTCGTCCATAACCGTGGACACGGCTTCTCGAAAAGATTTAACCCTGCAGGGGTGCACCAAAGTATCCACAAGCACTTCGACCCTTTTTGCCAGATCATTTAACATACACCCATCGGTATGTCGGCGGGGCCTAAGTCATGACGTTTCCAGACCCAAAGCAAGCACGGGGGGCCACCCCACTAAGTACACCCGCAACGAAGTCGGCCGGTCTACGAGACGGACTCAGGGTTTGGGTAGACGGCTGTGAACGACTGGGGACCCAAAACTGGGCTTGTCGACACCGCGAAAACGTGTCCCGATCTTAAACAGTACAGTGTGCTATCCATCGCACAATTTAAATAAAGCGGTAAAGCATGGCATAAGTACAGAATAGTAATAAAGCCCCAAACTACTTTGTGGCCCCCAGTACAATACTTTGAAATCAGGTACTAATCGATGGGGGGCCCATATCTCCCCACCTGTGGTTAGCGCGCTCGATCTCGGAACAGGTGTCAAGAACTCGGGGTCCTACGGGACACAAGTGGACGGTTAACAACCAAATAACATCTATTGCCCACCTGTGCCTCTGCTTACCTACTTCAATTTTAGTTGTTAAACAATAATTAAAGTAAAATATAATTAAAGCCATGATCATCTCCAACATTAAGCATGCGGCAGTACTCCAACAACTGTGGTACTTGACGACACGCAACAGCACTCGAGCAAGCGACTGCGACGCGCAAGTCCAACTATCGACCAAACAACAGGGAATAGGATGTGTCCAAGGCAGTATAAGGCTGCAAGGGATATCACGGGTACGAAAACTAGAGCATCGCAACACAGATAGCAATAGATCGACAGGAGGGAATAAATACTATAAAAGTAAGATAGGTAGAAAGGGGGAGATGCTCGCCTGGAAAACATTGCCGAAGGTTCATCCGAAGATCGGGTCGATACTCGCATCAACTCATCGGCCTAGTCCGTGAAGAAGCAAAACACTAGCAAGAACACCGGATGCGATATTTAATACTACGGCAGAAGATCGGGCATGATGCATGTATGATGCGTGACATGGCAAAGGATGCGATGCAAATAGGCCAGATTAAGCGGAACCGGGGTCCCGACAATTAATTAAACGGTTCAAGTTATTTAGAACCCCCGCAATTTAAATGTTGTCTTAGCATGGCAAAATAAGTTACCGGTTCGCTACACAAATTTAAATGAGGCCAATATAAGACTAGATTTGCCCGCATATGGGCCCCATATTTAATTATTTGGTGAATCGGCATAAGGCCCCCAAACCACAGACAAGGATGCATGCATGAACAATTAATGTGCAACAAGATGATAATGTAATATTATAAAAATAGGGTCTCGGATAAGGGTCACACATTAGGGTTCGGCAGATCTTGGGGTTCAAGGGGTTCGGGGTTCGGTCTTAGGGTTCGGATCTGGGGTTCGGTCTCGGCGGGATCGTTCTCGGATGACAGAGTAGCTCTTGGCGCATCCGTGGTCTTCGGGTCAGGTCGACGGTCATGGCGTTCGGGATGAAGTACTTGGCGTTCTGAGGTCGGTCTTGGCGTCCGAGAGACGATCTTGTTGCATCCGCGGTCGTCGGGTCGTGTCGTCGGTCTTGTCGTTTCACGGCGGAGATCTTGGTGTCCCGGGTCTCGGCGTCTTCGGATCCGAGAGGAAGAACTTGGCGATGCCAAGGTCTTGGTGTCCGACGGGGTTCGGGCACGCCGGGATTGGTCTTCGGAATCGGCGATCTTGGCGTTCGGGTTCTTGACTTGGTATCCGAGACGCAGGTCTTGTCGCATGTGTGGTTGCCGGGTCCGCGAAGTGGGCTTCGAGTATGGCGGCACATGTCGAAGATCTTGTCGATGTAGTCCCGTTAGGCGTTCACGAGCATCTTGGTGGTACTTGCATCTACGGAAGATCTTGGCCATGCAGAACTTGTGTTGAACACGCTGCAGGCGAGCACAGGGCGGGCGCGGCTGACCCAGACGGCGGCCAACGATGACGACACGGCGAGGAGGCGGCCTCGACGGGGCGTCAGGGACTCGTGCGGTGGCGCTGGTGGCTCGCGGAGCTGCAGGGCGGCGGAGACGGATGTGTAGGGGTTCGTAGCATGGAAAACAAAAATTTTCTATCGCATACAAACAAACAAGCCAAGATCTATCTACTAGATTGTAGCAACGAGTCGATGGAATAACTCACCCTCGAAGATTCCAAAGTGTTTAACGAGAGCAGATTCTCGTGGGTGATGTAGTCGTACTCTTTCCGATCTCAAGATCGTGTAGACGATCCTTCCGGCGCCACGTTCCAGCAGCGCCCCCGCAGTCGGTCACACGTTCGGTACTCGACGAAGACCTTCCTCTCCCTTGTTCCAGCAGGCAGCGGAGGTTGTAGCACTCTCCTCGCGATTCCGGCAGCACAACGGCGTGGTACCGGAAGTAGAGGGGAGATCCCGCAGGGCTTCGCCTTAAGCCGGTGCGAGTATGGTGGAGCTTATGAGAGAGGCTATTAGTGGTCTAGTAATTAGACACACCAATTAGAGGGCTCTAAACCAATTAGAAGGCTCTAAACCAAAATAGCTCTAAACCGGGGTTTAGATCTAGGGTTTAGGTCTAGAGGATAGGAAGTAGTGTTGTGTAGAGAGGGGAGCCCTGCCCCTCCCTTTATAGGTGGGAGGGCCGGCGGCCAAGGGGAGGGAGTGGAGTCCCTCCCCAACTCGGCCTTGGTGGGGCGCCGGCTTGGAGAGGAGGGACTCCTCCCCCAAGTCGGTTTCAACCTCCTCCTCTTTCTCCTCTTTCCGAAAACTGGCAGTTTGACCGAAAACTGGCAGTTTGACTTTTTTCAATTAGGATTTGAATTAACCCTTTATTTCGGACAGCGAGAACACTTAGTACATGATGCAATCATTCCAACATGCAATGACACATTCATGTACCCCTTCCCCTCCGGAGTGCCGGACATTCCGGGACCTTCTAGAATGTTCCCGATGAAAACACCGGAACCATTCCCCAACTCCGAAACGGGACTTTCCTTATATGAATCTTATTCTCCGGACCATTCCGGATCACCTCGTGATATCCCGGATCCCATCCGAGACTCCGAACAACATTCGGTCTCTTTCTCATAATACCATAACTACTCAAACAACGTCGAATCCTTAAGTGTGTCTCCCTACGGTTCGTGAATTATGCGGACATGATCGAGACACTTCTCCGAACAATAACCAATAGAGGAATCTGGAAATTCATATGGCTCCCACATATTTCTACGATTACTTTGCGATCGAATGAACCACTTACATACGATACCAATTTCCCTTTGTCTCACGATATGTTACTTATCCGAGGTTACGATCTTCGGTATCTCTGCATACCTAGTTCAACCTCGTTACTGATAAGTACTCTTTTCTCGTTCCCGCGATATGTGATCCCTTGTGACCCAGTCACATGCTTGCAAGCTAATTGGATGACATTTCACCGAGAGGGCCCAGAGAATATCTATCCGTCATGTGGATGGACAAATCCCACTCTTGATCCATGTGTTTCAACCAATACTTTCCGAACACTCAATACCACCTTTATAGCCACCCTGTTACGGTGTGGTGTTTGATGACATCAAAGCATCCATCCAGTAAAGGTGATATGCATGATCTCATGGTCGAAGGAATTAGGTTACTATGTATCAGAAAGCATATAGCAATTGAACTATTGAAATGACTTGATCTTTATGCTACGCTTATCTATAGGAGTATGTCCACCATATCATTCTCCTAACGATATGATCTTGTTGTTGATAACATCTCAATGTTCATGACAAAGAAACCACATCATCAATCAACCAACAAGCTAGTGAAGTATAGAGGCTATACTAGGGACTTCAAATTAAGTTTACAATTCACACAAGTATTAATGGTTTCCTTGTTAATACTATTATAGCATGAATGCAAACATTTATCATAAACACAAAGATATAATAATAACTATATTTATTATTGCCTCTAGGGCATATCTCCAACAGTCTCCCACTTGCACTAGAGTCATCTAATCTAGATTACATGGTAATATACCGAACACCCATGGCAGTTTGGTGTTGGTCATGTTTTGCCCTCGGGAGAGGTTTAGTCAACGGATCCGCCACATTCAGATCTGTGTGTACTTTGCAAATCTTTATATCCCCATCCTGGATATGTTCTCGAATAGCGTGAAAACGTAGCTTAATATGCTTCAGCTTCTTGTGTGACCTTGGTTCTTGCGCATTGGCTATGGCGCCCATGTTATCACAGTAGATAGACATTGGGTCCAGCGCACTAGGAACCACACCCAGCTCTGTAATGAACTCTTTCATCCATATTGCTTCTTGTGAAGCCTCCGAAGCAGCCATGTATTCCGATTCAGTTGAAGATCTCGCCACAACGCTTTGCTTTGCACTCCTCCAGCTAACTGCTGCACCATTCAAAATAAATACGTATCCAGATTGTGATTTAGAATCATCCGGATCAGTGTTCCAACTAGCATCGGTGTAACCATTAACAACGAGCTGTTCATCACCTCCATAAGAAAGAACCATATCCTTAGTTCTTCTCAAGTACTTAAGGATGTTTTTTGACCGCTGTCCAATGATCCACTCCTGGATCACTTTGATATCTGCTAGTTAAACTAACAGCATATGCAATGTCGGGTCTAGTACATAGCATGGCATACATTAGAGATCCTATGGCTGAGGCATAGGGAGTCTTACTCATCCTTTCTCTATCTTCTGCCGATGTCGGACTTTGAGTTTTACTCAAGGTCGTATTGGGCAACATGGGCAAGAACCCTTTCTTGCTATCTTCCATTCCAAACCTCTTTAGAACTTTGTCCAAATATGTACTTTGTGACAATGATATTTGGCGTTTCGATCTATCTCTATAAATCTTTATGCCTAATATGTAAGCTGCTTCGCCAAGATCCTTCATTGAAAAACTATTATTCAAATATTCCTTGACACTATTAAGAAGGTCTACATCATTCCCAATCAACAATATGTCATCCACATACAGTATTAAGAATGCTACAGAGCTCCCACTCACTTTCTTGTAAATACAAGCTTCTCCATAAGTTTGTATAAAACCAAAACTTTTGATTACCTTATCAAAACGTTGATTCCAACTTCGGGATGCCTGCTTCAATCCATAGATGGACCGTTGAAGCTTGCATACCTTGTTAGCATCTTTAGGATCGACAAAACCTTTGGGTTGTATCATATACAACTCTTCATCAATGTCTCCATTGAGGAATGCTGTTTTGACATCCATCTGCCATATCTCATAATCATAATATGCAGCGATTGCTAACATAATCCTCACAGACTTTAGCTTCGCTACCGGTGAGAAAGTCTCATCGTAGTCAACTCCTTGAATTTGTCGAAACCCTTTTGCGACAAGTCGAGCTTTATAGACAGTAACATTACCATCAGCATCTGTTTTCTTCTTGAAAATCCATTTGTTCTCGACAGCCTTCCGGCCATCCGGTAAGTCCACCAAAGTCCATACTTGGTTTTCGTACATGGATCCAATCTCGGATTTCATGGCTTCTTGCCATTTATTGGAATCTGGGCTCATCATCGCTTCCTCATATGTCTCGGGGTCATCGGTGTTGTCCACCAACATGACATTCATAACGGAATCATACCAATCTGGAGTGGTACGAGTTCTCGTTGACCTCCGAGGCTCTGTAGCAACTTCAACCGAAGTTTCATGATCACCATCATTAGCTTCCTCTCTTATTGGTGCAGGCACCACAGGAACTTCTTCCGGTGCTGCGCTACTCGCAATTTCGAGAGAAGGTTCGACAACCTCGTCGAGTTCTACTTTCCTTCCAGTCACTTCTTTCGAGAGAAATTCCTTCTCTAGAAAGGATCCATTCTTGGCAACGAAGATTTTGCCTTCGGATCTATGATAGAAGGTATACCCAATAGTTTCCTTTGGGTATCCTATGAAGACGTATTTTTCCGCTTTGGGTTCAAGCTTGTCCGGCTGTAACTTCTTTACATAGGCTTCGCATCCCCAAACTTTAAGGAACGACAATTTAGGTTTCTTCCCAAACCATAATTCATACGGTGTCGTTTCAACGGATTTAGATGGTGCCCTATTTAAAGTGAATGCGGCTGTTTCTAATGCATAACCCCAAAATGATAGCGGTAAATCTGTAAGTGACATCATAGAACGAACCATATCTAAGAGAGTTCGATTACGACGTTCGGACACACCATTACGCTGTGGTGTTCCCGGCGGTGTCAATTGTGAAAGTATTCCGCACTTCTTTAAATGCTCGCCAAACTCGTAACTTAGATATTCACCTCCACGATCAGAACGTAGAAATTTAATCTTCTTGTTACGTTGATTCTCTACCTCACTTTGAAACTCCTTAAACTTCTCGAAAGTTTCGGACTTATGTTTCATGAAATAGATATACCCATATCTACTCAAATCATCCGTGAAGGTAAGAACATAACGATAACCACCGCGCGATGCTACACTCATTGGACCACACACATCGGTATGTATGATTTCCAATAAGTCCGTAGCTCGCTCCATTATACCAGAAAATGGAGTCTTAGTCATTTTACCCATCAGACATGCTTCGCATCTTTCAAGTGATTCAAAATCAAGTGATTCAAGAAGTCCATCGGAATGGAGTTTCTTCATACGTTTCACTCCAATGTGACCAAGACGACAGTGCCACATATAGGTCGAATTATCGCTTGATTTCAAACGTTTAGCTTCAATGTTATTAAGATGTGTATTTCTACTATCGAGATTCAATAAGAATAGACCATCTATCAAAGGTGCATGTGCGTAAAACATATTACTCATATAAATCGAACAACCATTATTCTCTGATTTAAACAAGTAACCGTCTCGCAATAAACAAGATCCCGATATAATGTTCATGCTCAACGCAGGCACCAAATAACAATTATTTAAGTATAAAACTAATCCCGATGGTAGATGAAGAGGTAGCGTGCCGACCGCGATCACATCAACCTTTGATCCGTTTCCCACACGCATCGACACCTCGTTCTTCGCTAGCTTCCGTTTATTCTGCAGCTCCTGTTTCGAGTTACAAATATGAGCAACCGAACCAGTATCAAATACCCAGGCACTACTACGAATACTAGTGAGATACACATCAATAACATGTATATCAAATATACCTTTCTTCTTGATGTTGCCGTTCTTCAAATCCGCCAAGTACTTTGGGCAATTCCGCTTCCAGTGACCTTCTCCCTTGCAGTAAAAGCACTCAGTTTCAGGCTTAGGTCCAGCCTTGGTCTTCTTCGTTGGCATGGTAACTTTCTTACCACCCTTCTTGAAGTGTCCCTTTTGCTTAGACTTGCCTTTCTTGAATTTGGTGGTCTTATTGACCATCAACACTTGGTGCTCTTTCTTGATCTCCACTTCTGCAGATTTTAACATAGCAAATAGTTCTGGCAACTCTTTGTTCATGTTCTGCATGTTGTAGTTCATCACAAAGTTCTTGTAACTTGGTGGTAGTGATTGGAGGATGCGGTAAACTCCCAAAGTATTAGGAATCACTATACCCAAACTTTGAAGTTTATTTGCGTGCCCAGACATCTTAAGCACATGCTCACTGACGGAGCTACCCTCTTCCATCTTGCAGTTAAAGAACTTTTCAGAAGCTTCATAACTTTCAATTGCCGCATGAGTCTCAAAAATTAATTTGAGATCCTCGACAATATCATATGGATCTGACTCTTCAAACCTTTTCTGAAGCTCCGATTCTAAACCATACAAGATAGCACACTGAACTATGGAGTACTGATTCTTCCGAGCGAGGTAAACATTCTTTACTTCATCGGTAGCATCAGCTGCAGGTGGGTCACCTAGCGGTGCATCCAGCACATAGGTCAAATTACCAGCTGTGAGGACAATCCTCAAATTGCGGAACCAATCCGCGAAGTTGCTTCCATTGTTTTTCAACTTTTCTTTCTCTAGGAACGCATTAAAATTGATGGTAGGGGCTGCCATTGATCTACAACATATTTGCAATAGTTTAGACTAAGTTTATGACAAATTGAGTTCAAATTAATTAATGAAATTAAACTAGGTGAACTCCCACTCAAAACAACATCCCTCACATTGTTTTAGTGATCACACGAACCAAATTTACTATATCAACACCGATCATCACGAGAGCCGATATAGTTTTAATGGCGAACAATCATCATGTTCATCATATCTACTATATGATTCATGCTTTGCCTTTCGGCGATCCGTGTTCCTGAGGCCATGTCTGTACATGCTAGGCTCGTCAAGATCAAACCTTAGTTACCGCATAAGCAAATCTGGCTTGCTTACGTTGTATTCACCCGCGGAATCAAAGACACCCGATCATCACGTGGTGCTTCGAAGCAACAAGCTTTGGCAACGGTGCATACTAAGGGTGAACACTTTAGAACTTGAAATTTATGTGCATGAGGGATCATCTTATAATGCTACCGTCGTCTACTAAGCAATACAAGATGCATAAAGGATTAACATCACATGCAATTCATAATATGTGATATGATATGGCCTTTCTTCTTTGTGCTTCCGATCTCCATCTTCAAGCACGAATATGATCTCCATCATCACCGGCATAGCATCAAGGTCAATGACGCTTCTTCATGGTTGTCGTCCACCAGCTTCAACTATTACAACTATTTTGAATAGACACGCAGGTCTTAACAGAAATTAAAGACAACCATATGGCTCCTGCCGGTTGCCAACTTACAATAAGGAACATTGCATACATCAAATATAATCACAATCATGGCCATATCACATCACTGCACACCCCTGCAAAACAAAGTTAGACGCTTCTACTTTCTTTGCATATTTTACGTGGTTTGGGGCTTTCCATAAGTGTCGTTCTAACCTACGAACAAGAACCACAACATTGATACTAGCATTGTTGATTACCCGTTGTAAATTGGATCTTTACTATGCTAGGAGAAACAGGCACCCGCAAAGCCACTTTATGCAATACAAGTTGCATGTTAAGCGTGGAGCAAGTCTCATGAACGATGTCATGTAAGGTTAGCCCGGGCCGCTTCATCCCAACATACCGCAAGATGCAAAGTACACAAAAAGCAATCTACAATAAAAGCATCAACGCCCACAATGACCATTGTGTTCTACTCGTGCAACAGATCTACATATAGACACGGCTCTGATACCACTGTAGGGGTTCGTAGCATGGAAAACAAAATTTTTCTATCGCATACAAACAAACAAGCCAAGATCTATCTACTAGATTGTAGCAACGAGTCGATGGAATAACTCACCCTCGAAGATTCCAAAGTGTTTAACGAGAGCAGATTCTCGTGGGTGATGTAGTCGTACTCTTTCCGATCTCAAGATCGTGTAGACGATCCTTCCGGCGCCACGTTCCAGCAGCGCCCCCGCAGTCGGTCACACGTTCGGTACTCGACGAAGACCTTCCTCTCCCTTGTTCCAGCAGGCAGCGGAGGTTGTAGCACTCTCCTCGCGATTCCGGCAGCACAACGGCGTGGTACCGGAAGTAGAGGGGAGATCCCGCAGGGCTTCGCCTTAAGCCGGTGCGAGTATGGTGGAGCTTATGAGAGAGGCTATTAGTGGTCTAGTAATTAGACACACCAATTAGAGGGCTCTAAACCAATTAGAAGGCTCTAAACCAAAATAGCTCTAAACCGGGGTTTAGATCTAGGGTTTAGGTCTAGAGGATAGGAAGTAGTGTTGTGTAGAGAGGGGAGCCCTGCCCCTCCCTTTATAGGTGGGAGGGCCGGCGGCCAAGGGGAGGGAGTGGAGTCCCTCCCCAACTCGGCCTTGGTGGGGCGCCGGCTTGGAGAGGAGGGACTCCTCCCCCAAGTCGGTTTCAACCTCCTCCTCTTTCTCCTCTTTCCGAAAACTGGCAGTTTGACCGAAAACTGGCAGTTTGACTTTTTTCAATTAGGATTTGAATTAACCCTTTATTTCGGACAGCGAGAACACTTAGTACATGATGCAATCATTCCAACATGCAATGACACATTCATGTACCCCTTCCCCTCCGGAGTGCCGGACATTCCGGGACCTTCTAGAATGTTCCCGATGAAAACACCGGAACCATTCCCCAACTCCGAAACGGGACTTTCCTTATATGAATCTTATTCTCCGGACCATTCCGGATCACCTCGTGATATCCCGGATCCCATCCGAGACTCCGAACAACATTCGGTCTCTTTCTCATAATACCATAACTACTCAAACAACGTCGAATCCTTAAGTGTGTCTCCCTACGGTTCGTGAATTATGCGGACATGATCGAGACACTTCTCCGAACAATAACCAATAGAGGAATCTGGAAATTCATATGGCTCCCACATATTTCTACGATTACTTTGCGATCGAATGAACCACTTACATACGATACCAATTTCCCTTTGTCTCACGATATGTTACTTATCCGAGGTTACGATCTTCGGTATCTCTGCATACCTAGTTCAACCTCGTTACTGATAAGTACTCTTTTCTCGTTCCCGCGATATGTGATCCCTTGTGACCCAGTCACATGCTTGCAAGCTAATTGAATGACATTTCACCGAGAGGGCCCAGAGAATATCTATCCGTCATGTGGATGGACAAATCCCACTCTTGATCCATGTGTTTCAACCAATACTTTCCGAACACTCAATACCACCTTTATAGCCACCCTGTTACGGTGTGGTGTTTGATGACATCAAAGCATCCATCCAGTAAAGGTGATATGCATGATCTCATGGTCGAAGGAATTAGGTTACTATGTATCAGAAAGCATATAGCAATTGAACTATTGAAATGACTTGATCTTTATGCTACGCTTATCTATAGGAGTATGTCCACCATATCATTCTCCTAACGATATGATCTTGTTGTTGATAACATCTCAATGTTCATGACAAAGAAACCACATCATCAATCAACCAACAAGCTAGTGAAGTATAGAGGCTATACTAGGGACTTCAAATTAAGTTTACAATTCACACAAGTATTAATGGTTTCCTTGTTAATACTATTATAGCATGAATGCAAACATTTATCATAAACACAAAGATATAATAATAACTATATTTATTATTGCCTCTAGGGCATATCTCCAACAGGATGCAGGCGGGCGGAGCTCTGAGCCGGGAGGAGGAGAAGAGGCGGGCTCGGCGGGGTGCTGCCGAGGTCGGCGGCGCGGGCTCGGCGCGCGGGACCGGGGCGCCGGGGCGGCGACGCACGCAGGGGAGAGGAGGCCGGCGGGGAGACGGCGGCGGCCGGGGAAGAGCCCACCAGGCGGCGGCGGCCGGAGGTGGCGAGCGGGGCCGACGGGGAGGCGGGGCAAACGAAGGAGAGGAGGGAGGAGGGAGGAGGAGAGGGGCCCGCGGGGCGGAGAAGAGGGAGGCGGTGGAGCGAAGCCCGACGGCCGGAGGGAAGGCGGAGGGCGGGGCGAGCGCGGGGAGGCAGAGGGGAAGCGGGGGGAGTGCGCGCCGGGGAGGAGAGGCCGGCGGCGGGGCTCTGCTTGAGAGAGAGGGAGGAGACGCTGGAGCGGGGAGAGGGCAGGTGCGGGGAGGACGAGGTCGGGTGGGGCAGGCGGGTGGGCCAGGGGAGTGGGCCAGCAGGGTGGGGGGTGGTGTGCGTGTAGCGTGTGGTGTGGGGTTGGGGTGAGAGGGAGACTGCGGTTGAGAGGGGTGGGTGGTGAGGTGGCAGAGCTTGGTTGGCTGGGGGTTGGGGCAGGGTGATGTGGCGACCAGGGATAGGAGGGGGTGAGGTGGAAGGGGGGCTAGGTAGGATTGGGGTAGGTTATTTGGTAGCTTAGTTTTTCGGGTGTTCTGGGTAGGTAGGGTTTTAGGGTTAAACCGGTTTTGTATTGGGGGTGGCCGACTGGGTAGGATCGGCCCGGTTCGGCTGCCCCCTAAAATAATATAGGTTTTTATTTAATTTAAAATAACTTTTGTAATTAGTTTTTAGACAAATAAAAGACCCGGAAAAGCCCGGCGCTATAATTTGAAATTGAGACGGGGAATATTTAGAAACCAAACTAGGCTTTTAGAAAATAGGTTTCGACAACAAATGCATGATGACTCGACGATGCACAAATGCAATGCGGCATGATGACATGAGCATGCGGTCATGATGATACAATGCACAAAAAACAACGCGATTTTCTAGTAGTGGTTTTGGCGGGATGCCACACCAACCACCACACTAAGTTGTAGTAAACAACATGATGCGCAACCAGTATTCTAGCGGCTCGACTTGGTCGTCCATCGTTGTTACTGTGGCGTACGGGTGGCGAGGCCTCAAAGAGTTTTAGGATACTGAGATTTTATCGATCGACGGTAACACATTGATGGGAATGAAGCCTCAGTACCCTAACAACTCGTCTACTGTGTTCCAATTAAACTTGCTCAACACATATACAAAAACGTCTCTATCAAACAAGTTTATATGGTGGGTAACTTATGTGTTTCTTGGTGAATAACTAGATATTATAGAATGGATAACTCACATGTTTAGTGTGGATAACTTTTTGGTCTAATTTTTTTTTCATCGAAACATATCAACATGAGAACTAGTTTTGAAGATCTTATCGTGACTAGTCCAACGGTGAAAATGGATCTTAAATTGGATAAACGATTTGATCTAGAAAGCCTTTTAAATTTTCGAAATAATGCTGACAGCATGCGTTCACACTTCCTGCCAGGTTTTATAAACTACCGACCGATCTGAGTGTAGATTTTCCATAAAAAAATGTGTCTAGACTTGTTTTAATGTGTAGATTCACTTCAAATCTAAGTAAACTTACGTACTAAAAGTAGTCTAGATACATTTCCGTCATAAAGCTAAAACATCTTATATTTTGAAACGGATGGAGCACGAGATACGCCACGACCACCTAGACGCCTTCTTGCACCTGCAGCCCTGATTCACCACCTCGGTATATCGCCATGGCAACTCCGGCAAACTTCTCGTCTTTCGCGGCGGAAACCCCACTGTCTGCATGTGCTCTCGCAAGTCACAACAAACATTAACACACATAAATTAATCAGGGCACTGATACAGATCACCATATACATTGCCATAATTTATTGCAGAAACTAAATATTCCCATCAGATGGAACTTCCCGCCTAATGCAGGAAAGAAGTCTATATAACCACCCTATGTACCAAGTTTCGGTTGCTAATCCCCCTAACTTTAAACTGGGGCACTTAACCCCCCTATGTATATAATACCAAACAAATTACCCCCATAGCTATTTTGGTTAGAGGTTTTGCTGATATGGACAATAGTTTAGCACAATTGGATGGAAAGATCAGTGAATAACATAAAGAGGCGACAGAGATGGTGCTGCACTCGCCAGCCACGCCAGCTGATACATCACGCAGGGCAGACATAGGGGAGAGCGGCACAGCAGACTAACGTTGATTCAGAGAAGGCCTAAAGAGATCGGCTGAAAAAGTTATGTGTTGTGACTCCATGTCCATCTACGTGGATTGATGTCTGTATCATAGCCACTTGGGAACATCATAACATTTCCACACGCACCCGTCGGAGCAGGTAAAAGGGAGCAGCCATGTCGATCCCTCTCTTCCAATGTCGAGCGACGGATCTATTTCCAGGTTGACGGGGCACGATGGGCGCTGCAATGCGACTGCTCATCAGTGTCGGTGTCCTATTAGTCACGGACATGTGCCTCATCAAGGAAAACGTGGAGGGTGCCGCAGCGGTGATGGCCTGGACGTGTGGTCGTCTCGCTGCTATTGGCACCAGAGCAGACACCGTGGTCTTCCTTCCCGATGCAGACGACCAATGCACACCGAGCCTACTGCATTGACGGCACATCGCCGGCGGCACCTGAAGCGCATCGTTCTTCGTGGTTTCAACTTCCAAGGATGGTCCCGACGCAGACAGTATGATGTTTATTAGATTCAGTTTAGTGTATGCCATCTCTTTGTGCATTGTTCTCGTGCAGATTCGTTTATCAATTAACGAAGAAGCTTTCTCTTTTTGTGATTCTCTCCCTCCACGTGCTAACCGGCACTGTCCACGTGGACCAAAACCAGTAACCAAAACAGCCATAAGCCTCACTTACCGCCTCAAGGGGGTCAATTACCTGGTATAGGATACTTGGGGGTGGGGTGGGGTGGGGGGGGGGGGGGGGGGGTTAAGTGCCCCAATCCAAACTTGAGGTGGTTTAGTATCCCAAACCTGATACATAGGAGGTGATCTAGACTTCTTTTCCTAGAGGTGCGCTGCATGGGCCGTTCTATTTTTTTTTTGACCCGGCAAAACTCATATCGAGGCCACGTATATCTCCGTATATGTGTACTCGGTTAAACTGGGTATAATCCATGTTTCGGTTGGCTGATCCACCTCCCATTATCACGATCTACGTCTTTGCATGACATATTTAAAAAAATATGTTGCTGTTATATAACTTTCGATTTTCGTCTTCCGCAGGCACATGAGTATATGTATACGATGGATATACGTTTAAGATGACCATACAGACTTCGGGTGAGTTTGTACGATCCTCTAAACAATCGCTATCGAGTTTTTGTTTATCAAAGTTTGAAGGAGGGAGGGGAGAGCCGAAGCAAAAGTGTACAGACATAGCTAGACAAGGAAATGTAAACAGTACTACTAATAGCTTGTACTGATTCGACACTGTCAAAAAGAAAGAAAAAGCTTTGACTGGTGCGGCTTAATCACTCTCAGAGCTCCTCAGAGCTGGCCGGTTTGGATTCCTGGCAAGCTGCTCCCGCACGTCTTCCTTCATGTCTTCATTTCGTGGAGATGGTGCAAACCAAAACAGAAATAGCATTTACCCATAGATCATCAAGTGGCCGCGAGAAGATCATCACCGCACTGTAAATATCAAGAAAAATATATATAGCACGCGCTGACAGAAACTGAAGTACACGATCTGATCATTTCCTCTTGCCAATCGACAATTGATTCAGCTTCCATGACGAAGCAAGTGAGCATTTCGTGTTTATTCAGAGCTAACAGGGGAGTACACTCTGCTATGTACCTAGACTGTACATAGTTCTTTTTGTTCTCCTTTTTTGCTTTCTGAGTTTCTGCTATGTTCAGATGTCCTGACAGTGACAGAAATGATTTAGCCTGTGCAAGTTGGAAAGTTATCTAAAACTTGTCTCTACGAAACACGCGGAATTTTTTTTTTTTGCCTCTGTTCACTTGGTACTTGTATAATTTGCCCTCATTCATCTTGTAGCTTATTATTTGCCCGACATTACTTTGGCCTCAGCATAGGCTGCTGTACACTGAAACCATAGGCGTTAAGAATTAGATGTGCTACCACACAAGAAAATAAGGAACCATCATATATTATTATCATCCCAGGCAAAAGAAAGCAAAGGGTACTAGTAGATGAATCGTCATCACGATGCTGATCCAAAGAAAATTGAAGTACTACTAGCATATATAGTAATAATTCCACCTCATTCAGATATCGATCATGCATTCGGTGGTTTGCAGAACGGAGCAGGCCGACCATGTTGGCATACACAGACAAAGGGGGCAAATGAAATTCAACGACGACGAGGAAATCAAGTGATCGACCACTGGGAACGGGAAATACGTCAATTATTACAGAGAGAGAGCTAAACAAGGAAATGTAAACAGTACTAGTACTGCTAGCTTGTACTGATGGGACACTGTCAAAAAGAGAAAAAAAAAGCTTTGATTGATGCGGCTTGATTACTCTCGGACCTTAGGGCATGGCCAACGCGGTGCTCTAGCCTACTGCCCTACCAGAGACTGTCAGAGCCAGCTAGGCTCGGATGCCAGCGTGCTAAGAAAAAATGGGTCTGCAGGTGACAGGCGCTGCCTGCAGAAGAGACGGGATCCTCATGTAAAAAGAAGAGAAAAGAAAGCAGAGTAGGGAAAAGCAGGAGGGAAAATGACTAGCATTGGGCAAGATATCTGATTAGCTCACTGTCACACAAGGCAGCTGGTGCGTTGGGCATAGATGAAACAGACTAGTGGCTTCCTGGTCTTGCGTTGACGTGGCTGTACTGAAACCACCGCTTGCCACCGCCTCCATAGCTGGTGCTCTTAGTTGCCCATCCTCAGAACTGGCCGGTTTGGATTCCTGGCAAGCTGCTCCCGCACGTCTTTCATCATGTCTTCCTGGTCCCGTCCTAGACTGCCGAGCACAACTTCCCTTAGTCTCGGGGGATGTTGTAGCCCATAAAACCTGCAGTCTCCGTCACAAGACAAGCCAAACCGCCTCAGCACCTCTAGCCTAGGGGTTGCCCCTTGTTCAAACTCCACCCTACGGACGACATCTAGGGATTGGAGTTGCAGCACCAACAGACTTGGGAAAGCCTCAGTCTTGAAACTGAAATGAAGTTCTTCACCCTCGAACGACTTCTCCAGCAGAATTAGTATGGCCAGGTTTGGTAGACTTCCGAGGACTTGCATGGCTTTTTTTCTGCAAATGACTTGCATGGCTTTGTCGTCATCATCATCATCATCAGACTGGTGTAACCGGGAGCCCCGCAACTTGAGCTTCACCAGATTCTGGAGCCCCTGTATCCAATCCGGCACTCGGCCTAGCCTGCCGTACAGCTTGAGGCTCTGCAACTTTTCTGGAGGCGAGAACATGCCATCCAAGCAGCCAACTAAGCCGTCCTTTTCATCTGACCACACCGACAACGATTCCAGGCAACTGCTATTACTAACCGCTGAGCAGAGCTCTCTGCCGTTTCTCTTGTTGATACCAGCCACTCCTAACTTGCGCAACCGGGTGAGCCTTGCGATTTCTTGTAGAGTGCTCTTCCTCCGCCCTGAGAGGTTGACTGTACCCAGTGTCAGTAGGGCCCTCAGTCTACGAATTCCCCTAGGCACTGCAACGCCACCGATGCTACCGCGCGTAGACAGCGCAGGTAGCATAGCGCAGCAACAAATAGTGCACACATCACGCCTGGTCACACAACCATCGATACCCATATTCTGTTCCATACGATGTGGCGCGCAGCATGCCACACAAAATCCCGCTGAAAAAACTGTCATAAGGCCTAACTTGTTCCTCATTAGCTTGGGCAAAATTTCTGCTTCAAAATTTCCCTTCCAATTTCTGCTTACAGCAGGATGACGGCCGACTGTGCCACGGGGGTCTTTCCTAGGCCCTTGTTCCAGCTTCAAAACCAGATTTCTCTCCAATGCCTTTGACATGGCAACTTCAGAAATGAGTTCATGGAGTTGGTATGAGTCAATTCCTTCTCTACTATATTGGATCATGCACCTGCTAATGAGTTCCATGAAGATCCTATCTGCTATTTCCTCAGCCCAACGTTCTTGCGAGCCTAATGAGTTCTACTATATTGGATCATGCACCTGCTAAGCGAGGTGGGACTAAACTTCGTGTAGTCTCACCGGTCAACCATCGATGTTAGCGTTCACTTGGCTAGCCTAGTACTCGGCCCAACGTTCATGTGCTCACAGCCCAACAATAAGAAGAGAGCCCACTCCATCCCAAAAGCCCGGACTAAAGGGAGGAAGGAATCTTTCCGTTATAAGCTGGGTGTGGCCTCCTCCCATAAGCGAGGTGGGACTAAAATTCGTGTAGCCTCACCGGTCAACACCAGCCTAACATCCCATCCCCCGAGAATCCCCTCAGGAACATAGGTTGAGTGCTGGGCTGGCCAAGTGGACGCTAACATCTGGTATCAGAGCTAGCGATCGCCATGCCTTTCTGGGGGGCTTCTCAGGGGGATGGGATGTTAGACTGCTGTTGACCGGTGAGGCTACACGAAGTTTAGTCCCACCTCGCCTACGGGAGGAGGCGACACCCAGTTTATAAGGGAGAGATTTTTTCCCCCCTTCAGTCCGGACTTTTGGAATGGAGTGGGCTCTCTTCTTATTGTTGGACTGTGAGCACATGAACGTCCAGAACGTAAGCTGAGTGCTGGGCTGGCCAAGTGGACGCTAACAGTGAGGCAGCTCCAGGCGGTGGCATTAACGGGGGGGTGCTGGCCCATTGCTCCCTTTGTAATTCCCAGTCTGATTGAACAAAGGGAGTAATTCCCAGCAGGAAAAGAATAGTTTGTTTCCAAAGTTGTAGCTGGGTGCTGGGAATACTCTGATTGAACACATGTCTTTTAGCTTCCAAGTCTTTAGCGTGTAGATTGTTTCATTGCTTCATACTTGAGACTGAACACTTTATTTTTGAATCTATGGTGAGTGAAGCAATATATATGTATCTGACTGGCACGAAGTGAAGCGAGATATATGCATATGTTCGTAAAGCAAGATATATGCATTGGCTCCTATGAAGGGTGTAAAGCAAGGATATATGCACATGATTCTTAAGTAATTAAAGCGAGAAATTTCTAGGCCAGCTCGATTGCCCGTCCAATTATTCAAACTACATGACAGCGACAGGGAGAGGGACACGTGGCAAACTGCATCAGGACACCTCGCTCGTTATATACACTCGCACCATCCACCGCCCACTCGCCAGGTCAAACCGACATGGCCCACAAGCAGCGAAAGAAGACGCCCAGAACCCAAAACAGCCGCAGCCCCCCAGGCTTAAGTCTTTAGTTAATGTCAGGAAACTAGGAAAGAAGATAGCACGAGTTGGTCGCCACATTCTACTACGTCGTCTTGTTGCTCTCGCCGGACGTGGGGAGGAAGGCATCGGAGAAACTACAACCGCGGCCGGCTAAGGTGAACATCATCTACCTCGATCTCCGGCCCCTTTCTGCGCGTACGTCTTTATACATATCGTTCACGTTTTTGCGGTAGCCATATGGATATACGGTGTGAGTATGTGAGAGCGGTGGCCGGTGGTGCTGGTTATGGTCGCTGCTGGGACCTGGACGAGCAGGGTCCGAGCGCAAGGGTCTGCCCCGCCCATTTCCGAAGCCCATACGCTGGGCTAGCTGGGTCCGCTCGATCGTGGTCGCGATGGGGCCAAGCAAGGACGACGGCCACGTTTCGTCATGGTGTTCGAAGATCATGTTTGTTGTAGGGTGCCGGGGCCGGCGGGCGTACACGAAGGTGTCGCCGGGGAGGACCGGGCACTGCGTGACGCCCTCCGTGCCGATCTGCCGGATGCCGTGCCAGTGGGTCGCCACGTTCTCCGTCAGCTGCAGGGACCGGAGTTCTTGACGGTCACCACCACGGTGTCGCCCTGGACGGCGCGGACGATTGGTGGGGCTGGGCCAGGGGTGTGCCCATTGATGGTCACGGGCTCACGGCGAGCTTGCAGGGGTCCGCCGTGGGAGTAACGGACGGGAGGAGGCCAACGGCCGCGCCGCCGGCTCCGGGGTACACGAGGAGCCGGCCCCTTTCTGCGCGTACGTCTATCGTTCGTTCACGTTTTGTCGGTAGCCATGGACGGTGTGTGAGTCTGTGAGTTGCTTTGCGGTGGCCGGTGGTGCTTTCGTCATGGTGAGCGACGATCATGCCGTTGTCCCCCCGGCCCAGCCCATGCATTCGCGAAAAAAGAAGGCGTTGCTTCTTGTACGACCCATCCCACCTGAGGCCGCTGATGGTTGTTCGAAATGATCAAACGTTTAACGTTGCAGCTTGATGAGACTTGAGGAGGGGCAGGGGTCCGCCGTGGGAGTGGGGGACGGGAGGAGGCCAACACGGCCGTGCAGGTTTCTTCCGGCGTACACGAGGAGGTCTACTTCCACCTACGTTTTGATGGGCCTCGGAAATTTAGCGTAACCGGCCCTTTGCTTGGTGCCCGGCCGGGTCAAAGATACGTACTTATGCAGGTAGCGTTTTGGTGGGCCTCGGAATCCCTGAACGGCTGATCTTGTATAAGTTTATATACTACTTTTCTTGGACACTTGCTAATTGGACTTTCGGCGCGCAGAAACTACGCTCGGCCAACACGCACAAAACTACGCTAGGCATCGTCACCTGCAAACTGGAATTTCGATGCGTGTCCCATGCGTTGTATCGTGTTTCTCCATTTTATTTGGGAAGCAAAAGGTTTTTCTTTTATAGTGTATATGTATATAGCTACAATCCAAGCAACAACACGACACGAGAAAAACAAACTACACACATTAATTAGTTAATTTCAAGGACTAATTTTTGACATCCATACATACACATGCAAGATTCGTGCGTTGCTGTTAGATATCTACAGAAATCACCCTCAGCTACTTATGTTTCTTATCACAGAGCCCCTTCCATTTTGCTTAATACCCTCAGATCCACTCCTTTTTTCCCACTCAAGCACGATAAAATCTACTATTACATAAGTGTAAATTTGACCGTTCTCTCGTTTTCTTTTTTGTATGTAGTGGCATTTTTTTTGTTTCCAAAGTGTACAGTGTCATTTTTAATTAGGCTTAGAATATTGCCCCAGCGATTCTTTTGACCAAAATAAAATCGCAAGGGAATTCAGTTGGTCGAGAGACGACTGGAATTTGCATGCCGGCTGGTGCTACCTTAGCTCTACACCACATGTACCGTACGTAAAATCGAGTGGTATCTTGCGGTTCTTTACTCCACTCTCCGTAAGAATCACTGAATCAGTTCAATTGGTTTGCCGTGTGGCACAAACATATGCCAGAGCTCATCGTTTCAGGGTATAACCAAGCATTATTTTCTGTTTAATACATTTGCAGAAAATGGCGGGAGCTGGAGCTAAATCTGTCGCCGCTCAGATCCTGAGTATCCTGTTAAACATCGGCACCCTTGCACTTCGCATTATAAATACGTAAGTATAAGAAAAGACGAAAAACATGATTACGGGAGCTTCTTTTCCAACTAGTTTGTAAGCTTACGATGGCTCCGTGTCTATCTTTTTCAGGTTCATGGGTTCAAAATATAATGATGAACTCGAGTTAGTCTTTATCAATTTCTCGCTGCTAGACAATTCCGTCAGCTGTTCCAAGTTGTTCTTCATCACCGCGTACCATGTTGCTCATACCGAGGGGTCTATAGTGTTTGCGTCCGTCTGTTTGTTGGGGTCATGCCTTATCCTTTTCACTATTATGATTCATGTATATAGGAACTACAAAACCTGGGCAAGGATCTGGGTAAGATTTCGTGAATGTTATATCCTCTGTAATGCAGTTATGTTACGATTTGATCCGATAATCGACTAATTTGCACCATTTTTCACAGATTGTCGGAATGGCGACCTTACTGGCGGTTGGAATTAGCTTGCTTCGCTATGGGATGCTAATCCCAATAGATCAAGCTTGGCACACTGTTGCTGTTCCCTCCATCATCTGCTCCCTCGTGTGGCTTGAGGTTGTTCTAGTCATACACACCCAGGTACTAAGATAAGATTAAAGCAGCATCAAATAGCAATACGAGAGGCAGGAATTACTGAATTTTGTAAATTTAACTTGTGGCACAGATAAAGGATGATGGAAGCAGCCAACACTTGCTCCGCGATCTTCTCATGAAACTGGGCGAGGAGCCCATCAGCATCTACCGATGTGTCGATCTAATACAGAACGCAGATATCCCTTGGGATGCGCAAAAGATACTTCTTTTGGTAAATGTCCATGGTTGATTCTCTAGTTGGGGGAGAGAATACTATCTTGATCTTTTTGTAAGAGTTAATTAAATACTATCTTGATCTACGTCTATAGTTGGGGAGCGGCCCGCCAATGCTCATCGGAGCTTGCCAGATCGCCTGGATCGTGTACAAGGCAGACATCATATCTAAGGTAGCGGAATGGCATATGAATATGCCTCGAGTTTTCACCAGGCAAGAAGAGCACAAGGCAGCTGCTACAGCTGCCATGGAGGCCGATGAAGGTGGTGGCACGGAGGATCAGGAGGCAGGAGAAAGTGCCGAGGTAGTTTTGGCGTCGCTGACTTCGTTATTATTTGCATTTCCATTGTTCGATGACCAAGCTGAATGTTGAATTGCAACTGTACTCTGTTTTCACAGGTGGGGAACGACCTGGCCGTTACAATCGGAGCTTCCCAAGTTGGCTGGATCACGTACACTGCGCGCATCAAGTTTTTGGTTTTGGGATGGTTCAGTAAGAACAGTGGGGTTTCCGCCGCAGACAACAAGCAGGCTGCCAGAGTTGCCATGGACATCTTTGGAGGCAGTGAATCAGGGCAGCAGGTGCAAGAAGACGATTTCGAGGTGGTGGTGGTGGTGGTGGCATCGTCGGCTTAGCCTGTTTGGAGCATGGATGGTTGGTCACACCTATTTCAAAGGATTGCTACTTACGGACTATGTGCTGTAATAGTTAATTGAATTCAGGCGCAAAAAGTGCCATTTACCTATTCTGGTTGATCCCTGAATTAGGCGGGGAGTTCAATCTGGTGGGAATATTTAGTTTCCGCAATAAATTATGGCGATGTATCTGGTGACCTCTATCAGTGCCCTGCAACTTCTATACAGGGATGCCATGAAAATTACACGGATTAATTTATGGGTGTTAAGGTTTGTTGTGACTTTTGAGAGCACATACGATACGAATCGTGGGGTATAGATTTAAATATGGATTGCTCAGGCGGATAGGTATTATTCAGCGGTAATCGCCGTGCCGCTCAACTTGCAAATTCCTCAATTTTGACTGCCGCTAAGGTATGCTGCATCCATCGCCGTTGACGGCGTAATCGCTTGGCGTTGTTTGGGTGGGAGATGGAGATGGCGACGGATTTGACAAATCTTAGGTTCATATGGACACACGTTCCCTTTTCCTGATGTTATCCTGCCAAAGAGATGATGTAGTATGTAATAAGCAGCTAATATGAAATTCCAATTGGAACTTAAATAGAGTTTGTGTCGTTGTTCCTGACAGCCGGGAGAGGGAATCGTGTTGAAGCTCTATTCCAATGCGCAGCACCTTCTGGAATATCAAAAAGGAGATCATAAGGGCCGGGGCGATATCCTCTTGTAAACTTCGACTAAGATTTCAAATCTAGTTCGAACAAAGGTGCGTCCGTGCGAACGTATATATGATCCAGCAACTTGGGATCACTAGTATTTCGGTTACTTGTAAACTTCACTAAGTTTCAAATCTAGTTCAAATCATGTGATTCTTTTTTTTTGAAACGGGGCAAAAACTTTGCCTTTCATTGATATAGTAGAAGAGAGCCGACCCGTTTATGAGGGAAACTGGCCGAAAAAACCGTTACAACACGACTCCACACGCCAGCCCCGAGGCTGCGCTCCAAACGGGCCGACGACCAAACAGGCCGACACCACGTCTCAACGCATCAGGCGGAGGCGAAAGACCGGAGCCACCGCTCCAACTACCACGTCGGCCCCAGGGCCGCATCCCGCCTGGCCGAAGACGAACGCGCCTTCGCCAAAACCACCAAAAACACTCCACAAAAACCCTCAGTCCGGCGGACGTCCAAAGCGAGGCCCCAAGAGGCAAAGCGACACAAAGAGCGCCTCCCACGCTCGATCCTGCGACGGATCTAGGGTTTCCCCCGAAGAGCCCGGGCAGAGGAGCAAGAAACATCCGCTTCGACGACGACTTCAAGAAGGAAGCGGCGCCCACGGGCGTCGTCGTCGTCGGTCCGGCCAACCGCCAGGACAAGCTTTCGCCCAGCGAAGAAACCCAAACCTCACGCCCGCCCAACAAGGGCCGGAACCAACCACCACACATCCCCTTCCCTCCAAACCCCCGACGATCATCGAGCACACCTCCCGCCGCCACGCCTAGGCTCCCCGTCGCCGCGACCAAAGCCTCTGTTCGGATCATCACCGCTGCCCGCGAGATAGTTGCCAAAAACAACCAGAGCGAACTCGGGTAGCCGCCATGGTGAAAAAGTGCAGAAGATCACCACCAGGACGCACCAGCCTGCCGCCGACGAAACACGCCGAAGAGCCCCAAGGGCGCCGCCGGAACGCCACATAGAGGGGGCGCCGACCAACACCGACACGGGGCTCGAGGACGAGCACCGACAGCCGCAGACAAGAACACCAAAACCGGCCGCCACGACACCACCGCCCCACCTTCCGCGCAACCCCGACCTCCTCACGCCGGCAGCACCAGTGCCCAGCATCTTCCCGCACCGGCGAGGCCCCCACATGCGCCGCTGACGAGGTTTAATCTCGTCAATGCCCATTGTTATGGAATTGGGTTTTGAAGAAGATGGGGATGCAGGAGATCGTGGAACGGTTAGCAAACAAGCAACACGGGACACGAGGTTTACCCAGGTTCAGGCCCCCGGAGGGAAAACCCTACTCCTTCTTGTCTGCTCTTGATTACGGCGGAACCGAAGGTTACAGGGATGCGCAGATGCAATCTAGCGTGGAGGTGTGTATGCGGAAGTATGAGGTCAGAGATCTAGGTCGTGCCCTCCTAGCCTTTATATAGACTTAGGCAGGTCCCAGGCACAGACCTAGTCGGTTACAGGTTTTAGGTTTTACCCCTTTGAATTTCCTATCTACTCCAGTCTTGCTCTCCAAGGATCCGAAGGCGTCATGGGCCTTGGCCACCCGAAAGTCTTCATGGGCCAGCGTATATTTGCCGTGGGCCTACCTTGGGCTTGACCAGGTATGCTGAGATCATGTACCCACGGGGTATAACCATGTTAGTAGCCCCCGAGTGATCAGTCAAATCGTAGATTCGGCTAAGGACTCTTCAATCCTTCGGGTGCAACTCTGTCTTTCAAGAGTACATGTGTAGAGATTGTTGATGCGTGTGCCTGACTCACCCGACGGATCAGGGTCATCTAACTGTCTTAGGACGAAACAACACTATCTTCTTCAGGTTCGAGTCCCTCGACTCGAACCCGGAACATATGCTGACGTAATTCGACTCAGGCCACAGAGGACTTACAGGAGTGGAATTCCAGTGAATTTAATTGTTGTACCCAACGCGTCCATCGGGATTTTTCATCGCGCCTGTTGGCACGGATTTATACTAGCAGAGCGCAGTCGTGTGCGTTACCAGGCCATTAGATGATATCTGTAGGTCTTATCATTGCGTCGCAGACATAGCATCCAAATTTCTATCACCGCGGAGGTGTTTCGGGTGGCCAAGAAGAATGTTGTTCACTTAGCATTTGATTGGGGCAAAGTTTGCCGGAAAAAATTTGCATGCTGATCTGAAGGATCGCAGTCGAAAATTCATAGGGTGCGCGACCAGCGCTCCCTATGGGAGTAGCTCCCGAGTGTCTGTTTAAGTCGTAGACTAGAGCAGAGACTTTTATTCAGTCGTTGTTCAGCGTCAGGTCCGTAGGACACAAATTTTTCGGATGCTTGAATCCACCCTCCCTATGGGAGTAGCCCCCGAATCCGTAGTGGAGTCGCAGACTCGACGTAGGACTCGAAGAAACAGTTCAGTGTTGTAACGTGTTGTTCATTTTTGGGTGCGCGGACAGTGCTCCTGATAGGAGTAGCCCCCGAGTAGTTAGTCGAATCGTAGATTCGAGTGAGTACTCTTTGCTTTGGAGCCGAAGAAATTGTGGCTATTGCTAGTATAGCTGTTGATGACGTCACTGCTGACGATCAGTGACCTCAAGCGTCTGCTGCGCCAGAGATGACGTGACTGGATGAACATGGGTCCCACCTTCTGACCTTGAATTGACCGGTCACGTACGGTGTGGAGATAATTACGGTGTTTCCTCGATTTCCGTGCGTAGTGGACGGCGTGTAGGCGACGTTTCGTTGCGATGCTGACATGTGTACTGTCAGATCTTGCCATTGGCGTTAGGTCTTCTTGATGGACGGTGATCGTGCGTCGTCTTCGTCCTTATAATCGTTGGGAAAAAACTTAATCTTTTTCACCGCAGCCATTCTCCGTTCACTGCTCCGTTGTTCTCTGAGATTGTCTCGCTGTGCACTGGAATATCCTCGGGCATTTCCATCCTCAATCCTACGCTCTCACCGCCGGCGCCGCCGCACCACAATGGGGAAGCCCAAGAAGTCTTCTTCTACGGTTGGTACCAGCGCTGCTGGAGGCAAGAAGAGTGCTGCCGCCACCCGTGTCACCGACGGTGGCTGGTGGCGATCGGAGACGCGGGAGAGTGATCTCCGCAAGATTCTTGAGCGGGGCTTGATCCCGCAAGATAGGGAGGTCGTCCAACTCCCAGGCAACGAGGTAATTCCCCGTCCCCCCGTTGGGTTTCGGGTAATGTTCGTTGCTTTTGTTCTTCGGGGCTTCTCCTTCCCAGTCCACGACTTCCTTCGTGGACTGATTTTTCTTTACGGCATCCAGCTGCATCATCTTCCCCCCAATTCTCTTCTGCACATTGCATGTTTCATCACTTTCTACGAGTGCTGGCTCGGTATCGAGCCGCACTTTGGCCTCTTCCGAAAACTCTATTCCATGAAGAGGCTATCTGGTTCTGATGGTGTTTATCCCATTGGGGGTTGCATCATCTCTCTCAAACCCAATCTTCTTTTCTTCTCTTTTTCCATGTCTGAATCTGTCCAGTACTGGCAGAGGCGATGGTTTTACATCCGCGACTCCACGGTGGCTGGGCAAGATTTTTGCCTTGTTCCTTTTGACCCCTCCCAATAGATCGAGCCGAAGAGGTCCTGGAAAAACCAGATCTTGGATGGCGAGGTAGCGGAGATAGAGTCTCTCTATCGTCGGGTGGAGGATCTCCAGCTCATTCCTGATAAGGAGGTGAACGGTGTGGATATCATCCGCACCTTCCTGAAACGACGGGTGCAACCGCTCCAGGCTAGGGCGCACCCGATGTTACTTTATGCTGGTCGTCGTGACCTGATGAGGGTTTCGGCTGAAGAATTCTCTAGGGGAGATCTCGACGGTGACCTTCGCCCGCTGCTAAAGTTCAAGGCTGGAGAGGATATCCCGGGGAAGTCGCTGACTTCTCCGTTTCTGCTTCGCGTCCTGTCCCACAGGTGTAGATCCGGGTCATGCGCGTAGCGCTATTTTCGACTGCATTGTTCTTGTATTTGTTTGCTAACAATTTTTCTTCTTCTGTGCAGGAGTTCAAGGTGCCAGGCATGTCGCCACCGCTTTCCGAATTGTTTCCGGCTGCACCGGACAATGAGGTAGTGGATTCCATGTCCGAGCTGCCATCGGCGCGATCTCCGGCTGAAGAGGCCAACGAGTCGAGCGAGGACCACACTCGCAAGCGGACACGGAGCTTCAGCGAGTCTTTGGATGCCTCGACTCCTCGGACTCCTAGGAACCCACTGTGCCTTGACCGTCATAGTGATGGGCATGGGGGCTCTTCCTCTCCGATTCCTGCCGTTCCTGTGCGGGCTGTGGCGCCGCACCCGCCGGTGAAGTGGAAGAAGGAAGAGAAGAAGGAAGAGAAGAAAGAGGAGAAGAAGGTCCGGAGGACCCCTCCCGTCTTCTACTTGAGCGAGCTTGACTCGTAAGTTTCTTTAGTCCTGTATTGTCTTTTTCGCTTGTTTCCTTTGTACTTGTGGTAATTTGTCTTTGTGCAGCCGCTCCTCCAACGATTCTTCCAGTGATGGTGCTCGGGAGATGATGGGGGAGTCGAAAGTCGTGCTTCCTCCTCCTCAGACAGTGGCTACCTCTGAAAGCGCTACTCCAGACCCTTCTCCGCAGGAGGTTTGGGTGGTTGCGCCTAAGAAGGCTGCAAGCGGACCTTCGGAGTCGCCGTCGAATCATGTAGGTAACTCTGCTTCCTGCCACGGGGGGAGCCCCCGAGCCTGTTTTGGATGATCCTTTGATTATCTCTTTTGTTCCTACCTCGGGGGGAGCCCCGGGGCATCTGTAAGGTAGTTTTCTTTGTTGTTTTTCTTTCGAGTTTCGGGGGGAGCCCCCGAGCACTTTCGTATGTGTAACTTGCTTCTGTTCGTTCTTTTGGGCGTAGCCCCCGAGCCTTTCTTTTGACTAGTAGTTCTTTTTTTTCTGCAGCCTTTTGTGCAAGATGCCAATCGACTGGTGCAGCAGCACCTAGCGCTGGAGGCCAGCCTCAAACAGCTGCAAGGTACTTTTTATGCCTTGGTCTTTGTTTCTTCTTATATTCCTGTCCTGTTATCCGACGCTTGTATTGGTTTGTTGCAGAGGATCACAACACCTCTCTTCGTGAGATTGATGCTCTCAAAAAGAGCCTCGGTCAAGCGGAGAAGAAGGCCGAGGTCGCCGTTGGTGCCAGGGAGCGCCTCGAGCTTGAGTTGGCTCATGCGGCCGAGGCGAAAGAGCGCCTACAGCAGGAGGCTACGGACCGCGAGGAGCAGATCGCCACCGTCGCGGCTGCGCGCGAAAGAGAGGTGGCCAGCAAGCTTATGGCGGCTGCCAAGGCTGTTTCGGGTGAGTATCTTCACCTTCGTCTTTTTTGATTTTCTTGTCTTTCTTTCGCGGTGCTCTCGTTCATTCTTCTTCCTTGTTGTCTAAGATGCCGTGGGCATCGAGTTTGATCGCGGTGCTCTGGAGCACGGGAGTGCTCTGGATGATGCCACTGCGGCGGTCGAAGATCGCTGCAGCACCGTCGTCAACTCGCTTGCCAAGGCCAAGGAGGTCCTTGGGCGCTTCTACAAGGAGATTATCCCCAAGGGCGTGACCCTTGATGATGTTGATGCCCTGGCGGAGGCGCTGTCAGCCGAGGCACCTGTGGCGTACAAGCGCAAGCAGAAGGGCTGGCAATGGCCTTGGCGGCTGGAGCAGAGCTGGACCTTCATCAGGTCACTACCCGGATGCCGACGACTGCTGATGGATCCGAGGTAGCCTTCGCCACCTATGCTGCTCGATGTAAGCGTTACGGGCCGAAGCTGATTGATCTGCTGGTCGAGTATGCGCTAAGGCAGCAGGGGGAAGCCAAGGCGAGGCAGTCTGGCTCCGAGGCGACTCAGAACGCTGCTTCGTAGGCGTTGCAGCTGTAGGATAGTTGTAGCTTCTTTTGTTGTAAATATTTAGATGAACAATCCTTGTGCCACGTAGTGGCTTTTGCTGCATTTAATGGATTTTCTGAGTTCTGTGCTCCTTTATCTACGTGTTCATGTCCTTGTCTTTCTGTTACTCTAGGGTCCTTCGAGTGATGATCCTGTTGATATTTCGGCTGCGACGCAGTTGCGGCCATCCTTGGATGATGCGTGGCAGCTTGTGTTTCTTCGAGACCGTATCTGTAGCCTCGAGAAAGAGTTGCTAGCGGTGCGTGGCCATGCCGACGTTTGGAAGTGCAAGGCGGATCAAGGCGCTGCCAGAGAGGAGTACTTGATGGCGGAGTTGCTTCGCTTGTCCGAGCAGATTCAGTGTGAGTTTTTCAAGATGTAGCCCGTTACTTCGGATGCGCCTGTTGGCCTTTCATCTTACTCCTTTGCGAGTACTGCAGGTGCTAATATTGCTCCGAAAGAGGAAAAGGAGTGCGTTGCTGTTCGGATCAACTGCTTGACTCAACAGGACATGGAGGCCGACGGGTTCTTCTGGATGGACCGTGACCGTGCCATAGTCCTTGCGACGGTGCAAGACCGCGTTCACCAAGTGTCGCGGGTGCTTCGTCAGGTGAAGACTTCACTCGCGTCGGTTCTGCATGTGATGTTTCCGCTGGATGATGCACCGTCGACTCTCTCTGGCCTTCTGTCGAAGTTTCGGAACGTGCATCATGTCAAGGAATTGGTGCGGCAGCAGCTCGTCGTAGGGGTGAAGGCTGCGCTATCCCTTGTGAGGCTACACCGCCCTGATTTAGATCTATCTGTTGTGGCGGCTGGGCCGCCTCTTCGGCCGGATGGTGGCGAGTGGGATATGCGTCTGCATTATGCGGCTGTAAGGCAGTATGCCGAACAGGTCGTAGATCTTTTTAAGCAGCGTGCTCAAGTTATTCTTTAGAATAGGTAGTACCTGTAAAGAAGACAGATGCAAAATTTGTATATATATGTATGGGCGTGTTTTGCCCTTTGTTATAAAGGTTTGGTTGTTGTTTGAGCATGTAGTGCTTTGTTCGCATACGTGTCCTTTTCGTTAGCCTGACGTGGTCAGCTACTCAGGTGTACACGTGTTATCATCAGTCGACGAAATCGTGAGGTGGGGGGAGCCCCCGAGTGCGTTTGTAGCATGGAGTAAAGTGCGAATAGAAAATAGAATTTTGGGGCGAGTCATTTAGCTTTATTTATATCGTAATGGAGGAGGTACATTGTTCGGCTGAGTAGACTTGGCTGAATAGCCTTATTGAAAGTAAAGGGGGAGGTAGCTAGGGGTAGAATCGTCGCAGCTGTGCGACGTTCCATGGGTTGGAGTATGCGACTCTAGACTCAACGTGCTTGATGTTGTGGATATACCAAATGGGTATACCTACGGCATAGTCTCATACCGGCAAGCCCGGGTGGCCCACAGTTGGTGGTTAGGCCTATGGCATAACCGGGCGGCCCAGTTGCTGATAGGAAGCCGGAGGTCCAGCCAGGAGATGGAAGGCGACGTGCCACCGCCATAGATGGAAGCCGGAGCCTTGGAGGACACGAAGACTAGTTAGTGTTAGTCTAGGACTCTGTAACCGTATCCGGCTGGGACTCTCCATGTAACCCTATGTCCTGGCGTTCTTATAAGCCGGCCTACGGGAGCCTTTAGGGAAACACACAATCTCATAGACAAGTGCATAGCACTACCCGCACACAGCGAACCCACAATCCTGTAACTCGGCGTATTGTCATTATAGTGATTTATAGCAGGAGTAGGATTCCGCCACCGTTGTGGGATCTGAACCTGGGTAAGCTGTGTTACCTCGTACCCGTAACCGTCCGCCTTACCCCACCTCTCTAAACTCGTCGTTGGGATACCCCTATGGCGTACTCGTCGGCAATACCACGACAGTTGGCACCCACCGTGGGGCAAGAGGCGCTTACAACACGGATCCGGGCGGGATCCTTCGCCGTCTTCGAAGACGGACAAATTGCATCTCCGGCAGCGCTCCGGCTTCGTCATCGCTCTTGAGATTATAAAGATCTCGAGCGTGTGACCAAGTCGGCGGTGTCGCGGGATCTCTCATAAATTTTATCTACCAAATTGCATCTGATTGGCTCATCAGCCTCGACGCATCCGATTTCACATCGTCGGCGAGATCGATCTCGTAACCAGCAGGCTTTGCCGTGGATGTGTTGGTCTCTGCCATAGCTATTTCGGTGCACTAGTCTCGTTACTGCTCTCAAGAGTTTGAAGAGATTTATTATCCTTCTTCTCGGGAGTGTACGATCGACTCGACGACATCGAGAAAATCAACACCAATGCATCCATCGCGTGCGTTAGCATCACGGCCGATCGGAAGTCAACAAGCTCATGTCTAGCGCAAATTCCGATGTTCTCCGTACCGCTGTATCCACGCTTAGGCTGATTCATATGTCCAAACTGGGACACGGACAGTTTCCTCTGTGTTCGGTGGCTTCGTAGAACGATACCTTCCATTTATACGTGTGGGATGAGCCGGCCGGGCCGGCCGGATCGATCTGTACCTGTTGTATATACACCTACGTGCATGGTATTCACGCCACGGAGGACATGATGTGCCAATCTCTTATTCGTGGGATTTCATCTTCATGTTCAGCTCGTCCTGGAAAGTATCTCGTCCGATGGAAACGATCAACAAGCTAATTGTAAATTTACAGTAGTGGTCCGGCTTCGTTCGTCTTCATCGCGAGCTACACCGTCTCCGCTTACTATATTTATATTTATTATTTTAATTGTTTATGATTATGAGATTAAGATTGGTTCACTCATATTTTGAGTCTTTTACCGCTTTTATTTTGGTCATACCTTTTTCACGATTTGCCTTGCGCTCGTGAGTATAAACTTTTTACCGGCTTGCCGTTTTAAGGCCCCAGTACTATGCAAAAAAACCCGCGTTCGGGCGTTAGTTTAAGTTTTCTGGATACACGTTTTCTGTTGTTTTTATGTGGATTCCGGAGTAGTGACTTCTCGGCACTCAAAGCCGGCGTTTTGGCCTTGGGTTCTGGACGGTGCCATTAGGCATCATCACCTAAGGACATAGTTCTGTGTTGCGAATCTTCCGTCTCACGAAAGATCAAGCATAAAACCAGAATAATGGATAAGCCAGCACTTGCTTAAATAAAATTTTACATAAACTGTTCAAATTAGTTGAGTTTTTTCCTCCTAAACAGTTTTATGTTGTCCAAACTGCTGCATTGTTTCAGCCTTAATGCATTTGTTTAAATCCATGTTTGTTCCGCCTTACATTTGTTTGTTGGACGCAATTAAAGGAACAATTTAATACATTTATATTTTTATGTTTATGTTTTAGGTACATGGCGCTTGGATATTGCCGCGTTCCTCAGAATTAAGGTGTTTTAAGCCGGATTTTCACTAGGCTTGACACCTCGGGGGCTGCAATTGTAATTGTTGACCAAGACTTGATCTGCCTTTGAGGATGTCGGATCGACGCTTGGGGGCTTGACATCTCTAATTTAAGAGCTTTGTCCCGCCTTGCGTCCAAGCCGGAGCAATCCTCGGGGGCTGCAGTACGATGATCTCCAAGACACGGTGAAAGTTCTCTTTGAGCATCAAGCCGGAGTTTTTCCACCTTGACGCTCGGGAGCTACACCGATGCTGAATTTTTGTGAAGTTCTCTCTAGAGCACCAAGCCGAAGTAATTCCGACTTGACGCTCGGGGGCTACACTATTCACATTTTCTCTAAAGCTACTCTGAGAGCACCAAGACGAATTTCTTTTGAAACTCCGACTTGGCGCTCGGGGGCTACAATTGTTTGATGTACAACTATGTATGTTCTTTTGAGCATCAAGCCGTCTTCGACGAAGCCGACTCAATGCTCGGGGGCTACATATGGTTATGTCAACAAAACTTTCAAGACGGTGAAGAATCCGACTAGCGAAACTCGGGGGCTCGACATCAACTTTGCCTTCGTGGATGTTTCACTGGGTTACATGGCTCGATGGCTTAAACGTCTGTGATATGAGAGGCTCTAAGACCTTAATTCGGCAAGCTCTTTTGTCTGTGACTTTGCTGACTCTAAGTCGGCAGTTTGGCAGCCTTTACGACCGTGGCCCAGTAGCCGTGATTTTTTCCGGCTTGCATACCATCTAGCATGGATGATGATATTTAAGCATTCCTAGAGCTTGGCAGAATCTCTAACAATTCATGAGAATTCTCCGCCTTGGATTCGTTGGCAGAAGCATACAAGAAACTCTCTGGCTAGGCTTATTCGGATGAGAATATGATATGGGAGCTCTCCAATATTCTTCGCGAAGCACGCCTACAAATTGAAGACGACGTGATACTTACGCTCAAAGCTAGACGGAGGAACACGAGGATCTTGAAGAACTCCGGGGGCTACTGTTGTGGATATACCAAATGGGTATACCTACGGCATAGTATCATACCGGCAAGCCCGGGTGGCCCATAGTTGGTGGTTAGTCCTATGGCATAACCGGGCGGCCCAGTGCTGATAGGAAGCCGGAGGTCCAGCCAGGAGATGGAAGGCGACGTGCCACCGCCATAGATGGAAGCCGGAGCCTTGGAGGACACGAAGACTAGTTAGTGTTAGTCTAGGACTCTGTAACCGTATCCGGCTAGGACTCTCCATGTAACCCTAGGTCCTGGCGTCCTTATAAGCCGGCCTACGGGAGCCTTTAGGGAAACACACAATCTCATAGACAAGTGCATAGCACTACCCGCACACAGCGAACCCACAACCCTGTAACTCGGCGTATTGCCATTATAGTGATTTATAGCAGGAGTAGGATCTCGCCACCGTCGTGAGATCTGAACCTGGGTAAACTGTGTCACGCCGACCCGGACGCTCTCCGTCTTCCCCCCACGTCTCTAAACTCGCCGTTGGGATACCCCTATGGCGTACTCGTCGGCAATACCACGACACTTGAGGCGATAGGCGCCACCTGGGATGACTTCGGTGATGATGTAGGGTCCTTCCCATGGCGACTCGAATTTCTTCGGTCGCTCTTGCTTGAGTCGCAAGACTAGGTCTCCTTCGACGAAGGACCTTGGGCGTAGCCGTCGGCTGTGGTAGTTGCGGAGACTCTGCTGGTACACCGCTGATCGAGCTGCTGCTATGTCTCTTGCCTCGTCGAGTGTGTTGACGGCGTTTTTGAGTGCAGCTGTGGATCCGGCTTCGCTATAAGCGACGACCCGGGGGGCCTGGTGGCGTACTTCAGCTGGTAGCACGGCTTCGGCTCCGTGCACCATGAAGAACGGCGTGTGGCCGGTTGAGCTGTTTGGCGTGGTACGCAGGCTTCATAGGACGGAGGGTAGCTCTTTCGTCTAGGCTTCGGCGAGTCGCTCGAGTGGGCTCGTGAGGCGCTTCTTGATGCCAGCGCCGATTAGGTCGTTGGCCTTTTCCACCTGCCCGTTCGTTTGCGGGTGCGCCACGGAGGCGTATGTGATGTTGATTCCGAGGCCTTCGCAGAAGTCTTGGAATTCTTTGGAGATGAAGTTCGATCCATTGTCGGTGATGATGCTATGCGGCACGCCGAACCTGTAGACAATGGATTCAAAGAACTTGACGGCAGTCTTGCCCTTTTGGTTAGTGACCGGCATGGCCTCAATCCACTTGGTGAATTTGTCGACTACGACCAGGAGGTAGACGTGCCCCCCTTTCGAGGACCTTGGCAGTTTGCCGATCATGTCGAGGCCCCATTGGGCGAAAGGCCAGGCCAAAGGTATGGGCCTGAGCTCTAACCCAGGTGCGTGTGGTTTGTCGGCGAACCTTTGGCACCCTTTGCATCTTCGGATGATGTCCTTTGCGTCGGTCATGGCCGTTGGCCAATAGAACCCAGCTCGTAGAGCTTTGGCGACAGGAGATCGACTGCCTTCGTGATGGCCGCAGATGCCCTCGTGGATGTCTTGGAGTATGGTTTTCCCGTCAACGATGGTGACGCACCTTTGTAGTACACCCGAAATGCTGTGCTTGTAAAGCTCGCCATTGATGATGGTGAAGGCTTTTGACCGACAATATATGCGTCGGGCATCCGTCGGGCTATCAGGCAGTTCTCCGTCTATCAAGTACTGGAGGTACGGTCGTGTCTAGGTTTCTTCGACTGCCATGACCTGCATCAGGTTGACCACGGCGACCTCTGTATCCAGTTTTTCAGGTCCTTCATGACCTTCGGGTAGCGGGGCCCCCGAGTGCTCTGCTCCTTCGGGTGATCCCTTGGGGAATTTCCGCTTGATGGATGGCACACAGATCTGTTCGAGGAACACACCTGGCGGCACCCTTGCGCAGGTGGAGCCGATGTTGGCGAGTCTGTCGGCCTCCTCATTGCTTTCTCTTCCAACGTGTCGAAACTCGCAGCCGTCGAAGCCTCCTTCGAGTGCGTTGTATAGTGCGCGGTACGCAATCATGTTGGCGGCGTGCACGTCGCACTCGTTCATCGTCTGCTGGACGACGAGGTTGGAGTCACCGTAGATAACCAGGTGCGTTGCGCCGCAGATTTTTGCCATCCTCATGCCGTGGATGAGGGTTTCGTATTCTGCCTCGTTGTTGGAGGCTCGAAACTTCATCCGGAGGACGTACTTCATCTTATCGCCCTGCGGAGAGGTCAGTATGACCCCGACTCCTGCTCCGGCTTCACGCTTGGAGCCGTCGAAGTGCATCGTCCATGACTGCGTCATGTCTGGGGTGTCTGGCGGCTGTAGCTCCATCCAGTGTACAAGGAAGTCCGGGAGGACTTGACACTTGATCGAGGGGCGCTTCTCGTAGATGATGTCAAGAGGTGACAGCTCGATGCCCCACAGTGCCACGCTTCTTGTGGCCTCCGGGTTGTTCAGGATGCTGTTCAGGGGTGCCTCATTGACGACCATCACCTGGTGATCCTGGAAGTAGTGGCTCAACCGACGAGCCGTCATGAACACGCCGTAGGCGAGTTTTTGGTAGTGAGGGTACCTCTGTTTTGTTGGCGTCAATACCTCACTGAGGTAGTAGATAGGGCGTTGGACCCCATGGGTCTTGCCTTCTTCGGGTCGCTCGACCACCAGCACGGTGCTTACCACCTGGTGTGTGGCTGCTATGTACAGCAGTAGGGGCTCGCGCTCCTTTGGCGTAACCAAGATGGGCGAGGAGGATAGCAGCCGCTTTAGATCTTCGAATGCGTCGTCCGCCTCGGGCGTCCACTCGAATTTGTCTGCCTTGCGTAGCAGCTGGTAGAAGGGCAGGGCTTTCTCGCCCATGCGGCTGATGAACCTGCTCAATGCCGCTATTCGTCCTGCGAGCTGCTGGACACCCTTGAGATTCTTCGGCTTCTCCATGGCCATGATGGCCCGGATTTTCTTCGGGTTCGCCTCGATCCCTCGCTGGGAGATGAAGTAGCCAAGCAGCTGACCTGATGGGACGCCGAAGGCGCACTTTTCAGGATTGAGCTTGATCCTGTAGCGGTCGAGATTATCGAACGTCTCGCGGAGATCGTCGATGAGCGTTCTCGCCTCCCTGGTTTTGCTGACTATGTCGTCGACATAGACTTGGACATTGCAACTGATCTGGTCTTTCAAGCATGCCTGCATGCACCGCTGGTACGTGGCACCTGCGTTCTTTAGCCCGAAGGGCATTGTGTTGTAGCAGAACACTTCGAACGGCGTGATGAACGCCGTTTTCTCTTGATCTTCGACCTTGAGTCGAATCTGGTTGTAGCCTGAGTAGGCGACGAGGAAGGAGAGTTTCTCGCATCCTGCGGTCGAATCGATGATCTGATCGATCCGAGGGAGAGGGAAATGGTCCTTTGGGCAGTGCTTGTTCAGCGACGTGAAGTCCACGCACATCCGCAGGATGTCCGTGTCCTTTTTGGGGACCATCACTGTATTGGCGAGCCACACGCTTTCTTTAATCTTCCTGATGAAGTCTGCAGCGAGTAGTCTGTTGATTTCAATCCCGATGGCTTCGGCCCGTGGCTCGGACAGTCTCCGGATGGACTGCTTGACGGGCTTGGTGTCTGGAAATACGTTGAGTGCATGCTTGGCGAATTCCCTGGGATCTCCTGGCATGTCCGCAGGACACCAGGCGAAGATTTCCCAGCGCTCACGGAGGAATTCGACGAGCGCGCTTTCCTATGCGGGGCTGATATTGTTGGCGATCAGCGCCGTCTTGGAGGCATCCGACGGGTGGACCTGCACCTTCTTTGTGTTGACGGTGGAGTCGAAAGACATATCAGGTGCATTTTGTCGTGCGACTGGGGGTGCCCCATTGTCCGTCACCTCGCGAAGCCTTACGAGCTCATCTTGGATGCCGAATGACTAGGAGATTATTTTGAAGTCCCTGTCGCAGTGGTCCGATCGGGTGAAGCTCCCGTGAACCATGATGACGCCTCTGGGTCCTGGCATCTTGAGTAGTAGGTATGCGTAGTGTGGTACTGCCAGGAACCTTGCGAATGCTACACGCCCGTGGATGGCGTGGTATTGTGATGGCCAGTCCACCATTTCGAACTCGAGCCGCTCGCATCAGAAGTTGTCCGGCTTGCCGAAGATGACGTCCAGCCATATCTTTCCCAGGGGGAATATGCCCTTTCCTGGAACGATGTCGTGGAACGTTGTGTCTGACTGTTCCAGGCTGCACAGCGGGACCCGCATTGCTGCTAGAGTGCTTGCGAACATCAGGTTAATGCCGCTGCCGCCATCCATGAAGACGCGGCTCATCTTGAAACCTCCGATCTGCGCCTCGAGCACCAGGGCAGCATGACCTGGGCGAGGGACCTAGCAGGGGTGATCCGAACGGCTGAACGTGATGCAGGACTCCGATCCGCTGAGGTACTCAGGGATGGCGGGTGGAGCTGTCGCGGCTAGGTTGATCTGACGGGTGATTTTCTTCTGCACCCTATTCGTTGGGCGCCCCTTATGGATCATCAGTGATCCTTTCGGCGGGGGATACCCGTGCTCAGCGTTGTTTTGTGCTGGTGCGACTAGTTGGTTCGGGCCTCCTACAGGTGGCGGTGGAGGAGCTCCACGCGCTATTTCTCCTGGTGCGGGTGCGTTCCCAAATCCAGGGAGTGGAGCTTGCTGCCTCATGTGAACCATGCTTTCGCTGAGCTTCTGGAACTCGCGGCAGTCCTTGAGCATGTGGCTTGCCTTCTTCTTACCATCCTGTTTGTCGATGTAGAAGTGGATGGTGCATGGACCCGACAGTTTTTCGTATGCTGAGGGTCCGTTATCGCGATCACGGCGCTGCCACGACTGTGCTAGGCGCCCTCCATCATGGAAGTTCCCTCCGCGGTATCCGCCTCTGTTGCGGTTGGCGTCGTTGCGGCGATCGGCGTAGCCGGCCGCGACCATGTCGGGTCCATCACGATCGTCGTAGACGCGCGATCTCCTCTTGCTATGGCATTACCGTCGCCGGCCGTAGTCATCCTCTTCTCCGAGTGCGCCCGGTGGACGGAATATTCTCCGTCGGCCCACCTGTTGGCGATGTCCATGAGGTGGTCGAGTGTCTTGGGCTTGACGCGCCCAAGTTCCTCCTTGAAATCCTGGCACTTGACGCCGTCCTTGAAGGCGTCGATGGCCCTTTCTTCGGAGATGTGCGCCGTGGAGTTTTTGGTGTTGGACCAACGCAGTATGTACGAGCGAATGGATTCGCCCGTTCGTTGAGTACAGGCTCGCAACTCCTCGATCGAGGCGGGCCTCTTGCTGGTGCCTTTGAAGTTTTGGATGAAACTGTAAGCCATCTCCTCCCAGCTTCGGATGGATCCTGAAGATAGGCTGCTAAGCCAGATCCGAGTTGCGCCTGTCAGCTGCAGCTGAAGGCATTGCATGGCGGTTTCCTTGTTTCCACTGTGGAGCTTGACGGACGACAGGTGGTCGCTGAGCCACGCCTTGGGGTCTTGCGTGCCGTCGAACATCGGAGTATCCGAAGGAAGCTTGAAATTTCGTGGCATCTGTGTTCGTCGAACAGATCTGCTGAAGCACCGGGACCCGCAGAGTTCTCCTTCGTCTTCGTCCATCTCGGATTCGGACGAGCATGCGCGCTTGGCTCGCGCTTTGTCGATTTTGCGCTGTGTGACCGCGTCTCTGGCGTCGTAAACGCGGCTGCGATGGCGCGAGCTCTTGTGCCTTCAAGGAAGGTCATGGTCCTCTTCTTTGGATGAAGGAGTGGGGCTGCGGTCAAACTTGACCGTAGCTTTCTTCTTCGGCTCCGTAGGAGCTTCTTGGTGGAGCGCAGCTCCGACGAGTCCGAGTCCGGTAAGTGCGGACTTGTGCATGGCTCTTTTTGGTTTCCCCTCCGGAGGTGGGTGGGACGCGAGGTACGCGGTGGCTGCCATGATCGCAGCTTGCGGTGTTTTCGGGATGATGTTGCCGTCGGCATCCATCTGAAGGGTTTCGCAGCATAGTAAATCAAAAAAATTCTACGGATGCGAACGGGAAAGCCAAGATCTAATCTAGGAGATGCAAACAACGAGGGGGGATAGATGAGATCTTCATACCCTTGAAGATTCGCACAGCGGAACGTTCGTCGGAACATGGGTGATGTAGTCGTACTCGCTTCTCCTCCTCGCGATCCGATATGATCTAACACCGCAAGTGGCGATGCCTCCGAGAGATGCACACGTGCAGCACCTTGACGTCTCCTCCTTCCTCGGTCCAGCAAGTATGGTGGAGAGACGGATTGGATCTACAAGACGACGGCGCGGTGCAAGTGGTGGAGATTTTCTGCAGTAGGGCTTCGCCTACGTGCAGTCAGGAGGGAGAGAGAGAGGAGGGCAGCAGGGCGGCTAGGGCTTGAGGAGGAGGTGTGGGAGGGGGTGCGCCCCCAACCCTCTTTATATAGAGGGGTGGGCGGCCAGCCCTTGCCCCTCCCCCAAACCCTAGGGCCGGCGGCCAAGGAGGGATGAGTGGGGGGCAAGTTTTTCCCCTTCTAGAAGCTCCCCTAGGGTTTTGCCCTAGGTTGGCCGGCTGGGCCCTATGGGGCCTTGTGCCCCTGGCCCAATGCGGCCAGGGCACTCCCTCATTGGCCCATGCCCCCTCCCGGCAGGTGGAGCCACGTTGGTCCCCTTCCGGAAGGTTCTAGAAGCTTCCGGTACAATACCGATTAACCCGAAACAATTCCGAACTCCAAAAACTGCATTGCCTTATATGAATCTTATTCTCCGGACCATCCGGAACCTATCGTGATGTCCTGGATCCCATCCGAGACTCCGAACAAAAACTCATAAACCAATTATCCAATCTATCCTAGCGTCGAGACACGTTAAGTGTGTGACCCTTCGGGTTCGAGAACATGCAGACATGATCTTCTATCAATAATCAACAGCGGGGTCTGGAAACCCATATTGACTCCCACACATTCATCGATGATCATATCGGATGAACCATGATGCCAGGATTCAATCAATCACATATATAAATTCCCTTCGTCTCGCGATATTTTACTTGCCCGAGATTTGATCGTCGGTACCGTCATACCTAGTTCAATCTCGTTTACAGCAAGTACTTTACTCGTTCCGTAATCCGATATCACTTTGTGATTAACTCCTTAACCACATCCTTGCAAGCGGTGTTGATATCGATTACCGAGTGGGCCCGAAGTATATCTCTCCGACTTGGGAGGGACAAATCCCATCTCGATACATACAACCCAACAGGTACTTTACGATCACCTGAGAGACACCTTTATGATCACCCTCTCATAGGATGACGTTTGATGACCTCAAAGCTTTCTTCCGATACCAAGGAGTTGTATTATCTCATGGTCTAAGGAATACAATATTTGACATAAGAAAAGCTTCGCAAAGATGAACACGATGACACGATCTAATTGCTCCGCTTAGTTTGGGTCTGTCCATCATATCATTCTCCCAATGATATGATCTCATTATTAATCGACAACTCATGTCTATGGTTAGGAAACCTTAACCATCATTATCCAATGAGCTAGTCCATAGAGGCATACTAGGGACACTGTTTTGTTCATAAACCACAAAAGTATTAAAGTTTCCGCTTAATACAATTCTAGCATGGAATATAAACTTTATCATGAACAAGAATTATAATAATAACATATTTATTATTGCCTCTAGGGCATAATTCCAACAATCTCCCACTTGCACTAGAGTTAATAATCTAGTTTACATTTGGCAACAATCTCACACCCATGACACTAAGGTGCTGATCATGTTGTACACGTGGAAGAGGTTTAGTCAATGGATCTACTTCAGATCTGTATGTACTTTGCTAATCTTCAGATCTCCATCTGCTATATAATCTCGGATTATATGAAACTTGCGGTTGATATGCTTGGTCTTTGGATGATATCTTGGTTCCTTAGCGAGTGCTATGGCGCCAGTGTTGTCACACAATATCTCCAGTGGGTCCAATGCACTTGGAACCACGCCAAGCTCAGTGATGAAGTTCCTGATCCAAACTCCTTCACTTGACGCTTTTGCAGCAGCCATGTATTCCGCTTCTACTGTAGATCCCGCGATCACGCTTTGCTTGTGGCTTCTCCAGCTCACAGCTCCTCCATTCAGGATATATACATATCCTGTCTGAGATTTAGAATCATCCTTGTCGGTGTCGAAACTAGCGTCGACGTAACCCTTTACGACGAGTTGTTCATCACCTCCATAGACTAAGAACATTTCTTTAGTCCTATTCAAGTAGTTTAGGATGTTCTTCACGGCTGTCCAGTGTTCCACTCCTGGATCACTTTGGTATCTGCTCGTCAAACTAAGAGCATTGGACACATCCGGTCTAGTACACAGCATGGCATACATGATATAACCTATGGACGAGGCATAAGGCACTTTGCTCATAGCTTCTCTATCATTTACCGTAGCTGGACACTGAGCCTTGCTCAACATCTTACCTGACAACATAGGCACTGAACCTTTCTTTGCCTTATCCATTCTGAACCTTTTCAGAACTTTGTCTAGGTATGTACTCTGGCTTAAAGCTATCAGGCGTATTTGTCTATCTCTATAGATTTTGATGCCCAATATATAAGCAGCTTCACCTAGGTCTTTCATTGAAAAACACTTGTTCAAATAACTCTTCACATCGTTAAGCATGTTAATGTCATTTCCAATAATCAATATGTCATCCAGATATAGTACCAGAAATGTCACTGAGCTCCCACTCACTTTCTTGTAGATACAAGCTTCGTAGCAATTTGTAACAAATCCAAAGCTCTTGATCACTTGATCAAAACGAAGGTTCCAACTCCGAGATGCTTGCTTCAGTCCATAAATGGAACGCTGAAGTTTGCACACTTTATCAGCATCCTTAGGATCGACAAAACCTTCGGGTTGCATCATATACAACTCTTCATCAATGTTGCCATTGAGAAACGCAGTCTTGACATCCATCTGCCATATTTCATAATCATGAAACGCAACAATTGCTAATAAAATCCGAATGGACTTAAACATCGCTAAGGGAGAGAAAGTCTCATCGTAGTCAACACCTTGAACTTGTCTAAAACCTTTCGCGACAAGCCGTGCTTTATAGACGGTAACATTACCATCCGCGTCCGTTTTCTTCTTGAAAATCCATTTGCACTCAACGGCCTTTCGGTCGCTAGGAGGGTCCACCAAAGTCCATACTTGGTTTTCGCTCATGGATCCCAATTTGGATTTCATGGCCTCTAGCCATTTCTCAGAGCCTGGGCTCATCATCGCTTCCTCATAGTTCGTAGGTTCACTGTCTTCTACCAACAAGACAGTCAAGACAGTCAAGAAAGGGTTGCCGTACCACTCAGGAGGGGCACGCGACCTTGTCGACCTGCGACGTTCAGTAGCAGCATCGTCCGAAGCTTCATGATACTTGTCATTAGCTTCCTCTATTGTTGGTGCAGGCGGCACTGGAACAATTTTAGGTGCTGCGCTACTCTCCAACTCAAGATAAGGTTCAACAACCTCTTCTAGCTCTACTTTCCTCCCACTCACTTCTTTCGAGAGAAACTCCTTCTCAAGAAAGGAACCGTTCTTTGCGATAAACACTTTGCCTTCGGTTCTGTGATAGAAGGTATACCCAATAGTTTCCTTAGGGTATCCTACGAAGACGCATTTCTCCACTTTGAGTTCGAGCTTGTCCGGCATCAACTTCTTGACGTAATCTTCGCATCCCCAAACTTTAAGAAACGACAACTTAGGTTTAGCACCAAACCACAGTTCATACGGTGTCGTCTCAACGGATTTAGATGGTGCCCTATTTAAAGTGAATGCAGCGGTTTCTAATGCATAACCCCAAAATGATAACGGAAAATCAGTAAGAGACATCATCGATCAGACCATATCTAATAGGGTTCGATTCCGGCGTTCAGACACACCATTGCGCTGTGGTGTTCCGGGTGGCGAGAGTTGCGAAACGATTCCGCTTGCTTTAAGATGCGTGAGAAAATCATAACTCAAATATTCACCTCCACGATCGGATCGTAGAAACTTAATCTTTCTGTTACGATGGTTCTCCACTTCATTCTGAAATTCCTTGAACTTTTCAAATGTTTCAGATTTATGTTTCATCAAATAGATATACCCATATCTACTTAAGTCATTGGTAAAAGTGAGAAATAGCGATATCCACCGCGCGTCGAAACACTCATCGGTCTGCATACATCGGTATGTATGATTTCGAACAAGTCCGTTGCTCGCTCCATCATTCCGGAGAACGGGGTTTTGATCATCTTGCCCATGAGGCATGGTTCGCATGTGTCAAATGATTCAAAATCAAGAGACTCCAAAAGTCCATCAGAATGGAGTTTCTTCATGCGTTTTACACCAATATGACCCAGACGACAGTGCCACAAATAAGTAGTATTATCACTATCTACTTTGCATCTCTTAGCCTCAATGTTATGGATGTGTGTTTCATCCCTTTCGAGATTCAGAAGAAATAAACCATTCACAGCAGGTGCATGACCATAAAAGATGTTACTCATATAAATAGAACAACCATTATTCTCAGATTTAAATGAATAACCGTCTTGCAATAAACACGATCCAGAAATGATGTTCATGCTCAACGCAGGCACATAATAACATTTATTGAGGTTTAAAACTAATCTCGAAGGTAAAACTAAGGAGAGCGTGCCGACGGCCATCACATCAACTCTTGATCCGTTGCCAACGCGCATCGTCACGTCATCCCTCGCAAGCCGCCGTCTATTCCGTAGCTCCTGTTTCGAGTTACAAATATTAGCAACTGAACCAGTATCAAATACCCAGGCACTACAACAAGGGCTAGTAAGGAAAACATCAATAACATGTATATCAAATATACCTTTGATGGTGCCAGCCTTCTTGTCTGCTAAGTACTTCGGACAGTTGCGCTTCCAATGACCCTTGTCCTTGCAATAGAAGCACTCAGTGTCCGGCTTAGGTCCAGACTTGAGCTTCTTCTCAGCAGGGGCAACGCGCTTGCCGCTGCCTTTCTTGAAGGGCTTCTTTGCACCCTTACCTTTCTTAAAGCTGGGGGGCTTGTTGACCATCAACACATGATTATCCTTTTTGATGTCCACCTCCACAGCTTTCAGCTTAGCAAAGAGCTCGGTGATCGTATCAGTGGAACCAATCTGATTATGAGTCACTACAAAACTTTTGTAGATGGGAGGGAGTGATTGCAGAACCCTGTCAATCTTGAGCTCCTCTGGAATCTTGCAGTCCAGTTGCTCAAGGTGTTGAGTGTAGCCCGACATCTTTATGGCGTTCTCACTAACGGAACTCCCTTCCTCCATCTTGCAGTTAAAGAATTTCTCAGAGATCTCATATCTCTCAGAACGGGCCTGAGTCTGAAACGTAGTTTTCAGCTCCTCAAGAATCTCAAAGGGCCCGGGATAGTCTTCAAAACGATTTTGAAGGTCCGATTCCATAACAAACAACATGGTGCTCTTAATCACACCATAATCATCTTTGCGCGACTGATAGACAGCTTTCTCATCAGCCGGCGCATCTACAGCAGGGGCGTCACCTAGCGCATTTTCAAGGACATAGTCCTTTTGACCGCCAGAGAGAATGATTCTCAGATTGCGGAACCAGTTGGTGAAGTTAGACCCATTGTTTCTAAGATTTTCCTTCTCAGCAAAAACGTTGAAGTTGAAGTTGGACTTAGCCATTCGATCTACAATGTTGGCAAGTACAAATTAGACTATGTTCATGATAACTAGTTCAACTTTAATCAAATTACTAGATGAACTCCCACTAAATTCAACATCCCTCAAGTTGTTTAGTGAACATGATCCAAATTCACCACACCTAATCCGATCTTCACGAGAAGAGATGTGGTTTCAATGGTGGACAACGAAGTGTCGATCATATCATTCATATGACTCATGCTTAACCTTTCGGTTCTTGTGTTCCGAGGCCATGTCTGTACATGCTAGGCTCATCAAGTCAAACCCAAGTATTTCCGTGTGTGCAAAACTGGCTTGCACCCGTTGTATGTGAACGTAGAGTCTATAGCACCCGATCATCACGTGAAGCTTGGACACGACGAACTTTCGCAACGGTGCATACATGGGGAGAACACAGTTTTTATCTTGATCTTTAAGTGAGGAATCATCTTATAATGCTACCGTCGCGATCTAAGCATAATAAGATACATAAAAGGATAAAAATCACATGCATATAACTTTATGTGACATGGTATAGCCAATCTTCGCGCAATGATCTCCATCTTGTGCGTGCCGGCATGATCTCCATCACTCTACCATGATTTCCTCCACCACGAATAGCAACTACAACTATTGCTAACTACTTAGCGACAAAGTAAAGCTATTACATGGCGTATAAAAAGTTGACACACAGGTCATACACAATTATAAAGACAACCATATGGCTCCTGCCGGTTGTGTACTCATCGACATGCAAGTCGTGAAACATTACAAAACATGATCATTGCATACAACATACACATCACATCTTGGGCCATACCATATCACAGAAAACACTCCCTGCAAAAACAAGTTAGACGCCTATACTTTGTTGTTGCATGTTTTACGTGGCTTATGGGAGTAGCAAGCTAAGAACGATTATTACCTACGGAAAGCCACAACGGTGATATTATGGTTGCCAAACTCCGGTGTAAATCCCAGGACAACTATAGTGAGAGAAACTGGCATCCACCAGCCGCATGTGTGGAACAAGCCACACGTCAAGTGCGGAGCTGGTCTCGCGAACGAGGTCGCGTAAGGTTGGCCTGGACCGCTTCGATCTCACTATCCCACGTCATAAGAAGAACACAAACAAGAGGCTTGCAACAAAAAACATCAACGCCCGCAACAACCATGTTGCTTTCTACTCGTGAAACACATCTACGCATAGATCTAGCTCTGATACCACTTAAGGGTTTTGCAGCATAGTAAATCAAAAAAATTCTACGGATGCGAACGGGAAAGCCAAGATCTAATCTAGGAGATGCAAACAACGAGGGGGGATAGATGAGATCTTCATACCCTTGAAGATTTGCACAGCGGAACGTTCGTCGGAACGTGGGTGATGTAGTCGTACTAGCTTCTCCTCCTCGCGATCCGATCCGATCTAACACCGCAAGTGGCGATGCCTCCGAGAGATGCACACGTGCAGCACCTTGACGTCTCCTCCTTCCTCAGTCCAGCAAGTATGGTGGAGAGACGGATTGGATCTACAACGCGATGGCGCGGTGCAAGTGGTGGAGAGTTTCTGCAGCAGGGCTTCTACGTGCAGTCGGGAGGGAGAGAGAGAGAGGAGGGCAGCAGGGCGGCTAGGGCTTGAGGAGGAGGTGTGGGAGGGGGTGCGCCCCCAGCCCTCTTTATATAGAGGGGTGGGCGGCCAGCCCTTTGTTGGATATATGCCCTAGAGGCAATAATAAATGTAGTTATTATTATATCTTTGTGTTTATGATAAATGTTTACATTCATGCTATAATAGTATTAACAAGGAAACATTGATACTTGTGTGATTTGTAGACTTAATTTGAAGTCCCTAGTATAGCCTCTATACTTCACTAGCTTGTTGGTTGATAAATGATTGAGGTTTTCCTATCATGAACATTGAGATGTTATCAACAACAAGATCATATCGTTAGGAGAATGATATGGTGGACATACTCCTATAGATAAGCGTAGCATAAAAGATCAAGTCATTTCAATAGTTCAATTGCTATATGCTTTCTGATACATAGTAACCTAATTCCTTCGACCATGAGATCATGCATATCACCTTTACCGGATGGATGCTTTGATGACATCAAACACCACACCGTAACTGGGTGGCTATAAAGGTGGCATTGAGTGTTCGGAAAGTATTGGTTGAAACACATGGATCAAGAGTGGGATTTGTCCATCCATATGACGGATAGATATACTCTGGGCCCTCTCGGTGGAATGTCACCCAATTAGCTTGCAAGCATGTGACTGGATCACAAGGGATCACATATCACGGGAACGAGAAAAGAGTACTTATCGGTAACGAGGTTGAACTAGGTATGCAGAGATACCGACGATCATAACCTCGGATAAGTAAACTATCGTGAGACAAAGGGAAATTGGTATCGTATGTAAGTGGTTCATTCGATCGCAAAGTAATCGCAGAAATATGTGGGAGCCATATGAATTTCCAGATTCCTCTATTGGTTATTGTTCGGAGAAGTGTCTCGATCATGTCCGCATAATTCACGAACCGTAGGGAGACACACTTAAGGATTCGACGTTGTTTGAGTAGTTATGGTATTATGAGAAAGAGACCGAATGTTGTTCGGAGTCTCGGATGGGATCCGGGATATCACGAGGTGATCCGGAATGGTCCGGAGAATAAGATTCATATAAGGAAAGTCCCGTTTCGGAGTTCGGGAATGATTCCGGTGTTTTCATTGGGAATGTTCTAGAAGGTTCCGGAATGTCCGGCACTCCGGAGGGGAAGGAGTACATGAATGTGTCATTGCATATTGGAATGATTGCATCATGTACTTAGTGTTTTCGCTGTTCCAAATAAAGGATTAAATTGAATCCTTAATTGAAAAGTCAAATAGCAAGTTTGAAAAGTCAAACGGCTAAAACAGGAAAGAGAGGGAAAGAGGAAAGAGGGGGCAAACCGAGTTGGGGAGGAGTTCCCTCCTCCAACCGGCGGCCCACCTCCAAGCCGAGTTGGGGAGGGACTCCTCTCCCTCCCCCTTGGCGCGCCGGCCCCTCCACCTATAAAAGGAGGGGCAGGGCCCCCTCCTCTAGACACACAAGTTCCTATCCTCTAAATCTAAACCCTAGCCCTAGACCCCGGTTTAGAGCCGCTTTGGTTTAGAGCTTCTAATTGCACTAGCCTTCGGATTAGAGCCTTGTAATTGGTGTGTCTAAACCCTAGACCACTAAAGCTCTCTCATACTCCACCATACTCGCTCCGGCTTAAGGCGAAGCCCTGCGAGATCTCCCCTCTACTTCCGGTACCACGCCGTTGTGCTGCCGGAATCGCGAGGAGAGTGCTACAACCTCCGCTGCCTGCTGGAACAAGGGAGAGGAAGGTCTTCGTCGAGTACCGAACGTGTGACCGACTGCGGGAGCACTGCCGGAACGCAGCGCCGGAAGGATCGTCTACACGATCTTGAGATCGGGGAGAGTACGACTACATCACCCACGAGAATACGCTCTCGTTAAACACTTTGGAATCTTCGAGGGTAAGTTATTCCATCGACTCGTTGCTACAATCTAGTAGATAGATCTTGGCTTGTTTGTTTGCATGCGATAGAAAATTTTTGTTTTCCATGCTACGAATCCCTACAGTGGTATCAGAGCCGTGTCTATATGTAGATTTGTTGCACGAGTAGAACACAATGGTCATTGTGGGCGTTGATGCTTTTATTGTCGATTGCTTCTTGTGTACTTTGCATCTTGCGGTATGTTGGGATGAAGCGGCCCGGGCTAACCTTACATGACATCGTTCATGAGACCTGCTCCACGCTTGACATGCAACTTGTATTGCATAAGTGGCTTTGCGGGTGCCTGTTTCTCCTAGCATAGTTAAGATCCAATTTACAACGGGTGATCAAAAATGCTAGTATCAATGTTGTGGTTCTTGTTCGTAAGTTAGAACGACACTTATTGAAAGCCCCAAACCACGTAAAATATGCAAAGAAAGTAGAGGCGTCTAACTTTGTTTTGCAGGGGTGTGCAGTGATGTGATATGGCCATGATTGTGATTATATGTGATGTATGCAATGTTCCTTATTGTAAGTTGGCAACCGGCAGGAGCCATATGGTTGTCTTTAATTTATGTTAAGACCCGCGTGTCTATTCAAAGTAGTTGTAATAGTTGAAGCCGGTGGACGACAACCTTGGAGAAGCGTCATTGACCTTGATGCAATGCCGGTGATGATGGAGATCATGTTCGTGCTTGAAGATGGAGATCGGAAGCACAAAGAAGAAAGGCCATATCATATCACATATTATTGAATTGCATGTGATGTTAATCCTTTATGCATCTTGTATTGCTTAGTAGACGACGGTAGCATTATAAGATGATCCCTCATGCACATCAATTTCAAGTCATAAAGTGTTCACCCTTAGTTAGCACCGTTGCTAAAGCTTGTTGTTTCGAAGCACCACGTGATGATCGGGTGTGTTAGATTCTACAAGTGTATACAACGTGAGCAATCCAGATTTGCTCATGCGGAAACTAAGGTTTGATCTTGACGAGCCTAGCATGTACAGACATGGTCTCGGAACACGGATCACCGAAAGGTAAAGCATGAATCATATAGTAGATATGATGAACATGATGATTGTTCGCCATTGAAACTATATCAACTCTCGTGATGATCGGTGTTGATGTAGTGGATTTGGTTTGTGTGATCACTAAAACAATGTGAGGGATATTGTTTTGAGTGGGAGTTCACCTAGTTTAATTTCATTATTAATTTGAACTCAATTTGTCATAAACTTAGTCTAAACTATTGCAAATATGTTGTAGATCAATGGCAGCCCCTACCATCAATTTTAATGCGTTCCTAGAGAAAGAAAAGTTGAAAAACAATGGAAGCAACTTCGCGGATTGGTTCCGCAATTTGAGGATTGTCCTCACAGCTGGTAATTTGACCTATGTGCTGGATGCACCGCTGGGTGACCCACCTGCAGCTGATGCTCCCGATGAAGTAAAGAATGTTTACCTCGCTCGGAAGAATCGGTACTCCATAGTTCAATGTGCTATCTTGTATGGTTTGGAATCGGAGCTTCAGAAAAGGTTGGAAGAATCAGACCCATATGATATTGTCGAGGATCTCAAATTGATTTTGAGACTCATGCGGAAATTGAAAGCTATAAGGCTTCTGAAAAGTTCTTTAACTGCAAGATGGAAGAAGGCAGCTCCGTCAGTGAGCATGTGCTTAAGATGTCTGGGCACGCAAACAAACTTCAAAGCTTGGGTATAGTGATTCCTAATGCTTTGGGGATTTACCGTGTCCTACAATCACTACCACCAAGTTACAAGAACTTTGTGATGAACTACAACATGCAGAACATGAACAAGACGTTGCCAGAACTCTTTGCCATGTTGAAATCTGCAGAAGTGGAGATAAAGAAAGAGCACCAAGTGTTGTTGGTCAATAAGACCACCAAATTCAAGAAAGGCAAGTCTAAGCAAAAGGGACACTTCAAGAAGGGTGGTAAGAAATATATCACGCCGGCGAAGAAGACCAAGGCTGGACCCAAGCCTGATACTGAGTGCTTTTACTGCAAGGGAGAAGGTCACTCGAAGCGGAATTGCCCAAAGTACTTGGTGGATCTGAAGAACGGCAACATCAAGAAGAAAGGTATATCTGATATACATGTTATTGATGTGTATCTCACTATTACTCGTAGTAGTGCCTGGGTATTTGATACTGGTTCGGTTTCTCATATTTGTAACTCGAAACAGGTGCTGCAGAATAAACGGAAGCTAGCGAAGAACGAGGTGACGATGCGCGTGGGAAACGGATCAAAGGTTGATGTGATCGCGGTCGGCACGCTACCCCTTCATCTACCATCGGGATTAGTTTTATACTTAAATAATTGTTATTTAGTGCCTGTGTTGAGCATGAACATTATATCGGGATCTTGTTTATTGCGAGACGGTTACTTGTTTAAATCCGAGAATAATGGTTGTTCGATTTATATGAGTAATATGTTTTATGCACGTGCACCTTTGATAGATGGTCTATTCTTATTGAATCACGATAGTGGAAATACACATATCAACAACATTGAGGCTAAACGTTTGAAATCAAGCGATAATTCGACCTATATGTGGCACTGTCGTCTTGGTCACATTGGAGTGAAACGTATGAAGAAACTCCATTCCGATGGACTTCTTGAATCACTTGATTTTGAATCACTTGAAAGATGCGAAGCATGTCTGATGGGAAAAATGACTAAGACTCCATTTTCTGGTATGATGGAGCGAGCTACGGACTTATTGGAAATAATACATACCGATGTGTGTGGTCCAATGAGTGTAGCATCGCGCGGTGGTTATCGTTATGTTCTTAACTTCACGGATGACTTGAGTAGATATGGGTATATCTATTTCATGAAACATAAGTCCGAAACTTTCGAGAAGTTTAAGGAGTTTCAAAGTGAGGTAGAGAATCAACGTAACAAGAAGATTAAATTTCTACGTTCTGATCGTGGAGGTGAATATCTAAGTTACGAGTTTGGCGAGCATTTGAAGAAATGCGGAATACTTTCACAGTTGACACCGCCGGGAACACCACAGCGTAATGGTGTGTCCGAACGTCGTAATCGAACTCTCTTAGATATGGTTCGTTCTATGATGTCACTTACAGATTTACCGCTATCATTTTGGGGTTATGCATTAGAAACAGCCGCATTCACTTTAAATAGGGCACCGTCTAAGTCCGTTGAAACGACACCGTATGAATTATGGTTTGGGAAGAAACCTAGATTGTCGTTCCTTAAAGTTTGGGGGTGCGAAGCCTATGTAAAGAAGTTACAGCCGCACAAGCTTGAACCCAAAGCGGAAAAATGCGTCTTCATAGGATACCCGAAGGAAACTATTGGGTATACCTTCTATCATAGATCCGAAGGCAAAATCTTCGTTGCCAAGAATGGATCCTTTCTAGAGAAGGAATTTCTCTCGAAAGAAGTGACTGGAAGGAAAGTAGAACTCGACGAGGTTGTCGAACCTTCTCTCGAAATTGTGAGTAGCGCAACACCGGAAGAAGTTCCTGTGGTGCCTGCACCAAATAGAGAGGAAGCTAATGATGGTGATCATGAAACTTCGGTTGAAGTTTCTACAGAGCCTCGGAGGTCAACAAGAACTCGTACCACTCCAGATTGGTATGATCCCGTTATGAGTGTCATGTTGGTGGACAACACCGATGACCCCGAGACATATGAGGAAGCAATGATGAGCCCATATTCCAATAAATGGCAAGAAGCCATGAAATCCGAGATTGGATCCATGTACGAAAACCAAGTATGGACTTTGGTGGACTTACCGGATGGCCGGAAGGCTGTCGAGAACAAATGGATTTTCAAGAGGAAAACAGATGCTGATGGTAATGTTACTGTCTATAAAGCTCGACTTGTCGCAAAAGGGTTTCGACAAATTCAAGGAGTTGACTACGATGAGACTTTCTCACCAGTAGCGAAGCTAAAGTCTGTGAGGATTATGTTAGCAATCGCTGCATATTATGATTATGAGATATGGCAGATGGATGTCAAAACAGCATTCCTCAATGGAGATATTGATGAAGAGTTGTATATGATGCAACCCAAAGGTTTTGTCGATCCTAAAGATGCTAACAAGGTATGCAAACTTCAACGGTCCATCTATGGATTGAAGCAAGCATCCCGAAGTTGGAATCAACGTTTTGATAAGGTGATCAAAAGTTTTGGTTTTATACAAACTTATGGAGAAGCTTGTATTTACAAGAAAGTGAGTGGGAGCTCTGTAGCATTCTTAATACTATATGTGGATGACATATTGTTGATTGGGAATGATGTAGACCTTCTTAATAGTGTCAAGGAATATTTGAATAATAGTTTTTCAATGAAGGATCTTGGCGAAGCAGCTTACATATTAGGCATAAAGATTTATAGAGATAGATCGAAACGCCAAATATCATTGTCACAGAGTACATATTTGGACAAAGTTCTAAAGAGGTTTGGAATGGAAGATAGCAAGAAAGGGTTCTTGCCCATGTTGCCCAATACGACCTTGAGTAAAACTCAAAGTCCGACATCGGCAGAAGATAGAGAAAGGATGAGTAAGACTCCCTATGCCTCAGCCATAGGATCTCTAATGTATGCCATGCTATGTACTAGACCCGACATTGCATATGCTGTTAGTTTAACTAGCAAATATCAAAGTGATCCAGGAGTGGATCATTGGACAGCGGTCAAAAACATCCTTAAGTACTTGAGAAGAACTAAGGATATGGTTCTTTCTTATGGAGGTGATGAACAGCTCGTTGTTAATGGTTACACCGATGCTAGTTGGAACACCGATCCGGATGATTCTAAATCACAATCTGGATACGTATTTATTTTGAATGGTGCAGCAGTTAGCTGGAGGAGTGCAAAGCAAAGCGTTGTGGCGAGATCTTCAACTGAATCGAAATACATGGCTGCTTCGGAGGCTTCACAAGAAGCGATATGGATGAAAGAGTTCATTACAGAGCTGGGTGTGGTTCCTAGTGCGTTGGACCCAATGTCTATCTACTGTGATAACATGGGCGCCATAGCCAATGCGCAAGAACCAAGGTCACACAAGAAGCTGAAGCACATCAAGCTACGTTTTCATGCTATTCGAGAACATATCCAAGATGGGGATATAAAGATTTGCAAAGTACACACAGATCTGAATGTGGCGGATCCGTTGACTAAACCTCTCCCGAGGGCAAAACATGACCAACACCAAACTGCCATGGGTGTTCGGTATATTACCATGTAATCTAGATTAGATTACTCTAGTGCAAGTGGGAGACTGTTGGAGATATGCCCTAGAGGCAATAATAAATGTAGTTATTATTATATCTTTGTGTTTATGATAAATGTTTACATTCATGCTATAATAGTATTAACAAGGAAACATTGATACTTGTGTGATTTGTAGACTTAATTTGAAGTCCCTAGTATAGCCTCTATACTTCACTAGCTTGTTGGTTGATAAATGATTGAGGTTTCCCTATCATGAACATTGAGATGTTATCAACAACAAGATCATATCGTTAGGAGAATGATATGGTGGACATACTCCTATAGATAAGCGTAGCATAAAAGATCAAGTCATTTCAATAGTTCAATTGGTATATGCTTTCTGATACATAGTAACCTAATTCCTTCGTCCATGAGATCATGCATATCACCTTTACCGGATGGATGCTTTGATGACATCAAACACCACACCGTAACTGGGTGGCTATAAAGGTGGCATTGAGTGTTCGGAAAGTATTGGTTGAAACACATGGATCAAGAGTGGGATTTGTCCATCCATATGACGGATAGATATACTCTGGGCCCTCTCGGTGGAATGTCATCCAATTAGCTTGCAAGCATGTGACTGGATCACAAGGGATCACATATCATGGGAACGAGAAAAGAGTACTTATCGGTAACGAGGTTGAACTAGGTATGCAGAGATACCGACGATCATAACCTCGGATAAGTAAACTATCGTGAGACAAAGGGAAATTGGTATCATATGTAAGTGGTTCATTCGATCGCAAAGTAATCGTAGAAATATGTGGGAGCCATATGAATTTCCAGATTCCTCTATTGGTTATTGTTCGGAGAAGTGTCTCGATCATGTCCGCATAATTCACGAACCGTAGGGAGACACACTTAAGGATTCGACGTTGTTTGAGTAGTTATGGTATTATGAGAAAGAGACCGAATGTTGTTCGGAGTCTCGGATGGGATCCGGGATATCACGAGGTGATCCGGAATGGTCCGGAGAATAAGATTCATATAAGGAAAGTCCCGTTTCGGAGTTCGGGAATGATTCCGGTGTTTTCATCGGGAATGTTCTAGAAGGTTCCGGAATGTCCGGCACTCCGGAGGGGAAGGAGTACATGAATGTGTCATTGCATATTGGAATGATTGCATCATGTACTTAGTGTTCTCGCTGTTCCAAATAAAGGATTAAATTGAATCCTTAATTGAAAAGTCAAATAGCAAGTTTGAAAAGTCAAACGGCTAAAACAGGAAAGAGAGGGAAAGAGGAAAGAGGGGGCAAACCGAGTTGGGGAGGAGTTCCCTCCTCCAACCGGCGGCCCACCTCCAAGCCGAGTTGGGGAGGGACTCCTCTCCCTCCCCCTTGGCGCGCCGGCCCTCCACCTATAAAAGGAGGGGCAGGGCCCCCTCCTCTAGACACACAAGTTCCTATCCTCTAAATCTAAACCCTAGCCCTAGACCCCGGTTTAGAGCCGCTTTGGTTTAGAGCTTCTAATTGCACTAGCCTTCGGATTAGAGCCTTGTAATTGGTGTGTCTAAACCCTAGACCACTAAAGCTCTCTCATACTCCACCATACTCGCTCCGGCTTAAGGCGAAGCCCTGCGAGATCTCCCCTCTACTTCCGGTACCACGCCGTTGTGCTGCCGGAATCGCGAGGAGAGTGCTACAACCTCCGCTGCCTGCTGGAACAAGGGAGAGGAAGGTCTTCGTCGAGTACCGAATGTGTGACCGACTGCGGGAGCGCTGCCGGAACGCAGCGCCGGAAGGATCGTCTACACGATCTTGAGATCGGGGAGAGTACGACTACATCACCCACGAGAATCCGCTCTCGTTAAACACTTTGGAATCTTCGAGGGTAAGTTATTCCATCGACTCGTTGCTACAATCTAGTAGATAGATCTTGGCTTGTTTGTTTGCATGCGATAGAAATTTTTTGTTTTCCATGCTACGAATCCCTACACCCTTGCCCCTCCCCCAAACCCTAGGGCCGGCGGCCAAGGAGGGAGGAGTGGGGGGTTAGTTCCCCCCCCCCCTTCTAGAAGCTCCCCTAGGGTTTTGCCCTAGGTTGGCCGGCTGGGCCCTATGGGGCCTTGTGCCCCTGGCCCAATGCGGCCAGGGCACTCCCTCATAGGCCCATGCCCCCTCCCGGCAGGTGGGGCCACGTTGGTCCCCTTCCAGAAGGTTCTAGAAGCTTCCGGTACAATACCGATTAACCCGAAACAATTCCGAACTCCAAAAACTGCATTGCCTTATATGAATCTTATTCTCTGGACCATTCCGGAACCTCTCGTGATGTCCCGGATCCCATCCGAGACTCCGAACAAAAACTCATAAACCAATTATCCAATCTATCCTAGCGTCGAGACACGTTAAGTGTGTGACCCTTCGGGTTCGAGAACATGCAGACATGATCTTCTATCAATAATCAACAGCGGGGTCTGGAAACCCATATTGACTCCCACACATTCATCGATGATCATATCGGATGAACCATGATGCCAGGATTCAATCAATCACATATATATATTCCCTTCGTCTCGCGATATTTTACTTGCCCGAGATTTGATCGTCGGTACCGTCATACCAAGCTCAATCTCGTTCATAGCAAGTACTTTACTCGTTCCGTAATCCGATATCACTTTGTGATTAACTCCTTAACCACATGCTGGCAAGCGGTGTTGATATCGATTACCGAGTGGGCCCGAAGTATATCTCTCCGACTTGGGAGGGACAAATCCCATCTCGATACATACAACCCAACAGGTACTTTCCGATCACCTGAGAGACACCTTTATGATCACCCTCTCATCGGATGACGTTTGATGACCTCAAAGCTTTCTTCCGATACCAGGGAGTTGTATTATCTCATGGTCTAAGGAATACAATATTTGACATAAGAAAAGCTTCGCAAAGATGAACACGATGACGCGATCTAATTGCTCCGCTTAGTTTGGGTCTGTCCATCATATCATTCGCCCAATGATATGATCTCATTATTAATTGACAACTCATGTATATGGTTAGGAAACCTTAACCATCATTAATCAATGAGCTAGTCCATAGAGGCATACTAGGGACACGGTGTTGTTCATAAACCACACAAGTATTAAAGTTTCCGCTTAATACAATTCTAGCATGGAATATAAACTTTATCATGAACAAGAATTATAATAATAACATCTTTATTATTGCCTTTAGGGCATAATTCCAACACCATCTCCATGAAGGACGCGTGGAGGGTTCGGGTCACCTCACGGCGCTCCTTGGGGTCCATGTTCTCCGTCCGGGAGCGGTGCTTGTTGCCGTGGTTGCCGTCCGAGCTAGAGCCGATGCCCATGGCGGAGAGCGCATCTCGTCGCCCGCTAGACTCCGAGGCTGCTTGCTTGCGTTTGTCAAGCACCTCTTGCATCTTGACCTGCTTCTTGTGCTCCTCGATGAGGAGTAAGTGGTATGCCATCAGCAGGTCACGTGAGGCATCTGTAGGTAGGATAGTGTTACCTGCCACGGCGGCGCGTGCCTGGGCCCATGCTTCTTTGCTAAGGAGGATGACCTGGGCAGCGTCGTCCCCTTCGGGTGGGGGGACTGGCTTCTTCTGTTCTCGGTGTTTTTGTTCTGCGGGTTAGGTGGTGGGTTTGGTGGCGGGTTGGGCGCTCGTTGGTCCACGTCACTCTGGATGACTACGGCGCATTGGTAGCGCTCGTAGATTGGTCTGCTGTTGCCGCAGCTTTCGGATCCGAAATCGTAGGTCCCTTCGTCCGATGGCGGATCGCACAGATCGGAGTTGCAGCAGCTGCTGTCGTAGGACTCGTCTGTTGATGATGATGTGCGTAGCACAGGGTGTGGGGCCCATGAAGCGGGCCTGATTGATGGCATGGGCACCCGCTCTGGGAGGCAGAGGGTGCCGGTTTGCCCCACCTGGAAGCAGAAGCTCCCGAATAGGATCTCGAGTCCGTCGCCTACGGGCTCAACGTCCTTCATGGTGGCCGGTGAGTGGGCGGTGACGTCGAAAGCTCCGAAGAGGAGATGATTCTCCATTGCCGCGGAGTTGTAGATCGCTCGGGTTGGGACCGTCACGATCGCACAATCAGCGTCCCTAGTTCCCACAGACGGCGTCAATTGACGAGGTTTAATCTCGTCAATGCCCATTGTTATGGACTTGGGTTTTGGAGAAGATGGGGATGCTGAAGATCGCGGAACGGTTAGCAAACAAGCAACACGGGACACGAGGTTTACCCAGGTTCAGGCCCCCGGAGGGAAAATCCTACTCCTGCTTGTTTGCTCTTGATTACGGCAGAACCGAAGGTTACAGGGGTGCGCAGATGCAATCTGGCGTGGAGGTGTGTATGCGGAAGTATGAGGTCAAAGATCTAGGTCGTGCCCTCCAAACCTTTATATAGACTTAGGCAGGTCCCAGGCACAGACCTAGCCGGTTACAGGTTTTAGGGTTTACCCCTTTGAATTTCCTATCTACTCTAGTCTTGCTCTCCAAGGATCCGAAGGCGTCATGGGCCTTGGCCACCCGAAAGTCTTCATGGGCTGGCGTATATTTTCCGTGGGCCTTCCTTGGGCTAGACCAGGTATGCTGAGATCATGTACCCGCGCGGGTATAACCATGTCAGCCGCACCAAAGCCACCAAGCCCGGAGCCGGCCCGTGCGGCCCAGATCCAGCCCGCCAGCGCGCGAGCCGCCCAGCGCCCCGGCAACCGCATCGCCGCCGCGCACGCATGCCACCGCACAGCCACCACGCGGCGCACGCATGTCCATATCATACCCAAGCTCATATATGTCTTATGGTAAATGATCTTGCAAGTAGCGGTAATACTAGTTATGAGAAACTAGCGATTATGATATTAACGATATGTTTCACGGTATATCATTATGGTTCTATCCATCGTTGTTGTTCTCCTAAGAACTCCGATCTCATATATCACTGGCAACCCACATCTCACATTGTCACATTATCGCATTGCCAAATATTCTTGTACAGTTTTATCAGGTCGTACAATGTACTGCATATTTTTACTCTACTTTTTAAGATCATATATAAATTTGGTGGTTTCGCCACGTAGCCTGATCCCCCAGGAAGCAAACTCTAGACGTCTCCATAAAAAGTCGAAGTAAGTATAGTTGTAATAATATAATAACCCGATAGTCCGAGTTTGCATATGCAGTTTCCGGGCGCGGACACTGCCGGCGCCATCCTGCACAACATACACAACGATCGATCATATCTTTCACAGGAATAACACATGAGCATCCGATACCGGGCAACTAGTCTCAATCGAGGCAACCTTATATCACGATTAGCTCATTTGCGTTAGTTTGACGCCCCCCTCCCCTCCCGGAGCTATCGAAACATGAAATTCATGCTTCGAAGTTTCAGAAAATATTTATAAAACATTCCACATATACACCCCGACATGGTCTATAGACCTGAGAATAGAAATTCAAGTGGCCACTAGTAGAAAACGCCCCATTGGTCCTGGTTGGTAAGGGGCATTAGTCCCGGTTACCTAACCGGGACGGGGCAATCGGGACTAAAGCTCCAACCTTTAGTCCCGGTTGCCCCACCAACCGGGACAAATGGGGGTACACGTGGCGGCGTCAGAGGGCGAGGGGGGGTGGAGCAACCGTCCTGGTTCGTAACACGAACCGGGACAAATAACCTTCTGCCGCGGCAGAGATTTGGCACATTTCTCTGCCGCGGCAGAGAATTCATTTTGGCAACTTTTGTTGTCGCGGCAGCATTTTCGCCACTTTTTGTTCCGCGGCAGAGAATTCATTTAGGTTGTTTTATTGTTTATTTAGTGTTTTGCAATCATCAATGAAGGAACCATTATATTACACAAGATCATCATGACAATATTACATTCGATACACGGATCGAGTTCATGCACTACATACAAAAGTTGCTCTTTTTACAATCCCTATTATCTATACACAGCCGAATAGTATTCCCCTTTTGGGTTTAGGACTTCTGCATCCAAGATTCCCACCAATTCCTCCTGAATTGCTCGTACGCGATCCTTTGGTAGAAGACCGTCCTGTAGACATTCGATCTGATTTTAAAAAGGAGTCAGCCTATATTAATGAAACTAAACACAATTTGATTGTAATTAACAACTATAGAAATTGTTTACGTACGTGGAGTTGCTCTAAATTTCTGCCCTTCTCATTGGACGTCTGCCGGATGAACTCGCAAACATAGTATCTATATAGATTGTTACCTGGTCCATGTGTCAGGCACTTTACGAGAACATAGTTCAATCAAAATAATAATCAAGCGTGATAATAACTGTATCAAAACTAGAATCAAAGAGATGTGCGGATATAGCTAGTGGTGCTTACATCTAGTGCTTGAAATGTAAGCTCCGCTTTCCAAACACCCCTAGCCTTGTTGGTGAACCGTTTCCAAGCGCTGTCCAGCGAAGAAAACAAATAAAATAAGTTATTAATTACTTGATATCATAAAATTCACGAACGTTGCCGATATAGTGTCGTAATGATTAGAATTACCGCTGGAAAAGCATCTGCATGTCCTTCCACTGCTCAAGGGGTTTATGTTTTGAGTTCATGACTAGTACACGCCCTTTATCAAGTTGAATGATTAACAAAATATAGTGAAAGCTGCGAATGCATAACTAATCAATTATATACTTAACATCGAGTAAGCGAAATAGAAAGTGTATAGAAGACAATAACACTCACTCGAAGTTGTAAGGAAAAAGTATTTCCCTTGTGGTTTCTTGAAACCTTAACGCGTGTACTATATTATCCTCCGTATCCTGGGGGCTTGTTTTGAGATTAGCTTCATGAACCTAATATGGGTCAATGAAGCCAATGTCATAGATTTGTCCTCTGCTGCATTCGAAAATCTTCATTCTGCATATTACAGTATGATTATATACATGCAATAAATAAGGTGAGATAGCTGGAGACTAAATTAATTACAGAATTAGTACTTACAGACAATAGGTACTGATGATCGATTTTTCCAAGGCGTTTTGATTGAATAATTGAAATAGTTCATCAAATTCAATGGATATCATGTCATCTTTTTCTTTCCCATGATGCTTTTTTGTAACCCTCAGCACTATCCATTTAGCCCCGGCCTTTGTGGCATGCATGTACCAGTTATGCAATCTTTGCATTTTTGTTGGAAGATTATTTACCTCCTCAGGTTTGACGAGAGTTTTGCCGTACTGGTATTTGTATGCTACTTCACTCACGGGGAAGTACTCTAACTGGGATAAGTACTGGGCAATACTCATACCTTGAGCAGCGGCAGCTTATATGTATTGTGCAACTACCTCTAGATCATACTGCTCTTAGGCCCCATATTTGCTCGACCCCACATTGGTTTGGGAAATCACCTTGAGAGGGGCGCAAGATTGTTTTGCTTGTTCTTCGAGCTGGGCAACAGATTTCTCGCTTGCATCAGTACTGCTCTTCGAGGCTTGTTGTGCCGCATGTGACTTGAGAATAGAACGCTCATAGTCTGATGACAGGTTTGGCTCGGGTTGATGAAGAGTCTTTAGCATTTTCAACACTTTGGCTTCTTCTTCTTTGGTGCTGGGGAACTCTGGCTCTTTCGGCCGCCTCAGCTTAGCAAAAAACGCTGTCGTTTCCACATTAACGATCGCCGCAGTCTCCTCTTCAGTACAGTCATAAGCTCTCTTGGGAGGAACCTTTGGTACTTTTGGAAGAGGCTCTTGTTTACGTTTCGGCGATCGCTTACCACGACGCAGAGTAGCAGTACGCTTACGCTTTTTATCCTGAGGCGCCGGCGATGGCTCCCGCGGCGATGGCTGTGCCGGAGATAGGTGACGCGACGGATCCGGGTGAGGCGACGAAGACGGCTGCCGCGGCGGCGACGACCTCGCTAGAGACGGGTGAGGCGGCGGCGAAGATGGCCTTGGCGTGTGATTTCGAAGCACGATACATTCCTTTGGCCATAGAATGGTGACATTTGTTGCGTCTCCCAGTACAGTCACATCCCCTTCACCTGCAGGGTAGTGAAGATCCAAAACTTCAAAGGTGGGCATGATTTTATCCACCCCGACAACAACGTAGCCCTCTGGAACCGGACGACAGTGGTAAGTTGGTGTGGGTCCAATTGGTAAGGCATAGCTGACCGCCACCTTCATTGATATGTTCACAACTTTGACATGTAGCTCGCAGTGTGTCATCTCTATGATATCATCCACTGGGTAGCCAACAGGAGCCACCGTCGATGCACCATCGTCATCGCCATTGTCATCACCTGGGACCTCGGTGGAAGCCACACTGCTTTTTTGATTATTCGATAGGCCGGTAGCATCGAATGCAGTGTGCTGCTGAGATGGGCCGGTAGTACTTTGCTCTTTAAGTGCGTTAATTTCATCTTGTTGTTGCTTTATTCGTTCTTCAATTATACGCATTCGCTCTTTCTGAATATCTGCTTCAACTTCCGTCCTGTCCTTTCTCCTCTGACGGCTTCTATTAGGATATTTCTTCCTCTCTTCGGGAAACCCAGTCCTCCATGGTTTGGAGCCGCTTGTGCCTCGTGTTCGTCCATCATGTTCCTTATTTCCAAGGGCGAGTGTGAGCTCATCATTCTCTCTATCAGGAATGAAGTCCCCATCTTTAACAGCCTTTACTGCTTTTCTCATCTTCTCGATTGGCAAGGGGTCTTCTTTATGTCGTATGTTATATATACACTTCCCTTCCGAGTCCAACGTGCCCCCATGCCCGTAAAACCAATTCCTTGCACGTTCTACCCAATCGTCTATCTCTAGGGTGATCTTTTTAGCACCCAGTTCATTCTCAAGTTTCTCCCACTTAGGAATGCCAGCCCTGTAGCCACCTTGCCCCATAGTATGGTGATACTTCTTGTTAGCAGCATTCAGCTTATTCGTTGCAGACATTTTCTTAGCTTTTTTTGATGTCTTGTATTTCACAAACTCAGCCCAGAATGGTTTTATCTTCTCAAACTGAATATTCTTGAAATCGGGAGTCTTCTATTTCACGACATAGTCAAGGTGCAATCTTTTCTTCCAGTTGGTGAAACACTGGGTCATCTTCTTCAAAGCCCACTCCCTGACCTTAGCCTCCATGGCTCTCCCATGTTCTAAGGCGTCCTCAACAAGATCCTCCGCATTTGGATCCAGCTCTATATTCGGTAGTTTGAAATTAACCATGAGCCTCTTCCATAGTAAATCTTTGGCGTGGTTAGGGACAAATAAACATGTTCCCTCTTCTTCCGCATCAGCAGGCATATTCCAATTTCGAATGGTGATCGGGATTAAGTCCCTAGCGATTACTCCGCATTGTCCCACAAATTTGTTTGTGACAACTTCGGGAGCCGTCGTTTTGCCGTCTTCAGCGACATCTTCGATCCTGAACCTCTCATGGTCTTCCAACTTTTTGGTTGGGCCTCGTCTGCTCTTTTCAGTAGATTTTTTCGATCCGGAGGGCTAAAAGAAGAAAGATCATCGTTACTATTTCTATATATATAGCAGATGATTAATTAATGAATTAATTATATTACATGCACCTCGCCAGAGCGGTCGTCTTCTCAATTACACAAGGCATCGCCTTCTCCCTCGCGGAAGGCAACACCTTCAACCTCAAACAAGTCGTCTATTCCGGCAAAAAGAGGATCACCCTCACCGGAGTTGTTCAGAAACGTCGATACATCTAAATTTTCTTCCCCGCGGATCACACCTTGGATCAACTCTTCCTTTTCTTCGTCTCTGACGTGTGGGTCCATATTTTCTGCACAGGTGGAAAAACGGATAAGTTAAAGCGGCTAAGGGAGAATGTTAGGTACGGTGTTGAGAGATATAAACCCTAATTCAGAGAAACCCTAATATATATATACACAATAATAAAAATGAATTTACAATATCAGAAACCCTAATTCAGATAAACCATCGGGCTCGGATCCTATCGCGAAGAACCAATACCGGAAAGAAAGGCGGCAATCAATCAACCCTCGGGTTTGGGATGCCCTGGCCAGGACACACCGGCTAACCCTAGGTGCAACATCGATTCAACTGGGGTATATGACAACTAATATCATGGCTAAGCATCTACAATACGATGGCTATCAAGAAATCTTCGATCTTCGATGGTGTTGACCTCGGTCTTTGATCTCGATCTCATATTCTACCGTGAAGAACCGAACACCGGAAAGAGAGGGGAACAATCAACACATGGCATCAATGCAATGATCAAACAAGGATGATGATATGACAAGTTAATTTGTATTGAAAAGTAACCCTAAGACATGCTCGGCAATTTAAACGGGGTTTCGAGGGGTGAAAACCCTAACTCGGCGAAACTCCGTAGTATATGAGAGGGGTTGATTTTGTTCTCTAATTAAACTTGTCTTGAAAGTTGTTGAACAATGCATGATTATAGGTTAAATAGTTAGATCTCATTTTTCTAAACATTTTGATATATTATTTGTATTTTTCTGAGTTATAAATAATTAATTATTGAATTTACAATATTATATCAATTTATGGATTTAATTAAACTATTTCTAAATTTAAACAAAACAGAAAATATTTTACACCAAGGCCACTGCTAGCCACAGTGGCTGACAGAGGGGCCCGTGGCCACCTCAGCCTCCACGCAGGCAGGTGGGACCTGGACTAGGGCTTGACGGGTGGACCTGGACCAGGCCACTGCTAACCTGCACCGTAGAGGCACCTAGCCTCTGAAGCTGGCAGGTGGGACCGGGGACACGCGGGTACCATGTCACCATGATGGGCGGCGCGGCAGACGGTGATCGACGACGACCCTGGGGAGCGCGCGGGACTGCGGGGTTGTGCACGTTCGAACCAGCGTAGCACGGCGAACAATATAGAGGCGACGCCGCTCCTATTTGGTAGCCGGAGCTACGTATACGGCAAGGTCTGGCGGTGGCCGACGGCGGCGCTCGAGGCTAGAGCAAACAAGAGAGGGAGGAAAGGAAGGGAAGGGTCCTAGAGGACCGGTGGCTCACCCTGAGCGCGGTCGTGGGGTTGGAGAAGCACGGCGAGGTCGGAATCGGGCTGATGGACGACGACGAACCTCTTCGGGGTTGTGGAAGAAACCGTCGAGGGGGTCGGGGCGTGCTCGAGCCCTCTGCTTGCGCGGACGGAGGCAGACAGGGCGCGTGCGGACGGAGGCGATGGTGTGGCGGCGGCGCGCTCGGGCAGCCTGCCGGCATCGTTGGGGTTTCCTATGCGCGCGTCGGTGAGAAGCAGAGAACTGAGATGGGGAAGAAGAAGAAGAGGAGGCGCGTCAGTTATAAACGAAGGGCCTTTTGTCCCGATTGATGGCTCCAACCGGGACTAAAGGGTCATACGTCCCGGTTGGAGCCACCAACCGGGACGTATAGTCCACTATTTTTTCATCAGCCCAAGGGGCGCACGCAGGGGTCTTTAGTCCGGGTTGGTGGCACCAACCGGGACATATGACCCTGTTTTTAAAAAAATTCAGCAATTTTATCTCTATTCCCGCCTTATTTTTTATTTTGGGGTTTAAATTTGAAATTTTTTTAAATGATAATTACTTTGGAATTTAGAAAAACTTTAAACATAAAAAGTGTTTGAATTTGAATAACTAATTCAAAACCATTTTCTGTTTTTAAAAATAATTAATGTAACCATTTAAAATATGAACCATTTAAAATTAATAATGAATTAACTTATATTTTTTGAATATTAATTTGGAATTTAGAAAAACTTTAAACATAAAAAGTGTTTGAATTTTAATAACTAATACAAAACCATTTTCTATTTTAAAAAAATAATTAATGTAACCATTTAAACTATGAACCATTTAAAATTAATTATGAATTAACTTATATTTTTTGAATATTAATTTGAAATTTAGAAAAACTTTAAACATAAAAAGTGTCTCGATTTGAATAACTAATTCAAAACCATTTTCTGTTATTAAAAAATAATTAATGTAACCATTTAAACTATGAACCATTCAAAATTAATAATGAATTAACTTATATTTTTGAATATTAATTTGGAATTTAGAAAAACTTTAAACATAAAAAGTGTCTGGATTTGAATAAATAATTCAAAACCATTTTCTATTTTTATAAAATAATTAATGTAACCATTTAAACTATGAACCATTTAAAATTAAAAATGAATTAACTTATTTTTTTGAATATTAATTTGGAATTTAGAAAAACTTTTAACATAAAAAGTGTCTCGATTTGAATAAATAATTCAAAACCATTTTCTATTTTTAAATAGTTCAAAACCATTTTCTGTGTTTTAATTTGGATTTGAATTAACTTATATTTTTTATATATTAATGGGCGGAAAGATTTATTAGGAGAGAACTGGAATTAAAGTACATAACGCAACTAACACAAAGTTAAATAGAAGAACTGAAAATTAAGATACATGGCCAGATTAAGCCACAATCGGCCGAACTTGTTTTGCAATGTTGGAGTGATTCAGTCGTGCTCCTGCCTATTCGTGTAATACTCGCCACTATAGTCGTCGTACTGACCGCGACCGTCGTCGCTGTCTTCGTCGGGTCGTCGTAGTTGAACCTTGAAGGCTGAGTACGGGTGGGCTGGACTTGAGGGTAGCGCAGGCGGGGGCTAGAGTCGGCGGCCGTGTCGTAGGCCATGACGCTCTGGAGAGTCCGACCGCGCCACCACAACCGACGGCCGGCCTCGTTGAAGTTCGGAGGAGGTGGGCCATCTTCCTCGTTCCTGGCGAGCGCCCTCTCACGCCGATCCACGAAGAAGGCTTCCCAAGTCGGGAAATAGTCGGGATGCCATCTGGGATTCCTCCGCTGCTCCGGCGTGAGCTCGAAGTAGCAGTGGTTCGTGATGGCCATCCGACGCGCCACACCTAGAGGGACAGGAGGAACCGGCACGCCTCCGGCGCTCAGCCTCCAGCCGACGGGGACACAGTAGCCCGACGGGCAGGGGTAGTTCGAGGCGCAAAGCGCCTCCGCCTCCCTGGGAGTTAGTGCTACGGTGGAAGTCATGGAAAAGAGTGATGAGGTTGCAGATATGAGTCTAGAGATGTGCAATGAAAATGGAGGCCAACCCTACATATATATAGTGAGAAATGGCAGGAAGATAACTGGAGGGAAGAACTGGCGGGAAAAACTGGCGGGAGAAATGCCGGGAAAAATGGCGGGAAGAAAAATGGCTCATTTAGAACTTGCATTGGATCTCTGAAGAAACCACATATTGCGAGTCTAAAAATGATTTTTTCAAAAAATCACGGGCGATAGATCATGTACCTGTAGTACAAAACGGACCCACTTCCTACCGATTCGGCAGACATTTGTCCTTTTTACCCGGGATGGACGAAAAGGTTTGAGATGTCCCGATTGGGAGATAGTCCATGAAAGGTGGTCTAGTATTTTAGGAAAATGGGACGGTAGCATTCTGAAACGGCATTTTGGTGGTTACTTCACAAAACGACCCGTTTTTTGCGCTCGGAAAATGGAAAAGGGCTTTTCCGTGCGACAAAAAGGAAAACTTCCTCCTGCAACATTGTTCTCCATACCAATGTCCACACGCATGCATAATATAGGCACAACATCACAAACTATGCCATGATTCAGCACATAACATCGGTCATTTGGACCGAAAGCCATGAAACCTCGAACATGATAGGTCATTTTGTGAAGGTTTTTTCGAAACATGATCAATATACCAAGTCTGGTATTTTTTCCTTTCAACTATGTCACATAATATGACACCACGCGAAGGATTTTCATTGTTCAGATTTTTTTTGAATTTATTATGCCCGTTTTGAATTATCTGAATTTCAACTATGGTCGAACCGGTGTGCATGAAGATAGGGGACGAGCATCGTTAGAACTTGTATTGTATCTCTGAAGAAACACATATTGCGAGTCTAAAAATGATTTTTTCAAAAAATCACGGGCGATAGATCATGTACCTATAGTACAAACCGGACCCACTTCCTACCGATTCGGCAGACATTTGTCCTTTTTACCCGGGATGGACGAAAAGGTTTGAGATGTCCCGGTTGGGAGATAGTCCATGTAAGGTGGTCTAGTATTTTAGGAAAATGGGACGGTAGCATTTTGAAATGGCATTTTGGTGGTTACTTCACAAAACGACCCGTTTTTTGCGCTCGGAAAATGGAAAAGGGATTTTCCGTGCGACAAAAAGGAAAACTTCCTCCTACAACATTATTCTCCATACCAATGTCCACACGCATGCATAATATGGGCACAGCATCACAAACTATGCCATGATTCAGCACATAACATCGGTCATTTGGACCGAAAGCCATGAAACCTCGAACATGATAGGTCATTTTGTGAAGGTTTTTTCGAAACATGATCAATATACCAAGTCTGGTATTTTTCCTTTCAACTATGTAACATAATATGACACCACGCGAAGGATTTTCATTGTTCGGATTTTCAATATACTAAAGGTTCATCTTTAGTCCCAGTTGGAGGGATTTCGGCAGGCTGGGCCAGGCAGCACTAATGATAGGGGTGAGTGTCGACATTATGTCGTGCGGCGTGTACCTTGTGTCCCGGATGGTGTCACCAACCGGGACTAAAGATGAACCTTTAGTCCCGGTTGGAGACACCAACCGGGACAAAACACGAGTCAGCACTAAATAATAGGGGTGAGTGTCGACATTATTTCGTAAGTGTCGACACTATGCCGAGCTACTTGTACTATAAATAGGCATCCTTGTGAGTCCAGTCCTCCAGCCAGTTTGAGGCAACTCCAAGATGGTTTTCGAGAGCAGGGACACCACTACGGCCAGTTTCAGGGAGATGCCGACGGAGCCCAGTCCTCCGGCATCTCCGGGAAACTGGTCATAGAGGCACTCCCTAATATGTGAAATTAGTTAGCTCCCAGGCGTATTGATCTAGTTAGAGAAGTTACAAGCTGCAAGATGGTTTTCGAGAGCAGGGACACCACTACGGCCAGTTTCAGGGCCGGCATCTCCGAGAAACTGGTTATAGAGGCACTCCCTAATATGTGAAATTAGTTATCTCCCAGGTGTATTGATCTAGTTAGAGAAGTTACAAGCTGCAAGATGGTTTTCGAGAGCAGGGACACCACTACGACCAGTTTCAGGGAGATGCTGCCAGATCCCAGTCCTCCTGCATCTCCAAGAAACTGGTCATAGAGGCACTCCCTAATATGTGACCGCGCGCGTTTGAAGATCAGATCTTAATGGTAAGTACGAATCGGGACAACTTCTTCATAGTCCCGGTCCAGCCACAAAATGGGACTAACACTCAAGACATTTATTAATATTAAAAACTGAGACTACAAAACCGGGACTAAAGGCCCCCCTATATATAGTCCCGGTCAAGCCACAAACCACGAAAGATATCCTTTGGTGAAGCCACAAACCGCGAAAGACATGCACTAGAGTTACATAATATGAGCATGAACTTCTTGGCATATGTCCTTCCTTATGATCGCTTCATACGTAACCATGGAGCATCTTCTTTACTTAACGGAATGCTTGGGTCAGTTTTCACTGTGAAGGGCGGAATTTCATCAAACTTATTATAATCTTCTGACATGTCTGTCTTGTCCTCGATTCCCACGATGTTTCTTTTCCCTGAAATAACTATGTGACGCTTTGGCTCATCATATGATGTATTCGTTTGCATATTTTTTCTTTTTTTCGGTCTGGAGGACATGTCCTTCACATAGAAAACATGAGACACATCATTGGCTAGGACGAATGGTTCATCTCTATAACCAAGATTGTTGAGATCCACTGTTGTCATTCCGTACAACTGGTCTATCTTTACCCCTTCCCCATTCAGGTTGACCCATTTGCAGCGAAACAAAGGGACCTTAAAAGAGACTCCATAGCCTACTTCCCATATCTCCTCTATGTAACCATAATATGTGTCCTTTTGTCCATTATCGTCTATTGCATCAAAGCGGACACCACTATTTGGTTGGTGCTCTTTTTATCTTGGGCGATCATGTAGAATGTATTCCCATTTATTTCGTACCCTTGGAAATTCAATACAGTAGAAGATGGTGATGCAGCCAACAAGTATAGCTGATCTCCAACAGTGGTGTCATTCAAAAGATGTGTCCTCATCTAACCACCGAAAGACTTCATGTGTTCATCTGTAATCAGTGATTCAGGCTTCCCCGGGTTTTTGGAGCGTAGAATATTCTTGTGTTCCTCGATATACGGAGCTGCCAAGGTGGAATTATGTAGAACTGTGTAGTGTGCTTTAGTGAAAGATCCCGTCCCTACATATCATTGCTTTCTTTCCCAGCGTGCCTTTTCCACTTAGTCTTCCCTCATGCCGCGATTCAGAAACACCAATCGGCTTAAGGTCAGGAATAAAGTCAACACAAAACTCAATGACCTCCTCTGTTCCATATCCCTCGGAGATGCTTCCTTCTGGTCTAGCACGGTTATGAACATATTTCTTTAAGACTCCCATGAACCTCTCAAAGGGGAACATATTGTGCAGAAATACCAGACCGAGAATGGCAATCTCTTCCACTAGGTGAACCAGGAGATGCGCCATAATATTGAAGAAGGATGGTGGGAAAACCAATTCAAAACTAACAAGACATTGTACCACATCCTTCTGTAACCTTGGCAGAATATCTGGATTGATTACCTTCTGAGATATTGCATTGAGGAATGCACACAGCTTCACAATGGGTACTCGAACATTTTCCGGTAGAAGCCCCCTCAATGCAATCGGAAGCAACTGTGTCATAATCACGTGACAGTCATGAGACTTTAGGTTTTGAAACTTTTTCTCTGCCATATTTATTATCCCCTTTATATTAGATGAGAAGCCCGATGGCACCTTGATACTGTAAAGGACTTCAAAAAAGATTTCCTTCTCTGCTTTGGTAAGAGTATAGTTGGCACGACTTAAGTGACGCCCTTTATCCGTCTTGTTCTGTGTATGCATGTTCTTTGGGTATTTCATAATTTGTTGGTCCTCCCGTGCTTCTGGTGTATCTTTTGTCTTCCCATACACGCCTAGGAATCCTAGCAGGTTCACGCAAAGATTCTTTGTCCCGTGCATCACGTCGATTGAAGAGCGGACACGCAGGACTTTCCAATATGGCAGCTCCCAAAATATAGATTTCTTCTTCCACATGGGTGCGTGTCCTGTAGCGACGTCGTTCGGAACTGATTGACCGCCGGGACCCTTTCGAAAGATTACTTCTATGTCCTTGACCATACCAAATACATCATAACCAGCAGGGAGTTCAGGCTTCTTCCGGTGATCTGCCTCACCTTTGAAATGCTTGCCTTTATTTCTTACGGGATGATTGGTCGGAAGAAATCGTCGATTCTCCAGGTACACAACCTTCTTGCATTTATGCAAATATGTACCTTCAGTCTTATCTAAACAGTGTGTGCATGCCTTATATCCCTTGTTTGTCTGTCCTGAAAGGTTACTAAGAGCAGGCCAATCATTGATGGTTACGAATAACAACCCTCGTAGATCAAATGGCTCCTGTTTGTTCTTATCCCACACACGTACACCTGGTTTGCCTCACAACTGTAAGAGTTCTTCAACTAATGGCCTAAGGTACACATCAATGTCGTTGCCCGGTTGCTTCGGGCCTTGGATGAGCACTGGCATCATAATGAACTTATGCTTCATGCACAACCAAGGAGGCAGGTTGTAGATACATAGAGTCACGGGTCAGATGCTGTGACTGCAGCTCTTCTCCCCAAAAGGATTCATGCCATCCGTACTTAGACCAAACCATAAGTTCCTTGCGTCACTTGCAAAGTCTGGGAAGTCTCTCTCGATTTTTCTCCACTGTGACCCATCAGCAGGGTGTCTCAACTTCTCGTATTTCTTATGGTCTTCTTTGTGCCATCGCAACAACCTGGCATGCTCTTTGTTTCTGAAATATGCGTTTCAACCTTGGTATTATAGGAGCATACCACATAACCTTAGCAGGAACCCTCTTCCGGAGGGGCTCTCCCTCAACATCACCAGGGTCATCTCGTCTGATTTTATACCACAATGCATTGCATACCGGGCGTTTATCTAAATTCTCATACTCCTTACCGCGGTAGAGGATGCAGTCATTAATGCATGCATGTATCTTTTGCACATCTAATCCTGAGTCTTCTTTGCTTCGTAGGTACACTCGGAAAGTTCGTTATGTTTTGGAAACTTGGGCTTCATTATTTTCAGCATCTTTTCAAATGACGAGTCAGTTAGACCACACTCTGCCTTCCATCGCAACAATTCCAGTGTGGTACCGAGCTTTGTGCTGCCATCTTCACAATTTGGGTACAACAATTTCTTGTGATCTTCTAACATTACCTCTAACTTCAACTTCTCATTTTCTGTTTCACAGTCTCGCTTTGCATCAGAAATGACCCTACCAAGTTCATCAGCCGGCTCATCCGATGCCCGTTCTTCACCTCCTTCCTCTCCATTGTCTTCCATTGCAGTATCACTGTATTCAGGAAACATATGATGATAGTTGTTATCATCATCTTCTTCTTCACCATCTTCCATCATAACCCCTCTTTCCCCGTGCTTGGTCCAGCAATTATAGTTGGGCATGAAACCTTTCATAATCAGGTGGCCGCGAATGATTTTTGAGGAAGAGTACTCCTTGTTGTTCCGACATTGAACACATGGACAACATATAAAACCATTCTCTTTGTTTGTCGTAGCCACATCGATAAATTTATCCACGCCTTTCATATACCCGGCTATGCGCCGGTCACCGTACATCCATTCCCGACCGTTCATCTGCATCATATAAGTAAGTTTATCAAAAAACAGGACATCATAAATAGTGAAATGACCAATTCACATCGACACATGCATTGTATCAATGACAGAGAAAAGATAAGATTGCTAACCTCGATCGAGGAAAATAAAGAGGAGAAAGCTCAAGTGCGTCTCGGACACCTTCTATATTTTTGATTTATGAGAAATTGAACGGGATCATTCACTCAAACATTTCATCAAACACCTTGAATGCATGCATAGGGGAAAAAAAACTAGCACACCCCTCACACCTTCCACCAAGAAAAAACAGAGTGAAGGCAGAGGGCTGGGGCGTTGCATTTATAGAGGGCGAGAGCATATGTCCCGGTTTTTAACACAAACCGGGACTAAAGGTGTGTGCCACGCCACGTGGCTGACGCCCAACCTTTAGTCCCGGTTTGTAACACAAACCGGGACGTATGCCCCCTTACCAACCGGGATGCATGCCTCCGGGCCCCGGGCCCGCTCGAACCGGGACGCGTGCCAGCATTAGTCCCGGTTCGTGGCGCAACCGGGACTAATGCTCTGAGGGGGCGCGAACGGATGGCCTGTTTTCTACTAGTCGGTTACAGGGGTGCGCAGATGCAATCTGGCGTGGAGGTGTGTATGCGGAAGTATGAGGTCAGAGATCTAGGTCGTGCCCTCCTAGCCTTTATATAGACTTAGGCAGGTCCCAGGCACAGACCTAGTCGGTTACAGGTTTAGGGTTTACCCCTTTGAGTTTCATATCTACTCTAGTCTTGCTCTCTAAGGATCCGAAGGCGTCATGGGCCTTGGCCACCCGAAAGTCTTCATGGGCCGGCGTATATTTGCCGTGTGCCTTCCTTGGGCTGGACCAGGTATGCTGAGATCATGTACCCGCGGGGTATAACCATGTCAGCCGCGCCAAAGCCACCAAGCCCGGAGCCGGCCCGTGCGGCCCAGATCCGGCCCGCCAGCGCGCGAGCCGCCCAGCCCCGGCAACCGCATCACCGCCGCGCACGCATGCCACCGCACAGCCACCACGCGGCGCACGCATGTCCATATCATACCCAAGCTCATATATGTTATGAGAAACTAGCGATTATGATATTGACGATATGTTTCACGGTATATCATTATGGTTCTATCCATCGTTGTTGTTCTCCTAAGAACTCCGATCGCATATATCACTGGCAACCCACATCTCACATTGTCACATTATCGCATTGTCAAATATTCTTGTACAGTTTTATCAGGTCGTACAATGTACTGCATATCCCCCCCCCCCCGAGCTATCAAAACATGAAATTCATGCTTCGAAGTTTCAGAAAATATTTATAAAACATTCCACATATACACCCCGACATGGTCTATAGACCTGAGAATAGAAATTCAAGTGGGTCAGGCATGCCGCCTAACCCGCCAGGTGTCCCGCCAACAGATCATGCTTAACTCTTTTGCGGGTAACCCATGTAGGGCCGGCAGGATAAGGTTCTAATCCCTGTTTGTCCCAATTACATCCCCATTAACTGGACAAGGACAGCAGCGCCGCAACAGTACATTTTATGTTTATGCTTTCTTTTCTTGAAAGCCCGAAGGGAGTTAGAAAGCGTTTCGATTTCTTTCGGTCTAGATTTTCCTGGCATTGCGACGATACTAAGAAGAAATATAGACTGACGAAATGGAATATTATTAGGGATCAGGGTGGCTTAGGTATGAGGTTATTGAAATTAAAAACAAGTGTTTATTAAGCAAGGTTTTTTTTAAACTACTTAATGAAGAAGGTATGTGGCAAGAGATAATTCGTAATAAATGCCTCTATAATAAATCGATATCGCAGGTAGAGGCAAAACGAACTGATTCTCCATTCTGAAAAGGCCTAATGAGAATTAAAGATGATTTATTTCAACGAGGCTATTTTGAGGTGGGGGATGGGTCACTGTCCGATTTTGGGAGGACATTTGGCTTGGGGACACATCTCTAGCGCAACAATATCCATTATTATATAACATTGTTCAATACATAAATTTTTTGGTTGCAAATTTTTTAAGTCGTATACCTCTGAATATTGTATTCAGAAGGACCTTAGTTGGAAATAAGTGGAACGAATGGATACATATATGTTAGAGATTGATGGCAGTTCAACTAACTGATAATCCTGATAAATTTGTATGAAATCTCACGGAAGATAGTTTGTTTACTGTCAAATCCTTTTATTTAGACCTCATGAATGGAGGCACGGTATACTTGCGCAAATACCTATGGAAATTCAAAATACCCCTTAAGATAAAAAAATTCATGTGGTTCCTAAGAAACAAACTTCTTTTAACTAAATACAATCTTGCAAAACAAAATTGGCATGGGTGTAAAAAGTGTTGCTTTTAACTGTAACCTATAAGGTGGTGGTTGTATGCCCCACCTTCTTATATTATAGTAAAAAAAGTATTGCTTCTGCGACTCAATGGAGACCGTAGAACACTTATTTTTATCATGTCCCTTTGCATGCATGATTTGGTGTATTGTTTTCTTTGCTTATAATTTACCCCCACCATCCAATATTACTAATATGTTTGGTAATTGGTTTAATGGGGTGGATAAGAGAGATAAAGCAAGAATACACATTGGCATTTCTCCTTTATGCTGGTCCATATGGACGTGTAAAAATAGTATTGTTTTTAACAGACAACAAGGCACAAATTTTATGCAGATTATTCGAATCGCGGTGCACTGGATTCAGTTTTGGTTATGCCTACTCATGATAGATCAGCGGGCACCCATGGCTATTATATGCAACAGGCTGCTGTTGGTTACTCGGGACTTCTATTTTCAGTCTACTGGGTGACGGCCTATTAGTAGACTTCAAAATGGATAGTTTTTTATTGCTTTTCATCTTTCTTTGGTTGATACTTGTCTCAACCATCGCTGATACTTGATCGTAATAATTTGAAGTGTTGAATTTGTGAACCTCGTAATAAATCTAATAAATTAGCAGTGTGCATCAGTTGATGCAGAGTCCGAGACAAAGCTCCCCATTTCAAAAATAGTACATCTTATGCACCCTCGTTGTTCTCTCTGCTGCCTTGGCGTTCAGGCGGCGTGTGACTGTTTGATATTCTGTGGGTCCCATGTATCCCACGTGTCCTGTTGTGTGGCCTCCACTTATTCCCGTTATCCAGGTGGAAAAAATCAAGCGGGAAACAGACATCCCATGTCCATCCCACCTGCAGAAATTTTCGTTGATAAATTCATATAAACTAGATAATACCCCACGCTTTGCTGCGGGAATTTGTTATCGTTTCCTAAGCACATAGGGTGAAAATTGAATGAACAATAGAAACAAATTTCATGCATAGGCTGGTATTATATTTGTGTTATATACATGAATTTGTAGCCTAAACAATACTTTTAGCAGTATCTATTAGATCTCGCTGGTAGTGGTCCCTTATTCGGTTACTGGTCATTTTAGTCATCTGGGTGCTTTGGACATAGCGCAACAACCGTGTCTTCAAGGACAAGTCATAGTATCTTCGCCGCCTTGTCCAACTCGCTCGAGATGAAGCTCAAAGCTGGGCGTTCGTGGGAGCAAAGAAGCTCAAAAGGCTGATTTGGGAGCCGCCTTGATCCCTTGGGCTACCTCTTGTTTATGTTGTTCCAATTCTTCTTTTTTCCCTTTTTGATTATCCCTTTGGCGTAATGCCTACATGTAAATATTCTACCTTCTATTGAAATCGAAAGCCAACAATTGCTGGATCTTTCAAAAAAAAAATTATGTGTAGTGAACAATGAATCTGATGGATGAGAAATTGAGAATGGATGGTTTAGTCACCAGATAGTGGTCTTGAAGCAGACTCACATTTGAAATTTAAAAGCATCTGCGTGTTTTCTTTTGAGATTCTCATGCTGGAAAACAAAAGAAGACGACAACACATTATGTGAAGGAATATGTATACAATGTTAATCAATGTAGATATAGTGAGCCAAAAACTAAATAGAGTAAAATCAGGCGGTTATACAGAAATTTATTTTAGTTGTTGGATGGAAACCTGTAACTATGACATTAGAAACACCATAATGGCTATGAATAAATTCATTTACTTGTATTAAAAACAGCAACAGTTACTTTTCTCCATAATAAATATAGAGAAAATCATGTTGGTACATGTCTAGTTGAAATAGAGGAATTCTTGTCTGCAAGCAACACATTACCTTGACCAAAGAATAATTACCTGAGATGTAAAGGCTGATTAGGACCTGGTCACGATATTTGTTAAAAATTCTTCATATAGCACGATATTATTATTGAAATTTGGCATCTAGCATATACAGATTTGTATGTGTTATGAAAAATAACGTGGACACTGACTCATCTGGAAGGAATAGAGAAAATATCGGCATGGTACTGTAGAATAAGATGACAGTAAATAAGCACTATAGTAGAGGACATTCAGAGATAGAGATAGAACAATTCCAATCAATGAACCCTGCATAAAAAAACCTTCCTTCCTTCGTAACAACGATCAGATGGCCAGAAAAGAATGTGTAAAGAAAAGGAAGAAAACACTTGTCACAAATCTAGCAAAATAATCACATGTATCAAGTGGATCTAGATGAGGGCACAACAATAGAAAACAATAAACACCAACCGAGGACTCTTTCACATAGGCAGGTTGGTAGTAGTGAGAATAGCTATAGTGTCATTCATTCGCTTATGGAAGAGATTGATCATTTTCTGCAGCATCTAAATGATTATTTTCAACATTTTTACAAATCTAATGCATTGTTCTGCCATCTTTAAATTGGGTACTGGACATATTATGGAAATCAATTTCTGCAACTTGGTAGAAATCAGCACTAAAAGGGTGGGTAAGTGCTCCTTGATGAGCTCGGTGTTCCTAAATTTTGTGTTAGATTTTTGGCATCATGTGTGAGCTCCGCTGCGATGTTCATGGTGCGAACGTGATCTGCCGGAGTTGTTCAGGATACACAATGTTCTCTATGAAGTGTCACCTGCGGAAAGCACACACGTATACAGAACTCAGGCCACGTATCAGCTCAAGGCAACGTAATAATCTGATAATGAACAACATATACTCTAGCAGAGAATGACTGTGAAAGGGTACCGGCTAGCAGATGATGAGCGAAGACATTTTTGTCCAGTCAAGAACGTTGGTTATCTCGTGGGCGGCAAAATCTCAAGGAAGACCGGGTTTCGTGGATGGGGAGGACGGAACGAAGAGCCTCCGGGGCATGGGCAAGAGCATCATGTGTGCCTGTGTGGGTAGAATAGGAATGGAGGAGCTGTGTTTCATAAATTGGTGAGCAACTCACCGCTTACTCCTGGAGTTCTTCGGCGGAGAAGATGGGAAGATTAATCCATCGGTTTCTTCTGAAAAAATAGTGTGTCAAGAGATGAATCGGATCTGTTGTAGAATACACTAATATAAGAAGTGAGGAATAATTAATTGGCTAGTAATTGGGGAGTTAAATAGAACAACTGTTGCGCTGCCATTTATCCGAGAACATCACAACAGGACCCCTCACGTGGGCAGAACGCCTGAGGTGGCAATTGATGAGTTGTATGTAGAGCTTAGGTGGTAGGCTAGGATTGCTCGGAAATGTTTGATTAGGTGGCATAGCTGCATGGCGAGCGAATTATCTTAGTGGGGTTGATATTCTTAGTTATATAAGATATAGGATGTGTGCCGCACAAAAATAACAAAAAATGCGCTGATGTATAACTGCAAATAATTAGCCAATTCCAATTTTGACCGAACACATTTGTCCGCCCGAACAAATAATTAACCAATCCCGGTGGAGCAACTCGTCTTGATCTCGTCGCTATAAAGCTAGGACGAGTTGGTATCCCAACGTCTATTCGACTTGCCGGATGTGCCTGCCGGACGTGAGGACTAGGCATCGGTGTACAACCCGCGCCGGCCAAGGTGAATCTCTTCATCTCCCTCTATCATTTTTAATCTTGAAGGAATTTGCCACCACAAGTTCTCTATCATAGTATTCTTTTACTCTAGATAATTCTAGAGTGAAAGTCTCCTTAAGAGATTCTTTGGTGGTTTGTTCTTCTTCAAGGAAGTCCTTTAGTTGAGCAAGTTCATTAGCATACTTACGCTCACACGCAAACTGTCCATCAATTAAGTTTTCTTGCTCCTCAATAAGATCATTGCCTTCTATAGTATAATTCAAGATTTCAATAAAGTTGGAGGAAGCAATTTTATGTTTGAAGAGAGCGCTATAGACAACCTCTCCCATTTTCTTAATAGAGGTAATATCATACTTACCTCGATAATAATCATTATCATTCTCAACCTCATCATCATCATGAGATACAATGGGATCCAAACAGGTTACCTTTGTTTCCTTAGTGAGAACCGGAGGAAGGTGATGATGAGATTGCACTTGTAGCTCTATTCAAGACCTTGTTTTGGCCCATAGAATCTTCATTTTCCTCTACATGGTTAGCAACACAAGCACTAGAGAAAATAAAAACATTTTTATCATGGAAACAAGACAACACAAGCATATCATCATGAGATTTATTCAAGCCATTACTATATGATATGCAAGGACTATCAACACTACCATGTAAGGAGTTGTGAGTGCTAGAAGTTTTCAGGTCCGAAGATAGATCATTGCAACTAGATATGGATGAAGGATTACAAATAGTAAGCACACTATTCACATTGCAATTTCTATCACCACTCACCATATCATTACCTTGTGAAAAATCACATGTTGGTGAAGTGGTAGACGATGAGAACTCATCTCGACCGGAAGTGGAAGCAACACAATCATCCTCAATAATGTTGGACTTGCTATATTTATCTTGAAGCTTGGTCCATATTTCATGAGCATTCGAATAAGGCATGATAGAAGAAAGAACTACATTGCTCACAACAAATAAAAGAATATTAGTAGTTTGAGCATCTATATGACAGTCCATCTTCTCCTCTAAAGAATCGTTTTGGGGATCCATAGGAGAAGAGAAACCCATATATAGATATTCTTCGATAATTGGGTGAATGTCCCGAAAATAATCAACCATGTGAGATTTCCAAACATCATAATTTGTGCCATCAAATATATAGAAGGAATCATTCTCAAATCCCCTAGTCGACATCTTTACTCTCAAGGCGGTGAAGCCAAAAATGAGAGACCGGGCTCTGATACCAATTGAAAGGATATAGATGTCGCCTAGAGGGGGGAGGGTGAATAGGCGATTAAAACTTTTCCGAGGGGCTCAACAAAGGCGGAATAAAACTAACGTTTACTTTGTTAAGAATAAAACCTAGAACAATCTAGGGTTCACCTATGTGCACCAACAACTTATGCTAAGCAAGACAAACAACTATGTGATATCAAGATATATACTTCAAGCACGAATGCTATCATAAAGTAAAGTGCATAAGTAAGAGCTCGGGTATAGAGATAACCGAGGCACGCGGGGACGACGATATTTTACCGAGTTCCTACCAACATGGAGTACGTCTCGTTTGGAGAGGGGGTGGTATCTAACCACCTACGCCACAAAAGGCCTCCCTTATTCTCTGGTGAATCTCACCCCAACGGGATTGATCCACGCTTCCACTATCGGTGCACTTGTCGGTGGCAACCGGAACCTCTCACAAGGTTGGGGCACTTCTCCACAACTTAATTGGAGGCTCCCAACAAACGCCACCAACAACAAACGCCACCAAGGCCACAAAACCGTCTAGGGTTCCAAGAACCCATGAGGGACAAGCTCCAATGAGTAAATCAAACCAAATCCTCCGAGGAGAACTCAAACAGATGCACCGAATGCAAATGGCAAGAACACCACAAAGATGCTCTAATCCCTCACTCTCAAGTTCTAACAAAGCTACTAAAGCTATTGGGGGAACAAGAGAGGAGGTATCAAAGAGGGACACAAAATCCCCCAAAATTTAGATCCCCAAAGATACACTCACAAAGAGATGAATCGGTTAGTTCAAATCATGGATCTAGATTTCCTCTCTCTTCCACTCAAATATGGGAAAGAATCATCAGAGGGGAAGAGATTAATCAAGCAAGAGAGTGGGAGAAAATATGGAAAAGCTTAGACTAATAGAGGAGAAAAAAGGTGTCTAAACTGAAAACGGGCAAAGCATATTTAACGGGTCGGACAAATTCTGCCCGTTGGGGCTAAAAAGACGGTCCGGTCTGGTAGTACCGTTTTCACCTGGTACTACCAGTCCTGTGCATACCAGTGCCAGGCACAGCGCGCGCGTGCGAGGACGTGAGCAGCAGCAGCGGGGCCCGCGCGGGGCCAGCAGAGCATGCGCGCAGCAGCAGCAGCTAGGCATGCATGCGCGCGCAAAGAAGCAGGTAGCTGGGCCCAGCGTGGCAAGCGAGCAGTGGCATCGCGCGCGAGCGGGCGACAGTCGCAAGTCAACGCGTGCAGCGCGCAGGGGAAGCGGGATTTGCGGGGCATGCGCGCAGTGGCGATGGAATCGAGGCGGCTGCGCGCGGGCGCGCGATCTGCAGCGCGGCAAGCCGCTGCAAGCAAGCGGGTCAACACGAGCATGCATGCGTGGGGCCAGCGCAACGCGCGAGGCGAAGCGGGCGATTGGCGAGCATGCAGAGCTAGCTAGCTGGGCCGAGTCGCGCGAGGTGATCCTGGGCCGGCCGGTACTACCGGCCTGCTCGGGCGGTAGTACCGGGCCGGACCGGTTCAGCCGGATGCGGGTGCCGGGCCAGACTGAGAATGAGCGGGCTGGGTCAGGCGCGTTCGATACTGGGCCCGGTAGTACCGGACGTCCCTGTAACACTGTTTTTTCGTTTTCTTTTTAGAATTAAATCGGCAAATATTCAAACAGTCATAACTTTTAAACGGTAGCTCCGATTGATCCGATTCCAATTGCGTTAGAAAGAAGACAAGTTATCCTATAAAAGAGGACGACCACTAGTGGAAAAGGGCCTATAGTCCCGGTTTGTAAAGGCCTTTAGTACGGATTTTGCACCCGGGACTGTGAAATCGGGACTAAAGGCCCCCTATCTCTAGTCCCGGTTTGTTACAACAAGGGACTAGAGGTCACCGCATGGGCCACCGCATGGCAATTTTTATAGCGGGGGACGAAGGAACTTTAGTCCCGGGTCGTAATACGGCCCTGGACTAAAGATCTTTTTTCAAATATTCTTTTATTTTTTTTCGATTTTTCTTGAACTTTTGAATTATTTGACTCGTAATCCTCTCACTTAGAACATTTTTAGCACTAAGTATATTTAATCTTAGGTCAAATTACACTTGTGGTAAACTTCTCGGCCGGTCACCCATCCTAGCACTACTTCACCCTTAGCATGCTTAACTTCTCTGTTCCATCAGGATGTCCTCGCGCGAAGCCCATTTGTACCTTGTTGTTAACACTACCATATCTATCCTATTAGGCCATATCAATATGCCATACATTTTATTTTTGAAATTACAAACAACTATTTTAGTAAACAACAATAAATAAGTAATAATAATATTTTAATCCAATGAAAGTAAAAAAATAAATAAAATGATATTTTATTCTTTTTTTGCTATTTATTCATTTAATATGGCATAAATAATATCTTTAAATCTGTAAATCGAAATTCGACAAATAATATATCCATAGTTATCAAAAAATGTGAGGAATCTAAATATGGAATAAATAAAATTGCAAAAAAATTAATTTTTAAAATAATTTTTTTCCTTTTCGAATTTTAAAAATCTAATATAATCCAAAATGGCCTAAGGCTGTTGAAATCGAACTCACAATTTTTTCCACACATTTTGATAGGTCGTATATTTTTTTTCATATCGTACGCAAAAGTTATAGCCAATTTAAGTTTCCTGCCTGGCCCGCACCCCTTTAGTCCCGGGCCGTATCACGGCCCGGGACTAAAGGCTGTTGCTCGTGCCCGAACCCCTTTAGTCCCGGTCTGCGATCCGGGACTAAAGGTCCGAAACGACCCGGGACTAGAGTTTCCTCAGGCTCCTAGCCACCAAAAACGATACAAACCGGGACTAGTGCTCATACTAGTCCCGACCCGTAACAAATCGGGACTAGTGTTAGACTCTAAATCGAACCGAAGACCCTTTTTCTACTAGTGTACATCCATTGAAAATATTGGTTATCACCAAGTGAGAATGTATTAAGTACAATAATGTAAGATACCTCACTTGGTGAGAAACCGAAAAACCGCATAGATCAAAATCGCAATAAGATATAAAAGAGAGATCCGATTTTGATGAACAAGAGCTTGTTATGGAGATTACCACAAGCTCTATATCCTCACATGGGTAAGACCAAATAACAACCAACTACGATGATGCAAGTATGCAAAGGTTTGAGCTCTCTCCGAACGATGTGACCGAGTTACTCATTCGAGAGCCCCTCTTGATAGTACGGCTATCTATCCTAAACCCGGTCTCCCACTAGAAATATGAGACCGGCAAGAGGGAAAACCCTATCAATATTATACCTTTGCCTTGAGAATTCCACTTGAGCTTGATGTATACAATCTTGCCCTTCTCAAGATGGAACGCCTTTCTTAATTCCTCATCATCGATCCATGATCACCGAGGATGGCAAGCATCAAACATGAGATCTTCTATAGACTTTGAGCTTGCACAACACATCTTCTTCTTTCGTCATCTATCTTGAAGCCAACACATGCTCCAAGCGATGCCAATGGACAAATCCTACAAGTGCAACTTAATACACACATTAGTCAATAAAGATTGTCATCAATTACCAAAACCACACATGGGGGCCCACATGTTGTTTCAGCAATACAAGCATAGTCCATGTGACAGGCGAACTAAGTAAGAGTGAGTAAAGTGTGTACCTCGAAGTTGATGCATGTTGGCTTCCAGCGCTAGGTGCTGTTGGATAAGAAGGTTAGCGCTATGCACAAAGGGATGCAAAATAGAAACAGAAGCAAATGACCAAGAAAAACATCAGAAAAGGCTCAGGGGCTACGCCCCGCAAGAGTAAAATCGACCAATAGGTCATCCGAAAAGGGCTCGGGGTTTCCCTCACAAGATAAAATTACAAACTACTTACGTGTTCAGGCGGGGACTCCGAAGTTCCGCGTGCGGTCTTCTGAGTTACGGCTACCCGAGCTTCTCGCTTGGAGAGGTTCGGCTCATCGTCCTCAGAGTCGGCCAACACCAGAGAGGGAGGAACCGTCGGTTTTGACTCCCCTACAACTTCCTTAGTACCCTCACTAAGAGGCTCCTCCGAAGAATGGCTGCAAGGAAAAAGCTGGATCAGACAAACAACATACATTACTCAGACAAATGACAGTAAATAACTCAAGTGAAGATACTTAGGAATCAATATCCGACAAGTTGAAGACGAGCGTCGCCTTCTCTTTCATCTTCTTCTTGGCTGGCGGCTGCGGCGCCATCGCTCGAATAGGCATGGTGGGGAAAGGTGCAGAGGAGGCACCTTCATCCTCGCCATGCTGCTACAAGAAAGATGGACCCCTTGGAGTAGGCGGAGTCTAAGCATCCGAAGACTCGCTCCAGGAACGCTTTCGGGTCCGCCCCTCGCTCGGCTCGGGGGCTTCCAAGGTCGGAGATTGCACCGGAGGAAGTTTGGACTCAGAATCCACAACTTTGTTGTCCGGCGCTACCAGAAATTTCTGGGGTAGCGGGGGCATCATACCAGCTACCTTGAGATCCTGCAAACCAAAGACGAAAAAGAGTGTGATTAGTAACACTAGTCATAAGCTAATAGCACTCGAAAAACGCGCAACACGCATAACACAAGTCTCCACATGAGGGACCGCATTTGCAGCGCTGAAAGGGCAGTCAAGGACTTCCTCGGGAGGTCCTCATCGGCCTTGAACTTCAGCAGAGGCCGAAGGTCCCTATCGAGGTCGCCCTTGGACAACTCCTCGGATGAGACCCTCGTCGAGTCGTTGCGGACAGTATAAAGAAACATCGGATGCACCCTCGCTTGGAGCGACTGCACCCGACGCTTCAGGAAGGTGCGGAGGATATCCACACCGTTGACCTCTTTCTCAGCCACCATCCGGAGCGCCTCCACGCGAAGGTAAAGCTCCTCCACCTCCGCTACTTCGCACTCAAAGATATGATTCTTCCAGGATCTCTTCGGGACGATCTTCTAGGAGGAGTCGAAGGGAGCAAGGCCAAAATCTTGTATGTCCACCTTGGCATCGCAGATGTAAAACCACTTCTTCTGCCAGTACTAGACGGACTTGGACATTGAAAAGGAGAAGAAAAGAATAGAAGATCGAATAAAAATGATGCAGCCACCGATCGGATAGACTCCGTCGGTGCCAGTCTGCCTCTTCACGGAATAGAGCTTCCGAAAAAGGCCAAAGTGCGGATCGATACCGAGCCAACACTCGCAGAAAGTGATAAAGCAAGCGATATGGAGGAGAGAATTGGGAGAAAGATGATGAAGTTGGATCCCATAAAAGAAAAGGAGTCCACGAAGAAAATCGTGGACAGGAAAAGAGAGGCCTCGGATGACAAAGGCAAGCAACATGAGCCGAAACCCTTCGGGTGGATGCGGGATTACCTCATCACCGGGAAGGATGACGTCGTCCTTGTTTTGCGGGATCAAACCCGCATCGCGCAGCTTGCGCAGGTAGGTGTCGCGCATCTCCGTGCGCCTCCACTTGCCATCAGTAATACGGGAGGTAGCGGCAACCTTCTTGCCGCTGGCGGCGGCGCTCGAGCCGGCCCCGGTGGCGACCTTCCTCAACTTGCCCATCATGTGGCGCCGAGTGCGGCGGTGCGCGCGGAGAAAAGACGAGAGAAACGAACGAAGAATTTCCAGTGCGCAGTGCGAAAGAGGAAATGCTAGCGAAAATGGAGGCAATGGAGAGAAAGCAAATGGCAAAGGGTAAAATGAATTCACTGTTTACCCACGGCATTAAAGGACGAAGATGACGAAGAAGAGCGTTTGATCCAGAAGACCTAGCGCGTATGCAAGATCCAACCCTACACGTGTCAACACAGCAACGAACCGTCGCCAGCACGCCGTCCACCACGCACGGAAACCGAGGAGACTCCGTAATTCTCGCCACATTTGCGCGTGACAAGTCAACTTCAAGTCAGGCGGTGGGACCCACAATTGTCCTGTCGCGTCATCTCTGCCGCCGCAGACGGTTGAGATCATCAATCGTCACCACTGAAGTCATCAAGACTAAGCTAGCAACGGCTGGAAATTTTTGGCTGACAATCAAGTACTCACTCGAATCTACGATTCAAGTAACTACTCGGGGGCTACTCCTATCAGGAGCGCTAGCCGCGCACCTGAGAAAAGACTAAGGTAACTACACCTCGCAACTATCTTCGAGTCCTACGTCGAGTCTACGACTCCACTAAGGACTCGGGGGCTACTCCCATAGGGAGGATTGGTCGAGCATCCGAAAAAATTGTGTCCTTCTAACCTAAACTGAAAACAACTGAACTAAAGTATCTGCTCAAGTCTACGACTCGAACAGACACTCAGGGGCTACTCCCATAGGGAGCGCTGGCCGTGCACCCTATGAATTCTTCGACTGCGATCCTTCGGATCCAAATACGACAAAATATTTTTGATAACTCTGCCCAAATCAACGCTAAGTGAGAAGCAGTCTCCTTGACCACCCGAAACACCTCCGCGGTGATATAATTTCGGATGCTGCGTCTGTGACACAAAGATAAGCCCTACAGATCTCATCTGATGGCCTGGTACCACACCTGACTGCGCTCTACAAGAAAACTTCCGTGTCAACAGACACGACAAAAAATCCTGACAGACGCGTTGGGTACATCATTTGAAAATCACTAGGATTCAACTCCTATAAGACCTCAACGGCCTGAGTCGAATTACGACAGCATTCGTTCCAAATTCGAGTCCGGGGACTCGAGTTTGATGAACATCGTGTTGTTTTGTCCTATGACAGTTAACTGGCACTGATCCGTCAGGAGAGTCAGGCACATGCATCAACAATCCCTATAAACTAAATATTTTCTCTTTAAAATAACAGGCTCAAACTGCACCCTAAAGATTGAAGAGTCCTTAGCCGAATCTACGATTCGACTGAACAATCGGAGGCTACTGACATGGTTATACCCCACGGGTACACGACATTGGCATACCTAGTCCAGCCCAAGAAAGGCCCACGACAAGATACACGGCATGTGGAGATTTCGGGTTGCCCAAGCTCATGACGCCTTCAGATCATTGGAGAACAAGACTAGAGTAGATAGAATTTGAAAGGGGACAAACCCTAATCTGTAACCGACTCGACCTACACCCGAGACCTTCCTATCTATATAAAGGCCAGGAGGGCACGACGAGGAGGACCTCAACTCACCTCATACGCACATCACGCTAGATTGCATCTGCGCACCTCTCTAACCTTCGGTTCTGCCGTAATCAAGAGCATACAAGCAGGAGTAGGGTTTTCCCTCCGGGGGCCTGAACCTGGGTAAACCTTGTGTCCCCGTGTTGCTTGTCTGTTAACCGTTCCGTGATCTCCAGCATCCCCATCTTCTCCAAAACCCAAGTCCATAACAATGGGCATTAATGAGATCGAACCTCGTCAATTTATGCCGACATCAGCGTACACTCGTAGGAGATCGACCTCAACCCAAAAGAGCTCGACTCTTCCATGAAGGATATGGAGGAGGAGATCAATCGCAAGGAGCGGGCCGACAAGGCCATCACATCCTATCAGGTGTTCGTCGCCATCTGGTGTGTGATGGAAGAAGAACAAACCAGAGCATCTCCGCCTAAGCCACGGGACAATAGGAAGGGACCTGCTGATAATGCCGACAATGTTCAGGCAAAGGCCATGCCTCCTCTAGCCATTCCAGTGCAACAGTCGCAGGAACTCCTTACCGGTCCAAGCAACGCCAATCCCGCAAATCTGCCGCCACCACCATCTACGTCTGCGGCTGCCCAAATCACTCCAGTTGATAGAGTGGTGTACGACAACTTGCTCGTCGAGCCTATGACCGTGGCCCATATACGGAACTTTGTCCAGCTAGATGAGAAGCGCCAACAACTATTTGGAAGACGCGCAGGCCATCGCGGAACAAGGCGTAACATCAGATCGAGATCTGGCCAAGGCGCAGAAATCGATCGAGGCGGCTCAAGCCATGGAGGCCGAGTCCACGACTCTGCTCAAGCAGCAAAAAAATAAGAAAGCTCCAGCTCATGTCATCAACGATCCTGGCGTATGACGCAACTTGGGGCGGGCTCCTTTGAAGCTGGTGCAAGCTAAGCTATACATTAACAAAGATGGAAATCAAGTCATGCCCACGCCCGCCCTCAACTTGGCTGTCGCCAAGACTCTACTAGGGCAGGATAGATCACCCGTAGTTGTGGATCAGGTCTATGACCTCGTCACAAAGGATGTCAAACAGCAGGAGAAGGCCATCCCTCAGAGGCTAGAGTCAGACCCGGCATATTGCCAGTCTAGCGCTCCTAAGAAGCAAAGGGAAAGATCTCCACACGAAGTCGAATCTCAAACGGGTTCATCAGAACAAATACAGAGGGATGAACGCAATAAGGCTGATGCTATCTCCATATCTTCCGACCACGGAGGCAAGGCTCACCCTAGTCGCTCGCCCCCACCGCTCCGATCTTCCCGACATCACGAAGACCCAAAGGCTCACCACCGCACGAGCATACCTCCACCTAGACGCCCCCAGAGCAGCATCGTCATCCGCAAAAATGTGGAGCAGCCTCGTCATGACGGAGAGCGCAGTGGCAACCACGGGCATAGGAGCAGGTCGCACCATGACCCTCCGCGTCCGACAAGCAACCGCGACTGGCGTGAGCGGCCGCAGGAGGGCAATAGCAAGAAGGCTAACCCACTCCCGCCTCCACCTCCATCACCCCTAGAATCCTCCATGGCAGAGGAGGACCGCGTTGTTCATGCAACCCTTCCCGTGGAGGCGACAAGAAAAAAAGCAAACCCGGAGCCATACGATGGATGTTCACGCTTGGACAAGATTTAGGAGTCATGGGAAAGACAATACTTAGGACATGTTGCTTTGGCTCTGTAATACGGGCCACAACTTACCCCAAGGATTTCCGGATTGATAAGACAATCAAGCCCTATGACGGCACTGCCAGGCCAGCTACGTGATTACATGATTACATTGCTCTAAACTACAACTCCAAATCTACTGTCTCCGCAACACCATCTGGTACTAACATGAGCAAGGGGTGTTGGTGCCAGGGACATACCAGAGGTGAAGCGGTTGGTCCAACTGATCAACTTTGAAGACAATGACATTAAAGTGATCAGACTGTGGGGAACAAGTGGTAATCTTGAACAGACGTCCATTGTCGGGAAAGCCTATGAGAATTCTGATGTCAAAGAGATTTCCATACCGGGCATGGATTAGGAGGATATGACCTTTCAATCCAATAGAATTTGTTCAGATTCTTAGATTTTATTTCAAAATGGGGTGCAAATTGTCGGCTCAACATTTTACACAGGAGGTCTTTACTTTCTATTTCATATAAATCATGGATATTACGTATATTTATTAGTGGGTGCATGGATATGACTTTTTGTGATTTCCTATAATAAGATGTACACTAATTGGTGTCAAATTTTCGTTTGTACCAATTTTAACCATATTTATTGTTCTTCGTTCACAAATCTGACCTTTATAATTCTCGAACGATTTATGTAAGTGGAACCATGTGCGATATTAGAGCAGCCACTTGCGTTCTCGTAAAACTTAATCAAACACATTTATGGAAGCATAATTGTGTGCGTCATTCTCATATGCCTCTAGCGTACTTCACCATGCCGCTCGCGCTCCACATTGATGATATGAAACTTGAAGATCAGTTAATAATATTTGCACATAGGTCTAGGGTTTTAATCAAGGACTCTGCTAACGCGCGGTGCCGCACATATGTCTATCCGTGTGGCGGCCGTATTCGTCCACGCGCTGTGTTTGCTTTTTACTTTTAACCGAGTGTTCTTCCATGCACAACATAAATGCAATGTAAAAAAAGATGCATGCTGCCCTCCTGCATGTCTATGTATAAAGCTGCATGCAAAGCAACTAAATGCTAGCTAGTACAAAACATTTTCCATAATGCATCAGACGATAGCTTATTCGATTTCTCAACTAAAATCTCATGATGTCCTGTTTAGCTAGCATAAAACAGAGCGTAGCTGCCACTTGCCAGATAGTATACTTGATTGGCTAAATAATTGTACTTATTGTCAGAATACTTAAACTTGATTGCCTGATTTATTAAACTTAAATACCATAATAGTTAAACTTGATTGTCTGATTTATTAAACTTGATTGCCGGAATAGTTAAACTGGATTGACAGAAAAATTACTTCAATAAAATATGCTTACCGGCTCACCCGAGCATAGTTGCCAGATAAGCAAAATTTGATTACCATATTTAAACAAAATAGGATCATTAGTTAATTACTACGTAGCTGCCAGGTTAATTTTATCTAATTGTCATATTCATAGTGCCTGATTGCCAGGTTAAATCTCCGCCCGGCTGCTTCTCGAGAAAGAGAAAAGATAGGGAGTGAATGAGTGGTACAGAGCAATTCATGAGAGGATAAGGTTGGTTAAAAATATATATACGAGCTTTATATGTGGATCGGTCGCCCGGCCGCCCGACCGCCGCGATCGCGGCGCGCATATTCATATGGGTGCCGCCGCACGGTACTTGTGTGATGCGGCGCTGCGCGTTAGATTTTCCCGTTAATCAAACATGATTGCCGTTCTTGTAACAAAAGACCGTCAACTTAGCATATTACATGCATATATAGGTTGTAAAATACCTAATAACTATGTACTAATTAAACATCCTCCTTGTCGTCAGAGCATACGACGACGACGGCATCAGGGATTGCTACGCCATTCCTGGAGCCTAATGCTTCGTCCTCGTCAGCCTTGCACTTTTACGCAATGGCCTTTCAAACCCACACAATCCAGTCGAACCTATCGACGGGAAACTACGGACATGCCACTATGCGGACGGTCGCTTATCCTTCTTATTGTCACGCAGACATGCTCGCACCCGCTCCTCGCGAAGAGACTCGAGGGACTGCTCCACTACGCAATGCACCGCTGCTTCCTCACGGCTTGCCGACATGGTGGACTACACCACTATGTTCTCTTGGATCTCCTCCTGCTACACTCCATCCAGCTCATCCTCACGTCCTCGCCCTCCTCCAAATTCCTTTCGAAGTAGTTCGAGTAGGACTAGACGAAGTACGAACGGGAGGGGAGCCGCCACCATGGTCCGGCGGGGTGCTTTTTCCTCCCCTAACAGAGAACCCTCCTCAACACGGCGACAATGCGCCGACTAGACTATCACATGCAAGAGACGAACGGTCTTCGTACTATGAGCCATATCAATGTGTGTCTACGTGGCCTAGAGTTGCAGTGTTGAGATTTATAGAGCCGGCCGCCGCCATCTAGGAAGGTGCGTCGTCTCAAACATGTGGCACGCTGGAGGAAGGCGAGTAGGATTAGGGCCGGCTCTATGTTTTGCGGAACCCTAGTTTGAAGTTAACAACATGGGTCCTAAGGCTAACGTATACATATGCATAACTAGAAATATATACATATATGTATCTACTTGCACTTGCTTCATTTTGATTATCGCCATTCACATCAACATTACTTGCTATTGGAAAAAGACCATTTAAAGCACATTTTTGTGATTCAATAAGTTCAATCTCTCACTTTGTTTTATTCCTTTTCTCAGCGCCAGACTTATGTCACATCATATTTCCCTCACAAGATCCTATTTGTGGCATGATTGGGGGAACTTGTGGACGCCATAGATCCCTCATATAGCTAGCTAGTGGTGATGCTCCAGCGTGCAGCTACACCATCAATGGGCATGATTACACAATGGGAAACTATCTTAGTGGCGTCATATATCCTTTGTAGTCAATATTTGTGAAGACCATTCATGAGCCAAAAATACAGAAGGATCTGTTTTTTCACGGCTCAAGAGGCATGACGAAAGGACATTGACATAGATTTCTATGTTTTGCAAGCTATGCTTGCTATTGTTAGAGGTCATGCTCGTTTTTTGGACAACAAATCCCGTAATAACATTATGACATGTTTTCTGATTCTTTACAATATGACCATCGAGGATGAGAGACAATTAAACTTAAAGTTCTTCTACGATAATGTTGGTATCAGAAGAAATCCAGATCATATCCAAGCATTTGTTCATACATACCGGGAGATTGCAGACTCTGCCTCGCACATCCGGCTTCAACATGATCTCATTGACCATCACTGTAGTTGCATGACCAGTAGGCCGCCACTTCTTCTCATTTCATTTCATATTCATTCATGTGAGATATGAACCATTATTTGCATTCCAACCATTTATGAACCATTATTTGCATTCCAACCATTCATTATTTGGTTAACTATTTGGATTTGAACTATTGATGTAATTTAAATTATTATTGTGTTGTATAATGTTTAAACAATAATATTTTAGTTTATATTGTTTTCATTTATATATTTTACTACTGTAAATCACACAATATGTTGAGAAACAATTTTTGATATCTCGCGGATGTTGCGGACAAGAAGATCAGATCTGCTCGGCCACGACACTCGCGAGACCTTAAATGTGTTTGCCGTAGCGTTTATCCATGTTTTAAAGACCCACGTTTAAGGGGTATGCTAGAGATGTTGATATAGCAATGGTGTTCGTCAGAACTGCATCAGTGATGCTATTACAATTATCGTGCCGATGACCTTTAAAAATGATGCAAAGGTTTTCCTGAATTAGGTATATATGTACTACTCCCTCCGTCCAAAAGAGATGCCGGAGGGTCATTTTTAGAGAAACGCCCTTGCCAAATCTTCGACACAACCTGCAGTCACCTGCGTCTTCTTCTTCCAGTCGCCACCTGACGCCCTCCATTCCCGTCTCTCATCTAACGCCCTCGTCCTAGCCCTCGTCGCGCCTACAGTTTACCGCCGCTCCCTCACCGGCCAGCACCCCCTCTCGTTCGCGCCATGCAGCTCTTGATCTTTCCTCCCAGTCCAATCCCATCGCATCACCATGTCGCTGCACCTCTAGGCAGTTAAAATAAATTATTGGGGATTTTGGGGTAGGCGGCGACGCATCGGGTGAGGCGGACTCAGGAAGTGAAGCAAGATATATGCATCTGACTGGTACGAAGTGAAGCGCGAGATATATATGGATATGTTCGTAAAGCAAGATATATGCATATATATGACTCCTATGAAGTAAACCAAGATATATGCATATGACTGCTAGGACGTAAAGCGAGATATATGCATATATGACTCGTAGGAAGTAAGAGAGAGAAATTTCTACTCCAGTTCAATATATATTACCGGTCCGATTATTCAAACTACTCATGACAGGGACACATGGCCAAGTGCATCAGACACCCTATATATACCGCTCCTCGGAAAGAAGACAAGACAATAAGGAGTTGGACGCTATTCGAGCGAGTACACCCACTTGCCCTCGCCGGACGTGGGGAGGAAGGCATCGGAGAAGTGTACAAACCCGCCGGCTAAGGTGAATATGTACCTCTGCCCTTTCTGCGCGTCTTTACATATCGCGTTCACGTTTTGTCGGTAGCCATGGACGACGGTGTGTGTGAGTATGTGAGTTGCTTTGCGGTGGCCGGCCGGTGGTCGCTGGACGAGCATGGGCCGACGCAAGGGTCTGCCGCGCGCATTTCTGGAGCCCATCCGCTGGGTCCGCTCCCGGTCTCGAGGGCCAAGCAGCAAGGACGACGGCCAGTTTCGTCATGGCGGTGTACGTGCGAAGATCAAGGCGTGTTGCACCCCAACCCAAGCTCGAGATGCATGGTGCACCCACCCCACCTGAGGCCGCTGATGGTTGTTCAAAATGATCAAACATTAACGGTGCAGCTTGCTGAGACATGAGGAGGGGCCGAGGTGAGCTGTACGAGCACGGGGTTGCAGGGGTCCGCCGTTGGAGTGGGGGCCGGGACGGGACTCGGGAGGAGGCCAACGGCCGCGCCTGCGTCGTGTGCACAAGGAGCGTCAGTCACTCAGCCGACACGGCAACAAGCAACAGTCAGCAGCCTTTATTCGAGCAAGGTGCTGAAGGCGGCAAGAAGGAACGGACGGGTCTGTACCGGCGCCGGGGCTCCTCGAGGGCGCCCGCCGGCCGCTAGCGTCCTCTCCATCCATGTTCGAATGCAGCGAGAGCGGGCGCAGAGCAGCAGCACCTTGAGCGCCGGCCGCTGCGGCTGCGCGCGGTAGCCCCGCCTTGCTACGCGCGCGGGCCGGCCTCGGTGTACGGCGGATCAGCCGCGACGCCGGCGAGCACGTTGGCGAGCTTATGTTCATCATGATCAGCAAGCCGGCGACGCCGACGTCCGACCTGGCGACTGATTACCATTCACTCGTTACGTATGTTTCGTAACACCGGCCCTTTGCTTGGTACCCGGTCGGGTCAAACATACGCATGGACGATGTAGCGTTCTGATGGGCCTCGATCGAAATCCCAGAACGGCTGTAGTAGTTTATACTTTTCTTGGACACTTGCTTAGTGGATTTTGGCATCGTGTGCACGTACGCGCAGCCAGCGCACCATGCCAACGCACACAGGCATCATCATCAGCTGCAAACTGGAGTTTTTCGGTGCGTGGGTTTCCCATGTGGTGTACCGTGTTTATCCATTTTATTTGCGAACGGTTTTTTATAGTGTATAGCTACAATCCAAACAACAACACGATAAAATCTATTACAGTACAAGCAGCCAGCCTTGTAAATTTGACCTTTCTCTCGTTTTATTTTTGTATGTAGTGGCATTTTTTGATTTCCAAAGCTTACAGTGTCAAATTTAATTAGGATTAGAGTATTGCATGCCCCAGCAATTCTTTTGCCAAAAATAAAATCGCAAGGGAATTCAGTTGGTCGAGAGACGACTGGAATTTGCATGCCGGCCGGTGCTACCTTAGCTCTACACCACATGTACCGTACGTAAAATCGAGTGGTATTTTGCGGTTCTTTACTCCACTCTCCGTAAGAATCAGTTCAATTGATCTGCCAGAGCCCATCGTTTCAGGGTATAACCAAGCATTATTTTCTGTTTACTACATTTGCAGAAAATGGCGGGAGCTGGAGCTAAATCTGTTGCCGCTCAGATCCTGAGTATCCTGTTAAACATCGGCACCCTTGCACTTCGCATTATAAATACATAAGTATAAGAAAAGACGAAAAACATGATTACGGGAGCTTCTTTTCCAACTAGTTTGTAAGCTTACGATGGCTCCGTGTCTATCTTTTTCAGGTTCATGGGTTCAAAATATAATGATGAACTCGAGTTAGTCTTTATCAATTTCTCGCTGCTAGACAATTCCGTCAGCTGTTCCAAGTTGTTCTTCATCACCGCGTACCATGTTGCTCATACCGAGGGGTCTATAGTGTTTGCGTCCGTCTGTTTGTTGGGGTCATGCCTTATCCTTTTCACTATTATGATTCATCTATATAGGAACTACAAAACCTGGGCAAGGATCTGGGTAAGATTTCGTGAATGTTATATCCTCTATAATGCAGTTATGTTACGATTTGATCCGATAATCGACTTTGCACCATTTTTCACAGATTGTCGGAATGGCGACCTTACTGGCGGTTGGAATTGGCTTGCTTCGCTATGGGATGCTAATCCCAATAGATCAAGCTTGGCACACTGTTGCTATTCCCTCCATCATCTGCTCCCTCGTGTGGCTTGAGGTTGTTCTAGTCATACGCACCCAGGTACTAAGATAAGATTAAAGCAGCATCAAATAGCAATACGAGAGGCAGGGAATTACTGAATTTTGTAAATTTAACTTGTGGCACAGATAAAGGATGATGGAAGCAGCCAACACTTGCTCCGCGATCTTCTCATGAAATTGGGCGAGGAGCCCATCAGCATCTACCGATGTGTCGATCTAATACAGAACGCAGATATCCCTTGGGATGCGCAAAAGATACTTCTTTTGGTAAGTGTCCAAGGTTGATTCTCTAGTTGGGGAGAGAATACTATCTTGACCTTTTTGTAAGAGTTAATTAAATACTATCTTGATCTACGTCTATAGTTGGGGAGCGGCCCGCCAATGCTCATCGGAGCTTGCCAGATCGCCTGGATCGTGTACAAGGCAGACATCATATCTAAGGTAGCGGAATGGCATATGAATATGCCTCGACTTTTCACCAGGCAAGAAGAGCACAAGGCAGCTGCTACAGCTGCCATGGAGGCCGATGAAGGTGGTGGCACGGAGGATCAGGAGGCAGGAGAAAGTGCCGAGGTAGTTTTGGCGTCGCTGACTTCGTTATTATTTGCATTTCCATTGTTCGATGACCAAGCTGAATGTTGAATTGCAACTGTACTCTGTTTTCACAGGTGGGGAACGACCTGGCCGTTACAATCGGAGCTTCCCAAGTTGGCTGGATCACGTACACCGCGGGTATCAAGCTTAAGGTTATGGGATGGTTTAAGAACAGTGGGGTTTCCGCCGTGGAAGACGAGCAGGCTGCCGGAGTTGCCATGGACATCTTTGGAGGCGGTGAATCAGGGCAGCAGGTGCAAGAAGACGATGTCCAGCTAGTGGTGGTGACGTCGTCGGCTTAGCCTGTTTGGAGCATGGATGGTTGGTCACACCTATTTCAAAGGATTGCTATCTTATGGACTATGTGCTGTAATAGTTAACTGAATTCAGGCACAAGTGCCATTACCGATTCTGGGATCCCTGCATTAGGCGAGGAGATCAATCTGGTGGGAATATTTAGTTTCAGCAATAAATCATGGCGATGTATCTGGCGACCTGTATTAGTGCCCTGGAACTTCTATACAGAGAGATGCCATGAAAATTATACGTATTAATTTATGTGTGTTAAAGTTTGTTGTGACTTGTGACTTGTGAGAGCACATATGAACCGTGGGGTTTCCACCGCGGAAGACAAGAAGGCCGCTGGAGTTGTCATGGAGATCTTGGGAGGTGGTGAATCAGGGCTACAGGTGCGAGAAGGTGTCCAGGTATTTTTTCCTTTTGGCTATAAGAATGACGGCGCATCACTTCTCGGCCTTGATCCCCCAAGACCTGCACCTTAATTAGGGGGGTTTCTTGCCTCTGCCTTTTTTTTTCCTTTTTTCCTCCTTTTGGCTGTGTTGTGATGAGGCCCCATCGGTCGGTGTTTTTTCCTTTTTCTTTGACGCTTGCAGCATCGGGTCTATAGGTAGAACTCGATTGTATTTGGATGTTGATTTATTTATAAAACAGGACGAAAGCCTGTTTTAAGAAAACTATATATGATAATTTATCAATATTTGCAATATTCGTCGCAAATGCAACTTCAAGCTATTCCTGTGGCTCTCTACTGGATTAGAGGTACAGGACCAGCTGGAAACGAGCCGTGATGTGCAGAGTACCATCTATTACAGCTAGTTGGCATTTAAACATGGATTGCTCAGGCGGACAGGTATTATTCAGTGGTAATCGATCGTCGTCATGCCGGCCGCTTGACTCGTCGCAAATTCGTTCCTCATTTTTGACTAGAGTACCATCTATTGTTATGCTGCATCCTTCGCCGTTGACGGCGTAATCGCTCGGTGTTGTTTGGGTGGGACGGCGAGACACGACGATTGTGTAGACGGAGATGGTGACCGTTGACAAATCTTAGGTTCGTATGGACACACGTTCCCTTTTCCTGATGTTATCCTGCCAAAGAGATGATGTATGTAATAAGCAGCTAATATGCAATTCCAAGTGGAACTTAAATAGAGTTTGTGTCGTTGTCCTGACAGCCGGGAGAGGGAATCGTGTTGAAGCTCTGTTCCAATGCGCAGTACCTTCTGGAATATCAAAAAGGAGATCGAAAGGGCCAGGGCGATCCTCTTGTAAACTATGACTAAGATTTCAAATCTAGTTCAAACAAAGGTGCGTCCGTGCGAACGTATATATATGATCCAGCAACTTGGGATCACTAGTAGTATTTCAGTTACTTCACATAGAATGCCACACACGCTGTTGGTAATGTCGACATTTCATCCTACTCCTCTTGTCAGAATAACAATGTATATAACCCTTTGCATAGAGTAGCTTCAGATTAATCTACCGCGCACTGCAGATCGTCTCTTCGTGATTTAGAAATGATTGCAGCTTGTTAATGGAGGACTTCCACCAAGGCAGCGGCTAAACCTGTTCATGGTACGGCCTCAAACCGGCGAAACCAGGAGCCCATGTGCGAACTTGGAGCAAGAAATCTCCAGGGTTAGTTCAGTGGGTTATTGCGTGGCCTTCTCTCCATATAAATAAAGAATTTCCGTACTAATTTAATGAGGGTGTTCCAGAAGAACTGGTATTAGCGGAATAAGTTAGTCCAGATCATGTCAGTAGCTTGGTATTGGCGGCATAATGTGTCCAAATCATGTGATTCATGTCGGTTGCTTCGTATGAGCGACTAGTCCTTAATGTGTATGCTGTTCAAAGCAAAAAGGCAAAATGAATATCGCAGATGATTTGGACACAGTTGTGCGCCAATTAAAGCCACAATTCAATGATTTGGACAGCTTAGGTACAGTTAAACCAAGGTTTGTACCAGTTGGGAGTTCATGTTCCTTCTACTATATAGTAATTAATGGAGACGAAAAATTCATGTATACGTGATAAACAAGGTCTTACATACATGAATACATGATTTTTTTATTTAAATGTATGTAGACCTTGTTTATTAACTTGAGTCGTTTGTATAAGACATAAGAAGACTATGTGTCTGGGTTTTTCATTTTTTTGTTTTTTTTAAATTTGTTATCCTCATTTTAAACTGGCTGGTTGACCTCACCATAGCAGCTGCGTTCGAAATAGGCCATTTTTTTAAAATAATACGAATTAATTAATTAATTTGAGTTATATTATACGTTTTTTTAAATTTCCAGATCTAGCACTTTGTCGGCCAGGGGCAAACCGACTGGGCCAATCGGCCAGGCCCTGGCCGACTGCATGTCACTCGTCCAGCAGCTGATCGATAGACGGTCGGCCGGTGGGGCCGCGGGACCGACCCTGGTCGACAGGTTCAGTCGGCCAGGCCCAAGCCGACTGCCCAATCGGTCAGGCCCAGGCCGACTGGGACCAGGATAAGGGGCGAGCGACGCCGTGCCCCGCCGCCAGCACCCTTTCTTCTCCACGCGACCGAGCCGCTTCTCTCTCTCTCTCCTGTTCGTCGTCCTAGCTCAAAAAATCAGCTTTTTTTCCCGATTTGGCTAGATTTGACCACAGAAACTTCAATCCAAAGCCAGTAGAGAGATAGTGGAAGCCCGATCTACGGATGGGTTAGCTCATAGCGCGATTTGGTGTTGATTTGTTGGAGGAACGGTGGTGGAGCTGTGGTGGAGCAATGGCAATGGTGGTGGAGCTGTGGTGGAGGAGCTGAGGCTGTCTGTGGTAGAGCTGTGGTGGTGGACTGAGCGGCTTCTCTCGCTTCAAGGGTAAACTTTAATCCCTCGATAATCACGGTTATTGTATATGGTTACGTACGTGCGTATGCTTGTCTATTAGAATACCTGCCTAGTGGATTAGTAATAATATTTGATCGATGGGTTAGGCACAAATATTTGGCCGACGGATTAGTAGCAATATTTGACCGGTAGCAATAATATCATATTTTTTAGAATATTTGGCTAGTGGATGAGTAACAATATTTGACTGATGGGTTAGACACAAATATTTGGCCGGTGGATTAGTAGCAATATTTGACCGGTAGCAATAATATTATAATTTTTAGAATATTTACAAGCATTGCCCAAAGTTATACGCGTTGTCGATAATTAATTGATTAGGTTGTTTATTTTATGTCAGCAGAGATGACCAATTTAGTGAAGTTCGTGTTTTATTACGGTCATGGGAATGTTCGAACAAATGACTTTGGAGCAGATCTGGGAGAGTTTATGTGTACACAGTTAGATTTGACTGCCCCTCAAACCTGGAGTGTTAGTCAGTTGAACGAATGGTTGACAGGATGTTTAGGCTATAACATCGAGACGTACACCGTCAGCGTGCAAGCATTATGGACAAAGTCAAGAAAAAATATTTTCTGGACTTTAAGGCATGTAGATACAGACAGAGACTGGTTTAAGTGGTTAAAAGGCTGCGAAGATAGGCATGTAAACCCTCGCGCATTAGTGCTTCCTGTCTTGAAGGAGATCGATGGTGGACATGTTTCGCGCCATAGTGCTGATTCAAGTTACGGGATGTACTCTATGTCCAGTGGGAGGCGATGGTTATGAATCGGGGCAGATCAGTCAGATAGGAGGAGGAGGAGGCGGTGGTTATGAATCGGGGCAGAGCAGTCAGGCCGGAGGTGGAGAAGACTATAGTGGAGAGGCAGATGCGGACGAGGAAGATGGAGGCATGCAGAACATGATGGAAGAGGAGGATTACATGGATGGCGAGAGTGGTGATTCTGATGACCCTGATGATTCTGATGGAGAAGGCAATGGTGGAGAGGACATGCCGATTCCTGCTTCATGGAATCAAAACATGTCAACCGGAATGACCGTTGATGATGGTCATGATTCTGCGTGGGAATATCACAGCAACAGAATTGCCCAGGGTGCCAGATATCAAGACAAGCAACATTTGCAAGATGCAGTCGTTGTTTGGGCAATGTCAACACACAGGGTTTTGAAAACAACGGTGTCCTCTAAGAAATACTTGACAATGGAATGCGTGGATATAAATTGTCCAGGCAGGGTGCATGCCTATGTCCCTACGTATGACACAACTTGGTTGGTGAGCGACTATGTGCAGCACACATGTGAGCTACACAATGTTCCTGAAGATCATCTTAACCTCTCCTCCACACTTCTAGCTCGGCTGCTTTACACGGACTTAGTAGAGTGCAAAGCGATGACAGTACCCAGTATACAGAAGAAAGTAAAGACCCGGTTTAAGTACTCCATTTCGTATGGCAAGGCTTGGAGGGCAAAGCAAAGGGCTCTTGAGGAGAGGTTTGGTTCGTTTAGAGACGCGTATGACTCTGTGGTCCGACAACTTCAGACACTGCAGGATAGAAACCCAGGCACCTATGTCGACATACAATATTATGTGATACCCGAGGATCCATCCATGAAGGTGCTTCATCGAGTGTTCTTCTCTTTTGTTGTATGCATCCAAGCTTTCACTTATTGTCGTCCAGTGATATGTGTAGACGGTACTTTTCTAACTGGCGAGTACAAGGGTCAGATTCTTACCGCCATTGGTCAAGACGGCAACAATCAGATTGTCCCACTCGCATTTGCTTTCGTGGAGGGCGAAAACACTGAAAGTTGGACATGGTTCTTCAGGCAGCTCAAAATAGCAGTTGTGAAAGACAAGCCCAATGTGTGCATCATTCATGATAGGCATGCAGGTATACTCAATGCCGTAAAACGGCTGACACAGCCAGGGCCGGAAGAGCAAACACCTTGGCTTGACATGCAAAGCCGATGGTGCATGCGCCATTTGGGTGCTAATTTCTTCTCACAGTTCAGAAACAAGAACCTCATGAATCTATTCAAAAAATTGTGCAAGCAGAACCAAGAATGGAAGCACGATTTCATACGCGCAAAGCTCGATGAATTTACTCAGAAACATGTGAGGGCAAGGAAAGCTGCGCAAAACGCAACCGTAGCTACACAGGTTGCTACTGGAGCTGCACCTGTGGAGGAAGATCCTGTAGGGCTTTGTGACTTGCGTGGATTTGATCCACCTGGTACAAGGAGAAGGCTCGGTAGATCGATCAAGAACTTCCAACAGTGGATAGAGCACGAGCCTTTGGAGAGGTGGTCTTTGCTACATGACACACATGGAGCTAGGTATGGTGTCATGACTACAAACCTAGCTGAGTCATATAACTTTGTCCTCAGAGGTAACAGGGCACTTCCACTGACAGCCATAGTCGAAGGTATTATGTATGGCACGATTTCATATTTTAGAACCAGACGACAGGGTGCTCAGATGCATATCATGAACAATCCGAACACCCGGTTCTGTGAAAAGGTTATGATGTACATGGATAAGAAGATGGCGAAGGCTATGTCACACACCGTCGTGTGCATAGGTAATGAGGACAGAAGGTTTGAGGTGCGGCTAGCCACCGACAAGTTTGGGTGTGGTAATGAACTAAGAACGCATGAGGTGAAGATTGGTAATGAGCAATGGCCAACCTGCGAGTGCACCTGCAACAAACCAAAGTTGCTTCACCTGCCTTGCTCTCATGTGCTTGCTGCTTGTCGCCAGCTAGGGTTGGACGCCATATCGTTCGTGTCTCCCTACTACCTGAAAGAATCTGTGGTCAATACTTGGACGGGTGAGATGTCAGGATTTCGAGTAATGGGTAATTTTAACACCGTGAATCCTGGTGAAAGGCAGTACATCCCACACCCTGCTCTAATGCAAACAAGCAGAGGCAGACGCCAGTGTAGACGCATCCGGAATGATATGGACGAATCAGAAGCTGGTGGCCCAACTCGGCAGTGTTTTCTATGCAATGCATTTGGTCACAAGGATACTCATTGTCCCACTTTCGGTACAGGCGGCACACCTACGCGAGGACGGGGTGCGCGAGGTCGAAGAGGTAGAGGACGCGGGTGAAACTATGTTTTAAGTTGTAATATGTGGCGAACTATGTTTTAAGTTGTAATATGTGGCGAACTATGTTTTATGTTGTAATATGTAGCGAACTATGTTTTATGTTGTAATATGTGGCGAACTATATTTTATGTTGTAATATGTGACGAACTATGTTCTATGTTGTAATATGCAAATGCTTATGTTAATTTTTAAATTGTTCAGAAATGGCGAGAAGATACAGGTTGCTCGATCCAAACATTGAAAAGAAGCATCGGGCTAGAATTTTGGAGGATGAGCCCAACTCACTTGAGCCTTTGGTCACTCGCACACCAAATGTTAACTGGAGGATACACCCCGCTTGGGTTCCTAGGTACGATTTAATCATGAATTATATGAGTATTTTTGGGTTGCGATACATGATTGATCACGTTTTTGGTCATGCAGGTTGAAGTGGGCTAGGCTTTTACCTTTTGTTCGCTTGGTTGAGGGCACTGCAGACTCTACACGCCTACTATATGACCACTCGTTGCTCACATGCTTGGTCGACCGTTGGAGGCCCGAGACACACACTTTTCACTTTCGCTGGGGAGAGATGGCTCCTACTCTCCAGGACGTGTCATGCCTGTTGGGACTTCCTTTGGCTGGACAGCCCATTGGACCGCTACAGGCATCGGCGGGTTGGCAACAAGATATGGCACAGCGATTCCAGGGTATTACTAGACCATTGGAGTATGAAGAACACGGGCCCAAGTTCGACTGGTTACTAGGATGTCAGGTGTGTTTGCTAACTTCTCTTTAATTTGTAAGACATTACACATTACTGGCTACTGGTTACTTATCGAACCATATTTCATTAATGCAAATTCAACATCTAGGCTATCCAGAGACTCAGTTGACAGAGGCACAAATCACTCGGTCCTTGGAGGCATACATACTTTGGCTTCTCGGTAAGGTGATGTTCACCGAGAACCATGTCACCACTATCACCGCTCGCTACATCCCTATCGCATTGGAGATCGCCAATGCAACTAGCGCTGACATGATTATACAGAGGAGTTGGGGTTCTGCGGTCTTAGCGGCCACGTACCGAGGTATGTGCAGCGGTTGCCAACGGAGGGCGCCGAAGTTAGGCCTGCTTGGATGCCCACTATTGTTGCAGCTTTGGTCCTGGGAGCGGTTTCCTATCGGCCGGCCGGACGTTATGGTTGAGACGCCTTATCCTACAGCTACTTTGGGCGACCCTCTGACTGGACTGTTGGATCCAGACCACATTGACTTGCCTACTTTCGGTTCAGTTTGGACACATCGCCAGGTATGTGCAAAGTTACTTGTTACATTCATTATTTAGTTGACATAAACTATGCATGGAGCTAACAAATTATTATTCGCAGAGACGCTTTTCTCACAGTCAGGTGAGGGGTTGCTACCCCGCATTGTCCGAGCAGTTTGACGGACTTTTAGCGAGTTCGGTGATGTGGGAGCCCTACGGTAATGAAGTTGTCGTTGCTAGATTCCAGAGGGATGGGGACAACATACAAATGTCTTTTCTATGCGCGAGGGACGAGCTGTATTGGCTCACAAAATCGAAGATCATCTTCGACATGCAGGCAGAGGAGATGAGCCTATATAGAGTAATGAGGCAGTTTGGTCTTCGCCAGTTGGCTGATCCTCGTCCTACGGAGAGCGCCATACCTTAAGTCGTACACACGTATGTTTTATTTACACATTACTTCCATCTTAACATGATTTATTGACATGACAGTAACCATGTTAAATGTTAGGTTGTCGAGGAAGGGAAGTAGCAAGACCGCCACGGGTTGGCTACACAGGGTTGGGGTGTACGTTCAAGAGTGGGACACCGCTACAGCCCGAGTCTGGGACTCGAACGACGCGTTTGACATGGAAGAGTTCAACAGGTATTTGGATAGCTACATGAGCGCCACACGACTACGCATCACGCAGCAATCTCACCCAGAGGAGATGCCGGGCGCGGCTACTTGGGATAGTTATCCGAGCCAGTCGACTGTGGGTAGCAGACAACACGCGGTATGTTCTTCATCTAATGCACCTATTTATTACATAGTTTTCCATCTATATATGGCGAACCCTGTGGTGTCTCTTGCAGGCACAACTGTTAGTCGATCTTGAGACGGAGAGTGCTGAGTACAGACGCTCTCTTTCGTCCGGACCCCTACTTATTCACCGGCGGGACCAGGAGACCTGGCTGAGTCACTTGGAGGAGAAGATACGGCGTATCTACGGGGTTATCACGTGCACCCGTCCTTCGGACATTGCTCACCACCCGGCACCACAGCGTCCTCCGCGGCACTCGACGCACCACCACCAGCAGCAGCCACCCTCGCCCCTACGACACTCTCCCCGTCCACGGCTTACACCACAGACGGCTCCGAGACCTCCTCCCCCAGACCAGGCTGGAGGTTCGACGTGGCATCAGCAGTCTTCTTTCGACTGTTGGCAGCAGCAGCAGCCACCTTTGCACGATGGAGGTTCGTCGTGGCAGCACCAGCAGCAGGAGCCTTGGGGTCACCCTCCCATGCCAAACTATGGGTTTCGCCCACAGCCACAGCCACAGCCACAGGGTATGTGTCTTACAAGATAAGCGTCGAGGCTCAGTTCATGTCAAGTTCTTACATACTTTGTTTTTATGTGCAGGAGAATTCGGAATGCAGGGGTCTATGCCTGGCTATCATTCGTCTATGTCTGGATCCGCCTGGACTGATCAGGACGTTGATCATAGCACTCAGGATTTCATGACGCAGAGCAGTTGGCTGAACATTTTTCAGACTCCCCCCCTGACCCCACACAGGAGACTCAGTACGATGAGCACGGGTCGGTGATTCCTCCCCGACAGGTTCGGCCGCCCCACAGGTTCGGTTGGACGACGCCTCCTAACCCACCACCCGAGCGTCGCGGCAGACGGCGTCGCTGAGACATATATTTATCTATGTATGAGACATATATTTATCTATGTATGAGACATGTCTATCTATGCATGAGACATCTACTTATGTATGAGACATATATCTACCTATATATGAGACACCATTCTATCATTTCACGATTTTTATTGCAACAAAGTTCAACATAACTTGCAACATAGTTCAACATAACTTGCGGTACATAAATAAGAGTCTTATCTATCCCTAGCATGATGCCTTTCCCTTTCCCTTCGATGATGCCTCACCCTTTCCCTTGGACGATCCCTCGCACTTGCTCTTCTTGGCCTGCGCTTTCTTCTTCTCCTGCCTCTTGTCCCACTCAGCTATCGCCTTGCTTCCAACGGGTGGCGGCATGAAGATATCATCCTCATCTTCGCTCTCTTCTATCCAGGCCCTACGTGCCACAACCTGCTCTGTCATGTCAGCTTGACTTTTCTTGGCCTGCGCTTTCTTCTTCTCCTGCCTCTTGTCCCACTCAGCTCTCGCCTTGCTTCCAACGGGTGGCGGCATGAAGATATCATCCTCATATTCGCTCTCTTCTATCCAGGCCCTACGTGCCACAACCTGCTCCGTCATGTCAGCTTGACTCTTCTTGGCCTGCTCTTTCTTCTTCTCCTGCCTCTTGTCCCACTCAGCTCTTGTCTTGCTTCCAACGGGTGGCGGCATGAAGATATCATCCTCATCTTCGCTATCTTCTATCCAGGACCAAGGTGCATCCGCCCGCTCCAAACTGCGAGCTTGTCCCAGGACCGAGGTGAGCTTGTCCCACCTTGCCTGGATCCTGACAAGCTCTGCTCGTACCTGATCTGGGGTCTTCAGTTTCCACCCTCTTCGATGAAGTGACTTACCAAGCATAACGAGAGCATCATGGTTCGTTACCAACGTATCCCAGTCGGGATACGTATCGCCTATCACAACAGTTCTGGCTATGAAGAAAAGCCCAATGGACATATCTACAGGCCAGGGAGACGCGTCGGTCATAGTGGAGAGGAGTGGAGGGAAATGCGAGAGCAAGAGGAGAGGAGGGAAATGAGAGAGTAAGAGGAGGAAGAGATGAACTGGTAAAGGATACATCTCGTTGCCCGGATTTATAGAGGCACCGAAGCGAATAGGCGGGAAAAAAGGCGGGAAGTAGCGGCGGGAAAAAAAAGGGCGGGAAGTAGTGGCGGGAAAAAAAGGGCGGGAAGTAGTGGCGGGAACAAAGGGCGGGAAGTACTGGCGGGAAAAATCGGCGCGAAGTACTGGCGGGAAAAATCGGCGCGAAGGATTGGCGAGAAAAACAGCGGCGGACGATTATTTAGCGAAGGGCTGCATTGATCATGCAGGATTTTGTTAGGGGCAGGACGATTAGGCAATCGGTCTAGGTTTGGCCGATTGCACTAATCGGCATGGGCCAGACCGATTGAACCAATCGGCTTGCTCCAAGCCGACTGCATGTGTGGGGCAGGGCCGATTGCATGGTGCCACATGCAGTCGGCCAGGGCCTGGCCGATTGGCCTAGTCGGCTTGCCCCTGGCCGACAAAGTGCTAGATCTGGAATTTCGAAAAAACGCATAATAGAACTCAAATTAATTAATTAATTCGTATTATTTAAAAAAAATTGCTCCAAAATAGTGGCAAAACTGAGCACCATTCTAGACAAAACTGAGCATATGGCGGTCTCTAGTGACAAACCAATAATTAACCCAATTAGTATTTGGCAATTTCTCGTTACTAGACAATTCGGTCAGCTGTTCCAAGCTGTTGTTCATCACTGCGTACCATGTTGCTCATACCGCGGGGTCTGCGGTGTTTGCGTCGGTGTGTTTGCTGGGGTCATGCCTTATCGTTTTCACTATTATGATTCATCTGATCAGGAACTACAAATCTTGGGTAAGGATTAGGGTAAGATTTCGTGAATGTTATCCTCTGGAATTCTGTATAATGTAGAGGGTTAATTAAATGGTACTAGTAGTACATAGTACTAGTGTCAGTATGTAAAGGGAATCTGTTCTACTTCTACACTGTTAATCCGAATAAAAATATGCACTTGACAATTCTAGGAAATCCTAACTTCAGCTAATTTGTCATATAGTTGTGTCGTGAACTCCTGATCTATACCTAATAATAAAACACAAAGTGTTTCTTCCGGTCCAATAGTTTTTTGGACTAGATTGCCCTCGATCAAACTATGTATTGCTGTTTATGCCACCGGTAAGTTAAAAACTGATTCCTCTAATCCTATCGCAGGCAAGCACTGGCTTGTCCGTGCGCGAGCTCGTTCGCTCGGCCATGATACAACATGCCCAATCGTGTCAGCCCAACTCCATCTTATGTAGTCTGTAGCATCGTGGGATGGCCCATGTCCGGCAAGCGAGAATCTTGCAGACGTATGTGCGTGCGTGACCTGGTAGTCAGCTGGTATGAGTTCAGGTTTAGTACCACCCCGCTCCCTTAAGCTATGCCTCACCAGCTTATATACATTTGCAAATTGCCTGGATTTCAGCGGGCCAAGTCAGAACAACAACAAAGGCATCTCTCTCAAAAGAAAAAATGCAGACGCACACTGTTTGGTTTGAAGAAGATATGGATGCCGCCTTAAAGGAGGAATTGTGTGGAATTGATATCTGAGAATATATTGGTGATTAAAGGAGGAATTGTGTGGAATTGACAGCTGAGAATATATTGGGCTAGAACACGACTGCGAGCCGACCACGGTTGCGAGCTCTGTTGTCGATCGATCCGTGTGGCAGTTGTTGAGATCCATTGATTGAGTTATTTTTGTGGCCACGAAGTTGTTTAGTTGCATGCCCTTTTTATTAGCCATCGTGCTCGCATGGGTGAAATAGAGGACCGCACAAACAAATTTTGTGAATTTATATATTCCTTGCTACGGGGCACGTGTTATAGTCAGAATAGGACATTGATTGCTTTTATTCCCGGTGCAGCGCACGGGCTTTTCTGCTAGTAATAATAAAAGTTTTTCGGTCTAACACTTTTTTAGACAGTTTTGCTCTCACACAAAACTATATATTACCCTGCGCCACCGCTAAGTCAGAAAAAAACCAGAAATCTATTTTTTTTTGCTTGCCCGACACAGATTGATTGATGATGGATCGCTTACCCGACCCTTCGCTGCTCTGCATCGATTCGGTGTGTTTGGGCCGGCCCAGTATACCGTGGCTGATTGAATGTGAAATACAAAACGTTCAGCGCGTGCTAAAAAAAAGTTCAGCTCGTGCACCTGATCCCTTCCTCGCTGCGTCCCTCTTCTCTGCCGCCTTGAGTTCGCCGCCAGCCCCCTACATTTCGATGCCGCCTTCCTTCTGGCCATCTCCAGCTGTCTAGCAATCTCACCCGCAGGTGCTGCTCCGCGGCCGCCTGTCATGGCCCTCCTCCATGCTCCCGCCTGCTGCCTCAATTCATACCCGTCGTGGTGCGTGGGGCAGTTTCCTGGCGTTCGTCCTCGTGTCGGAGAAGCTTGACCGTCAACGCCCCGCTACATCACCCAGACCGAGTTGCTCCACCCAAACGAACTCGATCGAGACCTGCTCCCGTTGAACAAGCTGTGCTCAAGGTAATTCCTAATGACTGCACAGACTGCACCTCAAATGTACTCCCTCCGTTTGGAAATATAAAATGTTTTAGGTTTATAAAAGAAATGTATCTAGACACATTTTAGTGTATAGGTTTAAATGAATCTAGACACTAAAAAGGTGTCTAGATACATCTCTTTTATAAATCTAAAACATCTTATATTTCTAAACGGAGGGAGTACGAATTAGCACTTAGCAGCGGGGCTCAACTGAAGTAGGTATGACGCTCAAACGAACCATTCAGTTATCAATTTTTTTGCGGGGAGAATTATTCAGATATATCAGCTACATCAGTTGGTGCTGATTCTTTTGGGACAATGCCATGTGCTAGCTTAAATCAGTCATCCAAATGAAATGAGAAACAGAAAATGAATTATAGAGATGGATTGGCATATGCCGCTTTCTATCTTGCTGTACGCGTGTCTTTCAGCTGAGCTGAATATGCGCCATATGCAATAAACTAGACAAACCACGGGTTGGTTTCATGCTGTTTTTTTTTTGGTTGGCTTTTGTGTTTTTTATCTGAAAGTTGATCTTTATTCATGTGTACCTTATTGGATTTTAAACTGATGAATAGTACACGTGCACGTGCCATCGCTATTGTGTAATATCTGCCAGTTGCAATTTCAACGATTGGAGCTGATATCTGAATATTCAGTACTTTTCCATTGAATAATTGTGCTTAAGATCGTGCTTATTTAAGTTAATCACCGAGGCTGCCACACCTTGCCGCCTTCTGGGGCATCGGACAGTCGGACTTCACGGCAGAGTTGAGGCGGATCCT